>BSBK01003611.1:0-1200000 GCA_027943335.1 Chamaecyparis obtusa | reverse complement strand
ATGCTTCAACAAATTTCCATCCATGTCATACTTTGTCTTGTAAATCCACTTTACACTTATAACATCCTTTTCTTGCAAATGATCCACCAACTCCCAAGTATTATTCTTCTCAATAGCTACAATCTCTTCATCCATTGCTTCAGCCCATGCTTCATCCTTAATTTCTTCATCAAAGAACATTGGATCAGAAACTTATGAAAATAAAGCAACAATATAAAATGAATTTGATGTTTCAACATTATAATCAACTTCATATATATCTCTTAAACTCCTTATTTTTCTCTGCAATAAACTTGCCAATGTAGGATCAGATGAACTACTTCTATTAGTTGAGTTTGATGGACTTCCAATTGATGTTATGGATGTTGTTCTTTGTGAAGTTTGTTGTGTGGAAGAAAAATTCTGATTTCTTGAAATTCTTGTTGTAGAAGGTGTAGCATGTGCTAAAACTTGTGTTGCTTGTTCGGGCGTGGAAGGAGATATTGCTAGAGTGATACCTTTTTCTATCACTTCATCAATCATTTCATCATGTGGATCATCTCCTGCTACACTTATGCTTTTTTTTACGCTTCCATCCCATGCTTCATCCTCCACAAATTGTACATCTCTTTTGATTATAAATTTTCTAGTAACTGGATTAAATAACTTGTAAGCTTTTGTATCTTCTGAATACCCAACAAAAATGCATTTCTCACCTTTCTTGTCCAATTTTATTTTTAGCTCTTTAGGCACATGAGCATATGCAATGCATCCAAAGAATTTGAAGTGAGCAACATTGTGATTTCTACCACTCCAAGATTCTTGAGGAATCACATTCCATACACTTGTAGTTGGACATCTATTCAAAATATAAACAATAGTTGCTACTGCTTTGGCCTAGTATCCATTTGGAAAATTCTTTAACTTCAACATACTTCTTGCCATATCCATGATAGTTCGATTTCTTCTTTCAGCAACACCATTTTGTTGAGGTGTGTAATGAGCTATAAATTGTTTGTGAATACCATGTTGTCTGCAATAATTTAGAAAATCATTATAACTATATTCATCACTTCTGCTAGTTCTTAATATATTGATGTGGTAACCACTTTGCTTCTTTACAAGAGCCTTGAATTGCTAAAAGAATCTGAGTGCATGAGATTTATGCCTCAAAAAATAGACCCATGTCTTTCTTGTATAATCATCAATAACAGTAAGGAAATATGTGCAACCTCCAGTAGAAGGAGTTTGCATAGGTCCACATATATCAGAGTGAATAATCTCAAGTGGTTTTGATGAAGGGTGCTCCCCTTAATGCCACAAACACATAACAGAAATAGAGAAACAACAACAATAATATGCAAGAACAGAAAATTGGCTTCTTATTATCTCCACAAATGTGGAATTACAAACATTCAGAATTACAATATGCAAAGCCACATGGGCATTCCCTTACAATATTCTTTAGGACAAAGCCTCGAATCAATACCCAGATCTACTACCCAGAACTATTCTGAACTGCCTAAGACAATAATACAGCCTTCCTTATATAGGCAATTTTCCACCGCCTGGGAAGGTTCCAGAATTTTAGCCAATAAGGCCGACCAACTTAGAATTATTTTATTTTACATTTTATTACATCATAGTCGGCTCAAGATAACCTTTGAAACCCGAACAGAAATTTTGAAGAAAATTATTTTTCGCTATTTCAGGTGGCCCAACTTCCGAAGACCATAAGTCATCACCAGTTGACCCGCTCGGCTATTATAACCCCATTTCAGAAACGCCACGAAGCACTCTACAGGCTTGACCCATGCAAGCGCCCGTCACTGAAATTTTTGACCTCATCCAAGGCCTCTAAAGCCTTCAAAACTGAGTTCAAAGTTTCTGTACCCTGCTGCCAATACTGAAAATCTTCAATATCTTCCAATATACACTTGATCTGGCAATGAAACTTTACTGGAAGACTTATATGACCAAAATGAACCTCTAAGAAAGAAATAAGATCATTCTGAGCACATACAAAAATTACCAAAAATAGTAACTTTCCATAAATAGCAGCTCTGCACAAAATAGCCCTTATTGAATACAAAAATAGAAATATTTTTGGGTGATGCAAGATTGCTCTTACACCCAGGATACTCCTGCATCAGACACCCAGGGTAATTTGAGAAGTGACCCTATCACGACTCAGGTGTGCAGAGGAAAACCAAGACGGCTAACCTCCTCCTTTGTCAGCCATGATGAATCTTCAATAGGTCGTCCTTTCCATTTGACCAAATATTCTTCATATGTCATGTTCCTTGTGCTTCTGCCAACATGACTGTCTAGTATATCTTCGATCTCCTTAGTGTCTAAACTAGTTGCTGGAATACTCCACTGTGCTGTTGTTATCTCATCTTCAACACCTCCTTCATGATACTCTGTCAGATCTGAAATGTTAAACACTGACAAAATATTTAGCTCAGTAGGTAATTCTACCTCATATGCATTTCCTGAATCATGTTTCTTCAGTATCCTACATGGTCCAAACTTCTTCATTTTTAGCTTGTTATATGTACTAACTGGAAACCGCTCCTTCCGCAAATGAACCATGACTTCATCACCAACCTAAAATTCCTTATACCTCCTTTTCTCATCTGCCTTAGCCTTATACTGTGCATTCATCTTGGTAATATGCTTCCTCACCTCCTCATGGATGTTCTTCAAGTGTTCTGCAAAATCCTCAGCTTCAGCACTACTTATTTCTCCTTTATCTATCTTCCTCAATTCAGATGCATTTCTTGGACTACTTCCATATACAATCTGGAATGGTGATTTACCAGTGCTTCTATTGACAGAATTATTGTATGCAAATTCTGCCTGTGATAAAATTAAATCCCATCCTGTTGGCTTATCTCCAACCAAACATCTCAGCAAATTTCCCAAGCTCCTATTCACCACCTCTGTCTGTCCATCAGTCTGTGGATGATGTGATGAACTAAACTTCAAATCTATCTTCAACTTCTTCCACAATGTACGCCAGAAATATCCAACAAACTTAGTGTCCCGATCTGAAACTATGGTCTTTGGCAAACCATGAAGTCTCACTACTTCTCTGAAAAATAATTCTGCTACATGAACAACATCATTAGTCTTCTTGCAGGGAATAAAATGTGCCATCTTTGAAAATCTATCAACTACCACAAAAATTGAATCGTGTCCCCGCTGTGTCCTCAGTAAACCAAGAACAAAGTCCATGCTGATATCCTCCCAAGGCTTCTTTGGTACAGATAATGGCTGATACAACCCTGTATTCTGCTTCACTCCTTTTTCCATCTGACATACTCTGCAACTCTGTACAAACTTCTTCACATCTTGCTGCAACTGTGGCCAATAATAATTCTCACTAACCAAACCAAGGGTTTTGTCACGACCAAAATGTCTAGCCAATCCTCCTCTATGCTTCTCCTTGATGAGATTCTCCCTCATAGAACTTCATGGAATGCACAACTGACTCCCTCTGAATAGCATATCATCCTAGATGATGAAATCCAACCATTTTGTCCTGTCTAGAGTAACAGGTTCTGTACAAGCTTTCCAAGCTTCACCAAAATCAGGATCCTCTGGATACAAATTTTTGAGTTCCTTGAACCCAACCACTTCAATCTGCATTTCTGTCAGCAATAGTTGCCTTCTGCTAAGAGCATCTGCAACCCTATTAGACTTTCCACTCCTGTATTTCAAAACAAATGTATAACTCTGCAAAAACTCAACCCATTTCAAATGCCTTTGATTCAATTTTCCTTGACTATTCAAATATTGCAAAGCTTGATGATCAGTATACAAAAAAAACTCCTTAGGAAGTAGATAATGTCTCCACTTCTTTAATACCTGAACTATAGCATAAAATTCTTGATCATAAACAGAATATTTCCTCTTGGCATCATTTAACTTCTCACTGAAATAAGCAACAGGTTTACCTTCTTGGCTCATAACAGCTCCTATTGCAGTACCACTAGCATCACAATCTACTTGAAACACCTTATTGAAATCTAGAAGTGCTAAAATAGGTTGTTCTGTAACTTTTTGTTTCAATAATTGAAAACTCTTTTCTGCTCCTTTAGTCCACTTAAACTCTTTTCTATCCCCTCTCATTGTTTCAATCAAGGGTCCACAAATACTGCTAAAATTTCTGATAAACTTTCTGTAAAAGCTAGCTAGACCATGAAAAGATCTTACCTCAGTAGCACTCCTTGGAGTAGGCCATTCAAGGATAGCCTGTACCTTCTCTGGGTCCATTTTTAAACCTTCTGCTGAAACTACAAATCCTAAATACACTAACTCTTTCTTCACAAAACTGCACTTCTTCAAATTAATCAACAATTTCTCTTCTCTCAACTTCTCAAATACCATACGAATATGCATCATATGCTCATCCAATGTCTTACTAAAGATCAAAATATCATCTAGGTAAACAATGACAAACTTACCCAGAAATTTTTTTAGAACCTCGTTCATGAGCCGCATGAAAGTGCTCGGTGCATTGGTTAGCCCAAAAGGCATGACTAACCACTCATATAGTCCTTCCTTTGTCTTGAAGGCAGTCTTTCATTCATCTCCTTCTCTGATCCGAATCTGGTGATATCCACTCTTCAGATCTATCTTTGAGAAATACACAGCTCCACTCAAACAGTCCATAATATCATCCATTTGTGGCAATGGAAACCTATACTTGATTGTGATCTTGTTTATTGCTCTGGAATCTGTACACATCCTCCATTCTCCATTCTTCTTTGGTGCTAATACCGCTGGTACAGCACAGGGACTCAGACTCTAACGGATCAATCCTTTCTGTAACAGTTCATGTACTTGTCTGTTCAACTCCTCACTTTCTGCAGGTGTCATTCTATGTGCTGCCTTATTCGAAAAACTCGCTCCTGGGATCAAGTCCATCTGATGACTGATCTTCCTAACTGGTGGTAATCCATCAGGCACGTTATGGGATACAATATCCTAAAACTCATTCAACAAATCTGCAACTTCTACAGGAACATCTTCTACTTTCTCTTTACCAGCTTTTGGAATTAAAGCAAAACATACATGCTCATGCCTCATACCATCTAGGAAATTTCTTCCATCAACAAAATTTATCCTTGCATTACCACATACTTTTTCTTCAGTCTCCTTCAATGGTTTTAGCTTATGCCACACTCCATCCTTTGTCAGGGAATAGGTATTCGCACGACCATCATGTACAACACATCTGTCAAACTGCCATGGTCTACCCAACAACATATGACATGCATCCATAGATATGATATCACACAATACCTCATCTTGGTATCGGCCAATCTTGAACTTCACCAGGCATTGTTCATTGACCATGACCTTGTGGTCATCCTGTACCCAGGCAATTCGATATAGATGTGGGTGTTTCTATCTCTTGAGCTTCAACTTTGTCACCATCTCTTCTAACACCAAATTGTCAGTGCTCCCACTATCAATGATCACATCACAACATTTACCTTCACACTTGCACCTGGTGCAAAACAGGCTCCTCCTTTGCTCAGGTTCATTCTCACCACTCAACAGGACTCTTCTGTTAGTCAACGTTTCTCCTCTTTCAGCATCTTCAGAATTTGATGATCTGGCATCTTCATCTACATGTGCAACTCTGGCCTGACCTTCATTTCTTTTTTCTGTTCTTCCTTGGCGCTGAGGACATTCAAATGCCCTATGACCTTCTTCTCCACAGTGAAAACATGTTCCACAGAAGCCTCCTCTTCCAGATCCTTGTCCTCTTCCTCTTCCTCTCTGATCTCTATTATTCTGATCTTAGAAGCGATTAGAATTATTTCCACGCTGATTCTGACTGCTACTGGTCTCATCCTTCTTTTTCAGATCTTCATTTCGGCCACCATATGACCATCCACCAGATCGTCCACCGCGACCTCTTCCGTTTTGTCTGCTCTCGAACTTCTTGTTCAGCTTTTCCTCTACTTTTAGGGAAAATTGGTATGCTTCCTCAATACTGCTCATTCAAACCAGATTCAACTCCTCCTGAATGCTTGGCCTTAACCCATTAAGGTATCGGGCAACTTTCTCCTTATCAGCTTCTGCATGGCCTATTCTGATGAGGAGTCGATAGAACTCCTCTGTATACTCCTGAACAGATCTTCTTGCTTGCTTCAAACTTTGCATTTTCTTTATTAGATCAAGCTCATAATCAACAGGAATGAACTGTCACTTCAATTTATCCACCATCTGATCCCATCTTGTGATTTTATCTTTCCCTCTTCTATTTCGCTCCAATTGAATTTCTTGCCACCAAATTTTTGCATGACCTTTCAGTCTGGCCTTCGCAAATTTGACCCTATCAGGATCCTCAACATCTTCATACTCAAAATATTCCTCACATTCATTGATCCAGTCGATCAATTCCTCTGGGTTAAGATTTCCAGAAAATGTAGGAACCTCAATCTTAGGTCTTTTCCCAATCTTGGAAATCGCCCGAAAAAGTCTTTCTTCCTCATGGTTCACAATTTCAGCTTCTCCTTCTTGATATTCTTCTTCGGCTTCATCCTCGCTTGTCTCTGACATTAAGATTCATTCCTCTATGAATCTCTTCTTGTAATGCTCGCACTTGTCTCTGCAGCTCTCTAACCTCAGGTGTTACAACACCAGCTCTTCCACCACGTTCCCTTCGTGGAGGCATTTTCGTGATGCGCACTGAAACCCTAGCCACAGTCCTGGTGCAAACTGCCTCATAGTGGGCAATCTGTTTACACACTCAAGAACTCCTGCTCTGATACCACCTGATGAAGGGTGCTCCCCTTAATGCCACAAACACATAACAAAAATAGAGAAACAACAACAATAATATGCAAGAACAGAAAATTGGCTTCTTATTATCTCCACAAATGTGGAATTACAAACTTTCAGAATTACAATATGCGAAGCCACATGGGCATTCCCTTACAATATTCTTTAGGACAAAGCCTCGAATCAATACCTAGAACTATTCTGAACTGCCTAAGACAATAATACAACCTTCTTTATATAGGCAATTTTCCACCGCCTGGGAAGGTTCCAGAATTTTAGCCAATAAGGCCGACCAACTTAGAATTATTTTATTTTACATTTTATTACATCATAGTCGGCTCAAGATAACCTTTGAAACCTGAACAAAAATTTTGAGGAAAATTATTTTCTGCCATTTCAGGTGGCCCAACTTCTGAAGACCATAAGTCATCACCAGTTGACCCGCTCGGCTATTATAACCCCATTTCGGAAATGCCATGAAGCGCTCTATAGGCTTGATCTATGCAAGCACCTGTCACCCAAATTTTTGACCTCATTCGGGGCCTCTAAAGCCTTCAAAACTGAGTTCAAAGTTTCTGTACCCTGCTGCCAATACCGAAAATCATCAATATCTTCCAATATACACTTGATCTGGCAATGAAACTTTACTGGCAGACTTATATGACCAAAATGAACCTCCAAGAAAGAAATAAGATCATTCTGAGCACATACAAAAATTACCAAAAATAGTAACTTTCCATAAATAGAAGCTCTGCACAAAATAGCCCTTATTGAATACAAAAATAGAAATATTTTTGGGTGATGCAAGATTTCTCTTACACCTAGGATGCTCCTGCATCAGGTTTACATGCTCTTTTTTATTTTCCAACATAAAAGGTCTCTCTATGTAATTTACCCAATATGCATGCTTCACATACTCTATTTGGTTTCTTAATCAATGGTAGCCCCTTAACCATATTCTTCCTATACAATAAATTCAAACCTCCAAAGTTCAAATGGCCGAATCTCAAATGCCACAACCATGATTCATTTTTCACCACTGACTGAAAAGTTGTTTGAACAATTATATTACCATTTGGTTAATCTTGTTTAGTTTCAATTTTTTCCTTTCTGGAGCTACCTTGTTCTATTTTGGAGCAGCATTGTTCCTTTTTGCACCTTCCTTATAGAGAAACTTTGCAGCATTGCTCTTTTTCAAAGAAAAATGCTAGACCAACTTGAGTGGTGTCTTTAGAATTTTTAGTCTTAAATGCTACTCCATCTGTGTTTCTTTTGGTGTCAGGTTTCAACCTCAATGCGAGCATTCTATTTTTTGTTATTTGTACCTCTACAACTAGCTGTGTGCTAGGATATTTATAAAGAATGACGCATGCATTATTTTTCATATAAACTCTATATCCTTTTTGCACTAATTGACCAATACTCATCAAATTATGTTTCAGATCAACAACATAAAAAACATCATGAATAACTTTTTGCTCCCCCTTTTTGGTTAGAATGTCAACGGTGCCTTTTCCCATAACATTTTTTAGGATATGTTATCATATACCCAAGACCCAGTCTACAGACATCCACTAGAATAGAGAGACAATCAACACAAGATTGTATTACAATGAAGTAATGAGGTTGCGGTGTTTACAAAGGTTCAGAGGCTCTCCTTAAATAGGCAAGAGCTTGAGAGAGCTCTGATAAGATTGAGACACGTGTCTCAATATAGAGGACTACAATATCCTCTAGGATATGATATATTATCTTATCTTATCCTCTAGTTAAGATAGAATCCATAGTGGAATATCCACTCATTTATGAGTGCACCTAAGTAAACTTAGATAAAGAGTAAATAGGTTAAACAATTTACTCCAACACCCCCCTTAAGTGCAACTTAGGGAGTACAACAATGCAGTAGAGGGCTATATGGGTTCTGGTAACTAGGCCATCTTAGGTACCCATGTACAACTACATAGAAGTCTCTCATAACCATAGAAAAGGAGAAAACCATGTGGGAGAAAAATCCTCTCCAAAAGAGAGAACACAAAGGTCTAAGAAGCTTTCAAAAAGATGTCCTGAAATCATGAATTTGAACACCACTGAAGCATAAAGAATCTATAGACAACTATTGATGAGTGATGTGGTGCTATATCTGATGATATCCTCTAAAGAAGATGGTGATGAGGAAGAAAAAAATCTGTATGAGTTCTCCAATTGGAACTTCTTGAACATTGATCAGTTGTCAATAATGGCAATAGCATCTGTCAATCAAAGATATAGATGGCACATCAATCTGCATGAGTGATCATCACTACACAACCAATGATTTTGTTTGAGTGATACCATTATCACTTCTCAACTTTGTTGAAAATACAAGTGCAATAGTCTTATAGGAATCCAAGAGTGTTTCAACACACTTCAAGTGAAACCAAGGAACTTCCACTAAAAAAGAATGCAAGAGTGTCTCAGTGCTCTACAAGAAAAATCAAGGAAGAATTAGCACAAGTACAAATAGTAGGGTATCCCCCATAATGATGACTTGGGTGAGGCTTGATAGATCCACTAGAATGATGTGTCACCATGCTATGTAGAAGGGGCCAAAATTATTTGCAACTAAAAAAAGGGTGTTTGTGGTTAAACTAAACACTCGTATGAGGAAAGACTATCAGTGATTTTTTTGTTGTCATGGAGGAACTCTCACTTTGTCAAAGTTGTGATTGAAAAACAATGGATCTGCACAACCCCCCATGGAACTTTATAATTTAGTGCAAGTACAAATAGTTTTATGACACATCATGTGTGCAAAATCCCCAAACATCATGGATGGACACTAGATCTAATGTGTCTACACAATAGTACTTACATAGGATGCTCAATTGATCCAAAGGACAAATCAAGAAAAAAACTGGAAAAGAAATTACTCTAAGGAAGTGCATGAAATCACCTTTGTGACAACGCTCACCTGGCCGAAGGGTGAAAAAAATGACCCACCTCTCTTGTGTACCCAAGGGCATAGGTTTGGTCCACCATGGGACCATCAAGTCATCATTTAATAAAAGAGTGCCCCTCCCAAATGGAGAGGGCCCAAGAAGAGATGAATAGGTGGTTGGGTTTAATGGTGGCTCTGCACGCCAACCCCCATAACCACCAAGAAATTACAGTGATTGACCACTTGAAGTGGAAAATAGGGATTGAGAAACATGCCAGACATGATGTATTTGTGAAGCATAGACTGGATGAGAAACTCAATCCAACTTGTGAAGCACCATGAGGCTCTTGGTTACTCCATGTGACTAGAAAGGCATTGATGTCTCTTTACTAGTAGCAAGTGAGAAGAGTATGCTACAGACGCCATGCTCAATGTAGATCAAAGAGCATAATTTGGTGAGGCCTTGTGCCAGTCACTAGTGATTTTGAAGCACACCTCCCAAGGGATCCAACATAAAATAAATGGTGGCCAATCTCCACCCTCAAAAAAGGTGTCGACCACTGTGAAATCATGGACTGCCTATAGGCATCCACTAAAAAATGATGACCAAATCTACAAAATGGCATCAATCAGATGTGCAAGCTTCCTTCTATAAATAAATAGAAGATTTTATGACAGCCATAAAGGAATTGAGCATGCTAATAAGGACCAGCAACCCACTAGCATGTTTCAATAGCACACCAAAGATGTTGTGGTTGACAGGAAGAAAAAGAATTTGTGGGCCATCCAAGACAAGGCGTAAGGAAAAGATGGAATTGCAAGCCACCAAAGTTAATTATGACACATTCTAGTTAGTGTGCATGCTGACAAGAACCAGCACCACCGCACCAAGGATCATCATCTCACCTCACTGCACCAAGGAAGATCCATGTTCACAATACACTTGCAATCCATAAATTTAGTGCACTTGCTGAAGAGCATGCAGAGTGAGACAAAGCTATGAAAGAGAATGTGGTCGATAGGAAGGAAAATTCCATGGGCCCACCACACTAGAGCTTTGTTGCAGCTCAGACCTGCACTCAGTTGGAGTCTCTCAACTCCTAGAATATGGACTTGCAGACTTTATGGATGGGATGCCTATGCCTTGTTATCACTCCTAGTGCTATCGACTCCACCACATTCTCCTAGTATTGATCCAATGATGATGAATGAGAGAAAGCACTTTCTACCTTAGCTCATCTAGTTGTAAGTTTGAATCCCACTGCTAATGCTAAAAGTGTGTTGATTCACAACATGAGCATGAATACACCCACTAGTAGGATAAGTCATAGCATGAGGCACTGATTGATTAGAGAGAGTGATCCACCGGTCAAGGATTTCAAACACAAAAAATAAAACATAGATGAATCCTCAATAGCATCAACCAAGCCCGATCTATAAGTCAAGAAGCCTGATCTAAAAGTCTTATCAAATGGAATGGACTTCAAATCTGTAAGGACATGCATGAGATTTCTCTTCTACACCTCCCATACATGTGCCATAGCCAACCAAGGTGACACCATGGTCCAACTAAGTCCCACAAACACTTGTCTACACACCAAATGTATTGAACTAGAATCCCCTCCCACTAGCTTCAACTAGAGTGTGCGATTGACAACCAAGGAAGTTTGATCATATGTTCTCTTTAGATCCAGATACGAAGACTAAATGTACATGCCATGATCAAAATATAGATTACAACATTGATCATCAAGATAAGATTGAACTGATCAACAACACTGGTGTACTACATCACAAAAGCCTAAGACCTCAAAAAAAAATTCAACAAGATAATGAAAACTCTCTAAACTATAAAGAGTTGTAAGACTTAGGCTCTGATACTATGTTAGGATAGGTTATCCTATACCCAGGACCTGATCTAAAAACATCCACTAGAACAAAGAGACAATCAAAACAAGATTGTATTACAATGAAGTAATGAGGTTGAGGTGTCTACAAAGGTTCAAAGGCTCTCCTTAAATAGGCAAGAGCTTGAGAGAGCTCTGATATGATTGAGACAAGTGTCTCAATCTAGAGGACTACAATATCCTCTAGGATATGATATCTTATCTTATCTTATCCTCTAGATAAGATAGAATCCATAGTGGAATATCCACTCATTTATGAGTGGACCTAAGTAAACTTAGATAAAGAGTAAATAGGTTAAATAATTTACTCCAACGACATTCACTTGGTTATTGTTCCCAAGAGTAACATTTAAAGTGACTGATTTATCCAAGCTAGTAAACAAGTCTAGATTTCCATACATGTGATTTCTACAGCCACAATCTAAATACCAAATATCATTTGGACTCTCTTGAACTATATTGCATTCAACTAACTTGATTTTGTAGGAATTGCTTCAACAATCTTTGAACATGCAATAAACATAGAATTTTTTGTAGAATTTTCTAGGGGATTTTGATTTTGTCTTCCTTCATCACGTTGTTTCTTTCTACACTCAAAAGAATAATGATCATATTTCTTGCAGTAATGACATTGAACATTCAACTTGTCTTATCTTTGACCAGCTGAATGATTATGAGATGGTTCATTGTTATGTCCTCTGCCACCTTGGTTTGCAGGATTGCTGCTACAACCTCTAAATGTGTTTCTTCCTCTACCCCTAGAAGTAAATCTACCTCTACCTCTTCCATGACTTATTAAAGCCTTAGATGATAAAGAATTCTTAATGGAGGTCTATGATCTATTCAACCTATATTCATGATTTATCAAAGATGCATGCATTTCATCCATTGTCAGATGGGTTAAATCCTTAGTTTCCTCTATGGAAACAACTAAAGGATCAAACTTAGTAGGAAGAACCCTTAACATTTTCTCAACTATCCTTGTCTCTTCTAATGTTTCCCCATGATATTTTATTTGATTTACTATCCCAACAACATGAGTAAAAAATTACTCCATAGACTCTGAATCTTTCATACTTATGTTTTCAAATTCTCTTCTAAGTATGTGAAGTTTTGCAGAGTTAGCTTTGTCCTTACCTTGATAGGCTCTTTGCAGTGTGTCTCATGCCTCCTTTTATTGATTTGTTGTTGCAACTCTTGGTAGTATGATTTCATGCATTGCTTGATAAATGTAGAAGAGAGCTTTTTCATCCTTCTTTCTTTTCTCTTTCAAGAGATCTTTCTCTCCCTAGGTGAGTACATTGTAAGTTGCTTGGTTTGTTGAATCTACATAGCCATTCTCAACAATTTCCCAAACATCTTGAGACCTAAATAAGGTTTTTATGGTTAATAACCAATACTCATAATTTTTTCCTATGAAAAGAGGGGTTTGCAAGCTAGACAAGGAAGAACCAGATGTTGAGGCTGTGGAAGCCATTGATGGCTGTCAATCAAGAAATAAGTGCATACCTAGAATAGAGACTAGATGTTTGAACCAATATCTCTAATACCAGATGTGGAAATAGGGGTAAATGAATTGAAAAGAAAAGAAAAACACAACAAGATGGACACAAAATATGGAACAATTTAACAAAGCTTTGATGCTCAAAGTTTCTTCTTTTCTTCAGATGCAGAGCTACATTGCTCTCTTCTCTTCTTTTTGCATCATACAAAAAGACCACAAAAATAGTAATAAATCAAAACTCTACAGAGGATAGCTATGAGAAATAAAATAATAATATATTTTACTATCCACAAAGTGTGTGAGAGTAAATAGCTAGATAGTGCGAATCAAACGGAATCTTTTAAAACTTCTCAAGAATGCATTCCAAATAAATTTCCTTAAATGTGAGTAAATATGCTAAGCTAGAGAGAAAAGCATGAAAAAAAAGGTGAAATTAGACATATTTCTAATAGAAGACTCTAAGAGTGAACCTTTTCCTTTCTTTATGCAAGCTTCCTCAAGATGTGTGTAGATTACTTGAGTTGAATACACTATTTGTAATCGATTGTATTAACCTAGAGTGTTTGCCAGAAATGTTTGGATAGCTCAAAACTCTAGCCCATTTGAGCTTGACTATAAGGACTGAAAAAATGAAAAGCATGCCACATAAGCAATTTCCAAGAAATACAAAAAGTCAAATGAGAGTCAAAGTTGACATATACATGTAGACTAGTCAACAATGATTTTAATTTCATACAAGAGAAAAATATATATAAAATTTGACCATACAATCGGACACCCACAATGTCATAACATAACATTACAATAATCAAATCAAATGATACTGACCTACTCGTCAAGTATCCCCTAATACATCAGGATAAGTCATCATTACATAGAATCAAACACATCAAGTGTGAACAAATACATCATGATACATGATACATAGGTTCCCTTAGAAATCTGTGTTGGCAAGTCGTCTATACAGAGATATATGAATAGATATAGTGTTGTCATTATGGCAAAAAAGTCATAGAGCAGTTTGGAATTAGCACACTAATTGTAAAGATTAGAATTCAATTAAGTATTGAAGACTGGACAACATATAGAGGACCAGAGACTCAAAGCATCAGCGCACGTGTGTACAGATGAATTATGGTATATGCCCTAGAAGTTAAGATTGTTAGACTATACTTATGCTTATTCTAAGAGGGCATAAGTAGATATGAAAAGATGTGAAAGTTTTAGTCAGTTGAAGTTGCGTAGCCAGTGTGTGCTAGCAAAGAATAGAGCATAGAGCCGATAGTAACTATTTTGGTTTGCGATTATAATTTAATGTTGTAGAGGCTATGCGCCCATTGTATTTAGGTTGCTGACATGTGTACATGTATAATTGTCAACACGCTTAAGCCAATTCATTTGGAAGCATTGTTTGTAATTAGTTATAGGGTCAACCTAATTGTTTTGTTTGTATGAGCGTATAAATATAAGATGCACCCATTGTATTTGGTATGGAAGTTATGTAAGTTGTAATAGAGTTGTGATAAGCAGAGCAGAGCTATGTGAAGAGATCATATGATGTATTAGAGCTTTGCAAGAGGTCAAAGCATCAACGCACCAAAGGAACTGATCTGACAAGTAGTGTCACAGTGACAGTTCACCTACAAATATAGTGTGTATTTGATCTTAGAGGGTTGTAGCCTTCATCATTTGAGCAATGAGATCTAGGATAGTAAGTCCACTCCCTTAACAGGGATCATTTTTAAAAACTCCTAATAGGGTCCGACCCTTAACAAGGTCTACTATACTTAAAGCATTGTAAAGCTACTCCTAACAAGGTAAAGGATCTTCTAACAAGGATCACAAAACACTAGTGCAGAATATTAGTGGGTATTAAGTCCCACCGGGGTTTTTACCTATTTGGGTTTCCCCATAACCATATTGGTGTCATGTGTTGATTTAATGTTTCATGTTTATGTGAATGTTTAATTCAGTACTTAAGCATTTAATTTAGTATTTAGATTAAAGTGAAAAGTTAAAATACAATGAACACTTATTCAACCCCCCCCCCCCCCCTCTCAGTGTTCCCATTCCTAAAAATTGGTATCAGAGCTCTAGTCCTCAGCAAAGAAGTTTAACCACTTGAGGAGATCATGGACAAGGAAGAAATGAAACATTTGAAGAAGGATCTTGAAGTAGCTCTTGAAGACCTGGACAATTCAAAAAGAGAAATTGAAGAGCTAAAAGAAAAAAGTCAGTGATGCTTAATTAGTTATCAAAAGACTAAGAAAGGATTTGAAGGGATGCTCTAACAGTGATCTTGAAGAAAAAGTCAAGAATTTGAATGAAGAAAATGCATCCTTATTAAGTCAGCTTGAAGATTTTGATGACAAACTAATGAACAATCAAGATGTCTATAATGAACAAGTAAAGGAGAACCTTCAACTCAATGAAGAGTTAAGGGAAGAAAATTTGGAAATATTGGATCTAAAGAATTGCAAAGCAAGATTAGAGTCTGAATTGAAAGAAGCAAAGAATCACATTGAAAAATTGCACACCAATTCTGATTTGATAGAATCTCAGTTGTATACAAGAAGAGTCAAAGGAGAAACTAGCTGTATTGGATATAATGAAGCACAAAATTAGATTGATAAGATGCGAGAAAGAAAGGAGACACAAAAAGAATCTACTGATATTGAGAAGATTGAAGATCAAACCAAAGACAATGGTGGTCCTCCCAAGAATGAGCACAAGCCTATAGAATGCAGCTGTTTTGCATGTAACAAGCATGGACACATTGCAAGGAACTACACAAAGGTAAGACCTTTTAACTGTTACTGTTATACATGTAATAGATTTGGTCATAGAGCAATAAATTGTAAGACTAGTAAGAAGAACAAGATTCAGCATGATTAGAGAAATCAGAATCAGACCAATGCAAGAAGTTCTCAGAATGTTACATGTCAGATATGTAACTATAATGGTCATATAGAAAAACAATGTAAAATGGTGACTCATGTCAATGCACCAAGGAATAATAGATGTCCTGTGATTTGTCACACTTGTAACAAGGCTGGCCATATCTCAAAGTTTTTTAGATCAAGGACGCAAGGTTAGGAAAGCCCTCAATTGGCCGAAGAACTAGTTTTGGATCCTGAAGCAGAAGTCAAGTTTGTGAAAGCCTCAGAAGATGCAATCTTGATTTGGTCAAAAGGAAAGAAGGAAAAAGTTGGTGAGAGTGTATTGGATGCATCCCCAGTGGACACACCCTCTACATCTGCATGAATGGCCCTCAGGGTCATAGGAGGAACTAATTTAGCTTTAGACCCCTGCATGGCTGGTATACTCATCCTTAGAGTATGCACCTTTGGACTTAAGCTATTGGAGTGTATATGAACCTTCGTGCAAGAGTGCACATGCTGATTGCTAGTAGAGCTCGAGTTTGAAATTTTGAAGTAACAACCTGGTTTACGCGAGTTGCATTAATGGAAAATTTCTTACTTTAAGTACACATAAGGTTGTTTGTTCACTCATTACATTCATACTCAGAGTGATTGGAGAGAAGATTGAGCCTTGGAAGTTTTTGTGAAGATTTGGATATTAAACTATTAGTGTTTGTAGTGCATTTGATTGGTTGTAGAAACCCTAGCTCATTGTGCCAATTCAGAAGCCGTTAGAACATCTCAGAGATCAGTTGGAAAGTGAATATCATGTAAGTCATGGCCACTCCTATTGTTTTTGATGTTGCTGAGAAGAAGAGGTATGTTTTCAAGAGGCACCGATTTAAATCAACCCTAGATGATTTAGAGGGAGCATTTTCCCTCACCCTGATGGGATTCATGCATGTAGAAGACATAAGGGCTTACATCCATTGTAAGAAGGAACCTGTTGGACTAGATAGGTTAAGGGTGCACATGGACACAATGTTGAAACTAGACAAAATGTTCATGGATGAATTCACCAAATGGAATGATCACCCCATTGTTGAATATGCCACGACATATGAATTCTATGAAATTGAATGGATTAAGATATTGTTGAGTAGAATCCATGATGATTTGTTTTGGATTGGAGATATACTAGTAAGCATAACAAGAGACTTGATTCATGAGATGATAGGCCTTTCTAAGACAGGCGCCATCCTTCTTATGGGCAAGGATGCAAGGAAAATGGTGCAGCAAGTGTGTAAGTCAAGGAGCGATAAGCACAACATGACCATTGAGCCTATAGAGCAACTAGACATCAAATTGATGTCAATGATATTGGGTTACAGATTTCATCACACCAGTAGGGTGAATAGTGTGTCTGCAGGTACTATTCTAGCAGCCATCCATCTTGTGCAAGAAGATGGAGAGTTCAACTTGTGTGAGATCTTGCACGCACATTTGATAGACAACATCAAAGCTATCAAACATGAAAAGACAAAGGTATTTAGGTTTGGGTACCTAATCATCTATATGTACCTTCATATAGTTGGTAAAGTATCAGACTTGTATCTAGACAAGTCCATTCCTACCATGCCACAAATATCAAACAAGGCATGCACTAAGAGCACCTTAAGAGACTATGTAACCTTGGAAATGAAGACCTTCAGAGAAAGAATGTAGATGAGGTACAAGATTCCTGAGAGTATTGTAGAGAAGTATAAAGACACAATATGCTTCATGGTGAAGATTGATACTACATGTATGGAAACTGTGGAACCTAGAACTAAGTGAATTCATCCACTTGGCTATGAGGTAGAGGAACATGTTCTTGAAGCTTATGCATATGTACTACTATTAGCCCCTAAGGATGATAATGAACCTAGGTGGGGAACCTATGAAGAAAAGACTAGAGAAGTTGATGCTAAACTGAACAATGCTGCAACAAAAAGAAAGGTTGCAAAGGTCACTTCTGAGATCTTAAGAATACATGGTGTATCACAAGTAGACCTTGATAGAGAAAGGGATGAAAAGATTTCCCTAGAATTGAAAGGTGTAGCAACAGAAGAAGAAGAAAATAAATAAGATCCTAAGATGAAAAAGATGATAGTCAGAAGGATAAAGAAGACAATACTCCTTCTGCACCCAAAGATACTCCTCTAGAGTATAAACCAATGGTAAAGAGGAAGAAAGAAGCTAGCACTAATCATCCATCCTCATGAGCTACAAGGAGTAGGATAAACCTTCAAGCACCACCTAAGGTGGGATTCAGGCCTAGCCTTAAAGTTTTGAGCACTAGAATTATTGATGAGGGCAGAATTGATCAAGTAGGGAACCATTATGAATCATTTAGTGAAATTGATAAGTCAAAAATACATGGTATGATTATCAAACACATGATCAAGTTCAAGAAGACAATTCTTGAATTGAAAACAAAAATTCCAGATAATGTATGGGACATTTTAGAACACCTAAAGAGACAAGCAAATGAAGAAGATCTAAGGATAAGAGAAAAAGTATTAGAAGATACTCTGCCTGTATTTTCTAAAGATGAATAAGTACTAATATTGAATTTGGTGAAGCTGTACCTAAGAACAAAGATGAGAACTCTTCATATCATGAACAAGGACTATGAGCTGATAATGAAGGAAACATAAAAGGCATTTGAGAAAGTGTTGTTAGAACAATAGATCAAACCACCTTCTACACCCATCACTCTTGCAACCATTAAGGAAGATAAAGTGGTAGAGCCCACTAACGTACCAATGAAAGGTCCTCAGGACTCAATGCCCATAGTAGAAAATCAAACGGAGGCAGATCAGTCTGCACCCATGACAGAATCATCCAAAGATAGCACAATTATCATAGATAATGTGGAAATAGCCATGGCAGCTATTGATAAGGACTTGGACAAGTTTGAGGAAGCTTTTGTCAACACTAAGGAAACTAAAATTCTATGCAGCAATACCCCTCCCACTCAACAAGAAGAAATACACATTGAAGACATTTTTGATGAGAAAGAAGAAGAAAAGGAAGAAGTAGAAGTAGAAAAGAAAGATAAAGATACTTCTTCTAATTTATTCAAGGTGAAGCAAGAGGTGATAGAAAGCACTCCCATCACTCCCTCCTCACCATTGTTGTCAAATTTGACACCTGACACAAGCAGTTTAGACTCCTGGAAGGAAGAAGACCTTATTAAGTTCAGC
Organism: Chamaecyparis obtusa; assembly: GCA_027943335.1. NCBI lineage: Eukaryota > Viridiplantae > Streptophyta > Pinopsida > Cupressales > Cupressaceae > Chamaecyparis > Chamaecyparis obtusa. Next base: position 1,180,780 of record BSBK01003611.1, on the reverse strand, counting down.
ATCCTGGCTATAGAGAAGGCTAAGGAGAAGCAAGTAATGAGGAATCCCCTCATGGTGGAATCAGTAAATATTTTGAATAGTTTATTGCTAGAGGATAAGAAAATGGTAAAGGTACATTTGGTTGATGATGTGAGCATAGTCATGTCACAGTTCAAAGTAAATTTTTCAAGCTTAGAAGAATCTATGACCATAGTGGCAGAGGAGAAATACTTAAAGAAGAGACTCAATGAACTAATGGGTAATTTTTCACTAGACTTGAATTCTCTTAAGTTTGGTCAGGCATCCTTAAAGGAATTTGTAGATCAAGGAAAGAAATTCATTGCAGAATCCATGGATCAGGATAAGTTAACTAATGCCCATCTTAAGAAGATCAAAGATGCAGAGGCAATGATTGAGAAGGTGAAGAATTTAGTTCTAGACACATCCACTAATGTGAACATATGTAATAATGTCTATCAAGGTTAGTTAGACATAATTGAGAAGGCAGAGAAAGAAATGGAGAAGATAAGGTCTAGACAGACTCAATTGAGGAACGCTCTTGCACCTTCACTAGACATTCTTAGTTAGAACATAAAGGAGATTAATACGACTATAATAACCTATGATCAAGGTCCAAGCACAGTCTTGGAGAAGATGGAGAAGCTTCAATATGCATTATGTGCCCATCTCTAGATAGTCAATTCTCTGATAACTTTTTGGAATAAGGAGATCCAGAACCTCAAGATTGCATATCTGGATGTTTTCCCTCAGCAAGTGTACATATAGTTTTTGATGTACCTTTGTCATTAATGTCAAAGGGGGAGTTGTATAGAATGTGGAGTATATAAAATGTATAGGGAGATATAAGAGTATGTATAAAAATGTATAGAAGACAAATGTTTTTGTGTAAAGGAATAGTTAGAGACTTGGCCACATTCCTATGTTGCCATCAATGACAAAGGGGGAGATTGTTGGCAAGTTTTCTATACTGAGATATATGACTAGATATAGTGTTGTCATTATGGAAATAAAGTCATAGAGCAGTTTGGAATCAGCACACTAAGTGTAAAGATCAGAATTCAGTTAAGTATTGAAGACTGGATAGCATATAGAGGACCAAAGACTCGGAGCATTAGCTATGCATGTGTGTATGGATGAATTATGGTATGCACCCTGGAAGTTAAGATTGTTAGTCTATACTTATGCTTATTCTAAGAGCACATAAGTAGATATGCAAAGATGTGAAAGTTATAGTCAGTTGAAGTTGCACAGCCAGTGTGTGCCAGCAGAGAACAGAGCATAGAGTCGACAGTGACTATTTTGGTTTGTGATTATAATTTAATGTTTTAGAGGCTATGCATCCATTGTATTTAGGTTTCTGACATATGTACATGTATAATTGTAAGCACGCTTAAGCCAATTCATTTGGAAGCATTGTTTGTAATTAGTTACAGGGTTGACCTAATTATTTTGTTTGTATGAGCGTATAAGTATAAGATGCACCCATTGTATTCGGTATGCAAGTTATGTAAGTTGTAATAGAGTTGTGATAAGTAGAGAAGAGGTATGCAAAGAGAGAATATGATGTATTAGAGCTGTGCAAGAGGTTAAAGCATCAATACACCAAAGGAACTGATCTGATAAGCAGTGTCACAGTGACAGTTCACCTGCAGATATAGTGTGTATTTGATCTCAGAGGGTTGTAGCCTTCATCATTTGAGCAGTGAGCTCTAGGACAATAAGTCCACTCCCCTAATAGGGTCCGACCCTTAACAAGGTCTACTATACTTAAAGCATTGTAAAGCTACTCCTAACAGGGTAAAGGATCTTCTAACAAGGATCACAAAACACTAGTGCAGAATATTAGTGGGTATTAAGTCCCACCGGGGTTTTTACCTATTTGGATTTCCCCGTAACCATATTGGTGTCATGTGTTGATTTAATGTTTCATGTTTATGTGAATGTTTAATTTAGTACTTAAGCATTTAATTTAGTATTTAGATTAAAGTGAAAAGTTAAATTACAGTGAACACTGATTCACCCCCCCTCTCAGTGTTCCCATTCCTAACAATCTATCTATCTATAAGTCCCTATCTCATGAGCCCTCAAACATCTTTCCATCTTCTATCTCGAGATAGGAGTGTTGCTCCTCTAAGGATCTTCCTAACATTAAGAGCATGCTCACCCTACCCGAGAAGCCTAGCAACCCAGAACTAATGGATCAGATGGATTTGGTGCAACCATGAAACTAACTACAATATAGAACACAATCACAGATGTGGCATGGAGATGAAACATAAATGACATATTAATCAGCATATGAAAAATAGCTTTGGTCAAAGCATTTAGTACCAGATTCTACTAGTAGGAAGAATAAAAAGTACAACATTTTCAACTACCCTTCCCTAATTATCTACATTCAACACCCTCCCATATAATATCATTCTCATAACAAGAAAATAAGGAAAAAACACATCTTTCCATTAATGATTCAAATAGAAAAAAAAGGCTATAACCTTACCCGACATTAGAAATGAAGACAATCATCAAAAAATTGAAGTCACACTAAATTTCAAAAATAAAGATGGAAGTAAATGAGAGACTTCTTAACTTTTCCAGACCTTTCCAATTTAAAAACACAAAGGAAAATTGAACAAGTAGAGCTATCTAATTGAACACCATATGGTATTAACTAAGGGCTCATTTGGCATCTAGAATTAACCTTGAATAAGCATTATTGAATGCTGGAATAAATTTATTCACTGTTTGTGGCCACATTTTTAATTCATGAATTGGAAAAGTTATTCCCATTTTTTGGCCAATGCATGGATAAAGTAATTCCCAAAAAAAGTTGGAATTCATTTTATTCCAGAAGAAGACTATTCAAGAATTCAAAATTACATCACAATTTAAAAACTCATTGGGTCCGTGCATAAGGTTTTCCATTTCCATCGATCACAGCTAGATCACAGGTATGTGATTTTCATTTTTTTGAAGAAAGGTTGGATGTAGAACCATTTTTTCAAGGAGCAATATGGCGATTGGACTTGAAGCTAGTGGCCACTGATTCTTCTAGGTTCTATGTAGATATAGGCTTGGGGATTTTTCTTCTCCAAAAATAGACTTTTTTCAGCTTCTACCGTAGGGTTTTGAGATTCAAACTGAGCAATCTCCATCATCGTCGCACTCCTTAAATTTAATTTTTTTGTTAATCTGAGCCTTCTTCACAAATCAGACAGCCCTAGCCACAAAGACGCAGGGGATTCTTTCAAACACAAGAATAATTAAGTTTAGAATCACCAAGGGGCAACAACAAATGGCTAAAAATATGATTCAGTTTTATTGTAAGGTTTAATGAGTATGTAAATAGATGTATTGAGAATACTTTTATATTCTAAATAAAAATATTGTTTAGTGAAGTGTTTGATATAAAGTATGTATAAAATAAAATAAATTTTTATAGTTCATAATAATAAGTACAAGTAGTTTCTTGGATTCAATTTAACATTAGATCTGTGTGAATTTAAACAAATATTACATGTTTGAATCTAAAAAACTATTGTGTTCATAATATATGCAAACAATGCAATTATCAAAATATGTAATTTTTTTTTAATTTATTTTGGAAAGTAGTTATATCTTATTTTTAGATTTTTTTCATTTTATCATGTAGTTTCAAACAACTTGTTGAAAAATTAAAATTTGAAAGAAAATAATTTTTTTTATAATCTTAAATTTTTACAGTTAATATTAATTTAAAAATATATAAGTTAGAAATATATATATATATATATATATATATATATATATATATATATATATATATATATATATATATATATATATATATATATATATATATATATATATATATATATATTAAAAAACTAGCAACAAAAATGATAAGTTTTAATTTTTAAAAAAAAATTAATCCTTATTCCAATTTCACATTATGGGATCCAAACGCAAAATAGATTAATTCTCAGTCATATTCTAGGTGCGCTAAACAGGTCCAAACCTTATTCCAACTTTCATTTTGAGGATTAATTAATCCGAGAATAGGTCCTTATTCTAGAATAGGCCTATTCTGGATAAGTTAATTCCATGCACCAAACAGACCCTAAGGGAGATATCTTAGCGGATTCCATGCGCTATCACCATTACTTGAATTTCAACATTTTGATATATCTAACTTTCAGATTTGAATTGATAAAGGTAATATAAGTTTTAGAGTTCCAAGAATCATAGTATATTTAATAGATACAAATCGCTCCAGGCAGTTCAAGTATAAAAAAGAGCATAATATCAATCAAAATTCTCCTGGTGACTAATATGCCCAATACAAAAATAACGACATAGACTAAACCAAAATATAAACTAAAATTTCATCATAAAATGTAGAAGGAAAAATCCTTCAAGGCGACAATCTTGAACCAGAAAACATTTAAGCTAAAACGCTGAAAAGGTTAAAAGAAAACATAAAACATATCTCCCAACCCAATAAACAACACAAATATGGTAACAAAAATCACCGCCTAGAACCTTTTGGAAAAAAAAAAAGCAAAAACAACTACGATTTTGAAAGAAAACAAGCATAGTTACAACTAGGATTTTGAAAGAAAACAACCACAGTTACAACGAGGATTTTGAAAGAAAACAACCATAGTTACAACTCGATAATAGAAAATGGGAGGAGAAAAAAAAAAGAAACAATAATAGATATCAATGTGCTTCTTTTGAATTTATTTTTGTAACATGCATACGGAGGGCATGCAATTTGTTTGATGATATTATCGTGATTATTGCATATTTTATTAACGTTTGAAGTTGACTAAACCATAATTTTTACATACCTTGACTACATAGCTTATAACTTGTCATGTATTTGTCCAATTTCTTTTTTTTTAATAGAAAGAGAACTTCAATACCTAGGGCATAGATATTTTTTAGAATATTTTTTTTCTCATTTACTATTTTTCAATAAGCATCAAACATAGAGGTAGACATATGGTGAAATATCTATGTTTAATAAAACTAAAAATACAAAGTCATAATAAACTTAATATATATTAACATTATAATCATTGGAAATATTTTTCTTTGTAATACCTTACTACATAGATAGGTTTGTCAAATGGATTCATTTGATCTGCCAAAAGATAAAGTCGAAGTGATTTTTTGTCAGTATTTTAATAGGTGCAAAGGGACTCCATTGTAGGTATGAATGAGGAGTATAGATGTTATATAAATATTTTTTTTATATAAGAGGCCTTAAGATAACTATTTTTAATTAATTCCTTCAAATGGAACCACTCAAGGCTTAAATCATCACATTTTATTAAAAATGTGTTATTTCAGCAAAAATCAACATGTCTAAAAAAGTGTAATCCACTATTGTGGGGTCACCCTACAACTGAGAGGGGGGGGGATGAATCAGTTGTATGGAAGATTATTAAACTTTAAAATTTGAATAGCAACAATATCAGATCCAATGAACACATTGAATGCTAACACAATAACATAATATTTTAGTGTTAGGGAAACCTTGTTAAAGGTAAAAATCCTGGTGGGAATTAGCACCCACAAATGATGCATTGAGAGCATAGTATCCTTGTTAGAAGATTTAGCCCTATTAGGAGCTTATTGAAAAATTATAGTACACAGTCCCTATTAGAGGACAGACCCTATCAGGAGTCAAGAAGAAAGGATGGGCTTAGTGCCCAGGCTCACTAGCCAAAGAAGGTTAAATCCACCTTTAGAACTTAGTGTTTGCAATACAGGTGTATATAAAGAAATACATAATTTTTTAAACTGTTTGACAACAACTATCTTTGATTGATCAGTTCCAATGAAGTGCACTAGTAAATCTCTGCTCTACATCAGCATACACAAGCTCGTAGCTTTCACAACCTCTTTACATCACATACATTTCATTCATATCTTTTCCAAAGAAAAGATCTTACACATATACCCTATTACAATTCTTCATGAATAGGTCAGCCCATAAGGATTTCCTAGTTACAAACAATTACATAAACCCCTGCTAAGATATACACAGTATCTAAAACAAGTATACAATGATTACATTACAATAATTAAGGACCGACATCCTTAATTCATGTTCGCCAAACAAAACATACACTATATCTCCCAAGTCGGCTCGCAAATAAGCCTTCTCCAGAACACACGCCACAACTGACGTCATCTAGCATTTCGTACCTTGCACTGACCAATGAATGTTCTCCATTACCTTATCCTTCATCCCTCAAGCTCGCATATATTGAATCCAAACCTTCTATGATATATACCAGAAACACAGAGACTATCTCTATCAACTTCCACTGCCACTTTTCAGTTTCCATTCTTCACCAAAACCTCTGTAACTCATCCAATATGAAACATTACATGATGTGACCTTGGATATAAGATCACAACACCAAAATAGAAGGGAAAAGAAAATAAGGAATCTCCTCAAGTTCTGAACTTTTCGTACCCAAATGAACAACAAGGTTAACTCAAATTATGGTAAAAGTGACTAACTGAGACTATTACTCTTGGAAGAACTAGAATTTATGATTTTAATGAAAAATTTAAGCAAGAAAATTGAAACCCAATCGGTACTAAAAATGCCAACACTCTACATTCTCAAGAAGAAGGATTTGGGTATTGGAAATGATTCTCAAAACAATCTGGGAAAAATCTCCAGCCATACGCATATGAAAATAGATCTCACTTGCGTAGGATTAAAATCTTAAATACCAAGCTTAAATTGACATTACATAAGGAGAACAAAAGAAGAATTTCGACATTCAAGGTAAAAGAAAAGGCCAAAACAAAATTTATAAACCACAATCACTTGCAAGAGATCAACAAAATTTAATTTGATTAACCCTTGGTTGAATCAATATTTCTATGCATTGCTTTCAACAAGTAAATTGCAGAATTGGAATAAAACTAAAAAACCTGGAATGTGTTGTCGATACAATTGAATCCCCCATGGCCTACCTTATGTCTCTATGAATTCCTAGAGAAATTCCTCTTTCTTTCTTCTGATCATCTCTGTCTGCTATTTTTTTTTCTCCAAATCCTTTTCTTTATTGTTTTTTCTCCAATTTATGACCTTGTAGCCATGGTGGACTTGCATGCAGTCCCCCCCCCCCCCCCCACACACACCAAAGAATTGAAAGAAAGGAAATGCTACATAACTGCGATTAGATGGTGGTCTATGAGTTATGTTTTCATTCAATATTTATAATTGAAATTTTAAGTCATGGATTTTATTATTATTTTCATTGTTGACTTCTATATATATATTTGTGTGTCACCTAAGAGCATGTATTTGTTGGAAAAAAAAATATATGATGATATGGATTTTAAATCAAGAGATGAATATTCTTTTATGTATTTTATTTATATTTTCTTCTGCTAATAAGGCATTGAATATTTTCTTGCTTTTTCTTACCAATTAACAAACACATTCAATTCATATAAAGAGAAAAGGTAAAGAAGAGATAAAACTTCAACATCAAAACAAATACATTGACTACATGGTGTGTTTGTGTGCGCAACCTGTCCATCCATACCCACCATTGTCTGAGGAGCTAGTCTCCTCCACCTCAACCACACTCTGATCTTCTTCCTGCAACCACTCAAACACACTCGAAACCACATTAGTAGGTTAGTACCCAATAATCATAATCAAATAAAGTAATCATATAAATATATATTTCATTGCATAAAATTGATAAAATAATCATTTAAATGGAGCTACATACTCATATACATCATCAACTATGCAACATCATGAAATCAATTGAACATCATTATAGAATGTACACATGATTAAAAATAACATGAAATTATCCTCAGAGTTGAAAATGTGAAGCAATTTACTAATTATTATATGAAAAATAATGTCTAAAATTAAATCAACATAAGTCGAGGTCCAATCAACCTAGTCAAACAAGTCAAAAAGTTTCTAGGTGATCCTAGAAAATGGCGCTGGCTATCCTCCCGAAAAAAATGCACTACAGGAAAAAAAAAAATTCCATATTTACGAAAACATAGTTATTTGTTTTCAAATTTTTTTTGTTGTTTTTGATTCGGAATATGCAAATCATGAAGAATAGATCCTAAAAATTTCATAAAAATCCATGGTGTTTTCAAATTTTTCAAATCTGTACAGCGGTGCATTCCTTCGGGATTATAGCCACGTCCCTAGAAAATAGGGGTCTCAAAGGTCAAGTCGTGACACTGACAAACTGCACAAGTTTGAAAGAACTGCCCGCTACCTTTGGTGAACTTGAAGCTCTGCAACTTTTAGATTTACTTAATTGTTCAAGACTGGAGAAATTGTCATCTAAGTTTGAACGATTGAGATCTTTGACATATTTAGATCTACATAGTTGTGACAAGTTGGAGTCAAAAATTTGCCTTATGGTTGACACCATCAAAATTGTACAAAAGAGTGAGCATTTTTGTACCATCGAAAGGACAAAAGATTGAAAATTATAATCGTTCCCATCGAAAAAGACTATGTATCCCCTAAAGAAAATGATCTGGATTGTTTAAGTGATGATGGTGTTTGTTATTAAATTAAAAGTATTTATTTTGATAGTGTTTTTTAATTTTAGTTTATATATCATTAATTTTTAATTACATATATAATTTTTAATATATCATATCTATAAATATCTAATATAATATAAATATAATATAGATATTATTTATTCTTAACATTATATTATTTATATATAATTATATATAATATATTATATTATAGTATAGTATATTATAATATAAGATTTAAATAATATAAAATATAGTATTTTGTGAATTTGGAATTAACATAAAAAATTTGTTGAATATAATTTCAAATTAAAAACAAAAGTAAAATTCTGAATGAAAATAAATGATTAAATAATTCTAAATTAAATTAAATTAATTCTTATGTGATAAATTAATTATAGTATATAAAATAACTTTTCTAGTTAAATTCAATATAATTCAAAAAGAAATATTGTAATATTATATATTATGAGTATATTGACATAATTGTTAAAGCTATTATAATAATGATATACATTTAAAATTAATATTAATATATAAATTTGATTCTTGACTATAAATTCTATAATTCTTCAAATTAGATATCAAAATTGAGATATTGCAACAAATGCTATTGAGCTAGTACTATAGTATATTATAGTATAGGATAAATAATGTAAAATGAATTGTTTTGTTCTTTTATCTAGTTGCATTTGTAAAAAAAGATAGAATTTGACATTGCCATTTAAATAAAATAATTTTTAATACAATTCCAAATTAAAATAAAAGTAAGCAATGTGAATGTGATAAAATGATTAAATAATTCTAAATTAAAATTGAGAAGAGGTGTTGTAGTTTTCATCTTTGCAAAGTAGAGGCACCAATTCCTTAGGTTTTGTAGTACGTCTGATATTGTTCTACATCAAATGTTGAGAAATGCCAATATTGTTGAGAGTTCCTTGAAAAGAGGAAGAGGGAGAGGAAGGGGAAGAAAAAGTGTGAGGGGACGAAAATCCAATGCTCAACCCTGGGAGGTTGTAGTCGAAGAAGTCACAAAACCTTCTCAATCCACAGAGCCCTCACAGCCTACAAATGCATCTCATCCTATAGAAACCCCACAGCCTTCACAATTGTCACAGTTAGAGCAATAAGAATCTCAGAAGGAGGAGGAAACTCTTGTTGAACAATCCCCAACTAAATAAAAAGGTCAAAGAAAGAGAAAGGATAATTTTGGGGAACCCTTTGTGCCTAAAGAACATAAACCTAGGGAACGTAGAAAAATAAAGAGAGTGAAAAACTAGTCATCCTATAAATATCCAGCATTAGGTGGTGTCTAAGGAAATACCTAAGAATGCCCAGGTTCCTAAGGAAAATGTTGATACCCCACCTGCGGCCCCTACTAGGATATCTTTCCAGAGTGATTTATTTCAAACACTCTGCCAAAATCTTTAGTGACTAATAAGGATGGAAGCATGCTCTTTGATGTGTGTGCAAAATGCAGAGATGCAAAATAAATGAGAGAGGGTGGCATGTGTTTTCTTGTTTTTATAAGAATAGGCATGAACCTATTCCCAAAAGAAATGCTTGGTCACTAGATATGACCAAGTTAGTGGTTCCATAAGTCTTCATTGAGGTTGATTTAATCAAACACCTAGGGGCCAGTATGACCCTCCATCCATGATTGTTCGCACTGCTTCTAACCATGTACTCTTAGATGTGAATGCTGAGGCAATCAACAATTTTTTTGGATTAACTAGACCTACATTGATAGAAATATCACAAGAACATTTTGAGGTAGATTATGAGAAAAATAAAATAACCTATAGGTTGTGGGAATTGCCCCCGTTTAGACCTAAGGATTGAAAATTTGATCTAGTTTCTATTCCACCACTTGAGAAGGAGCATTTTGAGCTGAAGAAGTTTGAATTTTACTTCAAACTGACTTATTATGCACTCTGTCGAATCCTAGGAGCATATTTGGTCGATAGAAAACCAAAGTGGATGATGTTAATGGCAATGAGGATACGTCATACATATGTCAATATAGAATATGACTTTGCCTCCTACATTTTATAGAAGATTCATCAAGGTCTTATATAAGTTAAGGAGAATGTTACAAAAGTAAAGTTCACGAATCCTTCATTGTTGTGTCATCTAATTTAGTTTCAACATAAATATAAGTGGAGAAGAGAATTTGGACTGAGATTCCTAGATGGTAGAGGGAGAAATGCTAGGGTATAGCAGTGGTGCTATCTATTGGATTGAACTAGCCCCTTGGCTAATTTTTTAGTTTTTCACCAGCACCTGATTATGAAGATCTATGAGTGGTTGGGCGTTGTAATGCCAAAGATACCTCACAAGATTATGGAGGTAATGAGACCAAAGGATATGTGGATAGATGAAGTTGGGAGTTTTAATTATGTTTACTAGTTCTTTTTATTAAAGAGTATATACTAATCAATGTATGGCCTCCTACAACCTCCTCACCAAATTCCCTATTGTGTGCCTCCAAGGATGGCTTTTCTAGAATTTATCTAGCAATTTTTTTGGAAGTAGGATATATGCTTAAAAGGAGAAAGAAAGGGATCCTTCCTTCCTAATCATAGGATTTGAGCAATACAAATCCACAAAACCCAAAGATCACTTGCATACAAAAACCTATTACAAGGAAGTAGAGACAAGAAGAGGGCAAGGGTTTGACTCAAAAATATGAAGAAGAAAATATCCTCAAATAATGAATAAATTAAATGTACAATGGATCATCCATATAAAGGAGATCAAAAGCCTTGAAAGGCAAACCTAAAAAGTATAAGTGCATGTAATAATTAGTTAAATTATTACAAGACTAATGCATGCAAGTTTATGTTTAAAACAACTAGTGCATGAGTTTAAAACAACTCGTGCATGTGTGTTTAAATATAACAACTAAAGAAAAAGAGTTGACATCTTAAGAAGGGAGTAAAGATAATTAATAAAATTAATACTTTACTCTAACACCCCCCCTTAAGATGAGCAACAATGCAGCTACAAACAATGCAAGAAGAAAGCAAAGGAAACTACAGTGCAGAAAGCAAAAAAATGGGTCCCAGTAACATGGCCTGATGAGGTAACCAACACAACCAAATCTTTGTAAAATGGAGAAATAGAGAAAACCCAATGGGAAAAAAACCATACTCCAAAAAGAGATAGAAAAATACAAAAAAAGAAATGGCTCAAGAGACTCTCTCAAAACCATAAGTACAACCAGCCCCCCCATGAGAGAGGGATAAGACACCAAAGCCCCCCCAGAATGATGGAACCCTTGTGGAAATGATTGAACCAATACAACTCCAATGTGGAAAACATAAAGGCAAAAACAAGGAAACCCCTAAATGAGAGGTGAAACTGGAAGGCCTAACTGATGCTCAAAGGAGAAAACATGAGGATCCTAAAAGGGAATCTCCAATGTAGGTGGTGTGACAGGTGTGCTAATACTGTCATGAAAGAGGAGATGAGCATCCTCTATAGAATCCTCAACAAGTGCACCTAGTGGCTTGATGAATGGAGTTGGAGGGTCAGGCAGTGCTAAAGAAGAATCCTACTAAAGAGAAAACACATCAATAGGATGTGGTGTGGCAGTCATAGCAGTGATTTTAGGAACAATACAAAAGTTCAAGCGACTTGACTGCACCACATGAGGCTCTCACGAAAGAGGAGAGTTGTGCTCCAATAATGGAGATGGTGGACGAAAGTGTGAGAAGGTGTAGAGACGGGTGGAATGATCAACTGTCCCTGTAGTAATAATGCCTCCTATTGCACTATCCCAAATGAAGACTGAATCTGCAATGAACTCAACTGTCTTCCCTGATCTACTGTGTGTAATCTGATAAATCGAGAGAAGTTTTACAGACAAAGATGGAACATACAATACATCATTGAATGTGCCATCCTGAATGCCTACTAAACCTTTTCCACAGACTATCAAGATAGTGTTATTCCCCATGAGAATATGAGGAATGGGAGAAGCATCAACAATAGAGAAGACCCCTTGAGAAGATGCCACATGGTGAGAAGCACCTGAATCCAGTATCTAAGGGACCTGTGAAGGGGATACAATGGATGCTCATAATGCATGACCCTGTCTAGATGTCAAAGATGTGGAAGAAGACTAAAAAGAAGACCCCTGTGAGGTAGAAGAGGATGGAGAGGAAGCAGTGCTCTTCTGAAGAAGAGCTTGCAAATCTGCAATCTATTTCTCATAGCCATCAAATCTCTTCTGAAAACAATGTGACTCATCACGAGGTCCCTTCTAACAATAGGAACATGTAGGTCTCTTAGTCTTCTATTTCTCCTTTTTAGAAGAAGATGGTGGGCCAGTAGAGTGCTGAGAAGAGGAATCTGATATTTGCTTTGGCTTCAGCTTTTTCTTTTCTTTGGATGGTTGGGAAACCAATACTTGGTTCTTTGATCCTATTAGAGAGTCTAACTGAGTAAGCTTGGCCTACTCTCTAGTCAAATGATCATAGAACACCTCAAAAGTGGGCATGGTGAATGTAGGTCCCAATGCTTCCATGGTAGAATGAAAGGTAGAAGAGAAGATCTAAAAGTTTCCCCTAAGCTTAGACAGAATCAGATAAATACACTCTTTATCAGTCTTTCACTTTCCACATCCATGTAACAAAGATCTCTATTTTTTGAACTTCATTAGAAAGTCCTCAATAGAGGGAAAAGAATCAAGTACAAGAGAGGTACAAGAGAGGTAAGCTCTACCTCAATCTGAAATGCTTTGAACTCATTGATGGTACCGAATAGTGTCTCAAATTTAGCCCACATCTGTAGAAGGGTATGTTGGGAGTATTCTTAATTTTTTGAGGTTTTTGTCTGATTGATGGGTTAATCCTCTGGTCTGTAAAGTTTCCTAGGTACAAGTGCCGAAATGTCTTCAAAAAATTGTCATAACCCTATTTCAAAATCCTTACCCTAGGTCTTGTCCTTGAAGAATTTTGAATTCATGTCAAAAACCCCAAAGTGTTTGCCATTTTCAAAATAAATCCTAAGTCAATTACTTTATTTCTTTTCGAGCGTTACTTTTTAAGTCACTTAGGTCCATTAAAGAGCACATGCATTTATTTTTACGCGGGGGTTATATTTCTTCCTAAGTCTAGAAACCTGGTACAATAAATAACATTTCTTATGTTTCAAGTTCATCCAACCGTGAATCTTCAAAGAAGATCTAACGACAGTCGCGTGTTCGCATGGAATATTTCCCAGCCATGCGAACATGCGAAATAACCGTTGATCTTATAACAAAAGCCGGATGCGGAAACAAGGTGGGACCACTGACAAGTATCTTACAAGTGGCGGCCTTCTATTTGTCGAGAACAGTAGGGACGGTAACTGAAGAATCTGAGGTTTTAAAAATAGTAAAGGGAAGATCAGACGGCTGTCGTATAATCACATGGGATCTTTCAACCTATGTGATTATGCGATAGGCTATTGATCTTGCATTGACTCAAGTGCGATTCTCCGGTGAAACCTTTTGACAGATGTGCATAAATGATGTTTTTTCATTGGTTAGCTTCAGCAGACACCGGTGCTCGAAAAGAAAGAAAGTACCTGACATTCTGCCAGGTGTTGCAAATGTGGAATTTCTTTATTGAAAAAGCCGAGGTGGGACCGGCGGCTTAAAAGAAGATAGTGATAGTTAGTGGTAACGGGTTTTCGCATGTTCGCATAAGCTTCTTTTAAGCTATGCGATCATGCGAAAAGCATTTTATGTTAACGAAGGAAAGTTACAAGAGACCGCCAAGAACAGAAAGGTAGTGTGATGGTTAGTCACATGTTCGCGTGAGTGTTTTTTACACCATGCGATTATGCGATAAGCCGTTGGATCATCTACTAATGAGGATTGACGGTTCTCGTTCAAACTAAAGATAAAATGGTGCGAAGTGAGGCTTCCTGTTGAAGAAGTGATAGTTCGCTCTTCCGGAGGAGTAATTGTTTCAATCGTGCTGAATTAATTGTTGACAGGACTACTTTAAGTGGCTCATATATAAGAATTTCACGCACTTTCAGAAGCACAAAGAGATCAAAATTTGCAGAGATTCAGGCGTGAAGATTTCTGAGGTTTGGCTGCTATTCCCGGGTGGTTTCTGAAAAAAAAAGGTTGGTAAAATTCTTGTGCGATTTGCTTCCTTATTAAAAGAATCATAGCTCTGTGTTTAGTCTATCTTGTAAGGATTTCTTTGAAAGATAAACCTTAAAATGGCCCCAAGGAAAGAATTGTCAGGTAAAATAGAGTATAGTGAAAGAGGTTTGCATGAAGATTTATTGCAGTTACTTTATGGCTCTTCCACTACCCCGGTGAAGAATAAGAGTTTGATTCCCAAAGACCCTAGGGTAAAAATAGCAGAAGGTTTATATGACACGGCAAGTTTTATTAGAGAGGCCAAGATTGGTACTATAAACGCAAGAGGTGACTCCGATACCACAGGACTAGAATTGTTCAAAGTAGGTTTTAGTCAGAGGAATGCCCCTCACCCTACAAGCAACATATGGCAGTCTGACTTAGGAAAACTTGTCATGCCTGGTGTCTTTTTAGATGTAGATTTGATGACCCAGGTTGCAAAAAATTATGATCTAATCACTAAAGAAATTAGGGATGCAAAGGGAGTGTTATTGTTTAAAGTTTCAGCTGAAGAAATCAGGAAGGTGTTCGGGTTGAGTGAACCTTCAGAAAGTTTGGAAAGCATTAACTTTGAAGAACTAAGGCAAGTGTACAATGCACAAAGGAACTATTATAGAGGCAAGTTGTTGAAGGATTTCTACACCAAAATTGGGAAAATGGTTGTTGTGGGGCAGAACACTCCAGAGCCTTTTAAAATAGAATATTTTGATCTCAGAGCTAGGGGTGCATATTGGTCATTGTGTCAAGTTTTTGGAGAAGATGTTAGTGAAAGGATGCCAATACACTTGATGTGCATGATGATCCAAATTTTACATGCACACATGTCTATCACTTTTGATTTTGCTCCTTTCGTTGCTGAATTAATCCATAATGGATTAGTAAAGATTCAAAAGAATGAAAGTGATAGACCCTTTTGCTGGTACTCTTTCATAATGTACATGTTTCTGTTCAAAGGAGCAAGCTATTTTGAACAAGAAATGGAATTGGTGAGAAAGAAGGATGGTGAAGATATGCCAGTCCAACTATGGAGCCTCACAATGACCTGGGATAAGAAGGATCATAGTTTCATCAATTTTGATAAACGTTTTGCAGCTAGACTCAGGAAACTGTTTGTTTTAGATAACCCAAGAATCCCAACAATGTTAGCACAGCTTGTTAGGCCAAACCAGTTTGCTAAGAACCTGAACATCCTACACAATTGGGGAGATGTTATTTTCTACAATGTATCAACTGTTATCAGGTTGTATGGTTTCAGGGGGACCCCTTTTATACTGCCCTATCAAGTACCCCTTAGGATTGGAATTGCAGAGTTTTTGAGGCAATTGGGAGATATTGAGGAGTGTGCCCTCACTGGGAAAGGCAAGGGAACTTTATTCCCAAATGTTACCATTGCCCATCAATTCATAATAACCAAGGGTGGATGGGTCTACATGGATAAAATTCTGGCTCCATACCATATGGCTACTGCAATTGCTAGAACAGTAGATCCAGAAGGTTTCTATAATGAAATGTTTAAAAAGAGAGCCAAGTGTGCCATGATCAACCATATCTTTAATTTCCCTCAAGATATCATCAGGACTGTAGCTAAGATATAGGAACAAGAGGTCATGAAAGAAAAATGGTTGGTATACAAGAAGACAGTAGATTTTTTCCGGCAATTTGATTCAGGATGAGATCCCCTGAAAAGCATAACTCCAATGGGGAAGAAAATAGACACTCTCATGAATTATTTTCATGATATTTTCCAGACTTTAAATGAGATAAAGGAAAAGGTTATGAAGGATGATCCAGAAAAGGCTAGACAATTGTTGAGCAAGCCTGTGTTTGCAAAAGGGTTACCCCCAGGGAGATATATGGTACAAAAGAAGACTGGTTACAATGTGGTGATACCAGAACAAAGCCAACAAAAGCAGATGGATAAAAGGGATATCCCATCAACCTCACAACAGATTGCAAAACAAAAAGAAATTGTGGAGATCCCCGATTCTCCTCCTTAGACTTTTGAAGATATAATTGATTCTCCACCCCCATCAAAAAGGCAAAGGTTGGAAGAGAGACCTGCTCATGTGGAAAAGGAGTACTCCCCATCATAGTCTCCTATAAGAATTTTTGATGACCAAGAGATTGCAGAACAAGTACAGTAAGTAGATGCTCTAGGTCAAATCTTTATGACTTATGAAGAAGTAAATGAGGGAGTACCAGAGCTACCAGAAGAACCTAAGTTGGATCTAATAGTAGGGGAGTTAGCAGGTACTAAATTGGACCCTGTAATCAAGCAAGCTTGTGAAGAATTTTTGGTTGATGACACTTTTGTTAAAACTAAGGCCTTTATGCAATTTCTTTGGAAATTAAACATCAAACAATTTCAAGAAATTTGTGAGAAGAGACATGAAGAGAATTCGGAGAAGGATTTACAAGTTATAGAGGAAGAAGTGAAAATAGAGATGACTGCAAAGTTCAAACAAATCACTCCAGAACAGGGAAGAGATATGGTAAAGATGTCAGGAGTACTGATCCTCCCAGAATGGGATATAGCTGATGCAGTAGTGTTTGATGCAGTCAGATAACAAACCACTCCTCTCCATAGGACTCTAGAAGAAGCAGAACAAGCTATTAAAGGAGTCACTTTCAGTGATAATCATCAAGCATTGGTAATGTGGTCTTTGAGGCAGAATGAAAGTGACAAAGGAAAGCAAATTGTCAAAGATGACCTCTCAGGGAGTTTAATTGTGAGAAGAGTTACTGACACATCTTTGGTGGAAGCATCAGGTATGGTAATGGCCACGGCACAATTAACAACAAAGGTGGCAGAAAAGGAAGCTAAAGAGAAGGATGAGCTCATTGCAAAACTGGAAACAGTTTTGAAGGTTTATGGTGAGATGAAACAAGGGATTCTTGAGAGAGATATTCTGATTGGAGATTTAAGAAATAAATTGGGAGAATAGGGCCCAATACAATTATTAGAGAAAATTCAAATAGCTTCCTCCTCTGTAGGGCCTTCCTCATCAAGCCCCATTATTGAACTTCCCCCTTCCCCTTCTCCTCCTTCCATAGATGAAGAAGATATTGATCAAAAGGTAAAGAATCAGTTAACTGATAAGATAAAAGGTGTTGTGTCACATTTTGTTGCAAAGGTGAGACCTAAAGAAATATACAAATCTGCAAAACAATTGGCAGATGGTTTAGTGACTTTTTAGAAAGAGGTGGCAACTATGGACAAAATTTTGGAAAGATGGACTACAAGGAAAGATACTCTGAGGTCATGGTTTGATCAAAATAAGGATCAGTGTGTTGTAAATATTGAGCTTGCAAGTACTTACAGGGTTATCAAGGATCTTTTTGATTTTGAGGTAAACAAGGAGAGTATAAGAAGAAGGTCAGAAATCTTAAGGACAAGATATTTCCAGGATGATTTCCAAATTTTCCCTGGTCTTATTAAGGCAGATGGGGTAATCAAGGATAAAGGTCAATGGATGGAGCAAATAGATAGACGAGTACTAACTAAAATAAATGACACCCTAGGTATAGATGATAATACCCCATTTGTACACTTTATTGAACTCCTTCAGGATGCTAGGTTACACTTTGCTAATGTGAGAATAGAGGTTCATCAGTTGGTTGCTGAGTGGGAAAAGTTGTCCCCAAAGAAAGATGAGGTCCTTGCCTTTCATTGGCCAAGTGAAGAAACCTACATGACTTGGGAATCCACATATCTATCAAGAGATTTAGAAGAAAGGGCAATCAGGTGAAGAAGTGGCAGGTGTTAGTATTCCAAGCTTTTTAAAGTCAAGGTAAAAAGGGACAAAATGTCAAACAAGTTATCATAGACATGAATATGACACCTGGCCAAATAGAGTTGCAGATGGCATCTGATCCAGAAAATGAGGGAGAGCAAGTTTCAAACAAAGAATGATGTAAATTAGCTAGATGGCGGTCATCATTCATGCAACAAATTTAGCAACTGCTCTAAAATATCTTTAGACAAAGATGCCACCTGCGGGATTGTTGGAAATAGATATTTGTAATCTGTTGTTGCAAACAACTTTCTCGATTTGTAATCTTGTTTTTAGTGCAAGATCTTTTAACAGCCATCTGAAGCTTGTTGCATCCTTTTGAGGATTCCAAGATGGCTGATTGGTATAAGTAGTAAGTCCTTGTTCCTTTCAGAGAGGTTGAAAAGATATAATGTAGAGGCCTGGCGCCATTGTTGAAATCTTAGAATATTTTATCAGATTTTGAAATGTATTGATACAGTGAGATTTTATTGAAATACAATAGAATTCCCTTGCATGATTTCAATTGTCTTCTTGTTTGAATTATATGGCTTTTGTGTATTGAATCTATAAGGTAGTTTTGATATACCATTTACAAGGTATCTGTGATTTTAATCTCTAGCTCCTTTCAAGGAAAGGGTAATGTCTTTAGGTTAATTTCTGAGAGCTTAGGAATTTGGAAAGAATTTGATGATCAAATGTGTTTAAGAGAGGATGAATTGTAAGGCACTTCATCTGGGATTTGTTTTTGTTTCATTTAGAAGATTTGTGTAAGTATATGTTTCACTGTTTGACTCTATACCCGAAGATAAGGCACTGGTCTATCCTCGATTTGCAGAGATCTCACCCTCAACAAAATTCAAATAATAATTTAATTTCATGTATGTTTATATGACTGAGAAGATAAAGTTTGTATCAAGGATATAAACTATTGTTGTGATCCTTTCAAGAAGTAGATCTAAAAGGGGTTAACCTGCCCGAGTTCAAAGCTCGAAAAGAAGGAGTTTATCCTTATCACACTTGCCATTTTTCTGCAATGAATTTTACTTCTGGTAATATCATTGTGGAGCATTGAGTCTGAAGATAGGTACACCCGCCTGGATCTGTGGAGCCTGAAGTAGAAGAAGGACGTGGTCCTTATCAATTAGCCTTTTCCCTATGAGAATCTAGAGTTGAGAACCCGAGAGTCAAGTTTGAAAACTATATTGGTGATTCTACATGAAAAAGAGCTAACAAATTTGTGACTCTACTGGGGATTAACCTTCTGAATAGTGTGCAAAGGTTAGTGCTTATGTGCCTCATGCTGCAGTGAAGGATATTTTAACACAGAGTGAATTCATAGGAAAGAGGTGCAAATGGATAAACAAGATTCAAGAGTTTGACCTGGAAATTCATATTACAAAATTGGTGAGGGGATTGGGACTTGCTAAGTTAATGACTGAGGAAAACATGGACCTTGTTTAGGTAAATAATGTTGCTGCTAACATTGATATGATTACCAGTATTGAAATGCAACCCTGGTACAAGGATGTTATTTATTTTATTAAAAATGCTAAATGTCCACCTGATTTAAGTGATAACCAAAGAAGGAGTCTAAGATTGCAAGCTCAGAGATATGTGTTGATCCAGGGTGATTTGTACTAGAAGGATAATGATGGTATTTTACTCTTTTGTCTGGATAAGCATCAATTAGAGAAAATGTTAAAGGAAATACACTCTGGAATGTGTGGAGGACATCATTCTACTCGATCAACGGCTCATAAAATCTTAAGAGCAGGATACTATTGGCCTATGTTGTTCAAAGACACTCATTCTTATGTGAGGAAATGTGAACCTTGTCAAAGGTTCTCTAAAAAATTGAAGTTTTCAGGTGCATTATTATTGAACCCTGTGGTTGCAGAAGCTCCTTTTGCAATGTGGGGTATGGATTTTATTGGAGAATTCTCTGAGAAGTCTAGTGAGGGACATAGTCACATTTTGGTGGCTACTGATTATTTCACCAAATGGATTGAAGCCATCCCAACCAAAAGGGAAACCAGTGCTATTGTCATTGAGTTTCTGATGAACAACATAATTACTAGATTTGGTGTTCCTGTTAAATTGGTTGTTGACAATGCTATGAGCTTCAGATCGTAGGAGATCACTGATTTTTGCTCAGAAATGGGCATAGTATTGTCTTACTCATCCCCTTATCATCCACAAGCCAATGGACAGGCTGAATCCAGCAACAAGAGTATTTTGCAGATTCTGAAGAAAACCCTGGAGAAGAACAAGAGAAGATGGCATATAAAACTAAAGTTAGCACTCTGGGCTGATAGGATTTCTAAGAAGAGGGCTACTGGTAAGTCCCCTTTTGAAATGGTATATGGTGCTAAATCAAGATTGCCAGTAAATAACTTCCTTCCGATCTATAAGTTTATGCAAGAAGAGGATATGGAAATCAGTGATCCACTACAGGAGAGAATGGTTCAGCTGATTGAATTAGATGAGATTAGAAGGGAGGGACAAAAGGAAAATATGAAGCTGCAGCAGAAGATGAAATATCTTTTCGATAAGAGAGCAACTGTGAGAAAGTTCCAGCCTGGTGATATGGTTCTCCAATGGAATGCCAGGGTTAAAGATAAAGGGAAACACAAAAAATTTGAGTCCTTATGGATGGGACCATATATTGTTCATCAAACCCATGGTAAGGACTCATATTTCTTGCAACATTTGGATGGTGAAAAGTAGGAATTGCCAATGCATGGACAATTTCTAAAAAATTTCTTCAGTTAATTCTTTTTCCATGCACAGTAGGCTTGTATATATGTATAGGTGTGTTTATTTATGTTGTGTGTTTGTTTCCTATTTTAGGTTTAGGTTTTTTGGTCTACCTCCCAGAGATTCATAAGTTCTTGCTATGATTTTGCAATCAAGCATCCTCAGATAGAGCCACTGTTGGGAGTATTCTTAATTTTTTGAGGTTTTTGTCCGATTGATGGGTTAATCCTCTGGTCTGTAAAGTTTCCTAGGTACAAGTGCCGGAATGTCTTCAAAAAATTGTCATAACCCTATTTCAAAATCTTTACCCTAGGTCTTGTCCTTGAAGAATGTCAAATTCATGTCAAAAACTCCAAAGTGTTTGCCATTTTCAAAATAAATCCTAAGTCAATTACTTTATTTCTTTTTGAGCGTTACTTTTTAAGTCACTTAGGTCCATTAAAGAGCACATGCATTGATTTTTATGTGGGGGTTATATTTATTCCTAAGTCTAGAAACCCGGTACAATAAATAACATTTCTTATGTTTCAAGTTCATCCAACCGTGAATCTTCAAAGAAGATCTAACGGCGGTCGCGTGTTCACATGGAATATTTCCAAGCCATGCGAACATGCAAAATAACTGTTGATCTTATAACAAAAGCCGGATGTAGAAACAAGGTGGGACCACTGACAAGTATCTTACAAGTGGCGGCCTTCTATTTGTCGAGAACAGTAGGGCCGGTAATAGAAGAATCTCTGAGGTTTTAAAAATAGTAAAGGGAAGATCGGACGACTGTCATATAATTGCATGGGATCTTTCAACCTATGCGATTATGTGACAGGCCATTGATCTTGTGTTGAATCAAGTGCGATTCTCTGATGAAACCTTTTGACAGATGCGCATAAATGATGTTTTCTCATTGGTTAGCTTCAGCAGACACCGGTGCTCAAAAAGAAAGAAAGTACCTGACATTCTGCCAGGTGTTGCAAATGTGGAATTTCTTTATTGATGAAGCCGAGGTGGGACCGGTGGCTTAAAAGAAGATAGTGATAGTTAGTGGTAACGGGTTTTCACATGTTCACATAAGCTTCTTTTAAGCTATGTGATCATGCGAAAAGCATTTTATGTTAACGAAGGAAAGTTACAAGAGACCGCCAAGAACCAAAAGGTAGTGTGACGGTTAGTCACATGTTCTTGTGAGTGTTTTTTATGCCATGCAATTATGTGATAAGCCGTTGGATCATCTGCTAATGAGGATTGACAGTTCTCGTTCAAACTGAAGATAAAATGGTGCGAAGTGAGGCTTCCCGTTAAAGAAGTGACAGTTCACTCTTCCGGAGGAGTAATTGTTTCAATCATGTTGAATTAATTATTGATAGTACTACATTAAGTGGCTCATATATCAGAATTTTGTGCACTTTAAGAAGCACAAAGAGATCAAAATTTGTAGAGATTTAGGCGTGAAGATTTCTGAGGTTTGGCTGCTATTCCCAGGTGGTTTCTGAAAAAAAAAGGTTGGTAAAATTCTTGTGCGATTTGCTTCCTTATTAAAAGAATCACAGATCTGTGTTTAGTCTATCTTGTAAGGATTTATTTTAAAGATAAACCTTAAAATGGCCCCAAGGAAAGAATTGTCAGGTAAAATAGAGTATAGTGAAAGAGGTTTGCACAAAGATTTATTGCAGTTACTTTATGGCTCTTCCACTACCCCGGTGAAGAATAAGAGTTTGATTCCCAAAGACCCTAGGGTAAAAATAGCAGAAGGTTTATATGATACGGCAAGTTTTATTAGAGAGGCCAAGATTGGTACTATCAACGCAGGAGGTGACTCCGATACCACAGGACTAGAATTGTTCAAAGTAGGTTTTAGTCATAGGAATGCCCCTCACCCTGCAAGCAACATATGGCAGTCTGACTTAGGAAAACTTGTCGTGCCTGGTGTCTTTTTAGATGTAGATTTGATGACCCAGGTTGCAAAAAATTATGATCCAATCACTAAAGAAATTAGGGATGCAAAGGGAGTGTTATTGTTTAAAGTTTCAGCTGAAGAAATCAGGAAGGTGTTCGGGTTGAGTGAACCTTCAGAAAGTTTGGAAAGCATTAACTTTGAAGAACTAAGGCAAGTGTACAATGCACAAAGGAACTATTATAGAGGAAAGTTGTTGAAGGATTTCTGCACCAAAATTGGGAAAATGGTTGTTGTAGGGCAGAACACTCCGGAGCCTTTTAAAATAGAATATTTTGATCTCAGAGCTAGGGGTGCATATTGGTCATTGTGTCAAGTTTTTGGAGAAGATGATAGTGAAAGGATGCCAATACACTTGATGTGCATGATGATCCAAATTTTACATGCACACGTGTCTATCACTTTTGATTTTGCTCCTTTCATTGCTGAATTAATCCATAATGGATTAGTAAAGATTCAAAAGAATGAAAGTGATAGACCCTTTTGCTGGTACTCTTTCATAATGTACATGTTTCTGTTCAAAGGAGCAAGCTATTTTGAACAAGAAATGGAATTGGTGAGAAAGAAGGATGGTGAAGACATGCCAGTCCAACTATGGAGCCTCACAATGACCTGGGATAAGAAGGATCATAGTTTCATCAATTTTGATAAACGTTTTGCAGCTAGACTCAGGAAACTGTTTGTTTTAGATAACCCAAGAATCCCAACAATGTTAGCACAGCTTGTTAGGCCAAACCAGTTTGCTAAGAACCTGAACATCCTACACAATTGGGGAGATGTTATTTTCTACAATGTATCAACTGTTATCAGGTTGTATGGTTTCAGGGGGACCCCTTTTATACTGCCCTATCAAGTACCCCTTAGGATTGGAATTGCAGAGTTTTTGAGGCAATTGGGAGATATTGAGGAGTGTGCCCTCACTGGTAAAGGCAAGGGAACTTTATTCCCAAATGTTACCATTGCCCATCAATTCATAATAACCAAGGGTGGATGGGTCTACATGGATAAAATTCTGGCTCCATACCATATGGCTACTGCAATTGCTAGAACAACAAATCCAGAAGGTTTCTATAATGAAATGTTTAAAAAGAGAGCCAAGTGTGCCATGATCAACCATATCTTTAATTTCCCTGAAGATATCATCAGGAATGTAGCTAAGATATAGGAACAAGAGGTCATGAAAGAAAAATGGTTGGTATACAAGAAGACACTAGATTTTATCCGGTAATTTGATTCAGGATGGGATCCCCTGAAAAGCATAACTCCAATGGGGAAGAAAATAGACACTCTCATGAATTATTTTCATGATATTTTCCAGACTTTAAATGAGGAAAAGGAAAAGGTTATGAAGGATGATCCAGAAAGGCTAGACAATTGTTGAGAAAGCCTGTGTTTGCAAAAGGGTTACCCCCGGGGAGATATATGGTACAAAAGAAGACTGGTTACAATTTGGTGATACTAGAACAGAGCCAAAAAAAGTAGATGGATAAAAGGGATATCCCATCAACCTCACAACAGATTGCAAAACAAAAGGAAATTGTGGAGATCCCCGATTCTCCTCCTTAGACTTCTGAAGATATAATTGATTCTCCACCCCCATCAAAAAGGCAAAGGTTGGAAGAGAGACCTGCTCATGTGGAAAAGGAGTACTCCCCATCATAGTCTCCTATAAGAATTTTTGATGACCAAGAGATTACTAAAAACAAGTACAGGAGGTAGATGCTCTAGGTTAGATCTTTATGACTTATGAAGAAGTAAATGAGGGAGTGCCAGAGCTACCAGAAGAACCTAAGTTGGATCTAACAGTAGGGGAGTTAGCAGGTACTAAATTGGACCCTGTAATCAAGCAAGCTTGTGAAGAATTTTTGGTTGATGACACTTTTGTTAAAACTAGGGCCTTTATGCAGTTTCTTTGGAAATTAAACATCAAACAATTTCAAGAAATCTGTGAGAAGAGACATGAAGAGAATCCGGAGAAGGATTTACAAGTTATAGAGGAAGAAGTGAAAATAGAGATGACTGCAAAGTTCAAACAAATCACTCCAGAACAGGGAAGAGATATGGTAAAGATGTCAGGAGTACTGATCCTCCCAGAATGGGATATAGTTGATGCAATAGTGTTTGATGCAGTCAGAAAACAAACCACTCCTCTCCATAGGACTCTAGAAGAAGTAGAACAAGCTGTTAAAGGAGTCACTTTCAGTGATAATCATCAAGCATTGGTAATGTGGTCTTTGAGGAAGAATGAAAGTGATAAAGGAAAGCAAATTGTCAAAGATGACTTCTCAGGGAGTTTAATTGTGAGAAGAGTTACTGACACATCTTTGGTGGAAGCATCAGGTATGGTAATGGCCACAGCACAATTAACAACAAAGGTGGTAGAAAAGGAAGCTAAAGAGAAGGATGAGCTCACTGCAAAACTGGAAACAGTTTTGAAGGTTTATGGTGAGATGAAACAAGGGATTCTTGAGAGAGATATTCTGATTGGAGATTTAAGAAAGAAATTGGGAGAATAGGGCCCAATACAATTATCAGAGCAAATTCAGATAGCTTCCTCCTCTGTAGGGCCTTCCTCATCAAGCCCCATTATTGAACTTCCCCCTTCCCCTTCTCCTCCTTCCATAGATGAAGAAGATATTGATCAAAAGGTAAAGAATAAGTTAGCTGATAAGATAAAAGGTGTTGTGTCACATTTTGTTGCAAAGGTGAGACTTAAAGAAATATACAAATCTGCAAAACAATTGGCAGATGTTTTAGTGACTTTTCAGAAAGAGGTGGCAACTGTGGACAAAATTTTGGAAAGATGGACTGCAAGGAAAGATACTCTGAGGTCATGGTTTGATCAAAATAAGGATCAGTGTGTTGTAAATATTGAGCTTGCAAGTACTTACAGGGTTATCAAGGATCTTTTTGATTTTGAGGTAAACAAGGAGAGTATAAGAAGAAGGTCAGAAATCTTAAGGACAAGATATTTCCAGGATGATTTCCAAATTTTCCCTGGTCTTATTAAGGTAGATGGGGTAATCAAGGATAAAGGTCAATGGATGGAGCAAATAGATAGATGAGTACTGACTAAAATAAATGACAGTCTAGGTATAGATGATAATACCCCATTTGTACACTTTATTGAACTCCTTCAGGATGCTAGGTTACACTTTGCTAATGTGAGAATAGAGGTTCATCAATTGGTTGCTGAGTGGGAAAAGTTTTCCCCAAAGAAAGACGAGGTCCTTGGCTTTCATTGGCCAAGTGAAGAAACCTACATGACTTGGGAATCCACATATCTATCAAGAGATTCAGAAGAAAGGGAAATCAGGTGAAGAAGCGGTAGGTGTTAGTATTCCAAGCTTTTGAAAGTCAAGGTAAAAAGGGACAAAATGTCAAACAAGTTATCATAGACACGAATATGACACCTGGCCAAATAGAGTTGCAGATGGCATCTGATCCAGAAAATGAGGGAGAGAAAGTTTCAAACAAAGAATGATGTAAATTAGCTAGATGGCGGTCATCATTCATGCAACAAATTTAGCAACTACTCTGAAATATCTTTAGACAAAAATGCCACCTGCGGGATTGTTGGAAATAGATATTTGTAATCTGTTGTTGCAAACAACTTTCTCGATTTGTAATCTTGTTTTTAGTGCAAGATCTTTTAGCAGCCATCTAAAGCTTGTTGCATCCTTTTGAGGATTCCAAGATGGCTGATTGGTATAAGTAGTAAGTCCTTGTTCATTTCAGAGAGGTTGAAAAGATATACTATAGAGGCTTGGCGCCATTGTTGAAATCTTAGAATATTTTATCAGATTTTGAAATGTATTGATACAGTGAGATTTTATTGAAATACAATAGAATTCCCTTGCATGATTTTAATTGTCTTCTTGTTTGAATTATATGGCATTTGTGTATTGAATCTATAAGGTAGTTTTGATATACCATTTACAAGGTATCTGTGATTTTAATCTCTAGCTCCTTTCAAGGAAAGGGTAATGTCTTTAGGTTAATTTCTGAGAGCTTAGGAATTTGGCAAGAATTTGATGATCAAATGTGTTTAAGAGAGGATGAATTGTAAGGCACTTCATCTAGGATTTGTTTGTGTTTCATTTAGAAGATTTCTGTAAGTATATGTTTCACTGTTTGACTCTATACCCGAAGATAAGGCACTGGTCTATCCTCGATTTGCAGAGATCTCACCCTCAACAAAATTCAAATAATAATTTACTTTCGTGTATGTTTGAATGACTGAGAAGATAAATTTTGTATCAAGGATATAAACTATTGTTGTGATCCTTTCAAGAAGTAGATCTAAAAGGGGTTAACCTGCCCGAGTTCAAAGCTCGAAAAGAAGGAGTTTATCCTTATCACACTTGCCATTTTTCTACAATGAATTTTACTTCCGGTAATATCATTGTGGAGCATTGAGTCTGAAGATAGGTACACCTGCCTAGGTCTATGGAGCCCAAAGTAGAAGAAGGATGTGGTCCTTATCAATTAGCCTTTTCCCTGTGAGAATCTAGAGTTGAGAACCTGAGAGTCATGTTTGAAAACTATATTGGCGATTCTACATGAAAAAGAGCTAACAAATTGGTAATATCATTGCGGAGCATTGAGTTTGAAGATAGGTACACCCGCCTGGGTCTATGGAGCCCAAAGTAGAAGAAGGATGTGGTCCTTATCAATTAGCCTTTTCCCTGTGAGAATCCAGAGTTGAGAACCTGAGAGTCAAGTTTGAAAACTATATTAGCGATTCTACATGAAAAAGAGCTAACAAGGTAGTGCACCCATTAAGATGAAACTACAAGTTGTCTGATACCTATAAAGTAATCAACCCCATAGCCTCATCCATCTTGTTTCGATGCTGCATGATCTCAAAGGGCCTCTATAATACTGGCTGCACTACATCTAGACAAGACCAAAGCCCTTTTTAATGGAGAAGCCATGTCATCAGGGTTTTCCATGTATGATAATTATGTGGGGTCAGAAGTTCTACAAAAGAAGAGGTCTTGGCCATATTTTTTAGATGGGGTTTTTTTTTGGTAAAATATCTGGTTTAACTGATAATAAAAAGAAAATAACACTCCCCCACAATCCAAATATCGAACCCCTAAGCCTACAATGATATGCTTTATCAAGAGAAGAGAAAAAAAAATTTAGATCTAAATCATGTGTACCTTGAAAAAATTCTGATGAAAATAGGTAGAAATCTGGATGGTGCTCGAAAAGAGCTTTCCGACGCTTCTTCCAGATCGAAAAATGGAGCTAATTTGAGCAAATTAGCCCCCCTAGAATGCAAGAAAGAGAATCTGGATTTGATAGAAAAAATAGTAAGCTAGATGACAAAAAATACCAAATTAACCTCCATGAGAGCATCAGGCTTAGAACCAGCTTTCCAGTGATATCTCGTTTGTCGAAAAATGATGCTTGGAGCTCCCGAAATGCCAATTTTAGTGTAAGATGCTCCAAAAGACAAAAAAAAAACCCTAGAAGGGATTTTGCCTAGGGGCTAGCCCCTGGTCACATGGGGCTCTGGGCACTAGCGGATTTGATATAACCACTGGTGATTAATGTAGCTCCTGGTGGTTAAGCCTATCGCAGGCGGTTAAGGCTTACCGTCAGTGGTTAAGCCTGTCGCTGGTAGTTAAGGATGCAGCGGCAGTTTGGCAGCTCCCCGGTGGCAAGGCTGAGCACAGGCGGCACGCAGGTGGAGCACGGGTGGCGAGTGAGTGATGCACATTTTTTTTAAATTTTTTTTAATTTTTGCACAATAGAATCATACGACCACCTGCCTTGTGGTCCGTGCATACCCCTGGGGAAAAAAAAAATTGCCTCTTCGCAACGTTGTCCAAATTAGATATGTTTTATATCAAAATAGGGGTTTTTGGGCCCTACGAGCTCAATGGTGAGGTCTGTTTGAGCTCAACGTCCTATAGAGAATACTAGATCTGAAAACTATAATTAAAACTTCTCAAATCCACCAAAAAATCTCTAATTTGAATTCTTCAAACGTGAACAAGCTGTAGTAGATCGGGCTCTTATACCATGTAGGATTTGAGCAATACAAATCCACAAAACCCGAAGATCACCTACATACAAAAACTTGTTACAAGGAAGTAGAGACAAGAAGAGGTCAAGGGTTTAACTCAAAAATATGAAGAAGAAAATATCCTCAAATAATGAATAAATTGAATGTACAATGGATCATCCATATAAAGGAGATCAAAAGCCTTGAAAGGCAAACCTAAAAGGTAGAAATGCAAGTAATAATTAGTTAAATTATTACAAGACTAATGCATGCAAGTTTATATTTAAAACAATTAGTGCATGAGTTTAAAACAACTCGTGCATGTGTGTTTAAATATAACAACTAAAGAAAAATAGTTGACATCTTAAGAAGGGAGTAAAGTTAATTAATAAAATTAATACTTTACTCTAACACTAATCTTATCATGTTTTGGGATTTTGGTATTGGGAGTGATGCCTTGCAAGAAGTTCATAATTTCCTCATTGAAAAATATGCTTTGGAGTTCAGAAAGAAAAGAAACACTGACCTCGAGGGTTTCATGCATTGGCTAAGGCATTATCATCTTAAGAGAGGATCCTAATTGCATGAATTGGACCTTAATGAGGATGTCATCATTAATTGTATAGATTCTTCTTCAGTCATCCAATGCCAAAAGAAGTGGTCTATCTTAGTTAGGATTGAGGGTGAAATGAGGAGAAGGTATCCACATTTTACTACCTAAGTTATCCATACGAGAAGAACATGGTCAAAAGAATTGAGATGATGCTCGATAATTTTTAATAAATTTATTAAGGAAAAGATAAAATTGAGATAAAGGATCCTCGGGATGCACCTAAAGTCAGTGCAATTCTAGGCCCACAATTGTTTCTTTGTGATGAATCTCAAGTAGGAGAAGAGGAGCATCAAGTAGCCAATATATTGGTAAATTTCAATATAAATGAAGATGAGGTGGAGAAACCTTTGGCTTCACCTCCAAGAGCATGGCCACCCAATGAAGATTCTAGTGTTAAATTGGATTAAGATGAAGATGATGAGGATCGATTTGGGGATGGAGAAAAGGATGAAAGGGCTAGAAATGCCCAAATATTTATTGTATATGATAATTTTGTCAACAAGCTAGAATTCAAGGCTTTATGGCTAAAGGTGAAAGGTCCAGAAGAGGGAATTCCAGAGAATCCAACTCTAGATGATATCAAATTAAGTCATCTAATTCTTGATGAGGCTAGAAAGATTGTGAAGGAAAGTGGGATGTTTTTGATCCCTAGTTGGAACTTGCAGGAGGTTTTCTTGTTGGATCAGATCATACAGAAGCTAAATCCCCTATTTTCATTGGAGTTTGATAAGGATGGTGGATTTTATGGTTATGGTTACCATCCTACCTTAAAAGTATTGGCACAATGAGTTAAAGTCCCTATCTCAAACAAGGCCCAACTATTGATTAGCATGGAGAAAAAGGGAGGTATTTTTCAATTATCAAGACTTTTAGAGATACCACTGCAGTGGAGGTAGCCACTTACATGATGCATGCTACCATGCTTACTAGAGATGCCACAAAGATTTTAAAAAGTTAGTTGCAGGCATATCAGGAAGAGAGAGTCTAGATGCATGATTCCTATACATAGGCCTTAATCATAAATGCTCAGCTAAGGAAAGTACTAAAAAAGTTTCAATTTAGCACTTCAGGAAAAGCATTAGAGTAGAGAGAATCATACTCTCTGAGTGAAGAAATGAAAAATTTAAAATCAAGGTTGCAAGAAGAAACTATGAAGATGAAAGAGAAGGAAAATGACTTGGCACAAGTAGGGCTTGTGGCCAAAGGAAAAGTTAAAACCATGGTCAAGGGGACCCTTTCTCATTTGATAAATATTATTTTAGATAAACTTCCGTATGTGTATCTATCTTTTTCTATTATTTTTGAGACCTCTGATAGATGTGAAGAATCATTGAAGGACCTTAAAGATCAAGATAAAACCATGAAGATGGTAGATAGGGAAATCAATTAACTCAAACCATAGTTAGGTTCACCCTCAACATTCCCCATTAGATCAAGGAGCTATGCAAGAAATATGATCTATTTATAGATGAAGTATATTATTTCGATGAAAAGGTAGGAGTAATTAGGGATAAAATTAGGTTATTTAAGGAACTAAAATACTAGACAATCCCTCCCCTCTTCAACAATGATTTTGTACTAAAATGGTTTGATGAGTGGATGAAGGAATATGAAAGAATTTTTGACTTGGTAATTTGCAGAATGGGTAATGGTGACATTCTCATAGAGAAAGTATACTATGAGGCTATTGATAATTTTTTTCAACTGACAATATATTCACCAAGTTTATCCATAAAGTTAGAGTTATTATGGATGGGAAGTGTAAGCAGTCCAATGACAGGGTGGATGATATCAAGACATTTATTTGGCATATGGGGCTTATGGTGAATTCTTGGTTTGTTAAGCATTGTAGCCAAAATGTGGTGGGTCCAGGTAGCAAAGAAGAAAAGGGACAATATGAATAGTGCTACCTCCAAGTGCAAAACAAAAAGGCAAAATTGTGGTCATGTATTTTGATGAGAATTAGCTAATGATTGGAGAACATGTACATGTTTAGATTGTTGTGCTCCTCGATCCTCTCTTTCAAACCATCTATTGCAAAGGATTTTTGTTGAGTCACTCCACTACCCGTTGATCCTATAGGTGTCCTTTCAACATGGTGGAGCTTGGTTTTCTATGCAGGATTGTTTTGTAGACAAAGTAGGGATTTTCTCTTATATTAAGGTTTTGAAATATACCTTAGGGAATATTCTATTGTATTGCAATAGTTTTTGATAATTGTTGCCATCCAGTGGATTTGTTTCTCCCTATGTATGTAAAGAGAATCATGGCTAATAGACAAACAGTTCTAGAATTTGGGAATTTTGTACTAGTTATTTTAAATAGTAATAGATTATAGTTGCAATATGTTAATGGAGTCTCATATTGAAATGTGCTATAAATTTTGCATTGGAGGATAATTAATGAAAATCTCACCATGAGTTGTCTCCTATCTTATTCTCTTATTGTTGCATGAATTATGTTAATCTCTATTGAGCATTTAAGGTTGTCATTAGTATCAAAAGATATCAAACAGATCAATCGATAACTTATATTGAGTTGGTCGATAACTAGAAGAAAGACAAGATAGTCGGTAAAGCCTTTACAATGAGCATTACATAGTTTACCGAGCACTAGCAGACACCGACACCGACAGACAATAAACACCGAGCAGTCTATACAATGTTTATTAAGGATCATAGAAAATGGCATAGTAATGAGAAATGGCACATTCTTCTATGCGAGATGGTTACAATAGATCATAAAATGGTTTACCAAGATCGAGGAGCATTTATTGTAATAGATACTCATTAAATACAATGTTTATCTTATTTGTAATAGTTGATCTAGGTTAATTTTGCACCGTAGATCTTAGGGTTATGATTATTTTTGTAACCTAATTTTTGCTAAAGTGGCAAAATAGAACACTATATATTTAGTATGTTCACACCATTTTTGGTTGGGTTGTTGTTGAATTGATATATATGAATCACGGAGCACTTGAAGTCATTGCCTAGCTTCAAGTAAATTAGTTTGGAGAACATAACAAAGTACCAAGCAGAATAGAGTGAAGATTCATCACAGTCAAGGTGATATTTAATCAGAGATTATAAGATTTGTTTCAGACAATTGAGTATCAATTAGCAAATACTTGCATATTACTTTTTGACAATTGTAATAGAGCTTTGGTTAAATCTCTTAACAGAGTAGACTTAAGAGTCTTTTGTAAATCTCTTAACCAAATGCACACTTCAGTAGTGTTGTTAAAATCCTATAACTAGGTAGATCTAGCTGATTTAACATGTCACTCCTAACAAGGTGAGATCACTAGAAGTGATAAAAACTTGTAGCCCTAACAGGCAAACCTTTTCTATCTATAGTAGTGAAGAATTTGTGGGTGTCATCCCCACCATAGTTTTTACCTTCTAACAAGGGTTTCTACGTTACCAAAATACTTGTGTTATGTGATTGTCATATTGATTTCATGTTGTTTACTTTCTTAAGTTAACTAGATGATTGATCTATGCAATTAGATACAAGTCACTTTGGTCAGTTATTATAGATTGCTAATATAGATTTGAAAGGTTTTACAAGTGAAAGATTTGAAGACACTGATTCACCCCTCCCCTCTCAGTATCTATCTCTCCTAATTCCAACAATTGGTATCAGAGCACAGTTGTCTTATTGAATAGTCTAACCACTGAAGGGTAAAGATCTAAGTCATGGAGAGATACAAGCTTGACAAGACTATTGAGAATCAAAAGTTACAAATGCAGATGTTTGTGGAACAATATAAACAAGCCAAGGAAGAACCTTGCAATCTTGCAAAGTGAGATCGGTTATCATGAATAACCTATTGATGATATATTTGATCATGTTGGATCAAGTTCTGGAAGCATCTCTGATGGATCCAAAAGCATAATCTCTGACTTATCTGAAAAGAATCAACAACTATCAGAACAAGTGAAAGCACTTCAAATAAGTCAAGAATCCCAGATGGTAAGAATGGTGGAAATCATGAACAATGCTAGACAAGCTGAACAAGATCAGAATATGGCTATTGAAGACCGAAGATTGATGACTGAACAACTTCAAGCAAAAGAAAGTGAAATACAGAGACTCACTGATCGTCATTTCCAAGTATCAAATCAAATGATGACTGTTAATCAAGAAATGAACTGAGTAAATGGAGAATTATCAAGAAGACTTGAAGATGTTCCAATACTTAGGGTAGACAATGAAAAATTAAGTAATGAGATAAAGACACAAAAGCAACATAATGAAATGATGAAGATAGCTAAGGACAGTTCCAAAAAGATTGATGATTTCCTGACTAATCAGAGAAGATTTGGAAGAAAAGCCGGTATAGGCTACACTGGTGAAGGAGAATTATCACAATCAGTTGAAAAGGTTAACATTAATCAAAGTCATAAACCCAAAGTGTTAGCATGTTATCACTGTGGAAAATCAGGACATACATCAAATGTGTGTAGAAGCAATGCACAAGGCAAACCTCCTATCAGTCCTAAGTTTAATGGATACTGTTACTACATTAGAAAGTTTGGACATCTTGCTTATGAGTACAGAGCTAAACAAAAAGATCTTGCTAACAATACCACTATGGAGAAAATATGTTATACCTGTAATAAGCATGGACACACTATAAGAGACTGTAAGGCAAAAATGAAACAAGTCTGGACACCTAAGGAGAAACCACAACGCAAACCATATCAACTGAAGAGATAGGAAACTCTTATGTTTTGGATTATAATACATGGACCAATTGTGCTATATGTGGTTGGTATGGACATATTGCAGCAAATTTTTATAGAAAGGGTCGGACTGGACATTCAAGAAGTTGGATAAGCACTGGGATGGCTTGTATGCACTATCACAAGGTCAGTCATTTAAGCAAGAACTGCAAAGACCGAGCACTAGATGAAAACCATATATTTGAAAGTAGATATACTATTGCAGATATCATGAAGTTAAGGAACACTATGTGGAAGAAGGCATCTAGTGAGAATGTCGAGTCAAGTAACACCATTGGTGAAACCTCATCCACTAGATTGGGTGACATCAATACTTCCACTTAAGGTGACAAAGGTATGTGTGGGACTGACATTTCAAATGATCACATTGTACATACAATTCCTTATGTATGATGTGAAAATACCAAATCTGCATGAATAAAGATGCACTATGGTTTTATGTGTTATGAGCTAACATTGTCATATAATCGGTAAAAGAGAGACCAAGAGTTAGTTACCTGTCGGTAATTGCTATACAAGGTTAACTGACACCAGTGCAAATTGATGAAGAAATCCTATGTCAATTGAGAAGAGAAAATTGTAGACATCACCGAGCTGATAGTTGTTTCATACTAAAGGTTAGGTCGCACATTTAATGCAT
This sequence comes from Chamaecyparis obtusa, assembly GCA_027943335.1. Lineage (NCBI taxonomy): Eukaryota > Viridiplantae > Streptophyta > Pinopsida > Cupressales > Cupressaceae > Chamaecyparis > Chamaecyparis obtusa. The sequence continues at coordinate 1,145,584 of BSBK01003611.1, read as the reverse complement.
GAAAGTTTGAGTAGGAATATCAAAAGGGTCTATAATTACACAGAAATAGTTTATTGTCACATTGCGATATCGAAGAGCAAAAATTTTACAGAGCAGAGTTTGTGCAAAAATTTCTCAGAAAGATTCAAAGCAACTCTAGATCGAACCGACAACATTCTTCGACTACACTGAGTAAGTTTATTTGCTATTGCATACCTGTTATCTTTTGCTTGTTGAAACCCTAAGAAATAATTTATAGCATCAACATCAAATGAAAGAAAATTGAATATCATTGAGGAGGAAGTAGAACTAATTGTTAGAGCCAATTTCACCGAGGGCAAATTCAAACCACATCCAAAGATTGCTACACAAACGAACCATATGGGTGCATTCTCGAGTATACCAGATAGGGTTTTGTTAACAAAAGACATTAGGGCCTATATTCACTATAAGATTGGTGAAGTAGGTGATTTTGAAACCATTTCTTCTTACCAACAGGTTTGTGGACCAAACGGAAGATTAAAGACTAAATACAAGAAAATTGAAGAATCAGGGTTATCGCATTTCAAACACTTCTTGCAGACATTCAACACCAATTTGATAAGAATAGTGCTAAGAAGATTTCATGATGGAAAATTTTGGTTGGATAGACATGTGGAGATCACAAAGAAGATTATTAGTAAGGTTACTAGATTCCCTGCAACCGATAAGACAAAAGCCTTTCCCAGGTCATCGCATCCCGACGTTGAGAAGAACACTTGAGCACAATGGGATGGTAGAGCATTAAGGATATCAACAATCAAGGATCCAATAGTGAAATTCATAGCTTATGTCATTGGGTATAAGATATTTCAATCTAGCAGATTAAACAGTGTACCCTGCAGCACTGTGGACATGGCTTATAAGATTGTGAAGAAAGATCACCAGGTAGATCATACAAAAATTCTACTACACCAAGTTCAAGAGAATATGAAGACTATAAGGTCCAAGAAGTCTAATACATGTAAGTATGGATCACTTCTTGTTTGTACATTTTTCTATTTGCAAAAATACGTTCCTGGTATTGGTGAAGTGAACTAGCAAACTGATAAACCGATAACTGCACAAATCAAAGAAATGATGAAAAGTTTAGGAAAGAATCTGAATAAGGAATTTGATGCATATTTCAAACAGTTTAAGACCCAAATGCATCAAAGAAGTCAAATTTCAAGGGAATTAGTGGATAAATTTGAAAATGATATATGCTTTGTAGTAAGTACAGATCACTCTATGATCAAGGCTGTAGAACCAAGAATTAAATGGTTGGCACCGATGGGATACAAAATGAACAAAGATTTCACCTTAAATCCATTAATGCACTATTGGAATTACTGATAGATATCACTGCCACTAGGTTTGGCACATATGATGAAGCTAAGTCATGAATAACTATCGATATAGAGATTGGTAAAATGTCTCAGAGGGAAAAGAAAATGAAGAAAGATCTCACAGCAAAATATGGAAATGTATTAGATGCATCTAAGGAGTCACCGGTTAAAGGAACAACTGAAGGTGATTTAATGCTAGCTGACAAGCCCTATGACAGTGAGGAAACCGAGTTTGACAAAGAAAAGGATACAACACCAGTTCCTCCTACCACTGATGAACAGAAAAAACAATTACCAAAACAAAAAGGCATGAAGACAAGATCATCTACTGTAGCCTCATCCCCTCCAAAGCAAGAAGAAATAAAAGTAAAGAAACTGAGGGCAGCTACACTGACGAGGAAATATGCTAAAAGGAAGATCAAGTCTGTAGCTGAGGCACAAAATAAAAGAAGGAAACTGGTCTGAAGCAAAGAAGATATCAAGGAAACTGATAATGAAAATGACAATAATCAATTCAAGGTGGTCAAACACAAGGCCAGTACAATAGATGAGATAATTGAAGATATAATTGAGAATGGAAATCTCATAGATCCAAGAATTGATAAGTTTGATAAAATGTCAATTGAGGACAAAACGAAGATAGAACATGTTGTCATCCAGATGATGATTAAATTCAAGAGAGTACCAATGGAACTCGCATGTCAATTACTGAAGGAACTAGATGACAAAATAAATGAGAAATGGGCTATCACATTAGACACAGAGAAAAGAAAAATAGAAAGATCATTAGTTCATGCAGCCTCTCACTTTAGCTATGATGTTGTAAGTCAATACTTGACAAAGTACCAAGCATGATTTCTTGTCAAGAATAGTGGTTTACAAATAATGGATTAGAATGTGGGTGATATGGATGTCACATATGATTCCCTATGGACATCAATTTTGAAAGCAGAAGAAAAAGTTGAACAGGAAGCATTCCTAAAATTGTCTAAGAAGAGACAAAATTCTAAAGGTAAAGGTATATACATTGATGATGATAAGGGAAAGAAAGAAAAAGATACTGGTATATCAGTTACCAAGGTAATTGATATCATTGAACAAAAGGAAGAGATAAGAGTTTCATAGGATGCACCGGATCGAGTAGAGATCCACTTGCAGAAGAAAATTGATGATGATGTACTCATTGATGACATCACTAACAGTGATCCTGATGATAAAGATGATGTAGATGTGAATATTGAACCATACAGAGATGAAGCATCAAACACTGAAAGTGTCTTCACATCTCTACTGGGTGAATTACCTATACTTGTAGAGGCAGTTGAAATAATTTCACAAGTACAACCCAATGCATCTCTTCCCAAGCCAAGCAAAGATACAACAGAAACACAAGCACCTACGTAACCTGCAGAGATAAATCAACCTAAAAAAATAGAGGCATAGTCTACATAACTAAAGGCAACCAAAGAAATGAAGACAATCGAGGTAAACCCCTCTGACACTACAACCGAGACTTCTACACCATCCACCAAGGAGCAGAAGAAAGAAGATACAATGTCAATTGGGAAGGATACTCCAAAGAGTGGAGAAAAAGGTATAGTTCTTACTAAAAAGAAGTCACCTCTTGTACAAAAGAAGAAGAAGAAAGGAAAAGGGCCGGTCACCATTAACAAAGTAATCATAATACCAGAATGTGACCCAAGAACCCTAAGCACCGAAGACTTGATGAAATATGGGGAATTATGTTCTAGGAAAGTGGCATAAGAATCTGTTAACTGATGAGCGGGATATTCTGCAACAGGTAGTACCTGAAGTAGACATTGATGAGAGTACTCCCATTATAGATCAACTTGCTATACTCACCAACAAAATCAATGCCCCTGATGTTGAAGCTGACAAAAGAATCAAAGAGAGGGTAGAATCAAGAATTCAAAACAAATTGGAAGAAAAGATAAGCCAAGAAGTGGCACTAAAAAAGGTAACATTATCTGAGGTTATTACCGAGGTAAAATCAATCACCTAGATAATCTGTCAATTTCTACTCAAGCTTTTTACTTCAGACACCTTCACTATGGAAATTAGTGAAAAGATAAATGGTTTAGAAGTAGAAATAAAGTTGAGTACACAAGCAGCTATCACTGAGCCCGATGCTTTCTTAAAGCATATTCACTGAGTATAGGAACTCTGATGGCTAATAGTAGATCTAAGGAGACTAGAAGAGAACATCATAGATCAGGTTACAGAGTTACAACAAGAACTCATTCCACACCTGAAGATTCTTGAGGCACACATTGTCAAAGCTGAGCAATTAGTGGAAACACCAGAGATTTTGATGTTAGAAAATATATTTGACATGCATGCGCAGGTCGGTCTTGAGCATATTGCTCTCACCAACTTAAAATAGGAGTGGGAAAACCTCTTGGCCTCATTGAAGAAAACCCATCAATCAATTTTTGATAAGCTGTAAGTATACAGTATAATTTTTTTTGTATTTCACATTACTATCAAAAAGGGGGAAAACATGTATATATACCAAATAGGTTATAAATTTTGATATGTATACTACATTCTATCGGGAAGCATGTACCGAGGGGGAGTACTTATAGAATACTTAGAAATTTTTTTGATATGGATATGTATATTGTATATGGCAGAGATATAAGGAGTATATGTATTTTGTCTATATACATTCAAAGTTTTGATACCAATGCCAAAGGGGGAGATTGTTAATCTCTATTGAGCATTTAAGGTTGTCATTAGTATCAAAAGATATCAAATAGATCGGTCGGTAACTTATATTGAGTTGTTCGGTAACTAGAAGCAAGACAGAAGAGTCGGTAAAGCCTTTACACTAAGCATTACATAGTTTATCGAGCACTAGCAGACACTGACACCGATAGACAATAAACATCGAGCATCACAGTATACACCGAGCAGTCTATACAGTGTTTACTGAGGATCATAGAAAATGGCATAGTAATCATAAATGGTACATTCTTCTATGTAGATGGTTACAACAGATCTTAAAATGGTTTACTAAGATTGAGGAGCATTTATTGTAATAGACACTCATTAAATACAATGTTTATCTTATTTGTAATAGTTGATCTAGGTTAATTTTGCACCGTAGATCTTAGGGTTATGATTATTTTTGTAACCTAATTTTTGCTAAAATGGCAAAATAGAACACTATATATTTAGTATGTTCACACCATTTTTGGTTGGGTTGTTGTTGAATTGATATATATGAATCATGGAGCACTTGAAGTCATTGCCTAGCTTCAAGTCAATCAGTTTGGAGAACAAGACATAGTACCGAGCAGAACAGAGTGAAGATTCATCACAGTCAAGGTGATATTTTATTAGAGATTATAAGATCTGTTTCAGAAAATTGAGTGTCAATTAGCAGATACTTTCATATTACTTTCTAACAATTGTAATAGAGCTTTGGTTAAATCTCTTAACAGAGTAGATTTAACAGTCTTTTGTAAATCTCTTAACCGAGTGCACACTTCAGTAGTGTTGTTAAAATCCTATAACTAGGTAGATCTAGCTGATCTAACATATCACTCCTAACAGGGTGAGATCACCAGAAGTGATCAAAACTTGTAGCCCTAACAGGCAAACCTTTTCTATCTACAGTAGTGAAGAATTTGTGGGTGTCATCCCCATCATAGTTTTTACCTTCTAACAAGGGTTTATGCATTACCAAAATACTTGTGTTATGTGATTGTCATATTGATTTCATGTTGTTTACTTTCTTAAGTTAACTAGATGATTGATCTATGCAATTAGATACAAGTCACTTTGGTCGGTTATTACAGATTGCTAATATGGATTTGAAAGGTTTTACAAGTGAAAGATTTGAAGACACTAATTCACCCATGCCCTCTCAGTATCTATCTCTCCTAATTCCAACAGCATTCTTCCATCCAAGATAGATTAATTTGTTTTCATAAATATTATTGTGAATGTGTGATTATGCAGTTTAAGGTTTCTTTCAAAGAAAGAATGAAAGGCTTGCAACTAGTTGCAAGAACCATGTGGGAATGATAGTGATATACCTAAACCATGACATGTGGTGTGACATATTGGAAAATTTTGTGAAAGGCTTGAGTGTTCAGTGAATGTATGCTTGTTAAGGTGGATTGAATATCTAACTTTGTTCCATTATTTAAGACACTGGTTTAATTTCCTTTAAAGTCTCAGTCCATAGATTTAAGAAATCCATTTTCTCTTAGTGCTATGTTAGTTTTCTTCCCTTTTGGAAAGGTAAGGTCGTATTTCTTAAAAAATAACCAATTCAATATATAAAGTTTTATTGTTCTAATTAATCAATTTGAGAAAGTATCTGTTTATAGAAATATTTACTTCATTGTGTTAAATTTTCATTCAAAATTGCTAAGGTTATCCCACCTGGGTTAAACAGAGCCCGAAGTGAAGGAGGTAATCCTAGTCTCAAAGAATCATCAAGAAGTTGGCCAATGGTTTGAGGTAACTAATAATAGCTGAAGAAAAAATCCTTAGGTTATCATCAGACATAGTTTGGAAACACCAACACATCAAACTCTGTAATCATCCCAAAGGTTGAAGGACCAAAATCCTACTATTTGAGGAAGTATGATCCATAATTTTGTCAAGCTTCTAGGACCACTAGGTTTCATTGAGGTCACCATTGGCCTTAAGTATATTTTTCTTATAGTGATAAAAAATAGTAATCAAATGGAGTCAAAGATGTAATATTTTTTGTGTATATTAGAATTTCTGTTGAAATTGAATATAATTTTAAAAAATTCTTTGTATCAAGGAAATATCATAATTTTTTGGCTAGAGTTATTGTTGAAGTGCATTGTTTGGTGACAAAATTGTTACTCAAGTTTATACAACAAAATTTAACCTATTAAAATGATTTCTAGATTATTATGGTATCTTAATAACATTGACTAATTATTCCATGCGGCAATATAAGAAACATACAATAATTAAACTTATAGAAGCAATGATATGAATGACAAAAATGACTTTTTGTTGGCCATGGGAAACTAAAGGATGTCTATATAAGTATATTATTATTAATGATGGTTAGGGCTTCTTTTTGGGGCTTTTGTGACAAGTATTTTGAAAAGGCTTATATAGAAGGAGATTGTATGTGGATTTTTTATAGGGCTTTCATAATGCGGGAAAAAATCAAAAGATGAAGGAGAGCAAGTAATCAGTTATAGACTGTACTCTTAGGCAATCCTCTAATGGCTATAGGCAATAGTTTTCCAGTTGTTTGAATTGTGTGGTAAATTTTCTAAACTGAATTTTAAAGGCAATTTCAAAAATAAAAGAGTGCTCTTAATATATTATCATTCTTATTCTTTTAACTCTTTAATTTGGACAAAGATGAACTAGGTACTATACTTTACCAATGAGTTTCTTCTCTATCTATAGATATTAGATAGTATCCTATTTATTATAAGTAGGCTATAGTATTCCTTTCATTATATTGTTAAAGGATGTGTGTGTGTGTGTGTGTGTGTGTGTGTGTGTGTGTGTGATGAAGTAATATATGGGATATATATAGGCAAATATATTACCTAAATATCTGGTTGCATGCATTGATTAGAATGGGACAATGCAACATAACTTACATTGTGGCAAGTTTTTACCATACTGTCATGGGAGGTAATAACGGGTGTGTTGTTTGAAAATCACACAATAGTGTCATGGGAGGTAATAATGAGTGTGTTGTTTGAAAATGACACAAGTGAAAAATGTGACTTCTGTTATCAAATTTTTCAATACTAATATAATTTTGATATTGAGTATATTAATTATCCTTCAGAATTAACTCGTCATTCAATTTTTCATAGTGCTCAAACATAAGGGATGGATTCAACATACCACTAAATCATCATATGTTCCCCTATTTTCTCTTCTTTTATATTTCATTTTTTTATAATTTTTTAATATTAATTAAAAGTATTGGTTCTTTATTGTTTGCATTATTTTGAGTTTTTTAAGTAGGAATTATTTTGTATTATTAAATATTATTAAAAAAATTTAATTTTGTTTAGATTTTAGTTCAATTATTTCCTTCTCTTTTACCTTTTAATTTAGTTTTGTCAAAATTGTGTGAATTCTACAACTGAAGTGTTTTTCAAGTCAAATATTTAGATATTGGTAATACTTTTATTCATGTGTTTTAGCCACAATTTAATATTATAATTATTTCACCATTTTGTATTTAATGGTAATTTAGTAGGTTTTGATTTCAAAGGATTTTGTATCATAAAAACTTGTCAAATTTTTAACCAAAAGAATACTATAAAATAGTTAAAGAAAAAAATAATTGTACGCTATAAATTTTACTTATATCTTTTACCAACATGTCTGTATTAAGTGAGAATATTTTTCTTAAATGTAAACTTCCATTACTTTATCTTGCTTAAAACTAGTTATATCAAATCTTAATTTGATTATTAAATATTACAAATATAAACAATAAAAAAAATATATCATTTTCTCACTAATTTTACTTATACGTCATCTTTTTGTATAAGATCTAATTAAAATAAAAGTGTAAAACTATCTATTTTGAAGGGATGGAAGAGACGCCATCACATAATAGAAAAATGGTTGGGAAGATTATATAAAAGAAATTAGAAATGTAAGAGTAAATTACGGAACATAGCAATCAGGTAGAGAACAAGGTGATGATGTATATAAGATTGAAAGACTTGGAAGGGAAGATATTAAAAGAAACAAAAGTGAGTATTTATGTAGTCTATTCAACCATTGAAACTTGTTTATTGAGTAACATATTTCTTTTTATTGTCTATGTTTTGAGAAGATTAAATTAATAGTTACCATCTTTGGATCTCTTTGTGACGTACTTTGTGGTTTTTCTTTCTGAGTCATTTCCATACTATGTATGCGCACTCTTATCCAATTTTCTACGATCTTCTTTAGATGTTTCTTTATATATGTTTAAACGTAATGGCACTATAGGAGATCACTGATTTTTGTTGATTATCAACCCAATTTCTAAGGATTAACTAAGAGAAAGTGAATAATGTGTATATATTTGATCCCTGGCCTTTGGTGTGTATATATTCTCTACAATTTTCTCTGTTATCCCTAGCTTCATCTCTACCATCAGTTACAACTGTAGCTATTTCTTTCCTCCACTTGAAAAGGTCATTTTATTATCCATCTCTTAAGTAGCTTAAATTGATAGTCACCATCTTTGGATCTTTTTGAGACTTGATTTGAGGTTTATCTTTTTGATTCTTTTCCATACCATGTATGCACACTCCTACCTAGCTTTCTACGATCATCTTTAGAGGTTTCTTTATATGTGTTTAAATGTAATGGCAGTATGAGAGATCGTTGGTTTTTGTTAATTATCAATCCTATTTCTAAGGATTTACAAAGAGAAAGTGAATAGTGTGTATACATTTGTTCCCTGGCCTTTGGTGTGTATATATTTATTCTATTTTAATTGAGCAAGACAAATATCTCATTAATCAACTCATTTAGAAGAAATATCTAAAAAAAAAATAAAGATAATGCAAAGTTTCTGAGTATCATATTGCACTAAACCTCTCCAATCCCAAGGCTAACATGGAATGAGAACTTCAGGTATTCCATGAGATAACATAGAGTGAAATTAGAATTTGTTAACCTTAAAATCATGGGATCTCTTCCTTAGCCCAAAACACCCACCAACGAAGAAGACAATCAATCTCAATTAAGTGCCCTAATAGATGGCAAGAGTGGGTTGGAATATTTCCATTCTATTCGATTCTAGGACTATTAAAAAACTACACAATTACATCATGCTTTCAACAATAATTATTTTTGGAATAATCATATTTGCAACTATGGAATATTATTGTTTTAGCAACAATAGCATCTGCATCATGATATTGACCAGATCACTTGCAACAACTCAATTTTTCCTAAGATTTTCCTCATCTGAGCACCTACAGTTAGGTGAGTTGAGATGAACATTATTCAACTATCCTTAAAACTGAAATCATCTTTAAAATATTCTTAGTAGAAAATGGGCATAATTTTGCGCATATAACAATAAAGATGAGATTATCCTACCAAATATTTTATTGTATACAAAATAAAGTTATGAGAAAAGTTTCAACATCAGCAATACAGTAACATCATTTAACATAAATATCACTATCGGCGTAATCCTTGCACCCTTCAAAGATACAAGTGATAGTTTTATTTATTTCTAGACTCAACCTAATGTGATTTAAAGGTAAACATTAAAATAAAATTTTGATTTAACGTGATGCAGAATTTTGTCGTGTACGAATAAGAGATCAAGAATGGTTCAATTTGTGGACTATCATATGCCATGTGATTGACACATAAGTGTAAATTTTAAAGATGTAGAGAAAACAAAATTAAACATAACAAAGAAGCTAAACACAATTGACACAAATATTTATCGTGGTTCAGGAATATGCTTACATCCACACATGAAGCAGGGAAACGATTATATTAATCAGTCTATAGTACAATACAGTATGATATTTCCCATTACAGTCATTACAACATATGGCTACACCACAATGATTTATAAATAAAGCTTTTTAGATAGGAAGAGGTGGGAGAAACTGAATGGTCATGTGACCGTTGGGCTTCATATCCCAACAATCTCCCCCATGAAGTCCAACCGGCATAGCCATGTACTACGGCATCCCCTACTACCTATTCCAAGTCTCAGCGAACAATGAGTCTTTGAGAAGATCTCAAGGTTGCTAGACTTTTCTCCAACACATTCCGAATGAGCCTTCTCCAAGTCAGATCAGAGTCAAAAACATCATTTTTGATAATTTTTAAAGGTGTAAATTCACCCATAAATCTATAATCAGAATCACCACTTTGTACAGATTTAAAATACATTCCTTCATCCATAGAATAATACATCTAATTGTATTTACACAACATCTGAACCAAACTAAAAAAAAATCTTAATAGAATAGGATTATTCTTGGTTCTCCAAGTAAGAACACCAGTAGCATTATAAAACAGATGTTCATCATTGCTCTTTGCACCATCCAATGCACACCTTGCCATAGATCTATCTATCAAAAAATGTTTTAATGCACAATCATCCACTTAGTGGTTGCTGCTAGTATTCAATTTACAAACACCTGGCTTGATGCATTCTTGCATTTCAGCATTGAGAATCTGAACTGTTTCATTTGTGATGGCACAATGAAGCCACACAAGATCACTTGCTAACAGTAAATTATTAAGAGTGTCCATTCATTTAGCAGCTGGAGGTAGAGCCTTTCCTTTCACCTCATCACAGTCATAAGAGAGAAAATGTGTATGCCAAATAAGCCCAAGCAACAACGCCATAATGGAATCTGCCACTTCCTTTGCCCTGTTGGTATCCACATGTTGGAAGAGAGCTATGCCTTTGAGGGTTTCCTATGTGGTCTTGCACTTGTCCAAGCAAATTAGCACCACAACCAGCGATAGTTCGCCATTGATGATAGGGGTGCCAAAGCCCTGCACCCTTTCCCACTTGAACAAAGTTCCCCACATGGCTTCCAAACCACTGCCTACATCACCAGGTTCTCTATCACAATCATTTTCTCTACTACTTGAAGTCTCCTTGTCCTTTACACCTTTGTATCTCCCAAATCTGGGCCTCTACAATTCATAAGAGAAGCTTGGTTCCCTAAATATGGGGCCATTTCTTGTATCTCCAACTTTGGGTCTTTTAGGCAAAAACTTTGTGGTGGGAGTCCTTTCGACTTCTCTTTCCATAGTAAATTTTCCCTCTTGGGCAATAAGCTTGAACATCTCATCGAACCTCATGGAAATCTTATTGTCCTTGTCCATATTGCAAGCATGACCCTTGGCCTCAACTTGTAGCTCCTTAGGTGATGAATTCATACAAGTTATGCCTACCTTTTCTTCTCTTAGCTCAGTCATAGATTCAACTTGGGTTTCAACAATTGATTCTTCCTTCACCTCTATTTTTGTGGCAACAACAAATTCCTCTAGTCTAAACTTTGTTAGCTGATGATCCAAAGGATTTCCTTGCAATTCAAAACTATCAACCACTCTTCCTTCACCCTTTGACCGAGTGGAATTCATTCGGCCTGGAGTTGTATTGATCATAGGGTGTGTGGGAGAGAGATGTCAAACCTCATGACCTTCTTCTTGGTCGATATACAGGTCTCTCTCTTCGGCCTCCACCTTCACTGCCGCCTTGAGAAGCTCATTGTCAACGGAAGGAAGCACCTTTCCATCATATTACAACCATTCAAATCTCTTCTTATTCCTCAACCAAATATCCCACTCTTCATTAAACAACTCTAATTTCCTCTTTAACCCAATAGTTAAAGAAATCATTTCAACTACTCGAGATGACAAGGAAACAAGTGAAATTCCAAACCCTGCACATGGACAATTAATGCCAAGCTTAATCGAGGCATCATCGTGGTTGAACTTCACCACCGGGATGACATCAATTTCCATTTCTTTAATCTATTCAACATCGGCCTTATTCACCTAACTGAATAATTTAGGACAGTTCCTTTTAATATGGCCTTGTTCTCTACAATTGTAACATTTATTTTTCAAAACCTCAAATTTGCAGTCTCTAGCCCAATGACTAGATTCTCAGCAATTAAAACACCTTCCAAGACGAGGGGACAGTGATGAAACCATTTTCTTCTTTCCAGACTTGCCTCTTGCGGCCTCTCCAATTTTGTGTCAACACTAGTAGCCAAGATATCCTCATCTTCCATGCCATGCCACCAATGCACATCATCTTCTTCCATCTCTTCTTAACCTCACCAGGCTCTAATACCAATTGTAAATATTAAAGATGCAAAGAAAATGTAATTAAACATAACAAAGAAGCTAAACACAATTGACACGAATATTTATTGTGGTTCAACAATATGCCTACATCCACACTTGAAGCAAGGAATCGATTATATTAATCAGTCTACAGTACAATACAATACGATATTTCCCATTACAGTCATTACAACATATGGCTACACCACAGTGATTTATAAATAGAGTTTTTTAGATAGGAAGAGGTGGGAGAAACCGAACGGTCATATGACCGTTGGGCTTCATATCCCAACAATAAGTGGCCCCGGTTATTTTTTATAATTATTATATGTTTAAACTTCCACAGTCGAGAACATAATTTAAATTGTGAAATTTTTCCCATTGCCTAATTTAGTTGTTCTCTAGTGCCGAAGTATTCAAAATACATTAGTCTCATGACACGAAGAAATTTCATAATGTCATATGAATTGCGTGGGGATCCATACAGGTTTTGATTACCTTCTCAAAATTATTTTATTTATCTTCAGATGTAATGTGATATATTAAAATGAAACCTTGATTTAAGGTGATAATAAACAAATGTGAGTGGAGTTTGTTCTTCAATGAAGGAAGCGAGAAATAAGAAATACAACTTTGACTTAATGTGATAAAAATAAAATGTAAGCAAGCTATCAGAGATTAAAATAAATAATCATTGGTTTCGATGAATATTGTATGCCATCACCATGTGATGCATGCGTGAATATCTATACAATTATTTCTCATTGTGTTACCTTGTTTATCTGTGTACTTATAACATTTTGTTCTATTTATTAGACATTTTAAACTTTCAAAGCCCACATTAATCTTCAAGCGAGAGGAATTGTTTCACATATATTCACACACAAAATCATTCCTTATTTACATTACAAGATTTCAATATTTACATTTTCTTGCTTGTCTTATATTTAGTATTTAACATGCACCCCCTGTTTGATATATTTTGTTCTAGTATTTATTATGACTCTCTTCTCGTCAACAGTTGGAATAGAAGAACAAGTGGAAGCAGTAAAAACATTGCTGAACATGAATAAAAATGAAGATTGCTCATCCAGTGGCATCTTTGGTGGCTTTGGCATGACAACCCTCGCATTTCTGCACAGACGAAAAAAACATTGAAAAATCGCAGAGATAAACAATGACGTTGTCAATGGTGTTCGATATAAATTTATGGTTACCAAATGAAAGTTTTTTTTTTTGTGTCATATCTATCTTAATTCAATGTCAAAAGTAATATAAAGTAAATATATGTTTTAATGGCCATTAAAAATAAATATTAATTAGCATAAGTGATATTTTACTATAAGTTTGCATCTTATTATTTTTTTCTATTTATAAATTAATATATAATGTTTTTTTTTTTGATAAAAATGGCATTGCTATTATACTTTTAGTTATATAACTACTTCAGAAATGCTCTAGGAGGAAAGAAATAGGAAGAAAACCCCCCTTTGCAGCTGTGAATAACTAAAATTTGCAGGAAGCACAACCAAGAGGTCAGCTAGGATAAACTAAAACTAGAACCCGTAGCCCCCACAATGTCTTGGGCATCTACAAAAAATTGATGTCCACCAGAAAAACTCTCTGACACATACCCTACTGACAAAGAACCCACAATGACATTAGACCCTGTAAAAGCTAGAAGAAAGTAGATGTCGACGAAGCAGAGCATATGTTGCAATGACCACTGAGCCTGGAAACTGACCGCCAAAGATGAAATCTTCTTTCTAATAGATGTCACAAGCAGAACATAACTAATTCTGACTTGATGGAGTACATAGAAAAGCATAAAATAAAGACTCCCTACAAAGGCACACTCTGGCTAAAGTGCAAGTAAATCATGAAGATAACTCCCTTGAAAATCTTGCCAAGTAATTACTAGTATAGAGAGAAGACACTAGCTAATTATGGTCCACTTCAAAAGAACCATGATGAAGAAAAACTCCCAAATTCACTAGGTAGTCAGCAAGCCCATTTGCCTCTCTATAGCAGTGTGATATCTTGTATTCCTCAAATAATGGAATGCATTTATGCACTTCACTTAGAACATAATTAATCTCCCTGTTCATAGACTTACCCAACGAAACCGCTGAGGTGACCAGCTGGGATAACATGGCCTTATGAATCCCGAAGAACCACCTCAGCTCCTGAGACCCCTAGATTCCCTTTGGAAGTACCGTCAAAATTTAACTTGATGAAGCAATTATCTAGGGGCTCCCATTTCACATCCTTCCTAATGTCCTACTTAGAATGTTTACCAATTAGAACTCCCTTAAACAGGATATGTATTGAAGGCCAATTATTCAAAATCCCAGAGTCTTGAGAAGAGAAAGTTGATCATAGAGACTTCAAACTGCTAACATAAGCATTAACCATCTCCAAAATTGACTTCTCTACCAACACAATGACCTAGTTAACCATGCAATATTCCTTCCTAAAGATCCTCTTATTCCTTTCCCACCATAAACACCAAGTGATTGCAGCTAGAACAACCCTCCAAATTTCTATGAAAAAAGAGTCTTTATAATGTAAAGGCCATTAGAGGAGAAACTAATGAAGGTAACAATGTAAAGGACCCTACCAACCTAGTTTGCCAAGAGCCAAAGACCATAAATCATATGCAAAGTCACAATTCATGAGAAAGTGGTTTGCATCTTCAAGAGTGTTCCCACAAAGGACACAAGGGAATCTATTTGAGATTCCCAATTTAAGAAGTCGATCACTGGACAATATTCTTTTATGAAGTGCTACCCAAAGGAATGAACTTGCTTTAGGTAGAACAGTATTGTGCCAACAGAACCGAAACAAAGTATTATCCAGATGGGTGTCTTTAGTAGATAAAGATAAATATCCTTTCCGCACTATATATCTACCAGAAGTTGCTTTAACCTAGATAAGAGAATCATCATCCTCAGTGTAGACAAGAGGCTTCTGGTCAAGTAGAACCAAAAGTCTAGCCTTTTCAACCTGAGGAAAAGGAAGGTGGGAGAAGTCCTTCCAAACCACCCTTTGGATGCCCTCAACCACTACAATCATGAAATAATCCTTGACCCGAACTCCCCAGCATCCTTCCAGAACTTGTCTAGCTGAGGAAAAGTTACAAACAGAAGATGGAGGGGGAAGACCATTCGAGGAGTCAGTCCAAAACATAGCCTTGTTGCTTCAGTTAATGACGCAAGAAAGATGTGGAAGGATGATTTTCCTACACTTGACAAGGAAGTTCCACACAAAAGATCCAACAGGAGGGTTCTTAATAGTAAAAATCTTCTCTAGATTAGAGTTGTCAAGATATTTACCTCCCAATATTTTAGCCCAAAGGGCCTATGAATTCTCATAACATTTCCATGATAACTTAGCTCCCAGACTGATGTTCCTCTAAAAAAGGTTGTGCATCCCAAAACCACCACAATCTTTAGGAGTGCAGATAGTATCCTAGGATATAAGAGGAATCTTAGGCTTATCATCAAGATTTCCTTTCCAAGTGAAATTTTTTATGGACTTCCGAATAGCCTCCACAACCCCTTTTGGAGCTAGCAAAACTGACATCACATAATTAGGAATTGAGTTTAGGAAAAAAATTTCCAATAGAATTCTACCTGCCAATGAGAGCCACCTAGCCTTCCAAGTAGCAATTCTATCCCGAATCTCTTGGAGGATGTTATCGCAAAAAGTTGTCTTACCCGCCCCTTGGAAAAAAGGAATTCCAAAATATCTTCATGGAACAACTGCAACAACAAAACCCAAAAAACCAATGATGGCCTATTGGACCAGCAAGGGAGTGTTGAAAAAGTTTTTTTTTATTTTTCCACATTAAGCTTCTAGCTTGAAGCTGAGCAATAGTCATCTAGAGTTTGTTTAATGGCATATGCCTCGACCATGTTTTCCCTTCCAAACAAAAGAGAGTAATCAGAAAACAAAGTATGAGTAATGGTCAGATGTATTCCCCTAATGGAGATGCCCTCCCAAATCCCCTGGGCCTGCTTATATGTTATTAATCTACTAAGACCTTCAACCATGATAATAAATAAAAAGGGTGAAAGGGAGTCACCCTACCACACTCCCTGAGTGGAAGAGAAGAAGCCACATGGGATACCATTAATAAGAACTAAAAACTGAGCCCCATTAATATATGATAGGATCCACTTAACCCACCTCATACTGAAGCCCATCTTAATAAGAACCTATGTCAAAAAAGACCAACTGACCTTGTCATAAGCCTTCATCATGTAAAGTTTTAGGATCATGGCTTGCATTCCCTTAGCCTTAGTGGGATAAAGAACTTCATGAGCAACAAGTGCCCCTTCAACCATGTCCCTACCAGTGATGAATCCCCCTTGTTGATTTGATATGATTCTAGGAATGATCTGACCCAATCAAAGAGCAATAGATTTGGTGAAGATCTTATAAATTGTATTGCAAAGAGAGATTGGTATGTAATCTGAAAAGGATGTAGGCTTCTTGCATTTGGGTATGAAGGTAATAAAATTATTATTAAACTATGTAAACATACAAGCATTTCATCTAGATTTCTCCATAGCCAATAAAATATCCTCCCCCATGAAATCCCAATATTTCTGATATAATAAGGGAGTAAGGCCGTCTGGACCAGGTGCCTTATCTGAACCCATAGAGAAAACAACCCCTTTAATCTCCTCCAAAGTAAAAGGTTGCATAATAAAAGGGTTATCAACAATAGAGACCAGCTTTGGAATATAGTCAAGAACACTCTCCACATGAGGTGGTTGGGGACCATTGAGAAGAGAACTAAAAAAATGCACTGCTTCCTCCTGAATATCCTTCTCCTTATTAAGTAGATTTCCATGAGCATCATTAATTTGAAAAATAGAATTCTTTTGTCTCCTAATCTTGGCTGAAGCATGAAAAAAACTAGGGTTCTTGTCCCCCTCCCTAAGCCACAACTCATGAGATCATTTGCTCTAATAGGTTTCCTCTCTGAGTAATACTTCATCTAGTTTAAGATTAAGATCCTTCTGAATATCATAGACTTCAGCTGAGAGACCATTTAGAATAACATATTGATTCCAATGTTCCAGCTGCTCTTGAAGTTTTTCCTTTTCAACAAAAATATTACTAAAAATAGATCCATTCCACTCCTGAATTTTATCTTTTAGAGAAGATAGTTTCTTAGATAATTGGAACATCCTTGATCCATGAACAAAAGGGCTTTCCAACCACCATGTTTTCAATAGTTTGAGAAAATCGGGGTCCCTGAACCACATTCTTTCCACCTTAAAGTAAGACTTTGGCTTGAACTTGTTTGACTCGATGTTAACTTCAAGGGCCACTACAAAATGATTCGAGCCTAGAAGTGATAGAATGGAAGAGAAGCATGGACCCTGGTCAAGAATCCATTGTGAGTTCAGCAAGAATCTATCTAGTCTAACACCTACAAATTGAGATCCCTCTCTTTTGTTGGACCATGAGATCTTGCCATTAGAAGGGATGCAGTCATACAAGTTATTACCTTCCAAAAAACTCTTAAGATATTGGTTCACCCTCCATGAGGGCTCTGCTCTACCTACTTTATCCATAGTCCCTAGAGTAGCATTAAAATCACCACCCAGGATGATTTTAGAATCAGAAAGATTAATATTGCAAATCAGTATATTAATATTATTTTAAAGAATTGTTTTCATTCGTATATAATTTTATATCATAAATTAATTTATTTCAAAATATATTGGTTGATATAATTTATTATTAGAAATTCAATCATAATGTCAAATCATTTTCTTTTAAAGTCTACATACAATATATCATGACAATCTTGTTCAATTTGGAATGTTGAAATTAATTCTTATCTAAACTTTTATCAACATTATCCATGAATTAACAACATAAATATACTTTTATTTAATAAGTACCTCTTACTTCATTTCAAAGTCAATTCCTATCAAAATTCTATCCATCTTCACTAAATGAAATGAAATAATACTAATCAAGTGATTAACTATATTTTAATAACATTAACTAATCTAACTAAGATATCTACTAGAATACACACTTTAAAATTAAATTACATCTTACATTATGTTCTAACAGAATAATGAAATATAATTTGCTTCACCAACTAATTGATATGTCTCATGACCTTTCCCTGCAAATAACCACTGCATCAACTACCTCCTCCACTTGAGGTCATTGTAAAGACTTTTCTTCTGACACAAATGCCACATTAGTAACATCTACAAGACAAGGGAGTCTGTCAGCTCAAGTCAAGTGTTGAAACCAAATAACAAAAAGACAAAAATAATTTCTATTCAATTAAAAAGAAAGAATACAAGGTTCGACCAAAACTGTCGAACAAATTAAGAAAAACATGCTCGTCCATAATCAACAAAGAGTGTCGACCAATTGTCGAATGCACCTGAATACATCACATGACATAATATATATCAAAAATATTAATAGTTTTGACCAGCTTGTCCAAACAACAACATACCAAAAGAGACTTCGACCAAACTATCGAAGTGCAACAATAACAAGAAATTAAAAGACTAACATAAGTTTGAAAATGTCTTTACAATAGACAATTGTCCAATTACAAAGAACTCATAATATGCTAAACATGAAGACCTTCTTGACAATAGCTCTAGACACCAGTTTTGCACAAAACATTAGGGGCAAGAATATTGTAGGAGTGTGTTTCCACCCTACCGTAAAGAAGTTATCCTTGCCTAGAATCTTTCCTGACATGAAAGATACACAGTAAAACTATGGATAGTTTAACAAACTAGAACTAACTGAAGTAATGGAATTGTGTGCTAAGATATCTATCTACTAATATAACATTCGTGGACACACCAATATATATATTTCCAAAATAAGTCAAAAGAAGAAACAAAATTAGGCTTTCATTACCATTTCATTTCATAAAATTGTGATTCCATCTCATACATGAAAAAAAAACATACTAGTAGTAAAGATCAAAATGTCACCACACTATTTCAACATATGTCTGATGAACTACAACTGATTTAGAACTTCATTGAAGAACTTTAAGTGATTGATGGTCACTTACCAAGTGTTGGCATTAAGCAGAATTGCCACTAGTGACAACACTTATTTGCATTCTGAGTGCAAACTGAGCAGAACAGTGCAAACTGAGCAGAACAATGCAAACTGAGTAGAACAGTGCAAACCGAGCAGAACAGTGCAAACCGAGCAAGACAGTGCAAAGCGAGCAAGACACTGCAAACTGAACAAGATAGTGCAAACCGAGCAGGACAGTGTAAACCAAGTAACATAATGTCTTTTGAGTCACCAGTATTTACTGAGTTCAAAACCTACTGAGTGGTTAGTATGAACCGTGCCTTCACTTCTACCGAGTGCATGACGATGCCGAGTAATGTAGTGGACACCGAGTATCAGAAAGTCACCGAGTTAGTTTGCAGGAACCGTGTAACCATACTTGGGCTGACTTAGTGGCACTTATGTTTATTTGTCAAGCCGACTTTGTAATTGTAATTGTAATTAATTACTTAGACTTGTATATAAACAATGTTGTAAAAATGTCAAGATGTAATAAAATGAGTATGAATGTGAAAAAGAAAGAAAGGCAGAGATAAGCGAATTACAAAGGGCTACAACAGTATAGGGAACAACAAAGACAAATTCATCATAGAAGGTGATCAGTACATCAACGAATCTCAATCAGCAATCCAGTTGCAAAGCAAGAGATCTACTGTTTCATCCTAACAGGTGAATCAGTACTAAAATCCTTTAACCGGGTAGACTTAATAGTCTTTTGTAAAATCTCTTTACAGAGTGCATACTTCATTGTATGTTTGTAAATCCTTTAACAGGGTGGATTTAGCAATCTTTATTGCTCCTAGCAGGGCAGATCATCAGAACTAATCAATTTTAAGCCTTAACCAGCCAACTTTATACTACAGTACTAAAGCTTTGTGGGTTTCATCCCCACCCCAGTTTTACTTTCTTTTTGGAAGGTTTCTGGGTAACCAAATCTATGTGTCATTGTTGTGAATGCTTTTAAGTTTCATGCTTTCTATATGCATAAGGAAAAAGTGAACTATATGTTAATACATCTGTAATTGTAAGAAAATTTGGAGTTACTGATTCACCCCTCCCCTCTCAATAACTCGGTTAATTCCTGAATATTTCCAACAATTGGTATCAGAGCAGCATTGGTTCTCAAGATTAAGCTTAACTAGCTTGAGCAAAGATCTAGGACAATGGAAGTATTCAAACTGAACAAGGTGATTGAAAATGAAAAGCTAGATCTGGAAATGGCCATAGCTAAACTTAAAGAAGCAAAAGAACATCTTTCCCAATCCTTAAGAAGAAGGAAGGAACTTGCAAATCAGATGAATGATCAGAATTACATTGAAGAAAAGATTGAAGATCTTTTTCCCTCAAATAGCTCAGATGAAGAAAACAATGTTGTCAAAGTACTCCTAGAAAAGAATGGGTCTCTGCAAGAAGAAGTGAGAAAATTAAAAGGAGAACAAGATCTACACTCAACAAGATTTTGTGAGATCTTAGAACAAAGAAACAAGTTGAAAGATGAATTAGATGGAAGGAACAATGAAGTCCAAAATAAAACCCTTCAACTAGAAAACCTAATTGATCAGATCTCCCATACAAAT
Source organism: Chamaecyparis obtusa (assembly GCA_027943335.1). Lineage (NCBI taxonomy): Eukaryota > Viridiplantae > Streptophyta > Pinopsida > Cupressales > Cupressaceae > Chamaecyparis > Chamaecyparis obtusa. The sequence goes on along the minus strand of BSBK01003611.1, from coordinate 1,124,733 downwards.
GAGGAAATTTTGAATCTAAGATCAGAAATAGAAAGCACAAGAGAAGAACTAAGATCTAAAAAGGAAATCAATCTAAGATTGATGGATGACCTAAACACCGAAAAACAAATCAATGAAGGAATGCTGAAAAGCCAAGAAGACTTAAATCAGCTGTATGAGCAAAATCTTCATAGACAGAAAGGAAAATCAAGACTTGGATATAAAGGAGAAGGTGAATCTTCTAAGCAAGGTACTCAAAGAAATCAGAAACATACTTGTAATCATTGTGGTAAAATAGGACATACTTCAAATAAATGTTGGAGCAATGAAAAAGAAGAATTCAATGGAAAATGCTACAACTGCAATCAACATGGTCACAAAGCAAATGAATGCAGGGAAAAACCAAGATTCAGAGGTAATTGTCACAAATGCAACAAATAAGGTCACAAGGCATCTGAGTGCAGATCCAAAACATTCAATCTAGCAGAACAAATTATGAAAGCAATGTTTGGATGGGACTACAACACCTGGTGTAGATGTCATTACTGTGGAGAATATGGACACATTGGCATGAACTGCATAAAACATCATCTAAGGAAAAGAGATACTACCATAAGATGCTTCAAATGCACTAAACTCGGTCACATAGCCAGAAATTGCATGAATGCTAGTGAAGTTGAAGATGGAAAGAAGAATGAAGCAATTAAGGTCAGGAAACAAGTGAGACAAAAGTGGATTCCTAAATCTACTGAGAAAACCAGTCCAAGTAATGGAATGGGTGGCTCTACCGACTCAAACTAAATTTCCAAAAAAGCACTGGAACTGTATTCTCATAGACCAATCTCAAGCAGTTCCAGAACTGAATTAAAAGAAAGATCTAAATCAGCATACAAGATGCAGTAAGATCACAGGAAGGTCGGTATCAGTCTTTACCGAGCGAGGTCAGAGCAATATGAATTCTCGAGTTCACCGAGTTGCGAAGTCTTTACCGAGCAATTAATTCTTAGTGAGTGACAGTCTATCATAATTCATACCCTAATTTTTACTGAGCATTAATGACAGAGTTGTAAACAAAAGGCAAGAAATCGAACTCATTCTTCACCATGAACTTTTAGCACTTTGAGAGCAGAAAATTTCAAGAGCAATCCAGCGATTCAAAAACTTTTGCGAAAAAGAATTTTCTGTGAGCTACCATGGCATCATCCAGCACTTCAATTAAGAAAGGATCAGAAATGTTAGTCCAAGGGGAATGGAGAGCACCAAATTTCAAGATCATGCCTGCAATTGCAGTAGCCCTAGATCCGAACGGAGCTCAATCTCAGATTCCTCCTAAGGTACTACTTATTAACAATATTCGCAATCATTTCAACTGTGCAATTCAAGAAATGGGAAACCTAGAGCTAGATATTGTGCATGAGGAACTGTGTGTGGATGGTATTCTAAAACCCGAGCACAAACATCTGGAAGATAAAGGATTAGTTCACATTGCACATTTACCTCGAAACTTTCGGGAGAAATAGGTTAAATAAATTCTCAGCCGTGTACATGATGGCAAGATTTGGCTTGAGCAACCCATAGAGATCACCAAGAAGATGATTCATCAAATCACCGGTCTTCCCATGTTGAACAAAGCAAAAACAACCAAAACCCTAGGTTGGCCGGAACTGGAGAAGAAAACCCTAGCCGAGTGGGACGGTAGAGGCATGAAAGTTAGCAGCATTACCGATGCTGAACTGAAGTTTGGTACACACATAATTGCCCATAAAATATACAGTTCAAGTCGACAGAATAGTGTCTCCTATGAAGCTATTGACCTAGCATACAAAGTGGTCAAGAATAACTTATCATTTGACCTTGCAGATTTATTGCTAAAATAGTTTAACAAAAACATGGAAAGCATTCAAACTTCCAAAAACAATCCATGTAAGTTTGGATCTTTACTGGTCTGTTTATTCTTCTATATTCAGAAATTCTTCCCTTCCAAAGGAAAAGTTGTATGGAGAAAAGATGTGCCAGTCCTTTATGAGATAAATGAATACATTTCAGAAATGGGTGAAAATTTTGAAAGAGTCATGGATAGTTATTTTGAGTCTTTTAAAGAGAAGATGAATGACAGATTTTAGATTCCATAGAAGTTGGTTGAAGATTATAAGGATGACATTTGTTTCATGGTGGACTGTGATAATGTATATATTCAAGCAGCTAAACTGAGGATTGTACATGCAAAACCTCTTCCTTATGAGGTAAATATTGATGAAACCAAGAATATCATTGAAGCCCTTCTTAATCAGCCTGTTAATCCCAAAGCTCCATATTTTGGAACATATGATGAAGCAAAAGTAAGAATTGAATTAAGCATAAAGCTTCCACAGGTGGTAAACAAAGGAAAGAAGAGGATAGCCAAAATGCAAATGCTAACCGAGGACAAAGGAGAAAATGATGAAGAAGAAGAGGAAAAGGATGAGAAAATAGAGGAACTAGAACCTGCAAAGAAGAAAGGAAAGGTATTTATCACTAAAGCACCTAAGCCTCCCACTGCTGTATTTACAAGGAGAAGTGCAAGAGGTAAGGCAGACAAGGCAGACAAAGATATAGTATTCAAAAGGCCTCCTCTAAACTTTCAAGAGAGGATCAAACTTTTTAGAGAAGGATCAGGATCTGGAGTAAGTAACATAAAATCTTTTAAATATGAAACCAGATCGGAAATAGAACAGAAGGAAATAGAAGATGCTGTTATTGAAAAGATGGGACAGTGGAAATACTCTCCTGATGAAATAGCCCCACAGGTTCCAGCAGTCTTATTAGATCCAATAAAAATGAGATGGAGCAATGCAAAGCAAACTGTAATAGACATATTTGATCAAACCCTGAGACAGTTAATGCCGAGCTTGAAAAATGATGAAATAAAGAAGGCATTGAAGGAAAATGAAAGTAAGATGACACTAAAGTTCAATACTTGTTTGATTCTGATCAACAATATTGAATCGGTTGTGAAGGCTGCAAATGCCACATGGAAAAACGTATACCATCTTCACAACTGAGTATTGAAACAGTAATAATAAAAGACATTGAAGATGACAGTGATGAACAAGAAGAAGCCACTGAGGTAGATGATACTGTGAGGATAGCAGCAGAAGTCATTGCATCACTTCCTACCTCTCCAGTAAAAGTTTCTACATCTAGCCCAGAGACACCTTCAAGCATGGTTGTGACAACTTCAACATTTTTCCAATCACCTATAGCAACAACAAAAGCAACCACCATTTCTTCTACCGAGTTGCAGTCTCCCACTTCATCAAGTTTTCCAACAGTAAGTATTCCAGTTTTTGATTCTACAAGTGTAAATACTTTAAGTTCTCCAGTAGACAGTATGCCAGTCTCTATAGCCAGTCCTACTATGTCTACTGTCACTACTACTAAGGCATTAAGTACAGATAAGCCTAAGGCTCAACCAAGTATAAAATTTTTGGGTAAAAATATAGTAGAGGATATAGACCTAGATGAAGAAATAGAGATTCCAACATTAGATTTTGCAAATCTATCAGCGGACCAAATGCAAAATATAGGTGAAATCCTCCAAAGGAAAGCAAAGCAAAAGAAGCTTAAAGAGGAGAGAGACAAGGAATATCAAATCATTAAGGATGCTAAAGACATTTTGTCTGATGCATTAGGTATTAAAGTAGACTCCTCTCAACATGTTTTGCTACAATTAGCAGAAGCAGTAAATAAATACAATGAGAATTCATCTGGGATAGAAAATTTAGTTGAAAGAGCTGAGAAGAGATTCAACAATAAAGTGCTTGAGCACATTGCTTAACACATAGCTATTAATCAAGTGGAATTGTCTTCAGTTTTGTCAAACATTGAATCTACCTATTCGAATGTCACCTCTCTTTTGGCCAGACTGTGCAATATTGCCGAGTTCACAAAGGATGTCAAGGATAAAATGAATAAAATGGATGAGGATATGAATATTAGCATACAGAAGCTACAACTTGAACCAAGTTCAAGCTCTGCTCATCACATGAAAATCTCATACCTATCAAATATGCAGTCAGATCTACTGAAAGAAGACACAAGGATCCGGTCCACACTGCTAGACATCCAGAACATGATCCTTCCCATCATGAATACAATGTATAAGCACATTGAACATTCCAAAACATTGATTCATGACAATCATTTCTCTATAGCAGATCACATGATTGAACTCTCTGTAGAAGTCCAAATTGCAATCCAAACATGCAAGATTCTGCAAGAAAATTGGGACAGAACCCTGGCACTAATAATGAAGGTACATTCTAATTTTCCATCAAATTTTGGATTTTCTCTGTAAATCACTTGTATATACACCTTTGGAATTATTGTCAAAAAGGGGGAGATATGTATAGAAGGAGATATGTATAGAAGGAGATATGTATAGAAGAAGATATGTATAGAAGAAGACATGTATAGAAGAAAAGTTAGCACATTGAAAGGGGGAGATAATGTATAAAGCCCTATGATAAAGACAAATTTTGAAAAATCAAAAATAAATCTCAGCATGATTCATGTATATAAGTTTTGGGCAATAAGTGTTTTTGTCACTAATGCCAAAGGGGGAGATTGTTGGCATTAAGCAGAATTGCCACCAGTGACAACACTTATTTGCATTCTGAGTGCAAACTGAGCAGAATAGTGCAAACCGAGCAGAACAGTGCAAACTGAGTAGAATAATGCAAACTGAGTAGAAGAGTGCAAACCGAGCAGAACAGTGCAAACTGAGCAGAACAGTGCAAACCGAGCAAGACAGTGCAAACCGAACAAGATAGTGCAAACCGAGCAGGACAGTGTAAACCGAGTAACATTATGTCTACCGAGTCACCAATATTTACCCAGTTCAAAACCTACCGAGTGGTTAGTATGAACCATGCCTTCACTTCTATCGAGTGCATGATGATCCTGAGTAATGCAGTGGACGTCGAGTATCAGAAAGTCACCGAGTTAGTTTGCAGGAACCGTGTAACCATACTTGGGCCGACTTAGTGGCACTTATGTTTATTTGTCAAGCCGACTTTGTAATTGTAATTGTAATTAATTGCTTAGACTTGTATATAAACAATGTTGTAAAAATGTCAAGATGTAATAAAATGAGTATGAATGTGAAAAAGAAAGAAAGGCAGAGATAAGCGAATTACAAAGGGTTACAGCAGTATAGGGAACAACAAAGACAAATTCATCACAGAAGGTGATCAGTACATCAGCGAATCTCAATCAGCAATCCAATTGCAAAGCAAGAGATCTACTATTTCATCCTAACAGGTGAATCAGTACTAAAATCCTTTAACCAGGTAAACTTAATAGTCTTTTGTAAAATCTCTTTACCGAGTGCATACTTCATTGTATGTTTGTAAATCCTTTAACAGGGTGGATTTAGCAATCCTTATTGCTCCTAGCAGGGTAGATCATCAAAAGTGATCAATTGTAAGCCTTAACTGGCCAACTTTATACTGCAGTACTAAAGCTTTGTGGGTTTCATCCCCACCCCAGTTTTACTTTCTTTTTGGAAGGTTTCGGGGTAACCAAATCTATGTGTCATTGTTGTGAATGCTTTTAAGTTTCATGCTTTATATATGCATAAGGAAAAAGTGAACTATATGTTAATACATCTGTAATTGTAAGAAAATTTGGAGTTACTGATTCACCCCTCCCCTCTCAGTAACTCAGTTAACTCCTGAATATTTCCAACAACCAAGCACTAAATTGATATGTATGATAATTGAATCAGTTTTATGTTGTCATTGATGTCAACTAGTTTTGACAGTACTTATCATGGAGTTGCAAACATCTAACACATCTATAGAAGAGAAGAGAAAGATGAAGAAAATAGTTATCTACATTGAGGAAGATGGATAAGGACAAATGAGGATAAGGAATAATTTTGGTAACTTATTGATGAGTCTTTGACTTCATAATGTTGACTTGATTATGCTAAATTAATCTGTTATGAAGTTAGAAGCTTTTTTGTTACAAAGCAGTGTGGTCGGTTAATGAAGCATTCCAGTATACACCGAGCAGTGTAGTGTATACTGAGTGACAGTACAAACTGAGCTTGTATTCACCGACACATTTCTTTGTTAACCAAGAAAAAAGAAAGGAACTAAATGATCAGATTAGCCAACAAAGATTGATGAGTTGTAAAGTGTTATGATTTTGAGATAGAAGATAAGGTTTGTTAGGAAGATCAACAGCTAACAAAATTTGAAGGAAATCTAAGGGATTGAAATAAAACATGTTAGTGACACATCAATCAAAGAAGGTTTAAGTGGAAAAATGGATAAAGAAGAATAAGCAGCAAAATCTGATGGATGAGAGGAAAACAATTTACAGGTCTATTTAAGAGACTAGGATTTCATTGTGAAACATGCTGAAAGAAGGAACCTGCAAAGATATCATGTGAACATTGTTTCATGCATGCCTAATCATACTGGTTAAAGGAGAACCAAACTGCAGAGATTACTAAGTTTTAGAAAGCTATAACCGAGAGACAATAAGTGTTGAATATTGTTGAAACATAATAGATATATTGATCAGAGGATTTGAATGAGCATAATATAGATCTGAATATCTACAATAGAATTTGTATTGTAATCAGATCACCTGATGTTATAGTTTAACCATTGTAATCAGATAAAATCTCTTAACCAAGTGGACTTGAAAGTCTTGTAATGTCATTCATAGAATGCACATTTGTTATCCTGTCAACCCCATAGTGAATGCTAGTTTGACGATAATGGTTAGTGTTAAATCCTCTAACAAGGTCACACCTTACAATGTGTTTTGTAACCTTTAACAGGGTTGGGTCTTCACCGACCTCACTTCAGAAGAGTGAACAATTTTGGGTTGACGGTCCTAGGTGGCACTAGTACATATGACCTTATTTTTTGACTAAACAATTTGACCATCAAATAAAAATGTTTAGGTTGGTCAGATTATAGAAGGAAAACTTTTGTTTTTTTTCATTCATGCTCATGTTGGTTGAAATTTTGACCAACACGGGCATAAATTAAAGTAAAAAAAAAAAGATTTCAATTCTCATTTCATGATTATTAGATTATTGCAATGTGCGCGAAGGAGGTAGAAGCTTGAATAGGTTTAAGACTTGAAGGTCGAGAGGTATGTTTTCTTTCTTTCCTTAACTTTCCTTTGATTAATGCAAATGTTTTGGGTGGTAATGGAGAATCTGGTTTTGCCGAATTACTTAGGGAACCACAAACAGTTACATGTGAATTACTTAGGGCACCATGGATATTTGCATGCAAAACCCTTCACATGCAACAGTTTGTGGTGCCCTCAATGAATGTGTAATGATATTTTCTTAGTCTGCACAAGCTTACATATTGACTGCCACATGCCTCTCTCTTCTTGTCATTTTGTAATAGGGAGGTAATCTCTGAGTCTCACAGAGTAATGAAGCTCTTTTGCATTAGGATCTAAAACTACTTTGATCCTCATTTCTAAATTTGTAAATATGGAGCAATCATGGTATAATTTTTGGGTGGCAATGGAGAATCTGATGCATCATAGGGTCCCCTCTTTAGGGATGTAACTATCCATGGTGCCCTAAGTAATTTAGAAAAACCCTTCACATGCAACTATCTGTGGTGCCCTCAATGAATGTGTAATGATATTTTCTTAGTCCGCACAAGCTTACATATTGACTGTCGCATGCCTCTGTCTTCTTGTCATTTTGTAATAGGGAGGTAATCTCTGAGTCTCATGGAGTAATGAAGCTCTTTTTCTATTCATAACAACAATTGCAAGCTTCATACGATGACCCTTCTTCAATATGGATATTAAACTGTTTCCTTTTGAACATTTATTTTAGAGTCACAATCCTTCAATATTTTGATGAGAATAATGTTGATTTAACAAATAACATTTCACATTATACTCCACAATTTAATTACTGTATCAACTCACCAATCTGTGATAAATGTTGTATGTCCACGGTTCCTTCATGGAATTTGATTGTAACTCATCACCATGCGGGTCTTATTGTAGCACAGGCCACCTTTCTTCAATCCCAAATACTGAGAACAAAGTATAAGCAATTGACTGTCGCGTAGGAATGATAGTCAATATTCTTTGGCCACTCCAAACATTATTGCAATACACATTCCGACAACACCTGTCAAGAGATATGTCTCTGACTCAATGTATATATCATAAATTAATTTAGCAACCTTCCCTTATCTGGATCCACAACTGATCTAAATATGGATATAACGGCTTCTTCAAAACTATTTTAGTTTCAATACATTCGAACCATTATGACTGTCATAAAATGGAACATAAACAGAACTGAACTCCTATCATTGTTCGTTAACAATTCCAAAGGAAACCTGAAACATAAGTCACAGATAGTTCATGATTATCGCTATCATGAAATAGCATTGACATTTAAAATACTTTGTCAACACATGACCGTGAATAATCCATTCCATACTGTCACCAAAAGATTTCAATAAAACATTGAACTTCAACCAAAAAAAAGCCAATACCAAGAACTAATTTGTGCTTTATATAAACAGAGAACTGTGAAACTGAAACACAAATGAAAAATATTTTTAATGCATTGTAGGTTTGTTATATTGTTTAACCCATCTTATATTGAAATAATCATTCAATAATTTGAAAACAAAGAATTGTGCATGAGAAAAGTGAAGAATCAAAACATATGAACAGAGAATTTGATTCTTTCTTCTATAATTTCATACTTGGTACATTCTTCCTTTCCTTCATCAAATTCCACCATCTTATCCTACTCTACAATAGGTGAGAAAAAGAAATCATCAAGCTCAAACATAAGAGCTAATAGCCTTGACCCCTAAATTTGGAGTGGCTTGTGTCATCTTTAAATCATTGAAATTTGCCATCATCATTCTCACCAATTCTACTCTACCAATTGAGTTACAATCCTTTGACACCAATTCATACAACTCAAGTAAAGGTTCATGTTTTGATCTCAACTAACAAATTACCTAGAAAATATGGATGATTCACTTACCAACATGGTTCCTTACTGAGTTAAAATTGGATAGGTATTGCATAGCAAGAGGCCTACAAGTTTGCAAAGAAATGTTATAAGTCTTAGATACATGGAGACTTGATCTACACACCAACACAAGGGCTTCAACCCATTATATATGCAAGGCCTTTTTCTCAATGGGGGCATAAACTCATAGGAAAGATCCATCCCACTTCTAAAAATGGCCACACATTTATAGCCACTACTACCGAGCATTTTACCAATTTGATTGATTATTTTATCACATGCTAGTAAGGGATTCCCCTAGAAATTGTTATTGATAATGAGTTCCCATTCAAGAATCAAGTTGTCAATGAACTTTGAGAAAAATTCTACATTTTGCACCATTTTTCCACTCTATACTATCCATAGAGTAATGGCCCTAAGTTGAGCCACCAAATAAAACCACTATTCTATTTTATCCTCCTACCATCCATATTAGATTTGACTTTGAACTAACAACATCATAAAGAAAACTTCAAACTACCAAACTGACTGTACCCTACCAGTCGCTGTCCTAGGAATACCAATCCAATATTCCTAATTCAAAATGCAATGAAATAGTAAAAAGAAGGTGTGGAAAGGTAAGTAATAACTAATACAATGTTTTTACATTGAGAACCAATCCCAAACACATTTTAATCCATCAAATAGGCTTAATAAAAACAAAATGAGATATATGTACAAGGCTGATTTTATTTGATTTAAAACTCAAAGACTACTCATAAAAACAAAAAGAGATAATGTTCTCATAACTTTAATTACAAGAGATTTTATTTGATTTAAAACTCAAAGACTACTCTTTAGATTGCCACATGGAACTTATGGAGTAGCCATTTTCTTCATTGCAACGGTTTCTACTTTGTTGTTAATCCAATAGCACAAGATGAAGATCAACCTTTATCTCATTTCCTTAGCCAATAATATCTACCTGAAAATGAATGAAATAGTATGTCTTTGTCCTGTCTTGATTATGCAAGGATAACAATACAATATTACCAGGTGAATGACAAATGAATCGATCTAAATATTCACCAATGATGGAATCCTTATAATATATTGATCGGTTGTAAGATTATATTGGTTCCAAAGCATAAGTATTGCTAGATGCTGGTATGGTATAAAGTATATTGTTCTGAGTGATATGATCTTCTCTGATTTGGTCTTATATGTTAATTATATATAGTTCCAGATTTATTCCTTATGAAATAGTGATGAGATTTATTCTTTTATCTCTGTTAATGTAATTATGGGTCTATTATTCACATAATGTCTGAGATATAATAATTCTAGAACCCCTAATTTTTTTATTTGGTTATGTCTTAGTTTACTGTATAGCGTTGGAGTTCTACATTATGTCTCTACCAAAGATATTCTTCCAACTTTGATGTTACCGTTGATTGTTGAGTGTATGTTTAATCTACCGGCTGGATTACTAAATTGGTCTTTTAACACATTCTCTCCTCTTGTTTGACGACTTCCTCACTATTCCTTAGTATGATCTTCTCATAATTCCCCTTAATCTTCTCACAATTCTGACAAAACTAACAACATGCCTCATGTTATATGGAAAATTGGTAAACAAGGAGCCACTGTAGTTCAATTCCTTTTTTCTAAGTCCTTCATGGAAGTTGAAGTATCACTCTTTAGGAAACTTATATCTCTGGTTCAAATTTCCCATTAAAATCATTCAAATATTTGAAAAAAATACCCAAATTCACTACAATGGTAAAGTATTAACAACGTGTAGCCTCATAGTTCCATCAGTTTGACAATCAATGGTAAGAAATTCCTAATAATATTATATTAGAAGTGAAATTTTGATGCTAAGACAATTACTTTGTGACCATAATAATCCTACATATGTTTTTTTTCACAATAGATAAAGTCTACTATTAATGTATATTGTATCAATTCAAATCCCATACCTTTAATGTCACCCCATTGAGAAGCACTTAAAGCTATCACTAAACTAGTTAAGTTTGTAGTTAGGTACTACACCATTAGGTTTGTAGAGGATCTCTTTCATCAAAACTCACGAGGTAAGCTTAGAAAAGATTACACCAAGCTTAATTAACCAAGATGGGGGAAAAATTGACAAGACTTGAATTTAGGCCATCATCTCAGAGTTTGAAATCATTTCTCTTATAATGTGTCAATACCATTCCAAGAGAAACTCACAATTTCAATTGTGACCACACTAGCCTCATCACAACTTGAATAGCTTGCTATAGAAATGTGGCATTTTTGTCCTAATAATTTTTCCTCAAAATCTTACAATTTCAAAGAAAAAATCACTTGCCACTATTTAAGCACAATACTCCATATATCATGTGGTCAAAGTGCTATAGTACAAGATACCAAATTCGGTCACACTAAATCAACAATTTCAACAAATACAAGTCCATACCCAAAGGTTAATGCACTTGGAGAAAGCCACAATATTCATCAACACAAAAATCAATGGGATGCTAATTCCAATACCTTGGTAGAATTCTTAGATGCTAAGGTTTCATGGCTCCTTGTCTTGTTGGAGTAAATAGTATGATACTCAAATACTATTATTTAAGTTGCGTTATTGGCATTTAAAGAAACCTTCCATGAGTATTGAGTTAATTGAAATCAGTACACTCCAAGTTGTTCGAAAATGTTGTCTTACTCAATAAATCAATTCCACCTTGAGTTTTGACTTTCCCACTCAAAATTCACTTGGTCAACCGCAACTTGATTGCCATGTGGAAACCTATAATTGTCTTTCTAGCCCTCCTATCCTCCCTAGCTTTCCCTACGTGGATCCTTTTTTGTGATCCCAAACACTTTCTCTTTCCTTGTCATCGTAGACCATAGGATCACAAATGTTTAAAACCTATCATCATTGGTCCCCATTAGCTAATCTTACATAGCTTGAACAAAAAAGGGAAACATGATCTTGCAAAAACCCTGTACAGGACAGTCAAGAACCAAAAGACATCTTCATCAAATCTATGCTACTTAACTATATTCTCATTGATTCATGACTATCATTGATTCATGGATTTAATTTTCTAGTAAGGAGAATTGATACTTCATCATGGCTTCAATTTTCCTTTAGACATGACTCTTTTTGACATTAAAACCAGTATAGGTGTCTTCACCAAGTCCTTTAGCTTGACTTCATATAAAAATCCAATTATAATATAGTTGGATTTGGAACTAGTTTTCATCTTATTTTCATGATCGTCTTTATGAATTTAGCAGCACATTTTTATGTTGTTCCAAGACACATTTCTGTTGGAGTTTTATTTGAATGAATCTAGAAGTATATTGGAAGATTTTGAAGGGAGAGTTAAATTTGTTTTGGAACTGGTTTGGTGCCTTTTTATTGAGTATATGGAAAGTTATGACAAATTTACTAAAACTTGCCAGAATCTGTTCCTAGGCTTGTCTGTCGTAAGAAAAATGTCATAACTTTGTTTAAATCTTCAATCTTTATTTGAGAGGTCACAATACTTAGTCATTGTCCATGTTTAAATGATTGTATATGTGTGTATGTGTGTATACACACACATGTACACACATTTATGTATGTGTGTGCATATGTGTATATATGTGTGCATATACACACATGTATACACATATACACATGTGTGTATGTGTATATATGCCCATGTGTGCATATATGTATATATACACACACATGTATGTATGTATATATATCAATGTATATACACACAAATTTAAAGAAATTAAATTACAGAATTAAAATTCCTTATGCATCTTCTCAGTCATCTTCTGGGTGAACCAAATAGGTCATCTCATATTCTGGAAATCATTTTCAAAATTTGTATCTTCCAGAATTGCAACATCTTCCAAAATTATAGCATCTATTGTAATGATGGTTCTATTTGCAACAAACTTGTTAGAAACATGAAAAGAAAACATGTTAGCAATTCCATCATTTGTCTATTGTTTGGGACAGTCGCCATAGAATTATTTGGACTATCTCTCCTATTGCCTTGCAAGTTTAAAATGACCCTTTTTTCTTCCCTCCTTGAATAGACCCTTACCATCTTGCACTTGTGCAATGATAGGACACCAATGTTGCTAATTAAGGTTGGCAGGATGATTACACCTATCCTGAAAAAAGACTATCAAATAATTATGCTTTCAAATCAATTACCTATCGACGTATCCCTTGCGAGGGAGAGAAGCCAAACACATAAAGAACATGCACATAAACATGACAACTAAAAAACTTAAATGGAATACACCAAGAAGTACCAAATGATGAATGCTCAATTGTTGTAATGGCAAAGCAATATCAAAACCATCCATTTATAGTCCTAATGATTTTGGAAATTATTGACAAAGAGTGTTTCTTTTTTTTTATTATAGTATAAATGATTTTTCTTATTTCTTGTCTTTTGTCCCTTTTTGATTTCCTATGTCTGTGCTTCATGACAGGATTTTGTCACCTTTTGTTGATGGTATATTTCATTCACTCTATGTGGAATACTATTTTTTTCACTATTTTATTTCAGCTTCATATTTCTTTCATTTTTCATATACAAAAATACTACACATATTGATAAAAAAATGATCTATTTGATTTAGGTTTACTTTTCATTATTGTAAATGGTTAATATTTTTGATGGTACTCCTTGGTGTATTTCATATAAAAATAATAAATGTAGTAACGATGGTGTGGTGCATTATTGATATAGGTTTGATGACTCTTGTCAATGTGCCAAATTGTCAATGTGGTGGTGGGTAGTGTGTGTTGAAGACTTCATGGACACTGAACAACCCTGGATGACAATTTTGGTGCTACCCAAATAGAAAAAAGGTTGCTAATATGTATATAATTAAAGTTTCTAATGTAAATACTATTCATTATAATATAAGAACTAATGTAGACTAGGTATCATAGGGAAATAATGGTTGTGGATACTTTACTTGGGTTGATGACAACTCATTTGCATCTATCCGCCCATCTCCACTTATCCACGATGAAGGATTTGAGTGCAAAATGTGTCAGGCTAGGGAAAATTCTGAAATTATATTTTTACGATGCCTTCTCTATATTATAATCACATATCTTTGTTGCGACCATATGCAGAGATGAACTCAAGAATTAGTTAGTTTAGTATTTTCATATTGTAACTAATATTTTAATATTAATATGACATAACTTCTCTTTGCCTCAAGTATGCATACATATGGTTTACATCTTTTTTTAGAATAATTCTTCATGTTTATGGCTCGGGTGAGCCCCAATCTTCTATCAATCACATGATTTAACGTATAGTGTTTTCTTGGTTATTCCATTTGTTCCCTGACTTTGACTATGGATTGACTATCATTTTCAAGCTTGAGCGAGGCTTCGTACCATGCAGCATCCACAGATTTGTAGGCAACATTGATTTATGCTGGAGGTAAACTACATGTGTCATGTAAACATGGTTGAATGCAATCTCTTTTGTGTGTTTTCAAGAGTTTTCCCACCAATACAAGTGTAAATAATGCATTGAGTTTAATCTATGGACGTTGCATGGTATGAAGTCTCACTGAAGTTTGAGCGCAGTGTGGTATGAAGTCTCCCTTTATTCCAGTCAGGGATTGGAATGAGTTCATTTTGGATGCAAAGGAGAATGGGGATACTCAAAGAGGAATTACACCAGCAAATGAGGGAAGGTATAAACACAATAGCTGAGAAACATAAATGCAAATTTTACATCTAAGAAACATAATTGTAGGCATCATGGTCACAAGTTTTTGGAGACAACGTAATTGAGTTGTATACCCAAGCAATGGAGTGCAACTTATGCACCTCCAATTCCAAGTTGACACTACAGGATACAAAGACCATTGATAAGGAATAAATTTAGAGAGCGGAGGAGGTCCATAATGACCAAAATAATTTACAGGATGAACCTCAAGTTAAATGAGGCAACTGCAAACATTTTGTTAGATTTTTATTATTAAATAATGAAATTTACATATACTAGTGTTCTAAGCCCCCTCATTACATGATTTATTATTTTAAGCCCCCTCTAACTTATGCATCTAGAAAATGAAACTACAACCTATTGGGATTGAGACAAACCTTATAGAACAACAACAAGTAGGAATGATCGCTTTCCAACATCTGTTGAATACTTCTTTTGAATACATCTGTAGCTCATGAATACAAGGTGTAGCTCATGAATACAAGGTCCTCCAATAGATGTATTCAATAGATGTTGGAAAGTGATCACTCCTAGCTGTTGTTGTTCTATAAGGTTTGTCTCAATCCCAATAGGTTGTAGTTTCATTTTCTAGATGCATAAGTTAGAGGGGGCTTACAATAATAAATCATGTAATGAGGGGGCTTAGAACACTAGTATATGCAAATTTCATTATTTAATAATAAAAATATATTAAAATGTTTGTAGTTACCTCATTTAACTTGACATTTGTCCTATATTATTTTTTTCATTATGGCCCTCCTCTGCTCTCTAAATTTATTCCTTATCTATGGTCTTTGAATCCCGTAGTGTCAATTTGGAATCGGAGGTGCAGAAGTTGCACTCCATCGCTTGAGTATACAACTCAATTACATTGTCTCCAAAAAGATGTGACCATGAAGCCTACAATTATGTTTCTCAATTGTTGTGTCCCAGGACCCCTTATGACCCTTTACGACCATTTATGACCTCTAAGAATACATCTTAGAGGTCTTAAAATGTTGTAAAGGGTCATAAGAGGCTCCTAGGAGGGGCCAGATGAGCTTCCACCTTCACGTGGTTGGCCCTGTTAAGTAGAGTATGTTAATTAAAATATTCTTCAAAACATAATTGTAGGCATCATGGTCACATTTTTTTGGAGACAACATAATTGAGTTGTATACCCAGACAAAGTGCAACTTCTGCACCTTCGATTCCAAGTTGACACTGTGGGATGGAGAACAACTTGGAATCGGAGGTGCAGAAGTTTCTCTCCATCATCTAGGTATACCACTCAATTACATTGTCTCCAAAAAAATGTGACCATGATGCCTACAATTATGTTTCTCAAAGAATGTTAAACTATCCTTGAAACAAAGAGAAGCTCAATAATTTAAGGTCTCAGTACAAGCACTAGAATTGAGGTTTTTGGCACGGGTTAGGAAATTTTTGTATATCAACATGCAATAGAGTTTGGGAAAAAAGCTCTATCGCATGTTGATATACAAAAATTTCCCAGTCATGCTGAAAAACTCAATTCTAGTGCTTGTACTACATGACTAGTGCCAAAACAGGGCTCCCCTAATCACTGATTGTGACCTGCTAGCAACAACCAACAGAATGAGTGTGGACACCTGAAGATAAATATCAAATAGGGGAAAAGCACCTACAAAAATAGAGGCTATAGTTGTAGATAAAAATGAGGATATCCCAGAAATCCCTAATTTAGTGTTTCAAAGATCCACGTACCCAATCTATGACTCAATTTCAAAACCTTCCAATATTATACTACTACAGACATATTTTCCTTTCTCTGGCTAAATACATGGCTTATATTTAGCTTAGGGTTTTTTCCAGGAAGCAACTCGAGAACCCATACAACTCTGAGTGTTGGGTGTATTATGATACATTACCCTAATTTGACTTTCATCCAGTGGCTATGCTTTCAACCTGTCAAAGAATCACTTTGTTTTGATAGTGCTAACCAAACTGTGACAATTTGAAATCTGAGACTACAGTTACATATTTGTATTTGCTAAAAAATGATAGACTATGAATTAGGGATTTCTGGGATAACGTCATCTAAATCTACATCTATTTTATTTACATTGGAATGCAGCCTACCGATATTGATACTGCACCAGTTGAGCACGATGGAGGCATTGATTCTAATGTGAATTGTAGTACTCAAGGTATACATTTTCTATTTGAATTTTGATTAATGAACATTTAATACAAGAAAACATATTCAATTGTTTAAGGTGGATTAGTTGTGATGATGAGATGCGCCATTTAGATGTTAACTGTGATATCTTGGTTTCAAGCAATGTAGAAGGAGAAGCCTAGTTCAATATGCAATCTCAATTCATATACATAGGATATCAGGTGGAGTTGAAAAACACAATAGGGTTGCATTTTTATAGAGGTCTTTAATTGTGTATTTTAAGTTATAGACCATCGTGAAAAAATGTGTTGTGTTTTTTCAACTCCACCTGCTATCCATGCATATTCTGCTTGTGTTGCACGCGTATTCTCAATTTAGAGTGGGAAAAATCTTATTTTTGATGCAAGAGAGAGAAGCCAAACACAAAGAACATGCAAATAAACATGAAAGCTAAAAATCATAAATGTAGGTATCACAACAGCTGAGAAACATAAATGTAGGCATCATGGTCCCAATTTTTTGGAGACGCAACATAATTGAATGCTATACCAAAAAAATGCAACACAACCACTACTCCTGTAGTTCTAAGTTGACACTGTGGATCCAAAAACCATATATAGATTCCTTATCTTTGGTTTTTGGATCCCGCAATGTCAACTTAGAACTACAGGAGTACTGGTTGTGTTGCATCGTCTGGGTATACCACTCAATTATGTTGTGTTTCCAAAACATTGTGACCATGATGCCTACATTTATGTTTCTCAGATGTTATGTCTCAGGACCCCTTATGACCCTTTATGATCCATAAGAATACATCTTAGAGGTCTTAAAGTGTCGTAAAGGGTCATAAGAGGATCCTAGGAGGGGCCAGATTAGCTTCCACCTTCACGTGGTTGGCCCTGTTAAGTAGATAATGTTAAACTATTATCAAAACAAAGAGAAGCTCAATAATTTACATCTGAATACAAATTTTGTTCTTATCAAACTGTCAAAATGTTTAAATAGCTTTTTAAACTACTATTAAAAATAAAATATTTAATCAACATTTACTTACAAATTTGTGTGCTTGTCTGAGTTTGATATGCAGATCAAGTTGTACGACCTTACTTGAACAGGATCTATTCTCAAGCTTGTACAACTTGATTTGTGAATCAAACTCAGAAAAGCACACAAATCTGTAGGTAAACAAAGCTTTCTTAGTCAGTTTGAATTTTATTGAGGCTGTGAATATACATAATGAAAATGCTTTGTTCAATCACCATTACATTTTTTTAAACCAAAAATTAGTATTGGTCAATTTTTTGACCTTTAAATATCAGTAATTTTGATGAGAATGCTATGCATTCAACATCAATTTTGATGAACATTGGTCAAAAAGTTGGTCTCAATTTCAACATCAATGTTGACCAAAGTTGGTCTCAATTCTACCAGCTTCAAGAGATTAGTTCGATGAAGAGGCAGTCGATAATTTGACCACTATGTATGTCAAAATTTTGACAATGGGTTTTCCTGTAGAATAATCGATGAAAAAACTTTGACAATAGTTTTAGTCTTCTGTCTGACCAATTGGTATCGAAAATTTGACTAATCCTCATCAAAAAATAGGGTAAAATTTACTAGTGTGGTTTTTCCCTTTATAGGGTTTCCACATTAAATCTCTTGTGTCATATGTTTATTGTGTTGATTGTTTGATTTTCATACTTTACATATTGCTTGTTGGATTTGATCAGTAATTACTGTAAGTTATTAACTGGTAATCGGTAAAAGCACAGACATAATACTATTTTATGTTACCGAGCTGTAGAAGTTTAAGTAATTTTTTTTTGGGACTGTGGATAACTGATTCACCCCCCTCTCAGTTATTCTAACAATTGGAATCAGAGCGTTGGTTTTTAGATACAAGCTACTTGGTTGCTTGGAATAGAGTTTTAAGGACTTCAGCACAAAGATCACAAAATGTATAAGAGGGAAGTGCCAAAGCTAAACAAGGATAACTTCACAATATGGAAAAGCCGAATGAAGCTGCATATATCTGGAATTGGGAAACTGCCCTCACACTAATGGAGAATAACTACATAGCACCGCCCACTGGTCCCTTGACCCTTGATCAACTAAGAGATAGGCATAAGCATAATATTACTATGATGGAGATTGTTGCTACCCTGACAGATGCTGAATTTGAAGATATCAAGAACTATACTACTGCTAAAGACATGTGGGATAAACTTACTCAAGTTTATAATGGTGACACTAATGTCAAGAGAGCAAGAGCTGAATGTCTAAGAGGAAGATTCGATGACATGAAAATGAAGGAAGGTGAAAACATTGTGTAGTACACAAACATAATAAAGGAAGTTGTTAATTCTATAAGAGGATCTGATGGTGTTATTGATGAGGAAACTATGGTAAGAAAAATTCTTAGAACCTTATTGTCAGTTTATGCAATCAGAATATCTACAATCCATGAAATGAGATCTGCACCTGGTAATACTCTCACACTTGACAATATGATTGGTAAGCTAACTACATTTGAGCTGAATAATTATGAAAATAGTGTTGTACTGTCTGTTGAGTCTTCTTTCATGACTTCTCTGAAGATTGGTAAGTCTAGTAGTAAACATGATGATAATGATAGTAATATTGATAGTGAGCTTGATGAACTAGAAGCTCTTATGGCCAGAAGGTTGCCTAAAGGAAAAGGTAGATATAAGGGAAAATTACCTTTAGCTTTCTTTAATTGTAAAGAAGTGGGTCACATTGCTACTAGATGTCCAAATAGGAAAGAAGATGACAAAAACAAAAACTAAACTAATGAAGGAAGCTATGGGAGAAGAAGCAACAGAGGCTACTGACACTACAACAGAGATAATCAAGATAACAACGATAAAGGAAAAAAGGTATGCTACATTGTAGAAGATAATGAATCTGATTCTGATATATACGAAGATGTGGAAGTTTTATTTGTTGCTATGAAGGATGATTCAAAAGAAGAAGAGAGGTATGTAGAAACAGCCCTAATTTCTAAAGTAAGTAAGAATGATACATGGATCATTGATAGTGGCTATACCCATCACATGATTGGTGATGTAGACAAATTTGATCATCTTGAGCAATACAATGGAGGATCTATAAAGATGGGGAATGATACACCCTATATGGTTAGAGGAAAAGGATCCTTAATGATAAATGATAAAATTAAATGTGAAAATGCTTATTGGGTAGAAGGGATAAACTATAATTTGCTAAGTGTGGCATAGCTGAACAATTCAGGTCACTGATTACCCTTTGAACATAAGAAAGTGAAGATATTTGATGGAGAAGGAAAACTTGTTGGAATAGGAGCACAAACGAAAGGTAACTTATTTTATCTAGATAATGATTAGTCATCTTGTTTAATGATGAAGAATGAAGATGCTTGGTTTTGGCATAAAAGCTTATGTCATGTGAATTTTGATAACATGATCAAGATCAACAGAAAGAAAAAGGTTAGAGGTCTACCTAGCTTGACAAATCTGGATCATGTAATGTATCATCAATGTTAGAAAGGTAAGATGACAAAATCTAGTTTTAAAAGAAAATATTACTCAACAAAGAAAATTTTGAAGCTAGTTCACACCGACCTATGTGGTCCTATGAGAACACAGAGCTATTATGGAGATAAGTATTTTATTTTTTTTGTTGATGACTATACTAGATTGATGACTATCATGTTCTTAAAAGAAAAATATGAGGCATTCAAGATGTTCAAGTGGTATAAAGAAAAATTTGAGAAAGAAACCAGTAAAGAGTTAAAATGTTTGAGATTAGATAGAGGAGGTGAATTTATTTTTGATGAATTTACTAACTTTTGTAATGAACATGGAATTAAAAGATAGGTCTCTGCTCCAAGGACACCTCAATAGAATGGAATAGATGAAAGGAGGACCATGTCAATTTTTTATTATGCTAGGACACTTATGATAGAGAAAAATGTTGCTCAGACATACTGGAGAGAAGCAGTTAGCACTGCTGTTTATGTTCTAAATCGAGTACAACTGAAGAAGGACACTAATAAGACACCTTATGAGTTATGGTTTGAGCACAAACCCACTGTAAGTTATTTCAAAATTTTTGGAAGTAAATGCTTTATTCTGAAAGATAAAATAAATAGAAAGTTTGACTCAAAAGGTGATGAAGGGATATTTCTTGGATATTCCACTAAAAGAAAAGCATACAAGTGTCTAAACAGAGTAACTAATAAGATGATTGAAAGAACTAATGTTTGGGTTGATGAGTTTGATGATAAGAATACAAAGGAAAGCACTAAGGAACTGGAATTTTATAGTAGATTCACTTATATTGAACATCCAGAGCACCTACCGATGTCGCAATACTGTGACAACCGATCAACAGGAAAACAATACCGAAGAATAGGAAGGAGAAACCGATGAGCAGGAAGGCCCTACCGAACAAGAAAATGAACCTGCACAAGATGAATAGCAAAGAAGAGATCATGTACTGGCAATATTTTTTAGGAGACATCATCCTGAGACACAAATAAATGGAGACAGACAAGCTGAAATTATGACAAGGAGTAAAGCAAGACAAGGTACATGGTTAGTCTGTGATTTTGAATCTAAGAATGTTAAAGTTACATTAGAAAATGATGAATGGATGAATGCAATGACTAAAGAAATTGAACAAATAGAGAATAACAAAACATGGACCTTAGTACCCAGACCTAAAGATAAGAATGTTATTGGTACTAAGTGGATATTCAGGAATAAGCTTAATGAGAATGGAGAAGTAACAATAAACAAAGCTAGATTAGTATGAAAAGGATACACACAGGAAGAAGGAATAGATTACGGTGAAGCTTTCACACCTGTTACTAGATTAGAAGGAGTCAAAATGTTACTTGCATATGTTGCACACAAGAAATTCAAATTTTACCAAATGGATGTGAAATCAGCTTTTCTGAATGGGATACTTGAAGAAGAAGTCTACATAGAACAACCAAAAGGGTTTGTTGATCTAGACAAGAAATATATTGTATGTAGATTCCATAAAGCTTTGTATGGTTTGAAGCAAGCACCAAGAGCCTAGTATGAAAGGATGCATACTTATTTGTTAAGTATTGGAGTTGTAAGAACTAGTGAGAATATCAATCTATATATGAAAGGAGATACTGATGATACTATTTTGATTGATGAGATATTTATGGATGACATAATTTTCAGAGGATAGGATCACACATGTAAATCCTTTGCTGATGAAATGAGAAAGGAGTTTGAAATGTCTATGTTTGGAGAGATTAAGTTCTTTCTAGGCTTACAAGTGATTTAGCAAGATGATGGTATATTCATCACACAATCCAAATATATCAAGGAAGAACTGAGAATACGTGGCATGGGAGATGATAAACCTATCAGAACACCAATGGTCATAGGCTGTAAACTAACTAAGGAGAATGAAACTACAAAGGTAAACCAGACACTAGACCGATCTATGATTGGTAAATTGATGTATGTAGTGCATAGTAGACCAAATATAGAACATGTTGTGGGGATAGTTGCTAGTTTTCTGCAAATCCTAGGGAGTCACACATGGTTGCTACAAAAATAATCTTAAGATACCTGAAGAAAACATAAGATTATGGATTATGGTATCCTAAGGAAGGCAAATTTGAACTCAGAGTCTACACCGACACTAATTGGGCTGAAAATGTGGATGATAGAAAGAGTACCAGTGGAGGAGCATTTTTCTTTTGAGAAAGACTTGTTACATGGACAAGTAAGAAGTAGTCTTGCATTTCCCAATCTACTGCTGAAGCAGAGTATGTTGCTGCTACTACAAACTATTCAAATATTGCATATATCAAGCAAGTGTTGGAAGGAATGAATGAGGTAATCACTTAGCCATTGATTATATATTGTGACAACACTAGTGCAATTAATATTTCAAAGAATCCAATGATGCACTAAAAAAAAAAGCATATATCTATTAAGTATCACTACTTAAGAGAAGAAGTACATGAGAAGAAAGTGAAGCTAGAATTTTTTTACATCTAAAGAACAACTTGCAGACATATATACAAAGCCTCTACCAAAGGATACATTTGAATATTTGAGGACTAGACTTGGGGTCCGTCCCCTATCTATCGGTCACTAATGTGATATGGAGGTTGCATCAGCCTAATCTTATTAGAAGATCACTCATGTTGATGCAACATAATTCACACTTTGGATTTTTTGTCTAAAGCTATGAAAAGGTTGAAGAACTAGAACTGATTTGCATAATAGTATACAGAGATACAAAGAATGCACCAGACAATAGAGAGTTACATGGCTACTATAGAGCTGTATGTTTATGTGTTTCTTTGACATTGTTGTCAAAGTGAGAGATTAACAGAAAATGATAACCGTGGAAAACATTGAAACATCTATCTAAGGAAGAGATCTAAATAAAAGGGAGAGTATTGAAGATTTAGTTACTAAGAATAGAAGGAGGTATCTAAGAGCTACAAAGATCATATCTGCAGAAGAAGGTCTGCACTTGCAATGTTGTTAAGTAATGTAGTGATTGAACATATTAAGCTAGGGAGAGCTTGTACCGAGTTACAACATTTGTTGACAAAGTTGTAGAATACATGTTTGGTATGTGTATGGTATACTTCATATTATTTGAGTTTCTATCAATGCCAAAGGGAGAGATTAATGAACTACAACTAATTGAGAACTTCATTGAAGAACTTTAAGTGATTGATGGTCACTTACCGAGCACTAAATTGATATGCATGATAATTGAATTAGTTTTATGTTGTCATTGATGTCAACTAGTTTTGACAGTACTTATCATGGAGTTGCAAACATCTAACACATCTTTAGAAGAGAAGAGAAAGATGAAGAACAAATTTATCTACATTGAGGAAGATGGATAAGGACAGATGAGGATAAGGAATACTTTTGGTAAATTATTGATGAGTCTTTGACTTCATAATGTTGACTTGATTATGCTACATTAATCTGTTATGAAGTTAGAAGCTTTTTTGTTACAAAGTAGTGTGGTCGGTTAATGAAGCATTCCAGTATACACCAAGAAGTGTATTGTATACCAAGTGACAGTACAAACTGAGCTTGTATTCACTGACACATTTCTTTGTTAACCGAGAAAAAAGAAAGGAACTAAATGATTAGATTAGACAATAAAGATTGATGAGCTGTAAAGTGTTATGATTTTGAGATAGAAGATAAGGTTTGTTAGGAAGATCAATGGCTAACAAAATTCAAAGGAAATCTAAGGGATTAAAATAAAACGTGTTACTGAAATGTCAACTGAAGAAGGTTTAAGTGGCAAAATGGACGAAGGTGAATAAGTGGAAAAATCTGATGGATGAGGAGAAAATGATTTACAGGTATATTTAAGAGACTAGGGTTTCATTGTAAAACATGTCGAAAGAAGGAAACTACAGAGATATCACATGAACATTGTTTCATGCATGCCTAATCATACTAGTTAAAGGAGAACCAAACTGCAGAGATTACTACGTGTCAGAAAGATATAACTGAGAGATAGTAAGTGTTGAATATTGTTGAAACATAATAGATAATTGATTAGAGGATTTGAATGAGCATAATATAGATCTAAATATCTACAATAGAAGTTGTATTGTAATCAAATCACCTACTGTTACAGTTTAACCATTGTAATAAGATAAAATTTCTTAATCAAGTGGACTTGAAAGTCTTGTAATGTCATTCACAGAATGCACATTTGTTATCCTGTCAACCCCATAGTGAATGCTGGTTGGAGGATAATGGTTAGTGTTAAATCCTCTAACAAGGTCACACCTTACAGTGTGTTTTGTAACCTTTAACAAGGTTGGGTCTTCACAGACCTCACTTCAGAAGAGTGAACAATTTTGGATTGTTGGTCCCAGGTGGTTTTTCCCTTTACAGGGTTTCCACGTTAAATATGTTGTGTCATATGTTTATTGTGGTGATTGTTTGATTGTCATACTTTACATATTGCATATTGGATTTGATCATTAATTACTATAAGTTATTAACTGGTAATCGGTAAAAGCACAGATGTAATACTATTTTATGTTACTGAGCTATAGAAGTTTAAGTAATTTGTTTTTGGTTATACATTTTGTATTTGGTACTGTGGATAACTGATTCACCCCCCTCTCATTTATTCTAACAATGTCTTCAATGAGTTTAGTGTTCTCAATACATTCCATACACACAGCATGTGAAATTCTATATCTAGAAAATAAAATCAAACATCTTATTTTTTAGCTCTTTTCTCTCAGTATTAACACATCTCAACTCATAATAAATCATGAACTCTTTTCATACTCTTATAAACATGTCACTAATCTAGTGTTCAATATGAATAAGGTTTTCTTCCTATTATAGTTATGAGATGTCAACTTTAGAGATCAATGTGGAGTACCCCTTACTTCCAATCATTTCATAATTTTCTAATTCCATCTCACACATAAAACATAGTGGTGATGGAAAATAAAAGAGACTAAAAAAATTATACTTTTCTTTGTGAAGACAAGAATTTCACTATATGCACTAGATAATTTACTCTATTTATTACTAGATCATAAGATGGTGGAAATATTAAACAATTTCTTTGATAGCTACATTGTTAGGATTAGGTAACACTGAGAGGGGGGGTGAATTAGTATAACAGAACTTTGATTTCAATTTTAACTTCAAACAATTATAAACAATCCAAAGTAATGCATAAATGAAAAGAACATATAAGCATAACACATTACTCATGACACCATGATTTTTTCTTGAGGAAACCCTGGCCAAGGGAAAACCCCGATGGGGATGGTACCCACAAATATGCACTAAAATATAATATCCATGTTAGGAGATCTAGCCCTATTAGGAGTTGATTGTTACATAGTACATTTTCTTGTTAGAGGAATACAAAACCCTGTTAGGGGTTTAAAAAACACCTGATTAAGGGTGGTGAGCACACTTGCTCTTACAATCAAAACTGTCTCAAAAAGAGTTCTCAAAAAGTGAATAGTACAAGCACTTATCTCACTTAGACAATTCCAGTTATAGCTTGGCCTCTTACTGATCTTGCATTTGATCTCTTTTCTTACATTCACAATCTTTCTTCATTATTATTAACATAACCATACATTGCTTTCACAAAATCTCTCTATACTTATACAAAATCAGCCTTCAAGTTGGCTTCACAAATGCCATACAAAACTTATACAAATAATAATAACTTATACAAATGTTAATTATGAAGTCAATGATCTTATATTACCAAAGAGTTAGCAATATACTCTATTCACCTATCTTATCTCATTTCCATATCCACTATACTCTCCTTGATCTTTGCAACTATTCATATACCCTATTATCTTGTTTTATTGTCTTCGCATATCTTTCGAACACTATATCTCACAGATCTGGTAACTAAAAATTATGTACTCTTAACTTAAGAATGTACACATCACAAAATACCTTCAATTAACTTCACAAGTCCCAATACCTTGTATATCTTCATCACTGACCAAAACTGTAGCACTGTACCCTTTTATCCTGATTCTAGACTTAGTCATTTTCATGACTGTGACTCTAGTGGAAATATTCTCAACATGCGATCTCTCCAAACATAAGTGTTACCATAAATGACAACCCTCAAGTGATCCCTAGTGCTCCAAAACATCACTTGCCAGCAATCTCTCCCTTTGGCATTGATGGAAACAATTAGAAAAATGACTGTCACAATATAACTGTCTTCTTTTCTTTTTCTCTTTTCTACTTTTTTTATTTCTTTTCTACATCTTTTCTTTACTATTTTCTTCTCTTCATTTTAGTTCTCTCATATTTCTTTCTCTTCCTAATTTTTCCTTCTCTTCCTCTCCCTTTGACATCAATGGAAAAGGTAAATCCAAAATTTGCAAAACTCAAGCACAAAATATTTAATGCTTACTCACCAGATTTAAGACATCTTGGAAAGATTTTTCCAAGGTCTTAACTTCCTCAGTATATGAATTTAATAGAAGCTCACTAACATGGACTAATCCATTCAATGCATATGATGTTGTCTCTTTTGTTTTAAGCTCAGTGAGTGTAGACACAGTCATTAAGCCTTCAACCTTTATCATCTCCAAAACACGCAACTCAAGCATTATGAGTTTAGGGGTCAGTAGGCTTCTCAATAAGCCAAATCTATCTATGACTCTCCCTTTCTTTGTTTCCAGTACCCCTGTCTTATCCAATAGCCTAGATGTAGATCTTTTTTCATTTATGCCACAGTTTGTGAAGATGATTCACAACTGTCCATAAGGCTATCAAGGGTAGCCCTATCCTTGGTTATGATTTCTTCAATGTTCTTTATGTGTCTGTAGGGACTTATCTAGTAGCTATATATTTTCCTTCCTTGTACTACATAGCTCTTTTCCTTAAGAGTAGTAGCCTTCAGAATGTCTAAGTCCCATGAAATGGACTTATAGACTTCACTCATCTTCTTTTCCAAGAAATTATTCTCGGCCTTTTCTTCTACAGCTTTTAGCAATGAATCAAAATGATTGTCAAAGCTATCCAATACTGTACCAAGGTTCTCAGCTTCATCTTTTTCTTTGAAGATAACTAGTGAGGGGAGTAGCTTGTTCACTTTTTCTACAACCCTGACCATTACCTTAGCTCTTTAGTCACCTTTTTGAACTGATATTTCCTTAGATTTAGCAAAATCCATGAATGATATTCTCATTAGCTCATCCTCATCCATGTTTTCCACATCAGAACTTACTAGTTTGGGCATACTTTCCAACAATAAGGAGGTGTCTATATTGACCTCGACAACATTTTTTGATTTGATCTCTTCTACCTTCTTCAGCTGAATTTCTTCCTCTTGTGCTTTTTCTTCTTGTTTCTCTTTTGATTTCTCTTCCTCTATTTGCTCCTAGTCTCCAACCTCCTTTACACTATCCACATTGTCCAAAAATGGATCATTAACATCCTGCGAAGTGTCAAGGGTCACAGGCACACCAGTGACAAATAAATATGGTTGCATTCTAACTTGAACACTTTCATCCACTACCGTGGAACTTTCTCCTAAACCCAAGGATATAGGCTTAGAATCCTTGGGAGGAGAGGCCTTCTTAGGCATATCATACATTATAACTTGGTCTAATGCCTTTTGGGTGTCCTCTATAACCTCATCATATTTCCTAGCCATGATTTTGACTAGTCTGGCCTTTGTCCTCAGTAGGGGCTTTAGTGCATTTATTATTCACTCTCTTTCCTATATAGACACAACCAGTAGCATATCTTCAATTGTCTTGTCCCTTATATTATCATCCTCTAAATGAGATAACTGTTTCTTGATTTCTAGTTTGTTGTATAGGTCCTTGGGAATGCTTCCTTCAACCTCTAACAAATTATTCTTAAAAGCTAGCAGATGCTTAATGATAGTGTCTTAATGACTGCTTGGTCTTCAGATTTGTATCTCTTATAGTATCTATTTACTATTAATAGATTTACATCTTTGATTACTTGTTTCCGTAGTGATTTAAGGTCTGGTTTCCACAAGGTCTATGGATTCTCAATTGCCTTTTATTCCTTCTTCCTCTTCACCTCTGTCTCTTTTTCCTTAGGATTGTCTTTCTTACTTATCCTTGTAGATCTCTTGGGAATAACTACAAGTACAAAATCTTGTGTTTATTCCTCTTGAGGGGCTGATAAATCAACAATGTCAACAATAGGATCTACTATCTTTTTTTTCTTAAAGGAATAGGTACATCGGTGGCAATGATAGAAGATGCCTCCATCTTATTTCTTATATCTATTAACTACACTTTTGTGATTCCCACCTTCACAGTGATATCTTCACCAATCTTGCTGACTTTCCTTTTCCTTGTTACCTTTTCTTGCTCTTCTCAAACTTTCTCACACTTCTCCCTATATGTTCCCTCTCTTTCTTGGGTAGGGTCTTTTCCTACTGCCAGTACTTGCTCCAGTTGCATAGTTAGAACTTCAACACTTACTTCATATCCTATAGGATAGAACCATTTTGTTCTAGGCTCAACTACCTCAAAGAAAACATAATTAGTTTCAACCATGAAATAGATAGTGTCCTCATATATTTCTAATGTAGTAAAGGATGGAGAATCCAATGAAGGACTATTCAACCTTGCAGCCAAAACACAACACAACAGAATTACACAACAATAAAAACAATAGATCTATTATAGAATAGAAAGCTTTATTCATCAAATCACTGGTTACATGCAATGTGTCGGATTGTAAGGCCTTCCCAATTACGACTGAGTACAAAACAAGCAATAGACCATAAGATCTCGCAGGATCCAAAGTGTTTCCACAACCTCACCACTAGCTAGTCCAGGTCTGCAACATACAGTACACTGGTAGGCACCTAGGAAAGATCTGAACTTGTACTCACAACTTCCAAGAAATCTTCCTGTTCCTAAGCTCGCAGGCTACTAAATTTGTTTCTCCCAAATCTCCCTAAACAACTACCCTAACATCCTATAAATACTCATCCTCAGCCACAAGTTGGCTGGATGAAACAATTAAATCCCTAAAGCTAGTCGACTCCCAAAAGATACAAATATTAAATGCTAAAACATCATTCGACTCTCAAATAGCCTTACAATAAATAAAATCTCCAAGATGGCCCCAATGGTCATCAGATCTACAAAGAAGAATGCAACACACTAGATCTAGGTCCTCTCACACCCAATGGTCAATCCATAACTCAAGGAGCGCGACCCAAATCAAATGCAATGGTTGGCCAAGCAAGAACACTAGTCGGTAAGAATGATTACCAAGCAATAGAGAAATAACCAAGCACCAATGAACTGACCAATCCAAGCATCACCGAGCAACATAGTTATCATTGAGCGCTTAGAGCAACTGACGCCTTTAGTTATCGAGTGTTCTTCAGAGACCGAGCATCCCGATAAACACTGAATCAAGAAACCAAACTCCAAAACCGAGAAAATACTCCACTAACTAAAATCAAAACAAATAATCTAACTTTCAAAAAAAACATATTTTTGGTTGATACAAGATTTCCAAGAATCCTAAGATGCTCCTGCATCAATTTCCAGCAAGTTCTCTGGTATTATGTACCTTTCTTTCATCTACCTCTGCAGTATCTTGATCATGCCAAACAGTTCACCATCTACCCAATCCTTCTTCTGTCTTCTATAGTACTCTGAGATCTAAAGTCTAGTGGGTTCATTATCTTTCCATGCTCTAGGATGAATGCCAAGAAACTTGTGAATGATATGAATATACATATGAATTAGCAATGATCCAAACCTAAATGCCTTATATTTGTCCTTCTTTATAGCCTTCACATTATTAATAAACTATTGAGATAGGATTTCACAGAGATTATACTTCTTATTTTCCTTCACCATTCGGTATGCCATCATAATGACCCCAACAGATACAAAATTGGGTCTTCTACTATAAAATAACTTATAGCCTAGCAATATTACTACCAATCTCACATCCTGCAGATAAATATAATTGACATTCATTGCCCTCTTATCCCACCTTGAATGTGTTAGGGTTTCTACTAGATTCCTTAGGTTGTTTTTTGGTACAGGTAGGGCTCCTTCATTATTAAGGCCTGTGATCTCATGAATCAACTGTGCACATATTTTCATAGGTTGATCACCAATCCACAAAAATTGGTCATGAACTCTGCTAAGAATGATCTTATACCATTCGACTTCTATGAACTCTATAAGTAGGGTTAACTTGAGGATTGATTGATCTTGTAGGTGCTTAAATTCTTCTACCATGGTTCTATTAGCATCTACCATACCAACAAATTCACTCTAGATGTTATTCTCAAAATGGTTTCATATTTACAGTGAATGTATGCCCTAATGTCTTCTATGTGCAACATGCCTATGGGGGTTTGTGAAAATGCTCCCTCTAGATCATCCTCATAGGATTTGAATGCATGTCTCTTGAACTTATACCTAGGCCTGTCTACAACATCATAAATTACTAGTGCATCCATGACTTCTCTAAGAGATTAGGTTTATATACCTTGAACACACCTGAATTCAATACTTTGCTTCACGTAATCACACTTCCAGATGACTGATAACCTTCTCAACTCTATTCTGCTTAAGAATTTATCAACAAATGGTGTAGATTTAAGGTCTTTTAAGTCATTTTATCTATTGCAAGTTGAGTATGTGTATTAAACATGAATAGCTCAACTTCGCATGTCATCCACTCGATACAAAACTTGCGAACACAAAAGATGAATCTCCAAGTGATGTGCTCTCAGCCATAGACTCATCAGTGTCTATACACATCATACCTAAGCTCACATGAGCTTACTCCACATATACAGGGGCTGGATATTTTATGTCCACTGCATCCAATTCTCCCTATAAGGCCATGCAACCTTTTAGGTTGATGCCTTAAAGAACTCATCATGCGAAGACACAGTTGTAATACCCCAAAAATGGGCTATAGGTTCATTAAACCTCTTAAATCAACAAATCGATTGAAATTGACACAAAAGTCCTAACCTAAGGCACATTTGCACATCAAGTTATCAAAACCCTAATTGATTTTATCTAATTATCTTTAATTAAATATTATTTGGCGATAAATCTTATTTATCCTAAATTTGATTAACTGAATATGATGAATATTTAATTAATTAGATTAATACTGCCACTTAATTATTTAATTAGATTTAATTGCAT
Organism: Chamaecyparis obtusa; assembly: GCA_027943335.1. Classification (NCBI taxonomy): domain Eukaryota; kingdom Viridiplantae; phylum Streptophyta; class Pinopsida; order Cupressales; family Cupressaceae; genus Chamaecyparis; species Chamaecyparis obtusa. Next base: position 1,093,099 of record BSBK01003611.1, on the reverse strand, counting down.
GTATTCCTAATTAATATTGTTTTTATTTGACAATAAATCAAATTTGCTAAAAATAATCAGTTGAAATCTTATTTAATTGATTAAATTAAATTGTCAAATTTAATAATATATTTTTGGAATAAAGTTTGATTAAAATAATTGATTAACCCATAAATCAGTTATTTTAAACATATTTTAAATATTATTTGGTGATAAATCATTATTTATCCTAAAGTTGATTAATCGAATATGATGAATATTTAATTAATTAATTTAACTCTACCACTAAATTATTTAATTAGATTTAATTCTATTAATTCATAATTCTATTATTTAATTTTTACAATAAATCAAATCTCCTACGAATAATTAATTAAATATTTATTTAATTGATTAAATCCAAGTTGTCAATATTTAATAATATAGTTTTGAATAAAAGTTTGATTTAATAATTGATTAACCCATAAATCAATTATTCTTAAATTTAAAATTAGTTAAGTTGAGAATACATCACTTTATTTTTAAATTAATTCAAATTAAATCATGCATAATCAGAAAAACAGGCAACTAAAAATTAACAACCAATTTTAAATTTAAACTCAACATGTGATTGTGAGTTGGAAATTAATCTAAAACTCTATTTGGAGATAAAAACTGCTTTGCATGATTTTGTGAATTAATTAATTTTGATTTCTTGCTAACTCAAAAATCAACCTGAGTTTATCAAGAGTGATTTATGGCTTTTCTCAATGCATCCTCAAGCCCTAGATTTCTATAAAATCAAGGCTCACCTCTTCACAATTCATTATCTCTCAAATTTGCACAATTACTCTAGCAAAATTGCATACGAATCAATCAAACTTTTGCGACAGGTGAACTTTGTGAGATCATTCATAGTTTTTCATATCATTTCATAGTTTCGATATCAATTCATATAATTCTTAGCTTAAATCTACATATCATTCATTCTAGCTTAGATTCATACAGTTTTCATTCTCATTGCATAGAAAATACAAAAATATAGATTAAATCTGCATTCATACAGTTATTCATCTTCAGCATCCAAATCCTTCATTTAGGTGTTGCATTTTCACTATTCTCAGTCTAATCTAAGAATACATACTCGCATCTACTAGAAGACAATAAATCACCTAGTTAGCTTAGTTTCATTTATTTGCAGATTTCAATTTTGCTAACCTCTAATGTTTTATTAAAGTTTTGTGTCCACAGCTAGGTACAATTTTCACACACACATTTTTGGTGCCCACCATGGGGCCTTGAAATGGGTTTTCATTCTATTCTATCAAATTTCTATCATTTTTCTCAAACCCATGACCACAAGGTTAATTTTTATGAGTTTTGTGATAAATTTTTTGGCTATTTTTCCAGAAATCTGACTAATGTTTTTATTGGTACATGCACATATGATATGATATAGATTTGATATTTATATTTATGGAAATTTATTTGAGTTAGATTTCATTTTCCATTGGTTTGGATTGATTTCGTCTTGATTTCCAAAAGTTATGATAATTTTAGTGAAGACTAGTTAGAACCTGATTTTATGAAATCCGACTGATGTTTTTATTGGTACATGCACATATGACATGATACAAATCCTAAATTTATATTTCTGGAAAGGTATTTGAGTTAGCTTTCATTTTCCATTGGTTTAGATTAATTTTGTTTTTCTTTTCAAAATTTATGATCATTTTAGTGTAGATTGGTCAAAACCTGATTTTATAAAATCTGACTGATGTTTTTATTGGTACATGCACATATGACATGATACAAGTCCAAAATTTATATTTTTGGAAAGGTATTTGAGTTAGATTTCATTTTCTATTGGTTTTAATTAATTTTATCTTCATTTGCAAAAGTTATGATTAATTTAGAGTAGACTAGTCAAAATCTGATTTTTTATGATAGCGAGTTTTTTGATTATCAAATGACATATTATCTTTGACTAACTTGACTTTCTAGCATGAGGGGTTAACAAGTTCTGTTTCTTTTTTGATGAATTTTTATAACATTGGGTTTCATGTACAAGAATAGGTAAGTTTTTCATAATAGTGGTTTGCAGGCGTAGGTGCAGGTACATCCTGTGGGTACAAATGATAGAAGACAAATGCTCAAAAATTGCTAAAATAGGTAAAATCTACTAAGCATGTTGCAAGGAACTTAGGTATTCTATTACATTTGATAACACTTCATTTTGGGACATAAAACAAAATCTCTTGTGTCAAGATCAAGTGCCTTTACAGCTTTCATAATTCACACTTTAGTTTTGGGCTATAAAACAAACATAGATTTTCTTTTTGCATATATGTTACACATAGTAAATAGGTCCTATGAACACTATTTATGGATGATCTTGAGAGAGTGGGCCTCATTCACTTGTTTACATGCAAAGCCCTTCTTGAGAAAGGATCCCCTTGTAGGTAGGGAGGATACTGAGATTGTCTTGTGTTCTACTTGGTTTGGTCCTCAGCTTTTGATCGATACGTTCCCTCTTCAGGAGAGCGATATACCATAAGTTGTTGACATCACAAATCTTGGTGAGATAAATTTTAGTCTTATCATGTCAAATTAATCTATCTATTATGTTTGGGTAAAAGTGAAAAGGCTAGGGGATTATACTCTACTTCCTTTTTGGATAGTATCGGAAACCCAAATCCTTGAATCTAGACCAAGTCCCCCTGTGGTATCTTTTGTGAGTCACCTTTAGAGAGGGTTAATCGTAGTGGACATTCCCTTAATTGGGTCAACCATGTGGATGAAACCTCAAGTAGTAATAGCCACTTTCGTCGTGGTAGCAACAACCGCTATATAAATGTCTTTATGCAATAAATCTTCATGAGTGTGGTCTCTTGTTGGGTTGTCAGATCTCCCTAGCAGTTCTTGATTGATTAAATTCTCAGACTGTGTCAAAACCTCGGTGTGCCTAGATTGGAGTTCACCCTCTTGAGATCGCAAAAGTTGCAGAGTCAGAACATTACTAAAAACCCTAGTGCTGCCAAATTTTTCATTTTCTAGGACTATGTGTGTTATTGAAAACCTTTTTTTGAGAACATACACAAATAACATTCCTAGGGATTAGAACAATAAGTCACTTGATTGTTCATGTGCAAGGTTGCTTTGACCCTTGCTCATTATTTTCAGATGTGCTTGAAATCACTTGTATGTTGTTCTACATGCTTGTTATCTACTTGGTTGTTAAAATTGGACAAACCCGAGATAAACTACTACACAAATCTTCAAATCTTGATAGAAAACTTTGCAAATAATTTGAAACTGAAAAACTAAAAAATTGCAAAATCTGAAGTAAAATTCCTTTCTGGAGTCAAAAGTCATCCCACAGGATTAGAAAGTCATATGAGTTTTTCCAATTGTCATATTAGAACCCCTGTATTGTTGTATGAGAGCTTGTATATTGTCGTACGAGTTTTGTTAAGAATTCTAAGAAAAAAGTCAAAATCTGCTATCAATTATCGTGCGAGCTTTGCAATTGTTGTACAAGTCCTGTCAACTATCGTGCCAGACCCTACCCAGACTCATACAAGCCTAGAGAAATTCATTTCAAAATTTTCAAAAGTTATCAGAAACTTGCCAAATTTGTCAAAAATCAAGTTTTTGCAGCCTACTTCTAGATTTTGTTAGAGAATTCACTTGTGTGTGTGAATTTTGTACCTAGCTATAGACACAACACTTCAGTAAAATATTAGAGGTTAGCAAAAATTGAAATCATGCAATGAATTGAAACTAAACTAACTAGGCGATTTACTGCCTTCTAGTAGGTGTGAGTATGTATTCTTAGACTGGATCGAGATGAGTGACCTTGACGACACCTAAATGAAGGATTTGAATGCAAAATCTAGATATGAAATGTATCTAAATTAAGCTATATTTTTGGTTTTTTTGTGCAATTAGGATGGAAACTGATATGAAGTTTAAACTAGAATGAAAGACTGATATGCAAATTAAGCTACAAGGATATGAGATATGAAACTAGAATGAAAACTGATCTGCAATGACTCTAAGAATTGATATGAAAATGAAATTGATCTCACAAACGTGGTTGATTCACAAGAAGCTTGATTCTTCAACTACCAATTCGCCAGCATGATTGTGCAAATTCGAGAGATATGAGCTTAACAATTTGACAGAGTAAGTTTGCAAATTTGTGGATGAATTGTGAAGAGCTGAGCCTTGTTTTTATAGAAATCCAAGGCTTTGGAGGTGCATGGTGTAAACCATAAATCACTCTTGATAAACTTAGATTGATTTCTGAGTTATCATAAATAAAAGATAATTTAATTCATAAAAATCATGCAAAAGCAAGCTTTAACTCAAAATAGAATTTAGATCAAATTCCAACTCATCATCAGATGTTGAGTTTAAATTTAAAATTGATTGTTAATTTCTAGTTGCCTGCTTTTCTAATTGTGCATGATTTAATTATAAATTAATTTAATAAATAAAGTTATTTATTCTCAACTTAATTGATTTTGAAAATTAAAATAATTGATTTATGGGTTAATCAATTATTAAATCAAACCTTTATTCAAAAATTATATTATTAAATATGACAACTTGCTTTAATCAATTAAATAAGAATTTAATCAATTGATGATAGGAATTTTGATTTATTTGTCAAATTTAAATAATAATAATTTAGGAGTAAATGTAATTAAATTTAATTAAATAATTAAGTGGCAGTATTAAATCTAATTAATTAAATATTCAGAATATTCAATTAATCAAACTTTAGGATAAATAGGATTTATCGCCAAATAATCATAAAATTAAAGATAACTAAGATAATTAGGAATATTGCTAGGAATATTCCCCGATGCAGAATTTAAGATAATCAATTGAGATTTGATGATGTTCAGATGTGCCTTAGGTTAGGACTTCTATGTCGATTTCATTCGGTTTGAAGATGTAGGAGGTCAATGAACTTATAGCCCATTTTTTGGGTATTACATTTTGCCCCTCTTTGAGTTACTGTGCAAAGCACAGTGGTTCAAAGACAGTCTATGTATGATGCTAAAACTGATATGAAAAGATGTGAAAGATGAACCGAATCTGAGATAGAAACCGATTGAAAGATTTGGAGACATTAGGTCTTGAATGACCAAAGATAATGTTCACTATAGTAGCAATGAACTGATGATTATGAAAAAGTGTCAAAATGTCTGATTCTGAACCTTATGATTACGAAGAAGTGAGTGACCGATTCTAGACCCGATTGTCAATAAGAATCACATTGGTATCACATCTGAACCCTTCAGTTACGAAAAACCAAGGAAATAACACTAATAAACCGACGGTTACAAAAAGTTGATACAGTTTACAAGATTATGAGAATACTAGATTGATATGGATCTCGATGAATCTAATATGCCCCAAGCAATGATAGATTTTCCCCAAGTGACGAGGACTTTTGATGATTCAGCAATTAGATGTGATTGTTGTCTTGATTACTAATGAAAGATTGATAGACCAATTTAGATTTACAGACTTGAATGATGTGCAATACCATGCCCCCTTTGGGATTAAAATTGAAATATGACAAGAAAAGTCAGCGTTATAGTTTAGAAGCATGTTAATTGATTTGAGAAGTGGTTATATACGTCTGAGAATGCATTCTGCATCATTTAGAGGTCCTGGAGACCAAGTTTGACTAGGTGAAACCATGAGTTGACCATAGTTAACCAAGTTGAAATTTTCTTATTTTTCTAGTCCCACAACTCAGCTTTTCTGCACATATTTTGAAGCAGATAGAATGCTTTCCAACCTCCCTATATCCTTTTTTCTCTACAATTTTTCCAACAGATCCTATAATGAAAGTCAATCCCCAAATATTTGTATTCTTTTACAATCTCTAATGGTTTTCTTCGAAAAGAAAAAAAATATGATTCTCTTTTATTTTTAAAGAAAAAATCATGATTTTTGTGTTGGTAATGTTCACCTGCATCCCCACTAACTCACAAAAGAATTCCAGAGCCGCCAACTATTCTCTTAGTCCCTAGGTTGTTTTTGAAATTAACATAAAATCTTTAGCATATAAAAGAAGGTTCACCACATACCCCACTAAATGGGACCCCCCCCCCCCCCCACCACCATCAATTATGTCTAACTAGGCTTCAAGTTTATCAATATATAAATCAAACAAAGTGGGGATAATGGACACCCTTTCTTCACACAAATATCACTACCAAAGCACTCAGACTTACCATCTTTAGTTTTGATTTTGGCTTTGACCCTCTTCATAAAGTTTATGCACTGCTCCTCTATACACATCCGAAATGCCTAATTCTTCCATTTTGTTCCATAGTTTGTCTCTTGGTACCATATCAAAGGATTTCTTGAAGTCCACAAAAAAATAGTAGGCTTCTCCTCCCTAGTTGTCCCATATTTTCTCTATTAAATGCCTAAGAGTGACACAATGATCAATAGTAGAATGCCTAGGTCTAAAATCTGCTTTCCCTTTTCCCCTTTTTCCTTCCCCTTCCACTCAACTACTAATTCTACATTCTATCATGCTCCCAAAAAAATTTTCAAAAAGAGGGTTGACCATAATAGTGCTATAGTTAGATGGATTATTAATGTCCCCACTCTTAAATAGTGGGATAACACAACTAGTAGTCCAGCCAACTGGAAAACTCTCCTAAATGACCTTGTTAAAGACTCTTTTTATGTAAGAGGTTAGGAGATCAAATCCCCACTTTAGAAATTCATCTTGCATTGTTAGGATTAAGTAATACTGAGGGGGGGTGAATGAGTAATACAAGACTTTAAATTAAACTTCAACCAATTGTTAACAAACTATATCAATGCTGAAATGAAAAGAACATAAACACATCACACATAACTCATAATGCCATTATTTGTTTTCAAGGAAACACTTCCCAAGGGAAAACCCCGGTGGGGATGGTACCCACAACTATGCACTAAAATATTGAATCCTTATTAGGAGATCTAGCCCTATTAGGAGCTGAGTACTACGTATTATATTTCCTTGTTAGAGGAATACAAAACCCTATTAGGGGTATACAAAAACCATGTTAAAGGTGTGGTGAGCTTATAGCTCTTACAATAAAAACTCTTTCACAAAAGTGTTCTTCAAGTAGTGAATAATACAAGCATCTGCTATGCTTTGATAGTTCCAGTTATAACTTTGTCAATCTCAGATTTCGCATCTACTATCTACCTTTACTAATGACCCAAATTTGCATCCATAAAATCATCATAATTTCACACTTATCACTTCCACAAAACACTCTATACTTCTATCAATTATGTCATCTAGTCAGCTCTTAAGTACAATGGGTATGTGTAGGATCGTGGTATGCCAAACTAGGTCCTTAAGTGGCAATGAAAATTAAGAAAATCAAGTTTAGGCAAGTTGACATAAAAATTTGAACAAGTTATATTATATCAAAAATATGTAAGAAGAGAATCTGTAGAAAATTAAATTTAGTTTCTAAGATACTAGGCCTTTTTTGAAAAAACTTATTCTATATGTTGAAAATTTTAAATTTCAATGTAGTAATACGAAAATTTCAGGAAAAAAATAAGAAGCAGGTGTATGTCTGACCACCTTAAACACAATCAAATGATAATTTTGTTTTAAAATATTCTAGATATAAGTAGTAGACTCATGTCTGGATGTGACACATATTTTTTTATAATTTTTTTCCAAGTAAATAATTAATTATGATTTTTCTTTTACAACTTTTCCAAAATACAAAAAATCTTGTGTCTAACCACGTTACCTTAGTCTAAACTCTATCAAATTGGAAAAAAAAAATTATTTTTCTTGTTTTAGGAAAATCATAGAATGTGACACATATTTTGGATTTAAAAAATGTTATACAGTTTGGAAGTTATAGCTATTTTTCAATAAGTCTATCAATCAGGACTAGAAAGATAACAAGTAGGTGTATGTCCAACCACATTAAACAAAATCAAATGATAATATTTTTTTATAAGATTCTAAATAAAAGTAGTAGGCTCATGTACGGATGTGTTGTATTTTTTTGTATTTTTTTTTCAATTAAATAATTAATTATGATTTTTATGCTACAAATTTTTCTGAATATAAAAACTCTTGTGTCTGACCACCTTAACTTAGTCTAATCTTCATCAAATTGAAATAATTGTTTATTATTATTGTATCAGGTGAACCATAGAATGTGATGTATATTTTGGATTTCAAAAATGTTATAGTATTTGAAAGTTATAGTTGTTTTTCAAAGAGTCTATCAATTAGGACTTCTTTTTCACATTGGTACTTTTTGGCATACCATGATCCTACACATACCCCAATACAAAACATAACAATTTATTATATAAATGATAAATGTAGAGTCGATGATCTTGTATTGAAAAAGTGTCAGAAATATACAACTTTCATCTGACTCAGCATGTTACCATTCCATCTAATCTTCCCTTAATCTCGTGATTGTTCACATACCATGTTTCACTGTTTCTCTATCTTCGCATACCTTCTTATCACTATATCTTCCTGATATGAATACCAAAACACGTGTGATCTTAATTGAATGTCATACATATCCTAAACTATATTTCTTTAACATTGCAAGCCATAATACATTACATATCATCTTCGCTGACGAAAATAGTACTGTAGAGTATTGGAACTCTAATTTTGTACTTAGTCATTTTCATGACCGAGTCTCTAGTACCTATACTCACTTCATGCAATCACTCTAGCATAAGTGTTTCCATAAATGACAACCATTAAGTGAACTATAGTGTTCTCAAACATCACTTGCCAACAATCTCTCCCTTTGGAATTGATGGCAACACTTAGCGAAAAATGACTAAGTGTCAAAACACTATCTTCCTTCTTCTCTATATACATATTCTCCTCTTTTACTTTTCTTTTCTTTTTCTTTCTCTCTTTTTCTCTTTTCTCTTTTTAAAAAAAAAATTCTTTTTCCTCTTCTCATTTTTTCTCTTCTCTTCCTCTCCCTTTGACATCAATGACAAAGGTACTTTCAAATTTTCAAAATCTTAAGCACAAAAGACTTAGTGTTTACTCACTAGATTTAGAATGTCTTGGAAAGAGTCTTCCAATGTCTTCACTTCATCAACCCATATACAGTCTTTCTTTCCTTCATCTTGGTGGGTAAATAATTTAGCATTGATCCTTTTATCTTCTCCATCTCTGTGAGATGAGCTTCAAGAATTGATAGCTTAGGAGTGATTAAACTCTTTAGCAAACCAAACCTTTCCAGTGTTCTCCCGTTCTCTATATTCAAAGTTCTTATCTTATCCAAAATATTGGATGTCTTCTTGTCCATTTCCACCACAGTTTGTGAAGAGGTTTCATAACTATCCATTATGTTGTCTAATGTAGCCCTGTCATTGGCTATGATATCTTCAATATTCTTAACATGTCTGATAGGATATATGAAATAACTATATACCTTTCTTCCTTGTGCCACATAGCTTTTAGATTTGATTGTAGTTGTTTTCAGAATACCCAAGTCCCATGAGATGGATTGAAAAACTTCCTTTAACTTCTTTTCTAAGAATCTCTTTTTAGCCTTATCCTCTGCGATCTTCAACAATGACTCAACATGACTATCAAAGTTATCCAATTCCATGTTCAAATTCTCTGCATAATCCTTTCCTTGAAAGATAAGAGGTGTAGGGCGTATTTTTTTCACTATCTCCACTTCCCTAGAAATCACCTTTACCTTCTTGTCCCCATTTTGTTCTGACCTTTCTTTTTCCTTAGAGAATACCATGAAGGATAACCTCATGAGTTCATCCTCATCCATGCTTTCCACAGATGTGCTCACCGGTTTGGCCATACTTGCCAACAATAGAGTGGAGGAGGTATCTGGTTCTTGTTTAAGTTCAATACTTACATGTTCTTCTTTTTTTATTGTTGTCTCTTCTTCTTGCATTTCCTCTTGTTGTTTCTCCTTCTCTTGTTCTTTCTCTTCCTATTTTTCTTTTATATGTTCTTCCTCTTTCTTTCTTTCTTCTTCTATTGTCATTGCATTGTCCATATTTCCTTGAAATGGATCATTTGTATCAAGAAGTTTGGTTGCTTGTCAACTTCACTTGCTTGCTCACTCTTTTCTATTGTCCTAGAGCTTTCTACCATTCCTAAAGGTGTAGGCTTGGTAACCTTGGGAGGTGAAGTCTTCTTAGGCATGTCACACATAAGAATTTGGTCCAATTCCATTTTTGTGTCCTCTATAAACTCATCATACTTCCTTTCCATTATTTTTACAAGGCTGGCCTTTGTTCTTAGTACAGGTTTCAACTCTTTAATGATTATCTCCCTCTCTTGTATGGATACTACTAGAAACATGTCTTCAATAGTCTTATTTCTTATAGTCTTATCCTCTGAATGTGCTAACTTCTTTCTTATTTCCAACTTGGTCTACAAGTCCCTAGGAATATTGCCTTTTATTTCTAACAAATTTTTCTTGTAAACTAACAAGTGTTCAATTATTGTGTCCTCAATTATTGCTTGATTGTCAGAATCATACCTTTCATAATATATGTTTACCGTCATTAGATTTTCATCTCTTATTACTCTCTTTTGTAACATCTGGATATCTAACTTCCATAGATCTTGTGTCCTATTTTGTACTTATTTGTCTTCTTTCTTCTCAGTCACCTTGTCCTCTTTCTTCTTTCTTGTCTACTTCTACCTTTTGTTTATTAGGGCTGATTGGTTTTTTAGATCTTGTAGATCTCCTAGGTGTGCTTGTAGGTACATTTACTTGTGTTGTCTTCTCATGTGTAACTAATAAATCAATTATATCAGGAGTAGGACTTACTATCTGTTCTGCTATAGAAGGAAGAGTTGCCTGAATTTCCAAGCTAGAGGATCCTTCTGTCATCTTTGTCATTACTTCTCTTAGCTGCTCCTTTGTAATTCCCGCCTTTGCAGAAATGTCATCTTTTTTTTCCTTGTTCCTTTGTCATGTTCCTCTCTAACTTTTGTTGACTTTTCCCAGTAAGTTCTCCATCTCTCTTTAGATATGTCTACCTCAGCTGCTAGTACATGTTCAACTTGCATTGTGATAACCTCATAACTGACTTCATACCCCATATAGTAGCACCATTTCTTTCTAGGTTCAACTTCCTGAAAGCATACATAGTCAGTTTCAACCATGAAACATATTGTGTATTTGTATTTCTCAACTATCTCCTTAGGTATCATGTACCTTTCCTTCATTTGCCTCTAAAGAATTTCAGTCATTGCAAATAGTTCACCATCTACCCAATTTTTATCTTGTCTTTGGTAGCTTTCTAAGATTTTTATACTAGAAGGTATATTGTTCTTCCATGCTCTAAGGTGCATTCCAGGAAATATGAGCTTAATGTAGATGTACATGTGGACCAGAAGTGAGCCAAACCTGAATGCCTTTGTCTTGTCTTTCTTGGTAATCTTAACATTTTCCAAGAACTCTTGTGCTAGTATGTTGCATATGTTATACTTTGTGTTTTCCTTCACCATTCTATATGCCATCATTACTACCCCAACTAACACAAAATTACGTTGGATACTATAGAATAACTTGTAACCTAGTAGCATTACTACCAATCTCGCATCTTTCTGAAAGATGTCATTTATATTCATCACTCTCTTATCCCACTTAGAATGAGTTAGGGTTTCTACTTATTTTTTGATATTTTTCTCAACTACTGGGAGGGCTCTAGTATTGTCCAAACTGGTTATCTTATGAATCATATGGCTGCATATCTTAACAAGTTTCTCTCCTATCCAAATGAATTGGTCATGGATTCTTCTTACAATGATATTGATCCATTCAGTTTTGTAGAACTCATCAAGGTGGGTTAGATTAGTGATAGATTGCTCTTATAGATGTTTGAACTCTTCTTTCATTTTACCATCAGATTCTATCATCTCCCTTAATTCCTTATAGATCTCAGCATCTCCTATAGTCTCATACTTGAAGTGTTCATATAAGCCCTAATATCTTCAACATGTAACACGTCGTCAGGGGTTTCCTAAAAAGCTCCTTCCAAGTCATCCTCACAAGACTTAAATGAGTGCCTCTTAAACTTATACCTTGGTCTATCAACAACATCAAATATCATAGGTGCATCCATATCTTTTTGAAAAATTATATCATCTAAATACCTTTAATACATTGAATTCCAGAACCTCTGGTTCAAACGATCACATAATGTAGTTACTAGATGGCTATAGTTCTTATTAACTTTGTTCTCCTTGGTCACTGCTAATCAAATGGTGTAGAAATGATGTGCTTCAAGGTGTTTTATCCATCGCAAGGTGAGTGAATGCATTAATCACAGGTAGCTCAACTTCGCACGCTGTCCAGTCATAAATTTCATGATCATAGAATATGAATCTCTAGGTGTTGTGATCACAAACATAAACTCCATTGTGTTTATACATGTGTGCTATAAATGTGTCACACTTCTATGGATCATTACATGCAAGGAAACTCAAGAATGAGGCCTCACAAATCGATCCATAGCTCCCTAGGCATGGAGTGCAAGGGTTTTTAAGAATGCTCTTAGCTAGAGCTATTTAGCCTATAACCTTGCTAGTAAACCATACAATGGGAGATTCAATGAAGACAAGGGCAAGAATGCCAATATCCTCAAGAATCAAGAATGAAATGCAATGCAAGCTAGTTTAAGAATGGAAATGCAAGCTAAGCTATGGAAATGAAAGTACAATGCAAGCTAAGCTATGAAAATGAAAGATGCAAGAAATGAAATCTAACTATGAAGCAAGAAAGCCATGATGATGCAAGAATGAAGACAAGAAGATAGAGTGTTGATGAAGATCCAAGATGAATGCCAACAATGCTCCAAATCTTCAAACCCTAGATGCAAGAATATCTCCAAAAAGCTCCAAGATGACCTAGAAAACCTGTAGCATAACAATAACATAAAAATTGTGTGTGCAAATGAGGAAGAGAGCTCTCCTTTTATAGGGAATGAAAAAGGAATGGGCCATGGAGATTAAGAGGAAAAAGATTTAATCAACGGTGGAGCTTAAAAGAGGAGCAATTCATGTGCACAAGTATCCTCCAATAGGAAAATAAGAGTTGACTTTTGTGACCATATGAGACAAAAAGTACTTTTCTCTTTTTATAAAATAAAAATAATGCTTTATTTGTGCAACTTAGGATAAGAGGAAAAGTGGGGGCTTTTTATTTATTAAAAAGGGAGGAAATATTCCTTTTAATAAATAAAGACTTAGGATAAGATGGTTAGCCCATAGAAAATAATCGAATAAATGATAGAACTAGGATTTGATCAAGAATAAGTAATTTATGATTTAGTAAAAGGGGCTAATAGTCTAGGTGACCATTTTTAGGTGTATACAATACATACCATATCTAAGCTCACATGAGCTTATTCCACATAATTAGGGGCTAGATATTTTTTGTTGTCTGCATCCAATGCTCCCCCTAAGGCCATGTGGCCTTCTAGGTCGATGTAGCAATGTAATCATCATGCAAAGACACGGTAGCATCTACTGTCTCTCCCTGAACCAATCCCTTATTGAAATATTTTACCTTCCATATCATACCATCATCTTCATTTGCTGGTTTCTTCAAATAATTTTTAAACTCATCCATGTACTCATTAAGACTTTTACCACTGTCACCAATATTCTTCTTTATAACCACAAGAGGTGGTCATCTTCTATTGTTCGTTGCATCATATCTGCAAAACTTTTCTATGTATCCTAAGTTGTTGCATTCGAAACATGTATGTGGTCTTCTTCTATCCTGATTAACCTGCAGCTTACAATACTTTGCAAGTATGCCCAAGGTTATTGCATTTGTAGCATGTCATCTCAGTTGCTGACTCTTCTCTGATGTAATCTTGTTTGTACCTTGACTGATCTAGTTTTCTACATTTTGCTTTCTTATGTCCATATGCATAACAGTTGTAATAATAACCAGTAAAGGGTTTGAAAGGGTCTTTACCTCTGCAATCTCTTTTCATGTGTCTAACTTTTTTGCATCCAAAGCTTCTACCTTTGAAAGGTATGAACTGATCTTTAGGTTCTTCAAAAGTAAGTCTATCTTCAGTCTTCGCTTTATGAGTTTAATCATTAGTCTTAGAACATTCACCTTCATTGTATCTAATTCCAGTAATGTCTCCTTTAAGTTTTTTGTCTTTATATTTATTCATCAATTTTATCACTCCTCACGTGTAACTTCTCAATGTGTAATTTGGATTGAGTGAGTTCACCTTTTATGATCTAATTGTACTTCTCCAATTCCTGACATTTATCCTTGTAGTTATCAAGTTCAATCTTCACTTGTCCTATCTACACATTTTCTTCTTTTAGTGTCTCTTCAACTTTGTATCTTGCATCCTTTTCATGTTGAATTTCTTTAATCATCAGAAGATTGATTTGCTCTTTTTCTTGCTCCAGCTTCTTTACTTGGTTTGATGTGTCATTATCTTAATCCTCTTTGATCTTATCCATAAGGTCTTGTCTCTTACTTTTGAAATTTCAAGTTGTTCCTTTAGTTTCTTGATGAAACATTCTGCTCTTCGCAATTTGAATTTCAATTTGTCATTCTCAGCCTTTTCTTTGTCTAGGTCATCAAGTCTTTCTTCAAAGTTCTCTTGCAAACTTTATGAGTCCATTCTAATCTCCCTTAAGCTGTTAAGCTTTCTCTCCAAGGGCCAATAACTCTGATACCAATTTTGTTAGGATTAAGTAATACTAAGAGGGAGGGTGAATCAGTATTACATCACTTTAAATTAAACTTCAACCAATTGCTAACAAAACATATCAATGCTGAAATGAAAAGAACATAAACACATGACATAACTCATAACACCATTATTTATTTTCAAGGAAACCCTGGCCAAGGGAAAACCGTGGTGGGGATGGTACCCACAACTATGCACTAAATATTAAATCCCTATTAGGATATCTAGCCCTGTTAGGAGCTGAGTATTACATAGTATATTTCTTTGTTAGAGGAATACAAAACCCTGATTGGGGTATAAAAAAACTCTGTTAAAGGTGTGGTGAGCTTACAACTCTTACAATCAAAACTATGTCACAAAAGTGTTTTTCAAGTAGTGAACACTACAAGTATCTTCTATGCTTTGATAGTTCCAGTTATAGCACTGTCAATCTCGCATCTACTATCTCCCTTTACTAATAACCCAAATTCACATCCATCACATCATCATAGTTTCACAATTGTCGCTTTCACAAAACACTCTATACTTATATCAATTATGTCATCTAGTCGGCTCTCAAATACAATACAAACATAACAATTTCTTATGCAAACGATAAATGTAGATTCAACAATCTTGTATTGCCAAAGTGTCGGCAATATACAACTTTTATCTGACTTAGCACATTACCATTCCATCTAATTTTTCCTCAATCATCGTGACTGTTCACATACCCTATTTCACTATTTCCATGTCTTTGCATACCTTCATATCACTGTATCTTCCTGATATCAACACCAAAACACGTGCGACCTTAACTGAAAGTCATACATATCTCAAATTGTCTTTCTTTAACTTCACAAGCCATAATTCATTACAAATCATCTTCGCTGAGCAAAAAACTACCGTAAAATACTGTAACTCTAATTCTTTATTGAGTCATTTGCATGACTAAGTCCCCAGTAGCTATACTCACTTCATGCAATTAGTCCAGCATAAGTGTTGCCATAAATGATAACCATTAAGTAATCCTTAGTGCTCTCAAACATCACTTGCCAACATGAATCCCATTAATGTCACTTGCCTTACCATTTTCTAGTTTCTTTATTCCTCTCTTGATATCGTCTTCTATGAAGAGCTCCAATGAAGTTTTAAAAATAGGAGGGGAGTTCTTCCCATGAATCCGCTCATAAAGTGACTTTGCATATTCTAACCATTGAGTATTCGTAATACTATTTTCAGATTGTTTTTTTCTCTGTTGTAATTCTTTCCAAAAGTCTTTGGGGTTGTGTTTGCTCAAAGATATTAACTCCCTTCATCTGGCATTAACATATTCATCTTTTTTAGCTTGGATCAACTTTGTATATTTCTTCTTGATTTCTATGCTTGTATCTTTCCCTCTTATAGATCTCTTGGCAACCTTGCACTCTTCATCATACCATGGATTAGCCATGAAAGTATTAACTGCCCTCTTTCTAATGCTAGATCTTTTACATGTCTTTAACACCTTTTGTATAATAGGAATCAACAAGTTGTTTTGTATATGCTCAAAATTATTGTTGACCCCATCCTTAGACTTGTTGTTGTTGTCTATCTCCACAAATTGTTGTTTAAGAGCTACACTGAATAAGTCTTTATTTTCCTAATTTAAGAGTATTATTCCATTGTTAACCACTACCCTATCTTTGTGGAGGTCATGTTTTTTATGCTGATTATTTAGACCCACATCCACCTTAATATAAAGAGGCATGGGATCAACCTTCAACTCTATAGGCACTTCTCCAATATCAAACTTTATCACTCTAGCCGTAAGTTTTTGAGAACATATCATGTAATCCACTAGACTTTGCCCATTGTAAGTTTTGCAAGTGATACCTCCCGATGTAGCCCAGCCACTCATGTCATTGCAAATAACCATGCCAAAGAGACAACACAACCCCAATAATTCTGTCATGAAGTGTGAAATGCCCCCATCACTATCTTGAGAGGTTCTTTTCCAAGAGTGGTCACTGCTTTCTTCTAGCCATAGAGGGTTAAACTCTCCTTTTTGCACATTACACAATTGCAACGATTGATTGTTGACAATCATAGCATTGAAGCCCCCCACAAGCATAATTTCTCCCAAATTGTTGAAAAAAAAAATATCTTCTTTTTTTTTTTTCAAAGAAAATGGGTCTTCATTGTCTAAATTCCCCCTCTTGTAGAATTTAGAGTTTTTCATAGTAAAGTAACAAGAAACCAATTTGAAAATTGTCTTGTTTATTGTTATTTGCAGCCATATGTATTGTTCATTTGGATCCTCTTTTTCAAACTTAACAAATCCATATCACTTCTCTTTGATAAAAATTGTGACTCTGCCATGTCGTTTACTTGTTTCATTCCCTTTGTTCCAAACTGAAGATTTCTTGTACCCATCAAAATCTGGGACTATACACCCTTCATGCTCATGTGTTTCAACAAATATGATAATATCCTTCCCCTCTTCTATGGGCCCCAACCCAAGACCTCTTCTCCACGGATAACCTCTACAGTTCCAACTTACTACACTTAAGTGATTTTTGTGGGGCCCCAATTTCCTATTTCTTATTAGAGAAGTGCTTGCTTATTTGAGCTTTCCCATTTCTCATCCAAGCCCACATTCCCTTGTTTCTGGTTGCCTTTTCTTTTTTCCACTCCTTCCTTTGTTCCTCTTTGTTGAGCGAAAGTTAGATCTTCATCTAGATAAATTTGTGTTCCTCTAAGCAACCCTCTATTCTTAAGGACAGTATTTTTATCTTCTAGGTCTCTCAAGATAACTCTTATGTGCCTGTCTCTCCCTCCATCCACCTTTTTACCTATCTTATTTGCTTGAAGAATAACACATGTCCATTTTAGCCTATCTTTAAGGAAGTCCCTTGCTAGAATGTCAATTCTTTCTCTTTCTCCAAAATCTTTCAGCCCTTTGATGATAATATTTGCAACCTTGCCCCATTTGTCATGTTCTTTTATCTGAATTTGGATTTGTTGTTCAATGATGCCCTTTTGTTTATTTGCTGACCCATTTACCACTTGTGACCATGATTTGGCCTCTTCTATCCTCTCCTTTAATTGAGTTTCTTTAACTTCTATGTCTGCCAAAGCTGATTGAATTTCCTTCAAATGTGTGATGTCCACCTCATTGTCGGCTTCTTTCCCTTTAGTCCCCATTACCCTCGAAAGTGCCATTTCTTGTTTTAGAACCTCAAGTTGTTGTTGTCCCATGTCCATTTTTTATTGCATGTTTGAGATTTGTTCTTTAAGATCTTTATTTTCTAGTTCTCTTTTGATTGTGTATTCCATTGCTTCGTACACTTTGTTCTCCTCTTCCTAGTTCCTTGCTTCTAGAGTTTCCACCTTTTTTTAAGTCCATAAGCTCTTCCATATATAACTCTGACGACCATAAAAGTGATGTTATAGTTGGGCTGTAACAAACATTGTTGTCTTGTTTAGCTTCATTGTTTAGTTTTCAGTTTTCCAATATTGCCTTGGTGAGTGCTCTAGAAAAGTGGGAAGGAAAATAGAAAAATAAAAAGAGACGCTAAAAAATAAAGTGGGCACACCTCTCCACAGGCTGGTCAGGTGTATGTCTCGGTTCTGCCTTGGTTCTGTCTTGCCAGCCGCGCCCTTTTCCTGTCACGTGATGCTCTGGTCCCGCACTAACGCTTGATGCCCTGGCCCCACACACTGCTCAGTGCCCGGCGGAAAGAAAGTATAAAAAAAAACTGTGACAAATTTCACAGTCACCGTTGACTTCTTTTCCCATCTACTTCGATGCCCTTCGCGATGCCCTTCTCCTTCCACTGTGAGAATAATTAATGTTTTCCTCGGAAGAAACGCGGAATCGCACAGGAAAAAATGTTTTCATGGTTTCCAGCTAACACTGTCCATTCTAATGGTGACTGCTTCAACGGAAACGTGATGTCGGTTCACATCTGACACGCAGTTGCTTCAAGTGTGCTGGTTAAGCCCAGCTATCATCATCTTCATTTTTAGTATTTTCGTCTTTTAAAATGTAATGGAAAGTAGATGAGATGATATAATCATCATTTTCATTCTAATCTTTTCAATCTTTTTCCAACTGTAGTGGAAAACAGCTAGGATCCAAACTCTTATGCTTCTCATAGAAATGTTTTAGGATTTCGTAGTCCATAATATACAAAGTCTCAAGGGCGATAAAATACTAAGTCTTATGCTTCTCGTAGAGATGTTTTAGGATTTCAAAGTCCATAATATTCCAGGAGTGTGAAATTGTTTGAGGCCATCAGCTAAATTTCTGCGTTGAAAGCTTCTGTTATTAACAATGAATTGTCATGGTGGTTGTTATTGCTGGCGGAAGAAGAAGCCAGATCCTGCACAATCAACAATACGACCTCCAGATCCTTCTCCTCCAACAATTATACATGTTCAAACTGGAAAAGAGCCATCTTCGTCCTCACATCCTCCAGTTGAAAGTGGAGAAGAGCCATCCTCATCCTCATCCTCGCCAACGCTGGCAGAGGTTTGAGTTGTTGCGGTGGTGGTTGTTGCTGGTGGAAGAAGAAGCAGCAGCCCCAATCTCCTCATTCACCAATGGATCATCCTCCTCCTCAAGATCTTTGTGTGCCATCAACACATCCTCCAGTTGAAAGTGGAGAAGAGCGATCCTCATCCTCATCCTCAACAACGCTGGCAGAGGTCTTGAGTTGTTGCGGTGGTGGTTGTTGCTGGTGGAAGAAGCAGCAGCAGCCCCAATCTCCTCATTCACCAATGGATCATCCTCCTCCTCAAGATCTTTCTGTGCCATCAACAGATCCTCCAGTTGAAAGTGGAGAAAAGCCATCCCCATCCTCATCCTCATCCTCATCCTCATCCTCCACAACGCTGGCAGAGGTCTTGAAGAGCTTCCGAGAAGCGGACATTGATAAGGCAGAGGATTTCATCAACGCCATTCAAGAACAGCTGGTTGACTATAAACTTTATTTCTTTTCATTCAAGCAATATTAACTATGAGAGCTTTTTATTGTTTGTTTATTTCCTTTTTATTATTGTCTCCACAGAATCCACAGGATACTCCAAGTACAAGCTCTTCTAATACAGACAAGTTGTCAAACTGGGCTTCCTTTATTCAGATTGGGGCCACTTTTCTCAAATTTGCTAGTGATCATACAGAAAAAATTCACAATAAGGTAAACCAATATGACAATATGGATATAAATTCTTCTTCTTACGGGCTAATCTCTCTACAAAATGCATCAAAGATAAGGAAAAAAACAAATGTCAATTTTTTTTAGATTCGTGAAAATACAGTAATATTTTGCAATTTTTTGTGGTTTTCGATCACAAAATATATATAGATCATGAAAAATAGATGCTGAAAAATTCATAAAAATCTGTTTATTTTCCAATTTTTGAAATTTGATCAATACTACATATTTGTAGGAAGCTTAGCTGCCTCCCAATTATCAGTAGTATTTATGTCCAATAAGGTAATCCAATATGACAAAAAGTGCCAAAGATTAAAAAAATTGTCAACTTTTTTTTTAATGGCGAAAATACTAAATTTTTTATGGTTTTCCACCACAAAATATGTAATCATGAAGAACAAATGTTGAAAATTTTGTAAAAATCTGTTGTGTTTTCTGATTTTTAAAATTTGGTCAATATTACATTTTGTAGGGAGCTTAGTTGGATCCCAATTATCCGTAGTACTTATGTTCCATTTGATATTGATTTACAGGGTGACTTTTCTCAGTCAGGAGAAGTGACAAAAATTGTAGGAGATATGCTCCAGAAAATTGGGCAACTGCATTGGGCAGTTGCAGGTCTCTCTATCGTTGGTTATGTGGTGTCCAAATCTGAGAACGTGTCCGCGAACCGTGCTGAATTTGTAGATCTCTTAAAAGACATGCTTAAACTTGCATCTCATATTAAGGGAATATACAATCTTTCTCTTGAAAATGAAAACAAGGAGGTTTTGAAAAATGCCTTTCAATATATTGTTGAGGGATCAATATATTGTGCTTCCCAACTAGATTCAGGATTTTTTTTTAGGTTGGTACCCAGTTCCCTCTATGATTTATGGCTTAAGCTTATGCGGTTAGTATCTGTTTTCTCCTTATTAAATGTATAGTATAATTTACCATCAAAAATGTTTAATTTTATGCTGCAGCTTCTTGAAAACATCAATAAACTCTGGCACTTTGAGTGGTATTCGCAACAACATAGATAGGATTTATCAAGTTCTGCAAGTAATTGCTGGAAGAGAAACGTTAGCGCAGCAGAGGGAAATGTCAGCGCAGCAGAAGGAAATGTTAGTGCAGCAGAGGGAAATGTCAGCGCAGCAGGCAACTGTTCTTCCTCTATCACAGCCACTCTATCCAAAGAATGCAGGTACTTACAAACGAAGTCATTCCTTATTAGATTTCTTATTTTTCAGTATGTGCATTTGCTTGCGAAAATAATACATTTCATGGAAGCAATATTGTCGCAAATTTAGTATTTACCCTTCCCCCTCATTAAAATATTTCAAATAGTTCGTGATGAAAGAGTTGCTTCACAATGCAATTCGTAGGTTTCTTTTGTTCTAGTATTTTATTATGACACTCTTCTTCTCAACAGTTGGAATAGAAGAACAAGTGGAAGCAGTAAATACGCTGCTGAACATGAACAACAACGAAGACCAGTCATCCACTGCCCTTGTTATTTGGGGCTTTGGTGGCATAGGCAAGACAACCCTCGCTAAAGCTGTTGTCTCCACTGTAGATTTATCGAGTTACAACTATGCCAGAATCGAATTAGATCCGGATTCTGATAAAACAACTATAAAGTAATGCAAGAACAAATTTTGAAAGATGCGTTTCCCAGGTATAATGGTGGAAGGAAAGTGGATCTGAGAGATGATTCAGATGGTAGGGATAAGTTAACAGAGGCTTTTCAAAGTGAAACAAACAAGCCTGTGTTTTTATTTATAGATGATGCTCTCCATAAAGAGGATCTGGAGAAAATTCTGCCGGAAGAGCTACGAGGTCTTCCCCAGCGTAGCATGTTGTTGAACGTCACAGATAGCCTCGAAGAACGCGGCATTCGTCGCAAGGACCATCCTGTGAAAACTCTCTCTGACAATCATGCAGCGGAAGTTCTGTGCACTGATCCTGCAATTCGTACTGGTAAAATCAAAGATGATCTACAAAAGATGGTTGCTGCACATTTGCTCAAGCAGAAATATGATGTTGCCCGTTGTACGCAGATCCTTGGAGCTTTACAAAGCGGAGGGAACATCAAAGAAGATGATCTTAGCAACCGTTTGTTTATTTTTGTGTATAACAAACTGGAGGAGTCTACCAAGGAAGCTTCTTTGATAAGGGTTTCCCTCGTCGAATGGCAGAGTACATTGTTGGGGCTCAGGAAGTCGCATCTCTTCAAGAGGCAGCATTGATAACGACAGTGATAGGAATACAACGACCTTTGGGAACGTTAAATGAATCGGCTTGGTGGGAGAAGGAGGAGGAGAAGGAGGAGTTATTGTCTGTCCACGATATTATTCAATCAATAGGGCGCAGTTTGTCAAAATCCAGTAGAATTATGGATTCAAATTCTTGGAGTGAAACTGAAAAAGATGAGGTATATTGTTTCTCCTCTAATTATACTTAGATTATACTTTCATTGTTATATAAAATTTGCTTGACACCTTAGTCTCGCAGGGCAAGCTCAAAGGAATTAAAGGAATTTGGCTTGATGATTATGAAGATTTCGTGCTTGAGAAAAGACACCTTAATTTGATAAAGGACACATTAAGAATTCTGGTCAGAAGTTCTGGCCGTAGTATACAAGTTAGCGGTACAGATCATGTAGTGAGATTCCCAGAGTTGAGATATATGAGAATAGCAGGTGATATTTCTTGGGTGAATGTTGAAGCACTTGATAAATTAGCTGTGTTAGAATGCGAGAAGCTTCCCAGCAAGCAGAAAGCTCCTCTGAAGGCATGTCCTAAGTCCAATAACATACATAAATACTTTTCATTTTGGCACATTACTGTTATGGTTTTGATTGTTGATTTGTTTTTAATTGTTATATTCGTCACTGTTAAATAATGTTGTGACAAGGAAGTAGTAACTTTGCATGCAGTTACCAGAAAGTTTAAGGTCCCTACAAGTCGAGAAGCAGCCAGCTGTAATGCAGGACTTCATGCCAAATTAGATATAAATTTTGAAAAAGATGATGAAGTGACAGACAACAAGGAAACTGCATTTTATAGCCGTCTTGGTGGCTTAAATAAGTTGAAGACTCTCAGAGTGAACAAATGCCCTTCTTTATGTGAGCTTCCTGAGGATGTGTGTAGATTACGGGAGTTGAATAGACTCTTTATAACGCGGTGTATTAATCTCAAGCGTCTACCAGAATCGTTTGGGCAACTGAAAACTCTAACAACTCTGTACCTGAGATCGTGCACAAGTTTGAAAGAATTGCCCACTACCTTTGGGGAGCTTGAAGCTCTGCAGGGTTTAGATTTATATGATTGTTCAAGCCTTGAGAAATTGCCAGAGTCATTTGGGCAACTGAAAACTCTAACAGCTCTGGAGCTGAGATCGTGCACAAGTTTGAAAGAATTGCCCACTACCTTTGGGGAGCTTGAAGCTCTGTGGTATTTAAATTTATATCATTGTTCAAGCCTTGAGAAATTGCCTTCTGAGTTTGAACAATTGAAATCTTTGACATATTTAGATCTAGGTGGTTGTGACAAGTTGAAGTCAGACGTTTGCCTGATGGACGAGACCATCAAGATTGTAGAGAAGGGTGAGCATTTGTGTGCGGACTGTTGGAAGGGGAAAATTTTGAAAATTGAGAGATAAACAATGATGGTGTCGCGAGACCAACATGTAGACAGAAGATAGCGGGTAAAATTCCACGGTTACGAAAAGTAAATAAGATTTCTGTTAGTGTAAGTTTATATGATGATATTTTCTTTTTTATATTCACAAAATAATATATTATTATTATTTTTTGTTAAATGTTTAATTGTTATTGTTATTTTACAATAGTTGTTTTAATAGGTATAATTTGTTAAAACTTGTATAAAAGGTGAGTGTCCGTAATTATAAGAAAAACAAATATAAAAAGTTGTAAATTTTCAGTTTAAGGTTGTGTTGCAAGAGCAATATTGTATATTGCATAGAAGTGTTAAAAATTTAAGATTGTTATAAAGTATATAGTTTTCTAAGTATTTATATTACATTTGATGTAAATTAGTATAAGGTATATATGTTTTAATGGAGTGGGCTTTGTTGCATAGCAATATTGTACACATAATAGAAGGGGTAAAAATTTAAGATACCAAAATCAAATCGTTTTTTAATCATATCTATCTTTAAATTTTATGGTAAGCTAATATAAGGTTAATAGATTTTTTAAGTTACTGATCAAAAAAAATTTTGTAGTACAAATTTTGTTGATAAAAAATTAATTTATAGTTATTTTTATTTATTAAAAATTTATCTATTATTTTTATTTTACGCTCTTGATTTTTAATTGATATGAAATTTTATTTATTACTAGTAATCACATCTTGTTGTACAATAGGTATGTTGAATACACATGGAAGGTCAATTAGGAAAAAAAAATAGTTTGTTATTTTTTCTCATACATTTATGTAATACATGACCTATCCATAAGAGAAGAGGGTGATAGAGAGAGGGGTGAGTAAATAGAGGTAGGGGATTAAAATTGAGAGAGGATAGAGGTAAATTAAAGAGTGTACAATAATAAATAATGTGGGGATCAAAGGGATGATCCTATTTCCTATCAAACATCAGGAAGGAAGATGACTCAATAGGCTTGAAAGGGGTTCAAGTGCTAAATGGGTGCAATTTTCCTTCCTAAAATGAAATAGTGTGGAAAGAAGGATGATTGATAATGAGATCTATGATGAAATGAAGGAAAGTATTGACTTTTGTGCACACAAACTGACAAAAAATTGATAATCCAATTCCAATGCTAAAAACAAAATTAAATTTTTTTTTAACTAACTTGTGAAATCAATTTCAAACTATTTTGGAGGGACTAGGTTGACTAGGTCGACTTGTTCCCTATTTTCAGTTGTAGACTGTCTGCGAGGTCCTAAACTTGTCACATATAACTCAATGCAAGTGCCACTTCTTCTTATGCATATAAAAGAAGGGAAATTGTTATTTATAAGGGGGCTTGTCTTAGTCAAACTTTGGTTTGGAATCAACCTTGAAATGAAATATATGAAAGTGTGCTAACATAGAACAGAGGCTAGATCTAAAACATGAAGTGTATTATACCTTGGCAATACAAATGCTTATTTGAATGTGATCAAGAGTGTTGATGCAATAGCTTGGGAAAGGAAATCATGAAAGACATGTCTTGTATAATGATTGTTGTAATTTTCCACAATGCTTGATGGAAAGAGAGAAGAACATAATGAATTCTTGAAGACTTGAATGCTTGAATGTATGAAGACGATTAGATGAATGTGAATGGATACTATGATCTTCTTCCTTGATGGTACATTGTTTGGCTTTCAATGGGGGAAATAAGCTTAATCCAAGGAGAATGTTGCCTTGAAAACACATTTAGATGCTTGAAATATGCTTGAGCTCTTGAAATATTCTCACCTTGTAAAAATGCTTATGACATCCAAAACAAAAACTTGAGAAATATTATTTATGCTAAAAATAAATATGTTTATCTATTTTGTTTTGGGTGAATCCATTTATTTCTTTTTAGGAAAGAATCTTTCTTTTTATAGGAATGATGGTCCTGTATATATTCTCAATTGTTATTACAGTTTTGACTATTAATTTTTTTAATTGTTATGTTTGTCACGGTTAGTTAATGTTGTGACAAGGAAGTAGAAACTTTGCATGGAGCTACTTGAAAGTTTAAGGTGCATAATAGTCAAGAATCGACCAGTTATAATGGACTTCATGTCAAACTCCTTGAAAGAATTAGATATAACTTTCGAAAAAGATGATGGAGTAAAGCGCACCAACCAAAATGTATTTTATAGCCATCTTCATGGCTTAAATAAATTGAAGATGTGGAAATAGGGGAAAAGGAATTGACAAGAAAAAAAAATAGCAAGATGGACACAAATAGATTTATATATTGGGTATGTGCAAGATCATGAGGGGCCAAACTATGCCTTTAAGTGGCAATGAAAAATCAACAAATCAGAGTTAGTCGACTTGACATGAAAATTTCAACTAGTTATCAACCTAATATCAAAAAGTTGTAAGAATAGAATCTGTAGAAAATTGAATGTAGTTTCTAAACTACTAGACCTTTTTTGAAAATAAAGTTAGTATGATTGGTGAAAAGTATAGATTTCAATGTAGTAGTACAAAAATTCTTGGGAAAAATAAGAAGTAGGTGTATGTCTGATGTGATGCATATTTTTTTGTAATTTTATTCCAAAAAAGTAATTAATTATGAAGTTTCCACTACAACATTTTCAGAGTTAAAAAAGTCTTGTGTGTAGACTCTCTCTCTCTCTCTCTCTCTCTCTCTCCCCTATTATAGTATATATATATATATATATATATATATATATATATATATATATATATATATATATATATATATATATATATATATATATATATATATATATATATATATATATATATATAATTTAATACATTATATATATACGATACATTAGTATATATATAATACATTAGTATATATATTATATACATTAGTATATATAAAATTTCAATTTTTTCATTTACTCCCGCCATTTTTCCATGTACACAAAAATATCGGGTACCTAATTATGGACTGGTGTAACTTTGACCAAAATATTCCCTATCCCAACATATTGGAGAAGCACGGGATTTCAGACCTTTTTCACAGGTTGTGAAAAAAAAAAGGTGATTTGGGGCCCATTTTTAGTTTATTGTCAACTTGTGGTCTCACTATGGGAAGCATCAGTCGTCAAAAGGATAAATGGAAGAGGAAGGTGACAGATGAAGAAATTCAAGCATATAGGGAAAAAGATAGGGAAAATCACCAAAGAAGGAGAGAAGGTATGTTAAACATTAATCAAGGTGACCTCGTAAATATAGTTTCAAGTGAAGAGGATGTTGAATTTGAAAATAATATGGAAATTAATTTTGTGAATAACAATGTATGGAGTGAAGATGAAAATGTAGAGATGGAGAATGAAAATGTAGACTTGGGGAATGAAAACGTAGATTTGGGGAATGACAATGAATGGAATGAAGATGAAAATGTACAGATGGAGATTGAAAATGTAGACTTGGGGAATGAAAATGTTGCACAAGAACCACATGAATGTTACACATCTCCAAATTATATACAAAATGAAGTCCCTTACAATAAAGATAATCAATCTTCAAATTTGGGGCTTTCAAGAACACCTAAATGGTTAATTGAAATTGAGGAGAACATTATGAATAATTGAGAAGGAAAGAGGTCACATAGAACCATTAGGTTGTGGGCTTCAAGACTTTATGATCAATTTTTTGTAAACAAGACGTTGGTTGAGCAATGTCAAATTTTTGTGCAGTTGTTAAAGATGAAAAAGATAAGACCTGTGCTTGTGAAATTGAAGATTCGCGCGAACAAGAAAATGGAGAGAAATGCCATTGTTGCAAAGAATCTTTTCAATGCTCTCAATATAATTGGAAAGACTAGCAGAGAAAAAGACAAGAGAGTTTCTCGAAGGGTTATTACAACCTCCTTAGTAAGTCATCAGTTGAGAAAGGCTCATTTGACGAGACAAACTTGTGTTGACTTGAATATAGACCGTAAAACTTTGGGTAGAGCACTTGCAAGAAGAGAAAGACTTGATGATCCACTTCAAATTGATACATGGGCTTATGGTGGGAGACTTCCATGTTTTGATAAGAAGCTAATAGATGTTGTCAAGGATGAAATTCAACAATTTTGGGATGCTAACTCAAGAGTGTCACCAAATGTGAAGGATGTCTTGAAGTTGAGAGTTGGCAATCGAGACTGCACTCCACATCCTAAACATTATGTGGAGGTGAGTCAAACAATATTGTATAAAATTTTTTGTGAGACACATCCAACATTGAAAATATCACAAAGGTCTTTTGAATCCGTGAAGCCATTTTATTGTGTACCCCTTAAGATTTGAATTACATGTTGTTGCAAATATCACGTTGAGTTTTCAATGCATCATGAATTATTAGGGTCCATTCATTCTACTTTGCATACTAATGAAATGCTAGAGGATTGCGATGCAAGTGGTCTTCCCAAATCATCAAGAGACTTGCTAGATCTATTTTTATGTCATAGTGATTATGGTTGTTTATTTTATAAAAAAGATTGCTTAAATGCCAAGTGCTCAGAATGTGGTGGCTTGTCCAAGTTTAGGACATGTTTTCATGATGGTTTGGAACACAATTTTGGAAAGACACTCATCCAAAAAAAGGTATATGAAATAGTGAAATATACATTGAAGAGTGGGGGTGAAGGCTCTAGATGTGAGTTAGTTGCAAAAGAGTACAATGTTGCTGATTTTATCTCAAATTTCAAGACAAATCTTTTTTACAAGTATGCAAGGCATAGTCATAGGTCTCAATGGTTGGATCAACAATTCAAGACATGTAAGGACACTTTCCCCATTGGAACTATTATATCCATTGTAGACTTTGTGGAGAACTATACATTGCAGCCCCAAAATGAGACTCAAGCTCAATATTACAATTCCATTCAAGTTGCTATCACATATAGACATTCCCCTGATAGCACAAAAGATGAGTGAAAGATAATTAGAGAGTACCATTTTTATATGAGAGACGATAGGTCTCACTCTCATGAGTTTGTTCAACTTTGTTTCCAGAACTATTTTGACTTCTTACAGGAAAATGGTATTGTTATGGATAGGCATCTCATTTGGTCGAATAATTGCACCGATCAATTTAAGAATGCCAGAATGTTTTATTGGTTGTGTAGAATTCATGTGGAGAGAGGTGTACCTCATATTTGGAGTTTTTTGAGTCAGGGCATGGGAAAGGGGAGCATGATGGAGCAGGTGTGTGTGTGAAGAGAGCTCTAGTTAAGGAACAATTGAGTATTTCAGGTTTTGTACTATTGTTGATTGGTGTACTTTAGCATTGTCACAAGGGGGACTCTTGATTCTAAAGTGCGTAGATTCTTGTGGTTGGTTGAGGAGGGAACTATAGGAGATAGATTGGATTGTCAAATAGTGAAAGACTTTTAAAAAATGCATTAATTCTGAAGCTCCAATAGTAGTACATGGACCATTTGGACAAGAGAGTTGGCTTGTTTTTGCCCCATGTGTTTTTAGTATGATTGGGATCATTGTGAGTCAAGTGAGTGGGTGGATACATGGGTTCCATAGTATCTAACTCCTTTATCTTTGATACTCTCTATAAGAAATGATGACATGGACACTTCAGTTGAGTATGACCATCTTTCAGATCTTCTACAGCCAAGAGATGTTTTTGCATTGGTTGTACCATAGGGGAATGATGAAAGGTCAGATTATTGGTTAGCACGTTGTGTACGGGGTAAAGAGAAGCTTGTACAACCGATGATAGATGGTGATGGGTTCACATATCCTACTGGTTTAGTTGTTGTTGTGGGGACATGGCTGCGAACATACATGATTAGAAAGAATGGAATTCCTGCATTTGAAGACTATGAGAAGCACAAAACTATTCTCATTTATTCACACCTTGTTATAGCAATAAATGTCAAGTTGTCAAAGCATCAAGGAAGACCAAAGACAAAAGAACTTTGGACTATTAGTATTGCTGATCATGAAGCACTATTAGAGACCCTGAAGCAAGGAGATGACTCTTCAGGAACACTTGACTAGGTAATAAGTTAACTTAGTACATTGTTTTCTAAGTTCATTAAGCTTAATTTCAATACATTAATTTCACCTTTCTTAGATTGTATTTTGAGTCAATAAACTTGGTTTTGTATGTGGATTGTAACCTGTACAAGAGCACCTATGAAGACACCTATGGTCACCAGGGATCCAATCAGAGATAGAAGGACACAAGGATCCTTAATGGTTAATTGAGATCTTTTGAAGCCTATAATGGCAATTTGTAACAATCAATTTGATTTAAAAGTTAAATGTCCTAGAAGTATTGATAAGGACTTATGACCAAAATCATGTATGGGTGGCCAATAGTGCCAACAGGGGATCTAAGTATACATTTTCTTAGAAAAATGCAATGAAAAAACATAATTTTTTATTATTTACTTATGTCATTTGCATGGTTTGAATTCTTACATGTTTGATTGTTGTTTCTAATGCTTTAAGGATATTATTTTTTATCATTTCAAACAATCTTTGATGCTTTGAAAGTTTATTTGAATCAAATGGATACATACATGATAGATGTAAATGATTCATTATGCAGTGAGGGTCAATTGAAAGTAGCACCGCAGTGTATCTTTCAAACCATCCGTCCTGTCATCGAACCTAGGGGTCCATCGGCTCCGATTAGCTGGGTAAATGCTAGTGACAACCCCATTCTACCCACGGAGTCACTGGAATGCTCGCAACCACACTCGACCCAAGTAACCCCAAGGTGCACTAAACGATTAGGCAATGATCTTCTGATGCTCATATCTTGGACCTCGTGAGAGATATCGACAAACCTTTAGGGGATACAAGATTGTGATTCCAAGGTTTACAATAACCTCTCTCAATTTTGGATGATTCGACTTTGTTTGCATTTGGAAAGGTGATCTCAATCGATGCCAAAACTTGTAGTGAGGGTCAATTGAAAGTAGCTCTGTAGTGTATCTTTCAAACCGTCCATCCTGGCATCGAACCATCTTCTCCATTGGCTCCAGTTGGTTAGGTAAGTGCTAGTGACAACCTCATTCCACCCACGGAGTCACTGGAACACTTGCAACCACGCTTGACCCAAGTGACCCCAAGGTGCACTAAGCACAATTCGGCAACGATCTTCTGATGCTCAGATCTCAAACCTCGTGAGAGGTATTCACAAACTGTCTAGGGATACAAGATCATGATTTTGAGGTTTGCAATAACCTCTCTCAATTTTGGGCGATTCAACTTCGTTTGCATTTGGGAAGGCGATCTCAGTCGATGCCAAAACTTGCAGTTAGGGTCAGTTGAAAGTAGCTCTGCAGGGTATCTTTCAAACCGTCTGTCTTGGCATCGAACCATCTGCTCCATCAGCTCTAGTTAGCTGAGCAAATGCCAGCAACAACCCCATTCTACCCACAGAGTCACAAGAATGCTCATGACCATGCTCGACCCAAGTGACCCCAAGGTGCATTAAGCATGATTGGAAAACGATCTTCTGAGGCTCGTATCTCAAACCTCATGAGAGGTATCAAAAAACCATTAGGGGCTACAAGATCATGTTTCTAAGGTCTATAATAACCTCTCTCATTTTTGGGTGATTCGACTTCATTTGCATTTGGAAAGTGATGCAGGAGCATCCTGGGTGTAAGAGCAATCTTGCATCACCCAAAAAAAAAATATTTCTATTTTTATATTCAATAAGGGCTGTTTTGTGCAGAGCTGCTATTTATGGAAAGTTACTATTTTTGGTAATTTTTGTATGTGCTCAGAATGATCTGATTTCTTTCTTGGAGGTTCATTTTGGTCATATAAGTCTGCCAGTAAAGTTTCATTGCCAGATCAAGTGTATGTTGGAAGATATTGAAGATTTTCGGTATTGGAAGCAGGGTACAGAAACTTTGAACTCAGTTTTGAAGGCTTTAGAGGCCCCGGATGAGGTCAAAAATTTGGGTGACAGGCACTTGCGCCGGTTAAGCCTGTAGAGCGCTTTGTGGCATTTTTGAAATGGGGTTATAATAGCCGACCAGGTCAACTGGTGATGACTTATGGTCTTCGGAAGTTGGGCCACCTGAAATGGTGGAAAATAATTTTCTTCAAAATTTATGTTTGAGTTTCAAAGGTTATCTTGAGCTAACTATGATGTAATAAAATGTAAAATAAAATAATTCTAAGTTTGGTCGGCCTTATTGGCTAAAATTCTGGAACCTTCCCAGGCGGTGGAAAAATTGCCTATAAAGGAAGGCTGTATTATTTTCTTAGGCAGTTCAGAATAGTTCTGGGTAGTAGATCTGGGTAATAGTCTGAGGCTTTGTCCTACAGAATATTGTAAGGGAATGCCCATGTGGCTTTGCATATTGTAATTCTGAAAGTTTGTAATTCCACATTTGTGGAGATAATAAGAAGCCAATTTTTTGTTCTTGCATATTGTTGTTGTTTCTCTATTTCTGTTATGTGTTTGTGATATTAAGGGGAGCACCCTTCATCAGAAAGGCGATCTCAATTGATGCCTAAATTTGTAGTGAGGGTTAATTGAAAGTAGCTCTGAAGTGTATCTTTCAAACCGTCCATCCTAGCGTTGATCCATCTACTCCATTGGCTCCAGTTGGCTGGGTAAACACTAGTGACAACCCTGTTCTACCCATGGAGTCACTAGAACGCTTGTGACCATGCTTGACCTAAGTGACCCCAAGGTGCACTAAGCACGATTGGGCAGTGATCTTACAAGGCTCATATCTCAAACCTTGTGAGAGGTATCAACAAACTGTTAGGGGCTATGGGATTGTGTTTTTGAGGTCTACAATAACCTCTCTCAATTTTGGGTGATTCGACTTCATTTGCATTTGGCAAGGTGATCTTAGTCAATGCCAAAATGTGTAGTGAGGGTCAGTTGAAAGTAGCTCTGTAGTGTATCTTTCAAACTGTCCATCCTAGCATTGAACCGTCTACTCCATCGTCTATGGTTTGCCGGATTAACGCCAATGACAACCCCATTCCACCCACAGAGTCACTCAAATGCTCACAACCACGCTCGACCCAAGTGACCCAAGGTATGTGACTGAGGACAACAAATTCATTACATCTATGAATTTATTACATCTACATAAATTATTACATCTAGGTAATTTATTACATCTATTATAAAAAATTCAAACAAATTGACATTTAACTTCAACAAGATATAATTTAAATCATAATGATAATCATAGTCAAGATATAAATTCACCATTAAATTCCATAAACATGAATAATAAATATGTATACAAAAGATGACACAAATATAACATAAAAATGAACATGTTCTATATATAGAAAGTATCAAATGTATCAAAAGTATCAAGAGCATCTCCATATACAAATATGGCACATGCCATTTCAAAATGTCTACAAAATCAATGTTTCAAGGTGTACAATGTGGCATATATGCCATCTCAAAATGTGCCAAGTGGCATCTCTAAATGACTACAAAACTAAAACTTCATCCTATGTCGTAGGGGGATCATCAAAATGTAGCCTCTTTGAAGAAGTGTTTGGCTCTGATTGATCCTGCAACAAAAATGAGTTCAAACCCAAGTTAGATTGCTTAGTTATATAATTCATAATTCAAACACTAATTTAATTAAAATTATAACTAAATACAAACATCTGTACCTGGCCTCTCCATCACCTACCATGATCAGGTGTCCTAGCATAAGTCTTTGGTAGCGAAGGGACAATGCCACCAATACCAACTTCCACCTATAAATATATATTTGCAATAATGAGATTAGTAGAGTGGTGCAACATAGAGTAATAAATCTACAAAATAGGATTATAACATAATAAAATTACAAATTGATTGAACTAAAATTAAAACTTACATCTGTTGATCCCTCCTCTGTAGGTTAGGTCAACAAAGATATGAAAGATTCTCGTGGGCCCTCCCTCACACTGGGAGTAACCTATGAGAGTAAAAAGATTGTCAATTATATATAAATGTACTTCATCATAACAACCCTAGTTACAAAATACAAATAACAATATGTAAAAGTCTATGTACAATCGGGCTATCACTCCGAATCGAGATGCCTATCAACCTAGGCTTCTGAACCTATGTCGAGACATCATCAAGAGACACACCCTATACAATAAAGTGCAATTAAAATATTTATTACTACACACAACTGGCATACATATGCATGCATAATTAATCTTAAACAATTAATTACCTTTCCTTTGTCGACACATGAAGAAGGAACCCCCTTGTGCCCCCCACTAACATCAATTGTAGCCTGCAAGAGTACAATAAGATGACAATATATTAG
The DNA here is from genome assembly GCA_027943335.1 of Chamaecyparis obtusa. Taxonomy (NCBI): domain Eukaryota; kingdom Viridiplantae; phylum Streptophyta; class Pinopsida; order Cupressales; family Cupressaceae; genus Chamaecyparis; species Chamaecyparis obtusa. The sequence continues at coordinate 1,059,271 of BSBK01003611.1, read as the reverse complement.
TAAATGTATGAATTTTATTTCTCTAATTGATAGAGATTTAAGCATGTACACCAAATGATATAAAAAAAACTAATGGGTACATAATTTATAATATACCATATAGGTGTCAAGGCCAAATGAAATGGTCGAAAGTGTGGAGTCATCCACCTATCTCAACTCCTCCTCTGTCATCGATTGAACATAAATGGAAAAAATATATATACATAAGTGCATGCAATCATTAAAACTAATCTAAATAAATAAATTATTTTTAAATTAAATAAGTCATGTGACAAATTTATTTATAATGTTTACTCTTACCATATCAACAGGAGTCCATGGCTCTGCATACCCCTCCTCAGCACTCTCATGAGACATAGATGCTCCATGAGGTGTTGCAGCCTCTGTAGATGGGTCTCCTATATCCTTCTGACCAATAACATACTGGTATGTATTAGCATCAGTAAGCAGTCTGTAGCATAAATTATTGCATATAATGCAAGTATGGGGCACACATACATGTGAACTACTACCAGAGGTCGATGCGCCAACATCATCCACACCAGGAGGCAACAATGACCTGGTTTGCATGATCAACTGATCACTCATAAAATGAATGGCCCTAATACTCTATGAGGCAGCCTCTGCAATGATATTAGGATGCTGCACTGGAGGAGGGGGTGCAACATCAGTGGGGGGGACAAAGATAGTGGCCTTTTTGCACTGGGCAAATGGCCTAATTTGAGGAGCTCCTCCACCTACGCCCATGTTGGGCCTCATGCTCCAATAATTAACATTGTGACCAAGCACAAACTCAGCATACAATTTTTTTATGAAATAGAAAGGGAGCTCCAAATTGCTATGGAGTGGTTTATCAAAAACCACACACCAGTGATCCTAAAAGTGTGTGCGCATTAATGCTTCATTTGTGCACCATTTTATTGATAATTTGGGCTTTTTGGGGTCAAATTTTAATCTGGTTTTAGGATTAACAAAAAGGGAGGCTATATCTTCCTTAGTTATATTAAGGGCCGCAACCCCATCATGGTCAAGCCCGTCATCAAATTGGGCATGCATATCATCATGCCAATGAGGAGCAACAGTATGTTGCTGCGTAAGGGTGCTAATGTTTTCAACAATGGCATTTAGGGTGGAAAGCATAGGAGCTAACGTAGGTATATTCTGATCCATGTTTTTCAAGCCCCATATAGTGTTCAAGTTCTCCTATATCAAATCCTCTAAAGATTGAGGGTTTTGAAGTGGTTCTGGATTGTTTTGGGGATCATTATTTGGTGGGGGAGGGTTATTATCTTCATTGTTGTCAGCCATGCCTGATTAAATAATAAACAAATATAAATTTCAACTTGATTTCATATATTATTAAAAAAATCAATACAAAACCCCAATTTAACCAAAAAAACTACATTTAACATGAAAATGAAATAAATTAATCAAGATATAGTAAGAATTTACTTACCAGATAAATTGCGGAGTCAAATTTGTTGTTGGAGTAATCAGGTATGCGAAAATATCATATATAGGATATTTGGAGCCATTTTCTAAACCCAAAACATGGAGAGAAATGAGGAAAATGGCTCAGGGGTTTTGATTTATGCCACAGGTTTTGGGTACCCGATATTTTTGGGTACTCGATAAGGCTTGTGCTTTGGTGTCAGGTTTTCCCAAGTGTACTAACACCTAGGCCTACTAAAAAGTCAACATACACTTTCGTGTGCTTTTGGACAGCTGAAAAGTGGATTTTTTTACATCGCCACTTTTTGGCCCCTCATGATCTTGCACATACCCTATTCATATATCAAAAGATGGAACAATTTTAAAAAGCTTTGATGCTTAGAGTTTCTTCTTTTCTTCAGATGCAGAGCTGCATTGCTCTCTTCTCTTCTTTTTGTATCATACAAAAAGGCCACAAAAACAACAATAAAAAAAACTCTATGGAGGATAGCTATGAGAAATAAAATATTAATATATTTTATTGCCCACAAAGTGTGTGAGAGTAAATAGCCAGATACTGCGAATCAAACTAAATCTATCAAAACTTCTCGAGAAAGCATTCCAAATATATTGCCTTAAATGTGGGTAAATATGTTGAACTAGAGAGAAAAGCACAAAAAGCAAGGTGAGATTAGACACATTTCTAACACTCCCCCTTAATCTCAACTAGCTGACATTTTTCTCAAAAACTTCCAAAGCATCCACTTTCAGCACATACACCAAAACAACTTCTCAAGTATTCAAAAACACCTTTTCCCAGTGGTTTAGTAAATATATCAGCAAATTGATCTGCTGATCTACAAAATTCTAAACATATTTCATTGTTATCCACTAACTCCCTTATAAAATGATATCTAGTATCTATGCGTTTTCTTCTTTTATGCAAAATATGATTTTTAGACAATGCAATGGCTGAGTTATTATCACAATAGATCTTTGTTGCTTCATCTTGTTTATGCATCAACTCAGCCAACATTCTCCTCATCCATACTGCTTGACATGCAGCTACAGTGGCTGCTACATACTTCACTTTTGCTGAAGAAAGTGTAACAATGGGCTATTTCTTTGAAGCCCAAGAAACAACACCAGATCCAAAATGAAATAAATAACTAGAAGTACTTCTTCTATCATCTATGCTACTAGCACAATCGATGTCCGTATATCCAATAAGTTTGAAGTCATCTACAACTGAATACAAAATTCCATAGTTCTTGGTTCCACATACATATCTCAAAATTCTTTTTCCAACTTTCCAATGAGAATGTTTTGGAGACTCCATGTACCTTGAAATAAGGCTCACAACATACATGATGTTAGGTCATGTAGCAGTCAAATGCATGAGACTACCAACCAGCCTTTTAAACAATCTAGGATCAACCAATGAACCGTCATCAACCTTGCTCAACTTTAGTCCGGTCACAAGTGGAGTAGGGGCTGGTTTACAATTCAACATATTAAATATTTTCAATACATCAATTGCATATTTTTACTGGGAAATAAAAATACCATTCGTTGATTGCTTTAACTTCTATTCCCAAAAAATATTTCATGAGACCAAGATCAGTCATCTCAATCTCTTTCATCATACAAGTCTTAAAAGAACTTATAGAAAGGTCTCCCATAAAGATCAAATCATCTACATAGAGGCAAACTATCAAAATTTTACCTTGTTCATCCATTTTGATATATAAAGTAGGCTCACTAGTGCACCTACTAAAACCATTCTTAGTAAAATAAGAATCAATTCGACTGTACCATGCTCTAGGAGCTTGGTTGAGTCCATAGAGGGCCTTTTTCAATTTGTATACTTTATCTTCTTGACCTGCAATTTTATATCCTTTTGGCTGCTCAAACAAAACTTCTTCTTCAATCAAACCATATAAAAATGTTGATTTAGCATCCATTTGGAAAAAATTCCACTTCTTTTGGGCTGCAACAGTTAAAACACTTCTTACCATTTCATTGTAGTCAATACCAGGTTGTTGTGTGAAGCCTCTAGCAACCAACCTTGCCTTATGCTTCAACACATTTCCATCCATGTCATACTTTGTCTTGTAAATCCACTTTACACTTACAACATCCTTTCCTTGCAGATGATCCACCAACTCCCAAGTATTATTCTTCTCAATAGATACAATCTCTTCATCCATTGCTTCAGCCCATGCTTCATCAAAGAACATTGGATAAGAAACTTCTGAAAATAAAGCAAAAACAAAAAATTAATTTGATGTTTCAACATTACAATCAACTCCATATATATATCTCTTAAACTCCTTATTTTTCGCTGCAATAAACTTGCCAATGTAGGATCAGATGAACTACTTCTATTAGATGAGTTTGATGGACTTCCAATTGATGTTATGGCTGGTGTTCTTTGTGAAGTTTGTTGTGTGGAAGAAAAATTCTAATTTCTTGAAATTCTTGCTATAGAAGAAGGTGTAGCATGTGCTACAACTTGTGTTGCTTGTTCGGGCGTGGAATGAGATATTGCTAGAGGGATACCTTGTTCTATCACTTCATTAGTCATTTACTCATGTGGATCAGTTCCTACTACACTTATTCTTTTTTTATGCTTCCATCCCATGCTTCATCCTCCACAAATTGTACATCTCTTTTGATTATAACTTTTCTAGTAATTGGATTGAATAACTTGTAAGCTTTTGTATCTTTTGAATACACAACAAAAATGCATTTCTCACCTTTGTTGTCCAATTTTCTTTTTCAGCTCTTCAGGCACATGAGCATATGCAATGCATCCAAAGACTTTGAAGTGAGAAACATTGTGTTGTCTACCACTCCAAGATTCTTGAGGAATCACATTCCTTACACTTGTAGTTGGACATCTATTCAAAATATAAACAGTAGTTGTTACTGCTTTGGCCCAGTATTCATTTGGAAAATTCTTTAACTTCAACATACTTCTTGCCATATCCATGATAGTTTGATATCTTCTTTCAGCCACACCATTTTTTTGAGGTGTGTAATGAGCTGTAAATTATTTGTGAATACCATGTTGTCTGCAATAATTTAGAAAATCATTATAACTATATTCATCACTTCTACTAGTTCTTAATATTTTGATGTGGTAACCACTTTGCTTCTCTACAAGAGCCTTGAAATTATAAAAGAATCCGAATGCATCAGATTTATGCCTCAAAAAATAGACCCATGTCTTTCTTGTATAATCATCAATAAAAGTAAGAATATATGTGCAACCTCCAATAGAAGTAGTTTGCATAGGTCCACATATATCAGAATGAACAATCTCAAGTGGTTTACATGCTCTTTTTGATTTTCCAACATAAAAGGTCTCTCTATGTTGTTTACCCAATATGCATGGTTTACATACTCTATTTGGTTTCTTAATCAATGGTAGCCCCTTAACCATATTCTTCCTATACAATAAATTTAAACCTCCAAAGTTCAAATGGCCGAATCTCAAATGCCACAACCATGATTCATTTTTCACCACTGACTGAAAAGTTGTTTGAACAATTATATTACCATTTGGTTCATCTTCTTTAGTTTCAAATTTTTCCTTTCTAGAGCTACCTTGTTCTATTTTGGAGCAGCATTGTTCCTTTTTGCAGCTCCCTTTCAGAGAAACTTTGCAACATTGCTCTTTTTCAAAGAAAACTTCTAAAGCAACTTGAGTGGTGTCTTCAGAATTGCCAGTCTTAAATGCTACTCCATCTGTGTTTCTTTTGATGTCAGGTTTCAACCTCAATGCGAGCATTCTATTTTTTGTCATTTGTACCTCTATAATTACCTGTGTGTTAGGATATTTATCAAGAATGACACATGCATTATTTTTCATGTAAACTATGTATCCGTTTTGCACTAATTGACCAATACTCATCAAATTATGTTTCAGACCAGAAACATAAAAAACATCATGAATAACTTTTTGCTCCCCCTTTTTGGTTAGAATGTCAATGGTGCCTTTTCCCATAACATTTGTTAGGATAGGTTATCATATACCTAGGACCCAGTCTACAAACATCCACTAGAATAGAGAGACAATCAACACAAGATTGTATTACAATGAAGTAATGAGATTGAGGTGTTTACAAAGGTTTAGAGGCTCTCCTTAATAGGCAAGAGCTTGAGAGAGCTCTGATAAGATTGAGACAAGTGTCTCAATATAGAGGACTACAATATCCTCTAGGATATGATATCTTATCTTATCTTATCCTATAGTTAAGATAGAATCCATAGTGGACTATCCACTCATTTATGAATGGACCTAAGTAAACTTAGATAAAGAGTAAATAGGTTAAACAATTTACTCCAACACCCCCCTTAAGTGCAACTTAGGGAGTACAACAATGTGGTAGAGGGCTATATGGGTCCCGGTAACTAGGCCATGTTAGGTACCCATGTACAACTACATAGAAGTCTCTCGTAACCATAGAAATGGAGAAAACCATGTGGGAGAAAACTCCTGTCCAAAAGAGAGAACACAAAGGTCTAAGAAGCCTTCAAAATGATGTCCTGAAATCATGAATGTGAACACCATTGAAGCATAAAGAATCTATAGACAACTGTCGATGAGTGATGTGGTGCTATATCTGATGATCTCCTTTGAAGAAGATGGTGATCAAGAAGACAACAAACTGTATGAGTTCTCCAATTGGCACTTCTCAAACATTGATCAGATGTCAATAATGGCAATAGCATCTTTCAATCCAAGATACAGATGACACATCAATCTGCATGAGTGATCTTCACTACACAACCAATGATTTTGTTTGAGTGATACCATTATCACTTCTCAACTTTGTTGAAAATATAGGTGCAATAGTCTTATAGGAATCCAAGAGTGTTTCAACACACTTCAAGTGAAACCAAGGAACTTCCACTCAAAAAGAATGCAAGAGTGTCTCAGTGCACTACAAGAAAAATCAAGGAAGAATTAGCACAAATACAAACAGTAGGATACCCCCCCATAATGCTGACTTGGGTGAGGCTTGATAGATCCACTAGAATGATGTGTCACCATGCTATGTAGAAGGGGCCAAAATTATCTACAACTGAAAAAAGGGTGTGTGTGGTTAAACTACACACTCGCACGAGGCAAGAATATCAGTGATTTTTTTTGTTGTCGTGGAGGAACTCTCACTTTGATAAAGTTGTGATTAGCAAACAATGGATCTACACAACCCCCCATGGAACTTTATAATTCAGTGCGAGTATAAATAGTTTTATGACACATCATGTCTGCAAAATCCCAAAAGTCATGGATGGACATTGGATCTAATGTGTCTACACAATAGTACTTACATAGGATGCTCAATTGATCCAAAGGACAAATCAAGAAAAAATTGGAAAATAAATTACTCTAAGGAAGTACATGAAATCACCTTTGCGACGATGCTCACCTATTAGGGCAAAAGGGTGAAAAAAATGACCCACCTCTCTTGTGTACCCGAGGGAATAGGTTTGGTCCACCATGGGACCATAAGCTCATCATTTCAGAAAAGAGTGCCCCTCCCAGATGGAGAGGGCCCAAGAAGAGATGAATAGGTGGCTGGGTTTGATGGTGGCTCTGCACGCCAACCCCCATAACCACCAAGAAATTATAGTGATTGACCACTTGAAGTGGACAATAGGGACTAAAAAACATGTGAGACATGATGTATTTGTGAAGCACAAACTGGATGAGAAACTCAATCCAACTTGTGAAGCACCATGAGGCTTTCGGTTGCTCCATGTGACTAGAAAGGCATTGATGGCTCTTTACTAGTGGCTCTTGATGGAGGCTCTTGATTTCTCCATGTGACTAGAAAGGCATTTGATGGTGGCTCTGCACACCAACCCCCATAACCACCAAGAAATTATAGTGATTGACCACTTGAAGTGGACAATAGGGACTGAAAAACATGTGAGACATGATGTATTTGTGAAGCACAGACTGGATGAGAAACTCAATCCAACTTGTGAAGCACCATGAGGCTCTCGGTTGCTCCATGTGACTAGAAAGGCATTGATGGCTCTTTACTAGTAGCAAGCGAGAAGAGTATGTTGCGGACACCAAACTCAATGTAGATCAAAGAGCATAATTTGGTGAGGCCTTGTACTGGTCACTAGTGATTTTGAAGCATGCCTCCCAAGGGCTCCAACATAAAATAAATGGTGGCCAATCTCCATGCTCAAAAAAGGTTCCGACCACTATGCGATCATGGACTGCCTATAGGCATCCACTAAAAAATGATGACCAAATTTGCAAAATGGCATCAATCAGATGTGCAAGCTTCCTTCTATAAATAAATAGAAGATTTTTTGAGATTCATAAAGGAATTAAGCATGCTGATAAGGACCAGCAACCCACTAGCATGTTCCACCAGCGCACCAAAGATGTTATGGTCGGCAAGAAGAAAAAGAATTTGCGGACCATCCAAGACAAGGTGCAAGGAAAAGATGGAATTGTAGGCCACCAAAGTTATGACACATGCTAGTTAGTATGCATGCTAAAAATAACCAGCACCACCGCACCAAGGATCATCATCTCACCTCACCACACCAAGGAAGATCCATGTTCACAATACATGCACAAGCTATAAAGTCAATGCACTTGCTGAAGCACATGTAGAGTGAGAAAAAGCTATGAAAGAGAATGTGGCCGACAGGAAGAAAAGTCCATGAGTCCACCACACTAGAGCTTTGCTGCCACTCAGACCTATGCTCAGTTGGAGTCTCTCAACTCCTAGAATATGGACTTGTAGACTTTGTGGATGGGACGCCTATGCTTGGTTATCACTCCTAGTGCTATCAAATCCATTGCATTCTCACAGTATTGATCCAATGATGATGAATGAGAGAAAAAACTTTCTACCTCAGCTCGACCAGTTGCAAGTTTGACTCCCACTGTTGATGCTAAAAGTGTGTTGATTTACAACATGAGTGTCACTACACTTGCTAGTAGGATAAGTCACAACATGAGGCACTAATCGATTAGAGAGAGTGATCCACTAGTCGAAGATTTCAAACACAACAAATAAAACATAGATGAAGCCTCAATACCATCAACCAAGCCCAATCTTAAGTCAAGAAGCCCGATCTGAAAGTCTTATCAAATAGAATGGACTTCAGATTTGGAAGGACATGCATGAGATTTCTCTTCTATGCCTCCCATATGCATGCCATAGCCAACCAAGGTGACACCATGGTCCAACTGAGTCTCATAGACACTTGTCTACACACCAGATGTATTGAACTAGAATCCCCTCCTACTGGCTTCAACTAGCATGTGTGATTGATAGCCAAGGAAGTTTGATCATATGTTCTCTTTAGATCCAGATACATAGACTAAAGGTACATGCCATGATCAAAATATAGATTACAATGTTGATCATCAAGATAAGATTGAAGTGATCAACAACACTGGTGTACTACATCACAAAAGCCTAAGACCTCAAAAAAAAATTCAACAAGATAATGAAAACTCTCTAAACTAGAAAGATTTGTAAGACTTAGGCTCTGATACTATGTTAGGATAGTGTAATCACCTAAAAATGGACAAAGACAATTTAATGATAATTCAAAGAAAATTAAGTGAAATCAAAGAAAATCAAGGATAAAATTGAATCAATTGAATCACAATGCATAATTAGCCAATCAAAATGAAAATCAAATCCTAATTCAAGATACATCAAAATTGAGAACATTTTAATCAAGTGTAATCAAATCAAAATACAATTAATTAAATTAATTGTATAGTCTTGGATTAAATTAATTCAACCCGTTCAAGGGGTACATGGCTAAAATAAATCAATTAAATCAATTAATAAAAATCAATTACTCTCAACAACCACAAAAGGGAGGAAAATCAATCAACCAATAATATTAAAGGAAAGACATTCACATGGATCAAGCCAAATTGAATCTCATTCACTCAAAATGAAAAAAGAATCTTGACCATTGATCTTGTCTACTTGTCCCAAGCTTTGAGGACACAAACTTTGCATTGTCTTCAAAGGGTGGAACCAAGGACTCAACCAAGGCTTAATCATGATCAAACCCAACTACACCCCCTACCATTGGGAAAATCTATAAAAGGAAGACCAAATTCCTTCGTTAAAGAAGAACCACATATTTGAGAATTGTATCAAACCTCTTGCAATTTGAGTTTAAAAAGGCATTTGAGAGCATTTTAGCATTTAGCTTGATAATTGTTAGCTTTAGCATATTGTTTATCTTTATCATTCTCATTCTAGGATTGTCATTAATGAGAGCTTGCTGAGAGCTTTGCATTAACATTCTTAGTAATAGAGCCATAGGATGCTCAATTAATCATTGATTTAGCTAAATAGTCACTCTATTGTGGTTTAATTTAGTTACTATTTCATTTATTGTTGATGATTAACCCTAATTCTATGAAGATACTTTTATTAGTAAACAAAATGGCACCCACCATGGGGCTCTAAGCCTCATTTTATCATTTTTATCATTTGGATCATATTTTGTATGCTTGTATTTGCTATTTTCTGTAAAAAATTTGCAGGAAATAGGTGAAATCATGCCTACAGTCAATTCAGTCATGCCTATAGTCTTCTGGATGACGCTCACATTCACTGTGTTGACGCCTCTTTGTTGAACATTTGCACTTGGTCGATAACTTCTAATTCGTCTTAAATTCTTTCTTGTCACCTGCAATCAAAATGATCACATTTAGGCAATAAAGATATCCTACCTTTGCCTTGAGAAGTCATGCCTGTGAGCTAAGAAGTGTCACCTATCAATAATCTGTTGTCGCCTGTGACCGAGCTTTGCGAAGCACTTTACAGAAATAGTCATGCCTCGTATAATTTATCTTATGCTTGCTATTCTTAAAGTGTCACTTTGACTTAATTCATTTACACAATTTTAAATATTCTTTGCACTTAACAGTAAATTGGTTCCACTTGTTTAATTTTCTGTGTCACCTGTGACACTTTTAAGTGTCACTTACTAACAGTAAAGTTACACATGCAAACAATTTAATATCGCGTATTTGCTAGACAATGTCACTTTCAATTTTTTGTCTTAATTTTCTTGTAGATTGATAAATTCATTTATTTGACTCTCTGTTTGTACATTTTAACTGTAAATGAGTAGGCATCAAAAATTTCAAAAGCCAGAAAGCAGGTTTAATCAAGAAGAGAAGGCACTAGCTAAGAAGATCAAGAAGGAAAACATAGCTCATATCAAAGCGGTTCTTGAGACAACACAAGAGGAGGACAATCAGGTATTTTAGAAATATATTGTTGTTGTTGAAGCTTATAAAATGAAATTTGTCTCTCTTAATTGGATCTTTAGTCCTTAGTTCAAGTTTTTATTTGAAAATTTGCAAATAAGGTGCTTAAAATTCATTACATAAATCTTTGCTTTATCAATTTTGATTTTGGTTTCCCCTCATTGTGATTGTTAGTGTTGACTAACTTGCTAGAGGACAAACACACTTGGAAGGAGCTATTGCCAAGGTAAGATGAAAACAATGAAATCACTCAAAAATGCCCCTAACTTCGGTTAGCTACAAAGAAAGAGGTAAGCCTAAACTAGTCAATATTTTCCCTTAGCTTGTGGCATTTGGTGCATTTAAAATATAGTAATTAAGAGGGATTAAAGAATCAAACACATAAATCAAAGCCCCTTGTTTGTGGAGGAGAGTAGAAATACTCAAATCCCTATAGTTAGTGGGTGAAATCAATTGAACCTTGTTAATTGTGTTTGGGAACTAAAGGGAAAGTTAGGGATATGCTCTTCACCTTCTTGGTGAACCAAATTCCCAAAAACTTAATCTTAATTCCATTTTCCTTGCTTTCAAAATGAATATGCTAGAACTTTAGTGGGCTCACCTCCCAAGTTTTCCTTAACAAGGCTGGTGAGAGGGACAACCCAAAGTCGGATACGCTCGCTTTTGCCGCGGGGATCCAACCCACTATAAAACAAAATGCATGTATCCTTAATGGGGTGCATGACAAAAGGATTTCAATTTCTCGAACATCCTCTAGTAGTCCTCATGGATTGTGCAAAATCATACCTTGGTGCATGTGGGAAGCCCCTTAACATACTTGGGGGATGAAAGATTAAAGTCCATTTTGAATGGAATCCACAATAAAATCTTGATAAAGTAGCAAATACCACCTTTTAGATCCATGTTTACGAACCAAATCTTGTGCTAAGGTAGGTGCTTGAAGTGTCTTCTTGTGAAAAACCCATTACAACATTCTACAAATCAAACATTTTGTGTTTAAGAGGGTAAAAGAGACAAGTGAATGTGTGGTTGTTGTGTTTGAAATACATAAACAAGTGAGAGATATCCATTGAAAATCATCTTAAATTTTTAAATCTCTTCAATAATAAATCAACAACTCTCATATCAAGGTTCATTCCAAAATGAACCCTTGTTGGTTGTCAGTTTCCACGTGGTCTCAAACATATAGGGTATCATTACAAGGTGATAGCACTCTTGTGGAAAACGTAGGGCAAGAGGTTGAGTACCAAAGTGTGTTCCAAGGTCACAACCAAGAAGACCTTTTTCCAAACTTATTCAAACAAAAACTTAGTGAGATGGATAGGAATTCAGCATATCACAATTTTCAACAAGGAAATAACCAAAATATCAACAATTCCAACCAAAATCCAATGGATACACTTGAGGAAAGAGTTGATAAGGCTACCCGAGACCTAGATTTTTTAGAGGTTATGGAGAAATTCATAGATAGGGATAAGGAGAACTTTTTCTTAAACCTAGCACAAAAGGGAGTGAAGCTTCCTTGTGACTTTGATATTGACCAACTTAGGAAGGACTAGCATCAAGATGATCCAATGCACGCTATGAGTAGGCAAATTAAGGCCTTCCAAGAACAAATCTATACCCTAAAGATGGCAGCTGAACCTCAGGCCTTCTCTATTGAAGCTTTGTGTCCTTTCCCTTTTGACAAAAGCTTAGTTATGGTGTCATTTCCCTTCAACACCATTTTTCCTAAATATGATAAATACATGGGTAAAATGGACCCCCGGGATCATCTAAGAGAGTTTTGCACCCTAAGTATAGAGTTCATGTGTAACAATACGTACCTAATGAGACTCTTTCCTAGAAGCTTAGGAGGACCCACAATGGAGTGGTTTTCAAAACTACCCCAAGGAATAAAGACCTTTGAGGAGTTGGCTTCAAATTTTGTAACCCATTACTCTTACAACATTGAGCATGAGATCACGATGCTCAAGTTATGCGATACCAAACAAAAAGATGGCGAGTCCTTCGTAGGATTCTTACAAAGTTGGAGGACCATTTTCGCAAGGTATCCATGAAGTATCCCTGAGAAAGAGAAGATGGAGATCTTCACTAATAACTTGACTGCGGAAATGAACTATTGATTACAACTTCAATGTCCTCCAACATTTGAAAAACTTATTGAAAATGGAGTTAAGATTGAAGATGTATTGGTCAAAAGATGTGAGATTAAATTATTTAAAGACAATAAATCCAACAACAACAACAACAATAATAATAATTATGTCCCTAAGTATTTTAATAATCAAGGGTCCAACAATCACAATGATAAATCAAAATCATGGAATAAAAATAACAATAAAAATCTTGTGAATGATGGGGTTGTGGAGTCACACAACTTGAAGTCTACCCCTTTTATTCTACCATATGGAGTGAATTCTTCAAACAATGTAAGTCAAGAAAACAAAGCTCCATATAATGCCAATAATTCCAACAATTCTAATAACAATAATTCCAACACTTCCAACAATAAGACTTGGGATAAGTCAAAATCTTACTCCAACAATAACAGAAAGAAATTCACCTACTTAGGTGAACCTTTGGAAAATGTACTAAAGACCTTGTTTGCCAATCAAGTTATCACATTACCTGACATATCAAGTTATGAACCTCAAGTTAAGCCACATTGGTGGAACAAATCTCATCATTGTGAATATCATCAAAATAGAGGTCATCCAACCAACAAATGCATGAGATTGAAGCACTTGGTGCAAGATGTAATTGACAATGGGACCATTAAAATCGAAAGACCTCAAAACAATGAGGACCATACAGCCTATAAGAACCCCTTTTTGAATCATGAAAAGGGTGAGTCATCCAATACGAATCAAAATCATAAAAAGGGTAATGAGAAAGTAAACTTTTCCCAAACTTATGATAAAACAATAAATACCCCTAAGTGAAGAGGACCAAAGCATAAATGTTGTCATAGTAAAAGGAAAATCAAGAGAAGCATCAGCAAATGTGGTCACTAGGGGGCAAGCCTCAAATATTTTCATACCTAATAATGCTCCAAAAATCATGTTGTCAAACCAAGCTTCCACATCGTCATCAAAACAATACAACTTGGTTGACCAATTGCAAAGAACTCCCACTCAAATTTCTATTCTTGTTCTGCTCAAACTATCACCAATCCATAAGGATATCTTGGAAAAATCCTTGTTGGAAACAAATGTGCCTCTAAATTTGGAGGTAGAAAAATTCCAAAACATGGTGGCACACCTAATTGCACCTCATTGTTTATCATTTTCTGAACAAGATGATATGTCTCTTAATCATCCCCAAAATCTGCCCTTACATATAGAAGTGTTGATCCACAAGCATAGGGTGAAAAGAGTCCTTATAGATGGAGGTGCTGGCCTATAATATTTGTACCCTTAGCTTAGTGAAAGCCTTAGGATTTTTTGAGGAGGCTATTGACCCAAAGAAAAAGATAACCATAAAAGCCTACAATGATGAAGAAAGAGCGTCAAGAGGAGTCATAGTCTTACCCATAAGAGTTGGTCCCATGCAAAAAGAGACCATATGCCAAGTATTGGAATTGAATTTGACTTATAATATTTTTTTAGGAAGGCCATGGATCCATGAAATGCAAGTCATTCCTTCAACATATCATCAATGCCTAAAATTCCCATATCAAGGGCAAGAGATAATGGTAAGTGGAGACCTCAATCCCTTCCAATATTGTAATAACATCAAGCCTATTAATGACTCATTGGTTCCACATAATGCTGAAGGGTATATGCCTAATCAAATTGAGCAAGGCCAAAGTTCCAAAGACATTCCTTTGTTGAAAGGAAAAGAAAAGATGGAAGAAGAAATTGTTGTTAAAGATACTCCAAAACTCATTAACCAAATGACATCGACTAAAGGAAAAGAGAAGGTTAATGAGGATAATATTATTAAAGAACCAAAAGAGGACCCTATCAAAGCTATCCAAGTGTATACCGAAGAAGAACACTATCAAAAGATGGACAAAATGATGAAAAAATTTGATAAGCAATGCAAAATCAAACAACAAGGAGTAGGAGAATACTCCTTATCTATGATGGACCTACCCTTATCACCAAAGTCCTTTGGAAAACCTCCAAGTCTACCTCATAAATATAATGAAAACTTTGTAATGGAAAGTACATCATTTTCCATGAGTGAAGAGGATAATGAAATTTTGAATTAGTTATACAAAGATGAAGAATCAAGTGCTCACATCAAGCACATCCAAAATATAACCATTCCTACACATCAATATGGTAAAGGGTTTGCAATCATGCAAAAGATGGGATACAAAGGTCAAGGACCTTTAGGCATAAGAAATGAAGGGCTAATTGAACCCCTGGAATCCACATGGTGAGATTCCAAGAAGAAAATAGGTTTAGGATATCTTGAAGAAGGATATACACAAAAACATTATCCCAAATTATATGATCAAATACTGCAATTGGAATCTCATAGTGATGAGGATTCCAATGAATGGGAATGGGATACCTTATTAGATGAGTCATGTCATGATAAGGGCATTGATGTTATCCATACCTATACCTCAACCAAAAATAAAGGACTAATGGTGGAATCCACTTCAAATCAAACATCTAGTTTTAGTCAAGAGGGTCCAAATGATGTGCCAAGCATAGAAATTGAAATAAATCAATGGGTAGGTGAGCCATACGTTCCTTCATGGAGACCTGCTATGGAAGAGTCAAACACTAGGTTTAATCTGCATGAGTTTTATCCAATGGAAACCATAGTGGATTCTAGTGAGGAGGATTTTGATCCTTCTTCTTTAGAGCATTTAAAGGAAGCCCATGTCCGAGATCTTCAAGATACAATGTATGAACCTTCCAACAATGAGATATACACTTTAAACCTAATTGAGACAAACCCAAGTGTTGACCCATTAACTCTCATTCGGCTAGACCTAATTGAATGGAATGCCATTGAACCCACTACCTTGCCAACTTTCTTGAATGGCAACATGGTGTCCCAATACCTTAATGCAGTTAAACCTTCTTCTACCAAAGAGCATCAAGAAGAAATGATCGAAGGGAGCATCCAAACTCTTAATCCAAGAAAAAATGAAAAAATATAAAAGGAAAAGAATCAAGTGTTGAAAACCACTTTGTGGAAACACTAGATCCAAAAGAAAGAAAAAAAGAAATAAAGGATGTTTCTAAAGGTGAAAACCCAACTGAGGCACCTTTGGAAGGAAGTTTGGATGTTCTACCAGACCACTATGAAGAAAGGTCTCCAATTCTAATCAAGCCAACAGAAAAGATAAACATTGGATCAGAAACAGAGTCAAAGATCATCCACTTAGCATCATCTCTATCAAGCAAAGAAAGAATAGAATTCATCAAGTTCTTTAAGGAAAAGCAAGTTAACTTCATGTGGTCTTATGATGATATGCTAGGTTTAGACCCAAATTTGATAATGCACCATCTCAATATAAAGGAAGGAGCCAAACCGGTCAAGCAGAAACTAAGAAAAATCCACCCTCATATAGCCCTACTTGTCAAAGTAGAGTTAGAGAAGCTATTAAAGGTTGGGTTTATAAGAGCCATTGATTATGCACAATGGATCTCCAATATAGTGCTGGTATCAAAAGTAGATAAGTCCATCATAATCTGCATGGATTTTAGGGACTTAAACTTGGCATGCCCTAAAGACAACTTCCCATTACCAAGCATTGATGCAATTGTAGACTTAACAGTGGGACACTCCATGTTTTCACTCATGGATGGATTTAGTGGCTATAATCAGATCAAGATAGCACCTGAAGATCAAGATAAAATTTCCTTTACTTGTTCATGGGGCACATTTTATTGGAATGCCATGCCTTTTGGCTTGAAAAATGCTAGAGCAACCTATCAAAGAGCAATGAATACAATATTCCATGATATGATGCATAAATTCATGGAGGATTATGTAGATGAAATACTAGCTAAGTCACATTCAATAATAGAACACCTACCTATCTTGGCAAAAATTGTTGAAAGGTTAGAGGAGTTCAAAGTGAGACTTAACCCAAAGAAATGTGCTTTTGGAGTCCAATCTAGCAAACTTCTAGGTTACATTGTATCTGCAAAAGGAATAGAGGTTGATCCCACTAAAGTGAAGGCCATAATGGAGATGGAAGCACCTAAAACCATTAGTCAGATGAGGTCTTTACAAGGAAGGATACAATCCATCAGGAGATTCATCTCTCAATTGGCAGAAAAATGCCACAATTTCAACCAACTCTTGCATAAAGACACAATCTTCAAATGGGATGAAAAGAAGGAAGAAGCTTTCAATCTACTAAAGAAGTACCTCATGAATCCACCAATATTGATGCCACCTATCAATGGCAAGCCTTTAATCTTGTACATTTCAGCAATAGAGAATTCATTGGGGGCACTCCTAGCACAAGAGGATGAAAATGGAAGAGAGAAGGTAATCTACTACATTAGTAGAACCTTAGTCAAATATGAGCTGAACTATACCTTCATGGAAAGGGCATGCTTGGCTGTAGTTTTTGCTTCCCAAAAATTATGCCATTATATGATAGCCCACAAGATAAGGCTCATCGCTAAAATTGATCCTTTGAAGTATCTACTAAACAAAACAACATTAAATGGAAGATTAGCAAAGTGGGTGATGATACTAAGTGAATTTGATATAGAATATGTTGATAGAAAAGAAATTAAAGGGCAAGTCATTGCAGACCAATTAGCAAAAGCACCAATTCATGATAATCATCCTATACAAGTGGAATTCCCAAATGCAGAAATTGTGAATGTGGAGGCAAAAACATGGCAGCTTTATTTTGATGGTTCCTACACTCATCATGGATCAGGAGTAGGCATACTTCCAATCACACCTCAAGGCTCCACTATCCAAAAATTTTACAAATTGCTATTTCCATGTACAAACAATATAGAAGAATATGAAGCCTTGGTTATTGGAATCAAGTTGGCATTAGAATGGAAAGTGACAGAATTAAAGGTATATGGAGATTCACAATTAGTCATAAATCAAGTTAATGAAGAATATCAGACAAAAGATGACAAATTGGTATCTTACAAAACCATGGTGGACAATCTCAAGAAGTATTTCATAATCATCACATTTGAGCAAGTACCGAGGGAAAAGAACAAAGCAGCAGATGCTATGGAAACTTTGGCTTCACTTTTGCAGATGCCTGATCAGAGTGCTAGATATGAGTTTTTGGTAGAAGAACCAATTCAACCTGCATATGACCCAACCCACCCTTATACCATTTTCCTACTTACTACAACCAAATCAGCTTGGTATGGACCAATTTACACCTATTTAAAAGATCAAACCCTTCCTATCAACCAAACCAGAAACCAAAAGAAAAGCTTCATTAGACAAGCTACCAAATATACTATAATTTCTGAAACATTGTATCATAAAAGTCTTGACAGAATGCTCCTTAGGTGTTTAGAAGAGGAAGAATCAAACTTAGCCTTATGAGAAATTCACGAAGGAATTTTTGGATCACACTCAAACAGATTATCTTTAGCTAAGAAACTTCTTAGGATAGGATATTTTTGGCCTACCATGGAAAAAGATTCTTGTAACTTTGCAAAAACTTATAAGAAGTGTCAATTCCATGGAAATTTGATACACGTGCCAGTGCAAGAACTTCATCTGATGACCACACCTTAGCCATTCTATCAGTGGGGTCTAGATCTAATAGGAATGATTTATCCACCATCTTTGAATGGGCATAAATTCATCATAACGGCCAGGGAATACTTTACTAAGTGGGTGGAAGTTGTACCCCTATCAACTTCAACAGGCAAATAGATATCCTTGTTTGTCCTAAATCATATAATTTGTAGATATGGTGTACCTCATGCCATCATAACGGATAATGCAAGGCATTTCAAGAACAAAGACATAACGGAATTGTGCATCAAATTTCACATGATCTATCATTCATCTTCAATCTATTACCCCCAAGGTAATGGACAAGCCGAAGCAACAAACAAAAACATATTGAAAATCTTGAAGAGAACGATGGATAATTCTGGTAGAGATTGGCATATCAAGATAAACCCAACCTTGTGGGCTTATAGAACAAGCATAAGGATGCCAATAGGGGAAAAACCCTTCTCCTTAGTCTTCGAAATGGAATCAGTTTTGCCTTTGGAGGTAGAACTTCCATCCTTAAGGATATCTATGCATGGTTTGATCAATGAAGAAGACTATAGGAAGACTATAGGGTTGCTAGGTTGCAAGAATTAGAACTCTTGGATGAAAAATAGAAGGAAGCCTTTGATCACTTAAAGGTGTAACAAAATAGAATGTCAAGATCTTACAATAAGCACATCAAACCAAGGACATTCCAAATAGGTGACCTAGTTTTGCGAGAAAATCCCAAAAACCAAGTAGAAAGGGAGAAGAAAGGAAAGTGGGAAGCAAACTGGTTAGGACCATTTCTCATTGTTGAAGATTTTGGAACCGACACATACAAGCTAGTAGATTGTGATGGTGAAGATCTACAAGAACCTATAAATAGCATACATCTCAAGAGGTTCTATACATGAGGTAGATGAAAGAGTATAAAGAGTATCAGATGGAGAGCATCATATTTATTGCACATAGTTCAAAAGAGATCCTAAAAATACCAAAAACATTGGAAAAGCTGAAAATACCAAAAACATTTGAAAAGCACAAAAGATCAAAAACAGTGGAAAATTGAGCATGAAGAAAGCAAAAACATTCAAATATGATCCTCAAAAAGATGTTGTCCTGGTGAAAACCTAGCAAATAGGTGCCTTGATGATGTCAAAAAAATTGAAAAAATGAAAAATACAAAAAAATCAAAAAAGAAGAAAAGTGCCTTGGTGAAAACCTAGCAAATAGGAACCTTGGTAGAAAAAAAAGAGAAAAAGCTTTAAAAATAGAAATAAAGAGCTTGATCCATTCAATCGGTGAAAACCTGGTAAACAGGCGTCATTGAAAGTCCAAGTCAATTGCATACTTAGAAGGTCACCTTGTAAATATTGCATTCACCAGCATTTGTATATATTGCATAATAAAACCCCATAGTTGCATTTACAAGTACCTCAAGATTTTGGTCCCCTAATCGAAAAATTGTCCTAAGTCCCATGAATGAAGTCAATATCAAACTAGGGGCAATCTACTCTAAAGGAGCGTGGATTCATCAACAAGCTTTATTCAATCAGAGAATCGATTCATCGCACTCAAAAGAGGAACACTTAATCAAATCTACATCCCAATGCAATTTGAGCCAAAAATGAAAAATTTAATCCAAGAACCTAAGGGTATGTGCAAGATCATGAGGGGCCAAACTATGCCCTTAAGTGGCAATGAAAAATCAGAAAATCAAGGTTAGTCAACTTGACGTGAAAATTTCAACTAGCTATGTACCTAATATCAAAAAGTTGTAAGAATAGAATCTGTAGAAAATTGAATGTAGTTTCTAAACTACTAGGCCTTTTTTGAGAAAAAGTTAGTATGATTGGTGAAAAGTATAGATTTCAATGCAGTAGTACACAAATTTTAGGAAAAGAATAAGAAGTAGGTGTATGTCTGACCACTTTAATCATATTCAAATGATAATATTTTATTATAATATTTTATATATAAGTAGTAGACTCATGCCCGGATGTGACACATATTTTTTTGTAATTTTATTCCAAAAAAATAATTAATTATGAATTTTCTGCTACAACATTTTTAGAATTAAAAAAATCTCGTGTCTGACCACCTTAACTCATTCAAAACTTTACAAAATTCAAAAAAAAAAATTTCTTATAGTAGGTGAAGCATAGAATGTGACGCATTTTTTGGATTTCAAAAATGTTATACCGTTTGAAAGTTATAGTCCTTTTTCAATCAGTATATAAATCAACACTTTAGAGGTAGCTCAATTAGAAAATAACTAATAATTACTTACCAAATTCAAAATTTGACAGCAATTATATCGATACAAATCTGATAATCTCCTTAAGATACCCTTTTCATTTTATCAAATTCGGGTGAAAAAAAAGTCGTTAGCTACATTGTCAAAGTCTGGAACTCAGAGAAACAGGTGAAAAACACATAGTTGAGACATTCCAATAGTTGACCATGTAGGTTTGGTGCACAAGGCAATATTGAGCCTAATTGGGTACCCGATATTTTTGGGTACCCGAATATGATGACAAAATTTTGAATTTTAACTTTGCCTCCATTTTCTCCCTCCCATTTCTCCATCCTTCATAAACTATATATTAGTTATATATTAGATATATTAAATATTATATAATATCAATTATATATTAAATGTTATATAATATATATTTTACATTAAATATTATTTAATATATATTAATATTAAAAACTATATATTAGATTATATATTATATATATTAAATATTATATAATATACATGTTACATTAAATATTATTTAATTTTATATTAATATCAAAAACTATATATTAGATTATATATTATATATAATATTATATATTAAATATTATATAATATACATTTTACATTTTAAATATTATTTAATATGATTCTGAGCATGAGCATGAGTCCCTACAGGGGCATAGTTGTGCCTTTTACAGGCGTCGAAAACCCTAGCTACGCAAAAATGAAGGCTTTGAAGAATAGTTCACTGGAGGTGGATTATAGAAGCAAAGGGCAAGAGAATCACTCTGTTTCCACCGCCTGTGGCTGTGAAATGGTATGTTTCCCTGCTTTTTCAACCGGAATGCTAAATTGTAAAGGTTCTCGAAATAGATTCTGGTCACCCGACAATTGTACCACGCCTGTTGATAATCTGACAGCTCAACAGAGTCATTGGGAGGTGAAACAAGAACAACCAGATGGATCTTTGAACCAGCCGAAGATTATGGAGAGCGGGGAAGGGTTTGGTAAAATGAACAGTTGTACTAGAAATTATGCAGGTGCCATAGAACTGACCGTAGTAATAAATTTAAAGAAGAGATCAGTGACAATGTGACATTATGAGGAAAGCCTTGCTATTTCGATGGCGTTGCCCTGATATTATGAAGAATGTCTTGCTGCTTCAATGCCAACGCCGCCTCTGTCTCAAACTTTCACCATTGCTTCACATCAGTACTTTGAGATATGGCAGGGATTGCGGGCTTTTGCACAACATAGTCCATCATAAATTCTCTATAAATCATCATGCATTATAATATTCTACGTGTTTCTAAACAAATTACTTGAAGAATTTAATTTTTACCATAATTTTGGATCCATGGATTGTCATTTTGCGCTCGGAGAGAAGCTATGGATTGCAAGAATTTGATAAATTTGGTTTATCTCATTTTCTTTCTCTGCCATTTCTGAGTAATACGATTTTGTTTTTGTCTGTCTTAAATGATTTCGCTTGAAGTTAATGAATTTTTTTAGATGATTTTGTTTGAAGTTTTAATGAAATTTCTTCCATGGATGCTAAAGAAATCTCTTCCATGAATGCTGATAAGACATTTAAACTCAGAGTTAATAAATTCTATAGCTTGAATGTTCTTTGTTGTAGAAGATTATTTTCATGGTTTTTGATTCATGCAATTCCATAATAGTTTCATTCTTAACAAAATTCATAACTAGATTTTCCATAGCCAATTTTCTTCCTGATCATTGCAATATTTTCTCCTCAACTAAACATTTTATAATCAGTTGATATACAATCACATTTTTCTCTTGGCCAATTCTGTGGGCTCACGATTGAGCCTGTAGATCCACAAAATGGTTGAAATTTGGATCTGGTGGAAGATTAGTATTAGCAAGAAGTCATTCACTAACATCTCATCTAGGTCATGGGGACTCCCTAGGGGTCCTGTTATGCCTTATCACGCGTTAGGACCTCTAGAAAGTCCCCATGACCCCTTTTGACACATTGGAATGCTCAAGTGTATCTTAAGGGGTCTTAGGACCCCTTAAGACACACTTGAGAATTCCAATGTGTCAAACGGGGTCATGGGGACTCCCTATGGGTCCTAGTACACCTTATCATGCGTTAGGACCCCTAGGGAGTCCCCATGACCCCTTTTGACATATTACAATGCTCAAGTGTGTCTTAATGGATCGTAGGATGCCTTAAGACACACTTGAGCATTTCAATGTGTCAAAAGGGCTCACAGGTACTCCCTATCACTCCTAGTATGCCTTATCATGTGTTAGGACCCCTAGGGAGTCCCCATGACCCCTTTTGACACCTAGGGAGCCCCCGTGACCCCTTTTGACACATTGGAATGCTCAAGTGTGTCTTAAGGGATCTTAGGACCCTTTAAGACACACTTGAGCATTCCAATGTGTCAAAAGGGGTCACGGGGGCTCCCTAGGGGTCCTAACATGTGATAAGGTGTACTAGGACCCCTAGGGAGTCCCCGTGACACCTTTTGACACATTGGAGTGCTCATGTGTGTCTTAAGGGGTCTTAGGACCCCTTAAGACACAAATGAGCATTCCAATGTATCAAAAGGGGTCTTAGGACCCCTTAAGACACACATAAGCATTCAAATGTGTCAAAAGGGGTCACGGGGACTCCCTAGAGGTCCTAGTATGCCTTATCACATGTTAGGACCTCTGGGGAGTCCCTGTGACCTCTTTTGACACATTGGAATGCTCAAGTGTGTCTTAAGGGGTCTTAGGACCCCTTAAAACACATTTGAGCATTCCGAAGGGTCAAAAGGGGTCTAGGAGACTCCCTAGGGGTCCTAGTATGCCTTATCATGAGTTAGGACCCCTAGGGAGCCCCCATGACCCCTTTTGACCCCTAGGGAGTCCCTGTGACCCCTTTTGACACATTGGAATGCTCAAGTGTGGCTTAAGGGGTCCTGAGACCTCTTAAGCCACACTTGAGCATTCCAATGTGTCAAAAGGGGTCACAGGGACCCCTTAAGACACACTTGAGCAATCCAATGTGTCAAAAGGGGTCAAGGGGACTCCCTAGGGGTCCTAACACGTCACAAAGTGTACTAGGACCCCTAGGGAGTCCCCTAAACCCCTTTTGACACATTGGAATACTCAAGTGTGTCTTAAGGGGTCTTAGGACACCTTAAGACATAGTTGAGCATTCCAATGTGTCAAAAGGGGTCACGGGGACTCCCTAGGGGTCCTAACACGTCACAAAGTGTACTAGGACTCCTAGGGAGTCCCCGTGACCCCTTTTGACACATTGGAATGCTCAAGTGTGTCTTAAGGGGTTTATGACCCCTTAAGACACACTTGAGCATTCCAATGTGTCAAAAGGGGTCACGGGGACTCCCTAGGGGTTCCAACGCATGATAAAGCATACTAGGACCCCTAGGGAGTCCCCGTGACCCCTTTTGACGTATTGGAATGCTCAAGTGTGTCTTAAGGGGTCCTACAGGGTCCTAAGACCCCTTAAGACACACTTGAGCATTCCAATCTATCTAAAGGGGTCACAGGGACTTCCTAGGGGTCCTAAGGTGTCATAAGGTGTACTAGGACCCCTAGGGAGTCCCCGTGACCCCTTTTGAGACATTGAAATACTAAAGTGTGTCTTAAGGGGTCCTAAGACCCCTTAAGACACACTTGAGCATTCCAATGTGTCAAAAGTGGTCATGGGGACTCCCTAGGGCTTCTAACACATGATAAGGCGTACTAGGACCCCTAGGGAGTCCCTGTGAACCCTTTTGACACATTGGAATGCTCAAGTGTTTCTTAAAGAGTCTTAGGGTTCCAAAGACCCCTTAAGACACACTTGAGTATTCTAATGTATCAAAAGGGCCCCTAAGACCCCTTAAGACACACTTGAGCATTCCAATGTGTTAAAAGGGGTCATAGGGACTCCCTATGGGTCCTAACGTGTGATAAGGTGTACTTGGACCCCTAGGGAGTCCTCGTGACCCCTTTTAACACATTGGAACACTCAAGTGTGTCTTAAGGGGTCTAAGGACCCCTTAAGACACACTTGAGCATTCCAATGTGTCAAAAGGGGTCACTGGGACTCCCTAGGGGTTCTAGTATGCCCTATCACATTTACTAGGACCCCTAGGGAGTCCCCGTGACCTCATTTGACACATTGGAATTCTCAAGTGTGTCTTAAGGGGTCTTAGGACCCCTTAAGACACACTTGAGCATTCCAATGTGTCAAAAGGGGTCATGGGGACTCCCTAAAGGTCCTAACATGTGGTAAGGTGTACTAGGACCCCTAGGGAGTCCCCGTGACCCCTTTTGACATATTGGAATGCTCAACTGTGTCTTAAGGGGTCCTCAGACCCCTTAAGACATGATTGAGCATTCCAATGTGTCAAAAGGGGTCACGAGGACTCCCTAGGAGTCCTAACATGTGATAAGGTGTACTAGGACCCCTAGGGAGTCCCTGTGACCCCTTTTGACACATTGGAATGCTCAAGTGTGTCTTAAGAGGTCCTAAGACCCCTTAAGACACACTTGAGCATTCCAATGTGTCAAAAGGGGTCACGGGGACTCCCTAGGGGTCCTAACATGTGATAAGGCATACTAGGACACCTAGGGATTCCCCATGACTCCTCTTGACACATTGGAATGCTCAAGTGTGTCTTAAGGGGTCCTAAGATCCTGTAAGACACACTTGTGTATTCCAATGTGTCAAAAGTGGTCATGGAGACTCCCTAGGGGTCCTAATGTGTGATAAGGAGTACGAGGACCCCTAGGGTGTCCCCATGACCCCCTTTTGAGACATTGGAATTCTCAAGTGTGTCTTAAGGGTTCCTAAGACCCCTTAAGACACACTTGAGCTTTCCACTATGTGAAAAGAGGTGACGGGGACTCCCTAGGGCTCCTAACGCATGATGAGGTGTACTATGACCCCTAGGGAGTCCCTATGACCCCTTTTGACACATTAGAATGCTCAAGTGTGTCTTAAGGGTTCCTAAGACCCCTTAAGACACACTTGAGCATTCTAATGTGTCAAAAGGGGTGATGTGGACTCCCTAGGGGTCCTAACACATGATAAGACATACTAGGACCCCTAGGGAGTCCTTGTGACCCCTTTTGACACATTAGAATGCTCAAGTATGTCTTAGGACCCCTTAAGACACACTTGAGCATTCCAATTTGTCGAGAGGGGTGACGAGCACTCCTTAGGGTTCCTAATACACCTTATCATTCATTAGGACCCCTAGGGATTCCCCGTGACCCCTTTTGACACATTAGAACTCTCAAGTGTGTCTTAACGGGTTGTAGAACCCCTTAAGACACACTTGAGAATTCCAATATGTTAGAAGGGGTCACAAGGACTCCCTAGGGGTCCTGACATGTGATAAGGTGTACTAGGACCCCTAGGGAGTCCCCGTGACCCCTTTTGATAGACTGGAATTCTCAAGTGTGTCTTAAGGGGTCCTACGGGTCCGTAGGACCCCTTAAGACACACTTGATCATTCCAATCTGTCAAAAGGGGTCACAGGGACACCCTAGGGGTCCTAACACATGATAAGGTGTTTTGGGACCCCTATGGAGTCCCTGTGACTCCTTTTGACACATTGGAATGCTCAAGTGTGTCCTAAGACCCCTTAAGACACACTTGAGCATTCCAATCTATCAAAAGGGGTCACGGGGACTCCGTAGGAGTCTTAGTATGCCTTATCACATGTTACGACCCCCTAGGGAGTCCCTGTGAAACCTTTTGACACATTGTAATGTTCAAGTGTGTCTTAAGGGGTCATAGGACCCCTTAAGACACACTTGAGAATTCCAATGTGTCAAAAGGGGTCACAGGGACTCCCTAGGGGTCCTAGTATGCCTTATCATGCATTAGGACCCCTAGGGAGTCCCCTACACCCATTTTGACACATTGGAATGCTCAAGTGTGTCTTAAGGGGTCTTAAGAATGCTCAAGTGTGTCTTAAGGGGTCCTACGGGGTCCTAAGACCCCTTAAGATAGACTTGAATGTTTTAATGTGTCAAAAGGGGTCACAGGGACTCCCTAGGGGTCCTAACACATGATAAGGCATACTAGAACCCCTAGGGAGTCCCTGTGACCCCTTTTGAGACATTGGAATGCTTGAGTGTGTCTTAAGGGGTCCTAAGACCCCTTAAGACACACTTGAGCATTCTAATGTGTCAAAAGGGGTCACGGGGACTCCCTAGGGGTCCTAATGTGTGATAAGGCATACTAGGACCCCTAGGGAGTCCCCATGACCCCTTTTGAGACATTGGAACACTCAAGTGTGTCTTAAGGGGTCCTAAGACCCCTTAAGACACACTTGAGTGTTCCAATGTCTCAAAATAGGTCACAGGAACTCCCTAGGGGTCCTAACATGTGATAAGGTGTACTAGGACCCCTAGGGAGTACCTGTGACCCCTTTTGATACATTGGAATGCTCAAGTGTGTCTTAAGCAGTCAAAACACTCAAGTGTGTCTTAAGGGGTCCTAAGACCCCTTAAGACACACTTGAGCATTCCAATGTGTCAAAAAGGGTCACGGGCACTCCCTAGGGGTCCTAACGCGTGATAAGGTGTACTAGAACCCCTAGGGATTCCCGTGACCCCTTTTGACACATTCAAATGCTCAAGTGTGTCTTAGGGTGTCCTAAGACACACTTGAGCATTCAAATGTTTCAAAAGGGTCACAAGGACTCCTAGGGGTTCTAGTACACCTTATCACGCGTTAGGACCCCTAGGGAGTCCCCGTGACCCCTTTTGACACATTGGATTGCTTAAGTGTGTCTTAAGGGGTCCCTAAGACCCCTTAATGCATACTTGAGCATTCCAATGTGTCAAAAGGGGGTCACAAGGACTCCCTATGGGTCCTAGTATGCCTTATCATGTGTTAGAACCCCTAGGGAGTCCCTGTGACCCCTTTTGACACATTGGAACACTCAAGTGTGTCTTAAGTGGTCCTAAGACCCCTTAAGACACACTTAAGCATCCCAAAGTGTCAAAAGGGGTCACAAGGACTCCCTAGGGGTCCTAGTATGCCTTATCATGTGTTAGGACCCCTAGGGAGTCCTCATGACCCCTAGGAAGTCTCTCTCTCCACCTCCAGTGAACTATTCTTCAAAGCCTCCATTTCTGTGTTGCTATGGTTTACAATGCCTATAAAAGGCACATTTAATACAAAGATTTAGTTGACCACCTTTAAAGACCTAAAAGAAATGAGAAAAAAATTTAGGCCAAAAATACAAACCACATTTCTAGAACAATCCAGCTGGCTTCATCTACTAAGGCACGAAGAACTTCATTAATGTATGCTCTAGGAGGAAGATTATAATTTCTATATTTCTACAAGAGATTCTCCAAATTGTTATTATTATATATAATATATTAGTATACATTAGTATATGTATTATATACATGTTAGTATATATAATACATTAGTATATTATAATACATTAGTATATTTTAATACATTAGTATATATATAATATACATTATATATATCATATGCATCTTTTATTTATATCTATTATATACATCAATATATGTAAAAGTTAAATTTTTTAAATTTTCTCCCACCCTTTTTTCATCAGCCTGAAAATATCGAGTATCCGATATGAAATCGGATACCCAATTTTTGCCAGGTAATATTTGACCAAAATATTCCCTGTCCCCATTATACCAGACAATCACAGGATTTGATACTTTTTTCACGTGTTGTGAAAAAAAAATGTGATTTGGGGCCCATTGTTTGATTTTTTGTCGACTTGTGGTCTCACCATGGGAAGCAGCAGTCGTCGAAAGGCTAAACGCAAGAGGAAGTTGATAGATGACAAAATTCAAGCATATAGGGAAAAAGATAAGGAAAATCACTGAAGAAGGAGAGAAGGTATGTTAAACATTAATCAAGGTGACCCTGTAAATGTAGTTGTAAGTGAAGAGATGTTCAATTTGAAAATGCACAGATGGAGATTGAAAATATAGACTTTGGGAACCAAAATGTTGCACAAGAACCAGATGAATGTTATACATCTCCAAATTATATGCGAAATGAAGTCCCTTGCAATAAAGATAATCAATCTTCAAATTTGGGGCTTTCAAGAAAACCTAAATGGTTAATTGAAATTGAGGAGAACATTATGAATAATTGGGAAGGAAAGAGGTCACATAGAACCATTAGGATGTGGGCTTCAAGACTTTATGATCAATTTTTTCAAAACAAGACATTGGTTGAGCAATGTCAAATTTTTGTGCAGTTGTTAAAGATGCAAAACATGAGACTTGTGCTTGTGAAATTGAAGATTTGTGTGAACAAGAAAATGGAGAGAAATGCCATTGTTGTGAAGAATCTTTTCAATGCTCTCATACCATTGGGAAGACTAGCAGAGAAAAAGATAAGAGAGTTGCTCGGAGGGTTATTACAACCTCCTTAGTAAGTCATCAGTTGAGAAAGGCTCGTTTGATGAGACAAACTTGTGTTGACTTCAATATAGACCGTAAAACTTTGGGTAGAGCACTTGCATGAAGAGAAAGACTTGATGATCCACTTCAAATTGATACATGGGCTTATGGTGGGAGACTTCCACATTTCAATAAGAAGCTAATAGATGTTGTCAAGGATGAAATTCAACAATTTTGGGATGCTAACTCAAGAGTGTCACCAAATGTGAAGGATGTCTTGAAGTTGAGAGTTGGCAATGGAGACCGTACTCCACATCCTAAACATTATGTGGAGGTAAGTCAAACAATGTTGTATAAAAAATTTTGTGAGACACATCCAACATTGAAAATATCACAAAGGTCTTTTGAATCCCTGAAACCATTTTATTGTGTACCCCTTAAGATTCGAAATACATGTTGTTGCAAATATCATGTTGAGTTTTCAATGCATCATGAATTATTATGATCCATTCATTCTACTTTGCATACTAATGAAATGCTAGAGGATTGTGGTGCAAGTGGTCTTCCCAAATCATCAAGAGACTTGCTAGATCAATTTTTTATGTCATAGAGATGATGGTTGTTTATTTTATAAAAAAGATTGCTTAAATGCCAGGTGCTCAGAATGTCATGGCTTCTCCAAGTTTAGAACATGTTTCATGAGGGTTTGGAACACAATTTTGGAAAGACACTCGTCCAAAAAAAGGTATATGAAATAGTGAAATATACATTGAAGAGTGGAGGTGAAGGCTCTAGATGTGAGTTAGTTGCAAAAGAATACAATGTTGCTGATTTTATCTCAGATTTCAAGACAAATCTTTTTTACAAGTATGCAAGGCATAGTCACGGGTCTCAATGGTTGGATCAACAATTCAGGACATGTAAGGACACTTTCCCCATTGGAACTATTATATCCATTGTAGACTTTGCGGAGAACTATACATTGCAGCCCCAAAATGAGACTCAAGCTCAATATTACAATTCCATTCAGGTGGCTATTTTTGTACACATCACATATAGACATTCCCCTGAAAGAAAAAAAGATGAGCGAAAGATAATTAGAGAGTACCATTTTTATATGAGCGATGATAGGTCTCACTCTCATGAGTTTGTTCAACATTATTTCCAGAACTATTTTGACTTCTTGCAGGAAAATGGTATTGCTATGGATAGGCATCTCATTTGGTCAGATAATTGCACTGGTCAATTTTAGAATGCTATAATGTTTTATTGGTTGTGTAGAATGCATGTGGAGAGAGGTTTACCTCATATTTGGAGTTTTTTTGAGTCAGGGCATGGGAAAGGGGAGCATGATGGAGCAGGTGTGTGTGTGAAGAGAGCTCTAGTTAAGGAGCAATTGAGGATTTCAGGTGCTGTACTTCTTGATGCTCATTCTATTATTGATTGGTGTACTTTAGCATTGTCACAGGGGGGGACTCTTGATTCTATAGTGTGTAGATTCTTTTGGTTGGTTGAGGAGGGAACTATAAGAGATAGATTGGATTGTCAAACAGTGAAAGACTCTTCAAAAATGCATTCATTCCAAAGCTCCAATAGTAGTACATGGACCATTTGGACACGAAGTTGGCTTGTTTTTGCCCCATGTGTTTTTAGTATGATTGGGATCATTGTGAGTAAAGTGAGTGGGTGGATACATGGGTTCCACAATATCTGACTCCTTTATCTTTGACACTCTCTATAAGAAATGATGACATGGACACTTCAGTTGACTATGACCATCTTTCAAATCTTCTAAAGCTAAGAGATGTTTTTGTATTGGTTGCACCGCAGGGAATGATGAGAGGTTAGATTATTGGTTAGCACATTATGTACAAGGTAAACAAAAGCTTGTACAACTGATGATAGATGGTGATGCATTCACATATCCTACTAGTTTTAGTTGTTGTTGCGGGAACATGGCTGCGAACATACATGATTAGAAAGAATGGAGTTCCCGCATTTGAAGACTATGAGAAGCACAAAACTATTCTCATGTATTCACACCTTGTTATAGCAACAAATGTCAAGTTGTCAAAGCATCAATGAAGACCCAAAGACAAAAGAACTTTGGACTATTACTACTGCTGATCATGAAGCACTATTGGAGTCCCTGAAGCAAAGAGATGACCCTTTAGGAACAGTTGACTAGGTAATAAGTTAACTTAGTGCATTGTTTTCTAAGTTCGTTAAACTTAATTTCAATACATTAATTTGAACTTTCTTAGATTGTATTTTGAGTCAATAAACTTGGTTTTGTATGTGGATTGTAACTTGTGCAGGAGCACCTAGGAAGATGCCTATTGTCACCATGGATCCGATCAGAGGTAGAAGGAAAAAAGGATCCTTAATTTTTAATTGAGATCTTTTGAAGCCTATAATGGCAATTTGTAACAATCAATTTGATTTAAAAGTTAAATGTCCTAAAAATCTTCATAAGGACTTATGACCAAAATCATGTATGGGTGGCCAATAGTGCCAAGAAGGGATCTTACATGTCATATACTTATGTCATTTGCATGGTTTGAATTCTTACAAGTTTGATTGTTGTTTATGCTTTTAAGGATATTATTTTTTAGCATTTCAAACAATCTATAAAAGTTAAAACCTCAAATATAATAAGCTCCACAATTCAAATTTCACAAGCTTAATCATGATTAATTTCATAGTTCAAATTTCAAACATACCACTAATAGTCAGTTGAAAGCAGCTCAACAATGTGTCTTTCAAACTGGTAGTGATCTTTTGGGGCTCTTATCTCAGACTTCGTGAGAGGTATCAAAAAATCATTAGGTTCTATGAGATCATGTTTTCAAGGTCTACAATAACATCTCTCGATTTATGGAAATTCGACTTCATTTGCATTTGGCAAGGTGATCTCAGTGGATGTGAAAACTTCCAGTGAGGGTCAGTTGAAAGTGGCTCAGCAGCATTTCTTTCAACTGTCTGACCTGGCATCAAACTGTCTACTCCATCAGCTCTAGTTGGCTGGGTAAACACTAATGACAACCCCATTCTATCCATAGAGTCAACGGAATGCTTGCGACCACGCTCAACCCAAGTGACCCCAAGGTGTACTAAGCATGATTGGGCAGTGATCTTCTAGGGCTTGTATCTCAGACCTCGTGAGAGCTATCGACAAACTATTAGGTGCTACAAGATCATGTTTTTGAGTTCTATGTTAACCTCTCTCAGTTTTTGGGCGATTCAACTTCGTTTGCATTTGGGCAAGGCGATCTCAGTCGATGCCAAAACTTATAGTGTGGGTCAGTTGAAAGTGGCTTAGCAACATATCTTTCAAACTGTCTAACTAGCATTGAACCATCTACTCCATTGGCTCTAGTTGGCTGGGTAAATTCTAGTGACAACCCCATTCTTTCCACAGAGTCATCGGAACGCTTGCGACCATGCTTGACCCAAGTGACCCCAAGGTGCACTAAGCACGATTGGGCAGCGATCTTCCAAGGCTCGTATCTTGGAATTCATGAGAGGTATCAAAAAATCATTAGGTGCTACAAGATCTTGTTTTTGAGGTCTACAATAACCTCTCTCAGTTTTGGGTGATTCGACTTCGTTTGTATTTGGCAAGGCGATCTCAGTCAATGCCAAAACTTGCAGTGAGGGGTCAGTTGAAAGTGGCTTAGCAGTGTATCTTTCAAACCGTCTGACCTAGCATCAAACCATCTACTCCATTAGCTCTGGTTAGTTGGGTAAACACCAGTGACAACCCCATTCTGCCCACAGAGTCATCGGAATGCTCATGACCACACTCAACCCAAGTGACCCCAAGGTGCACTAAGCATGATTGGGTAGTGATCTTTTGGGGCTCGTATCTTGGAATTTGTGAGAGGTATTGAAAAAACCATTAGGTGCTACAAGATCATTTTTTTGAGGTCTACAATAACCTCTCTTGGTTTTGGGTGATTCGAATTCGTTTGCATTTGGCAAGGTGATCTCAGTCGATGCCAAAACTTGCAGTGAGGGTCAGTTAAAAGTGGCTCAGCAACATATCTTTCAAATCATCTGACATGGCATTGAACCATCTAATCCATTGGCTCTGGTTGGCTGGTTAAATGCTAGTGACAACCCGGTTCTACTCATAGAGTCACTAGAATGCTCGCGACCACGCTCGACCCAAGTGACCCCAAGGTGCACTAAGCACGATTGGGTAGAAATCTTCTGGGGCTCGTATCTTGACTTCATGAGAGGTATCAAAAAATCATCAGGTTGATATAGGATCATGTTTTTGAGGTCTACAATAACCTCTCTCAGTTTTGGGTGATTTGACTTTGTTTGCATTTGGTAAGGCGATCTCAGTGGATGCCAAAACTTGCAAGTGAGGGTCAGTTGAAAGTGGCTCAGCAGTGTATCTTTCAAACCGTCTGACCTGGCATTGAACCGTCTGCTCCATCAGCTTTGGTTGGCTGAGTAAACACTAGTGAAAACTTTTTCTACCCATAGAGTCACCGGAATGTTCGTGACCACGCTCGACCCAAGTGACCCCAAGGTGCACTAAGCACGATTAGGCAGTGATCTTCCAGGGCTTGTATCTCAAACTTCGTGAGACATATCAACAAACCATTAGGTGCTATGAGATCATGTTTTTGAGGTCTAAAAATAACCTCCCTTAGTTTTGGGTGATTCAACTTCATTTGCATTTGGCAAGGCGATCTCAGTCGATGCCAAAACTTACAGTGAGGGTCAGTTGAGAGTGGCTCAACAACATATCTTTCAAACCGTCTGACCTGGCATCAAATGTCTACTCCATCAGCTTCAGTTGGCTAGGTAAACACCAGTGACAACTCTATTCTTCCCACAGAGTCACCGGAATGCTCGCAACAACACTCGACCCAAGTGACCCCAAGGTGCACTAAGCACGATTGGGCAGCGATCTTTCGAGGCTGGTGCAGGGCACCCTCCACTAGTAGGAATTTGAATTGCATTGTTATGTTTGTGATAAATAGGATGGATCTAAATAGATCATCCTAATTTTGGTTTGGAATCCCTAATGTGTGATCAAGGATCTTTTGGCAATGTTATAAGCCTAAGATACCGTAGGTCATGGGGTTCACCTAGTTAGTGATAATTTGCTAGGTTAGGCTTATGGAGTCTTAAAGGTTGATTTTAGATTATTTTCACTTGAAAAATCATGTTGATAGGTTTTTATCTCAAAAATAAATCATAAACTCTATCGAGTTCATAAAATGGCATATTTTGCAAAATTGCAAAAATGCAATAAAAGTTGTTGCAACTTTCTAAAATTTCTCGAGAGATTGGAATTGGAAACCCAAGAGTCAAATGGGTTCTCCAATAAATATAACTTCATTTGAAAGTTATATATGCTCATCACTTCGAACCATAATGGTAAGAAGTTGATTTTTGTAAACTGATGCCATAAAGGAGGAATACAAACCATTTTTGAGCCATTTCTCAGAGTTGTACGGGCGTGTACGGACTTACAGGGTCATGATTTGAATGTGGGAATACTATATTTTCATGTTAGTGAACATTATTTTTGATTTGAAGAAGTTTTAGTTTCATTTGTTAAAGTTATTTCAATTCTTTTCAAAATAGTCAGGAAGTAAGCTTTTTTAGGGCCCTTAACACTAATGGAGACCTAACTTGCATTCTAGCAGTGGGTTTAACCTAAGAATTTGGAAAATGAAAGTTAGGTCTATGTATTAATGGATTCTAAAGGCTCATGCAGTGGCTTGAAGGGAAAGGCCTTCATGCATCAAGCCCTAGTCTGAATTTTTGAGAGGATTCAGTCTAAAAACTAGAAGAAAGTTGTAAAGAAGTACATAGAATAGATAAGTGAGTGAAGTAAAGGTGGTTTTGAGTCATTTGGGGTTGGAGAAGATATCTGAAGCACTTTACCAATTCCATGAACCGTATACCTCATACTTGCTTTGTAAACCAAGCTTAATTAGGCCAATTAGGTCTGTGTCCAAGGTGGGTGTTAGGTGGCACTGGAGTGGAGTTGGAAGGCAAGGCTTTGGGATCTTAAATAAATTCCAAATGGGTGTCTAAAAATTCCCTTATTGTATCAGGATACTCAGTTGTGCAAAAGTTAGAGTAGAAAACCTCTATTGAGAAGGCTACAAGGAAATTGGCATGCAGGTCTAGTTTGCCATGGTACAGTTTTGGTGGGAATAAACCAAGTGTTATTTCAGAGGCCTTAGGTCATATGAGGACCATCTAAATGCTTGGGAGCAGTCAGGAAGTCCACTGGTGAAGAGTTCTATCAATAAGTTAGTTTAAGGCCTAGTGTCCTAAAGCCAAAAAGGCATTGAAGTTTGATTGAGTGTGTAACTTTGCAAAGGGAGTTTATTGGGATAGAAATACATTTTTTTGGTTATGTTATACCATCAAAAGAGTTTGGGATTACCCTTAAGCCTTTGTGGTTGGTTGGTGAGTTGTGGGAGGTAGTAGAAGGGCACTCCACCTTTCTTGCTGTAACGTCTGCATAGGGGCTCGTATATGTAAACTATTCGACAGAATGCCCACAAGCAGAGCACGGCATATGGAATTATAGATAGGAATAGTAGAACTAGTAAAAGGTATCCAAAAATGAATTTTCCAAAGCTTTTTAGGTTAGACTGGTTGATGACAATGAGAATTGGTTTTGCACATCGACAGTATTGGCATTCAAGAACTTGATAATCTATAACGCAATTTCAATATTAAGACATTATCATTTCCTGAGAATTCCCAACAACGAAGTGTCAAGGAGGACCCGACATTCTTCCTGATGGACAGAACCTTATTTCATGCTCGGTTGTTGGATTCATAGAGGTCTGGGACTATATCAGTGGGAAACTTAAGAGCGATTTTCAATACCAAGCTGATGATGCCTTCATGATGCATGATAATATAGTTCTTTGTGTTGACATCAGTCATGATTTAGAGATGTTGGATTCAAGTTTACAGGGTGGGAAAATTGAGGAGGACGTGCTCATAATTGAATCCCAAAATACGTATGTATGATGGCTTCAACAAAATGTTTCTTGGTGTCACTTGCATGAAGCGGTATGTGTGTGGAGAGCCAGAAATGACACGTTCTAGTTATAGCACCAAGTGTCCAATCAAAACACAGAGGCATTAACACTTGTGTTGCAATAAGATCCAGATGGCACTATTCTATAGGAATAGATCCATTTTGAAAGATGTAGAGCGCCAAGTAACATGGACTTTCATAACAAAATATTACTAAGGCTCTCACAAAGGTAGACTTTAAATGTATTCAAGAAAGAAGATGTGGATAGACACATCCTCAAGAATTAGTTATTATAACAGGAAAGAAACTGACCGAAAGGGGAAATAAATAAGGCTCGTAGAGGAGATTTTGGGGGTTCCGAATTTCGTCTGACCTGAGAGACTTTGTGCCAAGAGAGGGATAGATTAGGATTTTTATTGTAATACAGGGAAAGAGGGATTTTATTTTTAGATAATGATTAATGTACAGGAATAGCAGAATCTTTGTTGTTTTGTTGTGTTCAAAGAAGGATATGTCAGCATATTAAAACTTTGATTTTAGATGCCACTTTCTAATTGATATTCATCTTTGAATGATATTGGTTTCTTTTGAATGTGTATCTATTATGTTTGATCATCAGCACAATCATCTATGGACTTTGTGCTATAGTTTTTCATGTATTTGGAAAGAACCATTTGTCTTTCTCTCTTAGTTTCTTTCTGTAATGCATTGTTTAGGAAAATGAAATTTGTAGCATTTACTATCCTTTTCTTTTTAGTAAATTAGTCCCTTCACATCTATCTTGTGTTTATGAATAGATGTTTGTAAGCCTTTATTTCTTTCAAGTTAAAAGCATTATCATTTATAGTTTAGTTGATTCATTGTAAATCTTGCACGGGGAGTTGTACCTGAATAATTTAGAGGGCGCTTACGCTTCTCAATAGCGAAGTGACCCAACTGTTGGAGTTGGTTGAGTCTTTTTTTTGGGCTTTAAGGGTCATTTTGTAGTGTTTCTTTGGAAGAAAAATCTGTTCACCAACAAGAAGTTAAAACTCAAACATAATAAGCTCCATGAACAGGGTATTCTAGAGTAAAGAAAAACAAATGTAACTTCAACAAGATATAATTTA
Source organism: Chamaecyparis obtusa (assembly GCA_027943335.1). Taxonomy (NCBI): domain Eukaryota; kingdom Viridiplantae; phylum Streptophyta; class Pinopsida; order Cupressales; family Cupressaceae; genus Chamaecyparis; species Chamaecyparis obtusa. The sequence goes on along the minus strand of BSBK01003611.1, from coordinate 1,022,087 downwards.
AATCATAATGATAATCATAGTCAAGATATAACTTCACCATTCAATTCCATAAACATGAATAATAAATATGTATATACAAAAGATGACGCAAATATAACATATAAATGAACATGTTCTATATATGTATCAAATGTATCAAAAGTATGTCCATATACAAATATGGCACATGCCATTTCAAAATGTCTACAAAATCAATGTTTTAAGGTGTACAATGTGGCATATATGCCATCTCAAAATGTGTCAAGTGTCATCTCTAAATGACCACAAAAACTAAAACTGCATCCTATGCTGTAGGGGGATCATCAAAATGTAGGCCTCTTTGAAGAAGTGTTGGGCTCTGATTGATCCTGCATAAAAAATGAGTTCAAACCAAAGTTAGATTGCTTACTTTATATGATTTGTACACACACACACACACACACAGATATAGATATATATATATATATATATATATATATATATATATATATATACATATATATATATATATATATATATACATATATATATATATATATATATATACATATATATATATATATATATATATATATATACATATATATATATACATATATATATATAATATATATATATATATACATATACATATATACATATATATATATACATATATATTATATATATATATATACTATAATAATATATATACATATATATATATATATCATATATATATCTATATCTATATATATATGTATATGTATATATATATGTATATGTATATATATATATGTATATATTATATAATACATATAATATATATATATATGTATAATATATATATATATATATGTATATATATATATATGTATATATATATATATATATATGTATATATATATATATATATATAAAATTCATAATTTTCAAAACACTAATTTAATTAAAATTATAACTAAATACAAATATTTGTACCTGGTCTCTCAATCACCTACCACGAGCAGGTGTCCTAGCATAAGTCCTAGGTAGCAAAGGGACCATGCCAGCAATACCAACTCTGACCTATAAATATATATTTGCAATAATGAGATTAGTAGAGTGGTGCAACATAGAGTAATAAATCTACAAAATAGGATGATAGCATATTAAATTACAAATTGATTGAACTAAAGTTAAAACTTACATCAGGTGATCCCTCCTTCGGAATAGTGGGCTAGGTCAACAAAGAATGAAGGATTCTTGTGGGCCCTCCCTCACAGTCGGAGTAACCTACGAGAGTAAAAATATTGTCAATTATATATCAATGTACTTCATCATAGCAAACCTGGTTACAAATACAAATAACAATATGTAAAATTCTACGTACAATCAGGCTATCACTCCGATTCGAGACGCCTGTAACCCTATGTTGTCGAACCGGTGTTGGGACATCATCATAGCCACACCCTATACAATAAAGTGCAAGTAAAAATATTGTATTACTACACACAAGTGGCATACATATGCATGCATAATTAATCTTAAACAATTAACTACCTTTCCTTTGTCGGACACCTATGAAGGAACCCCCCTCATGGCCCCCCATTGACATTGGCTGTAGCCTACAAGAACACAATAAGATGACAAATATATATTAGTAAATGTATGAATTTTTATTGCTCTAATTGATAGAGATTTAAGCATGTACACCAAATGATATAAAAAAAAAACTAATGGGTACATAATTTATAATATATCATATAGTCATCAAGGCCAAATGAAATGGCCAAAAGTGTGGACTCATCCACCCTGTCTCACCTCCTCCTGTGTCATCGACTGAACATAAATGGAAAAAATATATATACATAAGTGCATGCAATCATTAAAACTAATCTAAATAAATAAATTATTTTTAAATTAAATGAGTCATGTGACAAATTTATTTATAATGTTTACTCTTACTATATCAATGGGATTCCAATGGCTCTGCCTGCACCTCTAGAGCACTCTCATGAGATGTAGATGCTCCATGAGGTGTTGCAGCCTCTACAGCTACATCTCCTATATCCCCCTCATCAAAATAATGAAACTGATATATATCAAAATCAATAAGCGGTCCGAGGCACATATGCTTGCACGTAATGCACTTATGGGGCTTGCATACATGTGAACTTTGATGAGCTGTCAATGCGCAACAGCATCCAAAGGAGGCAACACTAACCTGGTCTGAGTGATCAACTGATCACTCAGTAAATGAATGGCCCTAATAGGTCTATGAGGTAGCCTCTGCAATGATATCGCGATGCTGCACTAGAGGAGGGGGTGCGACATCAGTGGGGGGGGGACAAAGGTAGTGGCCTTCAGCACTGGGAAGATGGCCTAGTCTGAGGAGCTCCTCTGCCTATGCCCATGTTGGGCCTCATACTCCAATAATCAACATGGTGACCCAAGCACAAACTCAGCATACTATTTTTAAGGAAATAAAATGGGACCTCCAAATTGCTATGGGGTGGTTTATTAAAACCATCCACCAGCGATCCCAAAAATTTTGTGCGCATTGCTTCATTTGTGGTACCAATTTTATTGATAATTTGGGCTTTTTTGGGGTCAACTGGTATTCCAATTTTAGACTCGACAAAAAGGGTGGCTATATCTTCCTTACTTATATTAAGGGCCGCAATCCCATCATGGTCAAGCCCGTCAACAATTGGGCATGCATATCATCACGCCAATGAAGAGTAGCATTATGTTATTTCGTGAGTGTGTCAATGTTTCAACAATTTTATTTAGTGTGGCAAGCATGGGACCTAATGTAGGTATATTTTGATACGGTGTTTTTGGAAACCCCATATTGTGTTCAAATTTTCTTGTATCAAATCTTGTAAAGATGGAGGGTTTTGATGCTGGGAGATTGTTTTGGGGATCGTTATTTGGTGCGGGAGGGTTATTTTCTTCATTATTGTTAGCCATGCCTAATTAAATTTAAAAAAAATCTAAATTTCAATCTAATTTCATATATTATTACAAATATAAATACAAAACCCTATTTTAAAAAAAATGCTACATTTAGCATGAAAATGAAATAAATTAATAAAAATTATATAAATAACTACTTACCGAATATGCTTGGAGTTGAATTTTTTGTTTCTAATATCAGGTATCCAAAAATATATCGGGTATCTAAAAATCACAGAAAGAACTTGAAGAAAATCACGCAAGGAAATGAGGAAAAGGGCTTGCGAGTTTTGGATTTATGCCACAATTATCGGGTACCCGATTAGGCCTGTGCTTTGGTGGCAGGTTTTCCCAGGTGTACTAACACCTAGGCCTACTAAAAAGTCAACAAGCACTTTCATGCGGTTTGGACGAGTGAAAGTGAATGTTTTTCACATCGCCACTTTTTGGCCCCTCATGATCTTGCACATACCGCTAAAAGACCTTACCCCTTATCAAGATTAAAAGTATGAAATGGATGGAACTAAACTTGAACTATGGATTTGAAAAACATGGAAAAAAATTTCTAAGTGTTGACTCAATTGATGAAGTCATTTCTTTCTAGCGAATCGATGAAAGTTTTAGACTAGACAAGCTATGATGAAAGGATGATACTTTTCTTGATTTCTAAATGACTGTCTTACAATCAAGTTTTAAATCATGTATTATTGTCTAAGGATGTGATCATCAAAGAATCATTGAGGACTTGTACATAGGATAAAATGGAGATTTCTGCTTGTTTACACAAGTGGATACCTTGGCTATTTTGATCTTCAATATCATAATACCAACATCCACTTGCAACATAGAATCTGACAAAATCGGTATTCACACTCTCATGATTGACTTGAATCAATGATAGTCATACTGAAGAGACTGATGGGAAAGCAAACAAAGAGGCAAAAAGTATTCATATCATCATAGTTGAACTAGTGATGGTTGTACTAAAAATAGGATTCCAAAACACTCAATGATGATTATAAGCTCCAAATCTTGAATAATGATAGTTAGCTGCATACATAGTAGATTAAGTGCATTGTATATATGTGTTTTGCCTTTCTTAGTTTAAATTGCAAGGGGAAAAATGAAAATAGGGGGTTCAATTCAAACAACATAATCCTTCTTTCTAAACAATAAAAGTGAGATTATCTTTTGCATTCATACATAGCATTAATCATTAATCATTAAATATGCAGAAAAATAGAAAAAGAATCATTACTCATACATCATTTGCATACATTTGAAAAATCAAAAACATAGGATCATTCATATCCATATAGTCATAAAAAAATTTGCATCCATACATTGAAAAATAGAAAACATCTCATAAATCCATACATCATTGCATTCATCTATCTATATCATAAAAATAAGATACATTGCATCCATTGCACAAATCAAAAGTAAATGCATCACAAACATCATATAGCTGCATATAAAGATAATCTCATAAATCAACTCATCAAAGAGAACAAAGGAATAGATCATCATATATCATCAAAAGAGTGTTCATCAAATTAGTATATCAAGATACAATGTCATGAAAGTGATACATCAAAGGTTCCAATCAATCAAATAACATGAAATGTGGAACAGAGGACATCAATGATGAATGAATATATCAGTAATCAATCATGATCCCATGGCACCTGGATCTCTATCATCCTGTGGAGGAGGAGCCTGAGAAGTGCTCGCTCTGCTCTGTCTCTGGACAACCATGGCTAACAAAAACTGCTACATCAAGGAAGCAACCTAATCCAAATGCCCAACAATAGTGGACATATCTATCCTTAGTGAATGAACATCTCAGGATAAGGAACCAATAGTGGGAGCATCTTGTGCACCCTGTCCCTGATCTTGTGGCTATTGAACTGGTGGAGGAACCTACTGTGGCTAAACCTGCTAAGCACCATCATCTTGTTGTGCCAAGGAAACTCTTGTAACTGCACCAAAGGATCTAATCCCCCAAGAACCTTCCTAGTAGCATCAACATGAGCTTGTCTCTGAGCTCTCTACTGTCGATGAACTCTGTCCTGTCTAACTGTTGCTCTAGGAGGAATTGCCTGGATTGCATCAACCTGTCTATCTCTAGCTCTACCTCGACCTTGTCCATCCCTCACCCATCCTCTACCTATAATAACTAGAGGATCTCTACGTCCTTGATGCCTCTGATGTCTACCACCACCACGCCCATCATCACCACCACCACAACCACCACGATGAGCTGGAATAGGCTTTGTTGGGTCTATGAAATGAATAAACCTATTTCGAGACCACCAGTCTTGATACTCATGGGACATCCCTGCATCAGCCATACCTATCAACATCTCCCATCTATAGTAAGACATACCAACAATCTACTCCAAAGCAAACTGATAATCAATACAAGGACCCCATAAAGATCTCTCAGCTTGTACTCGAGCATATAAAGCATTGCCCTGAGGCATTCCTGTATCCTGCCATACTGTCTAGACAGTCTACCAAAACAAAATCACTCAATAATAGTATCAGATCTACCAATCATCCAATGATCAGAAAACATATATGGTAACTCATTATCGTCCTCCCACCAACCCTCACAATCAAGGTAGGGATGCCACTGTACCTGATAAAGATCATCAATAACTTGATGCCAGTAATCTAGATGACCCAAATGATGTTGAATCACCATACCAATATAGAGAAAAGTATATGGAAATCCATGAGGCTGTCTCCTATCAGAAATAGGCCTGGTAATCGGAAGGTGCTCCCAAATCCATAACTAAAGAACTATAGCACTGGTAGATAACGAAGAACTCTCTCTGTACACAACCTCATGGAGATCTTGATATAACTAAGTGAGAACATAGGAACCCCAATCAAAACATTAAAGCTATGCTAGTAAATCATCTAAGATCCTTCCCCAACCAACAGAAAAACTGTGACCTTGTCGGTCAGGAAGAAGTAGACCACCAATCAGTACACCAAGAACTGTAGGCAATGTAGGAAAAGAAGCGAACTATGGCCATGTGATCATATCATCATCAATGGTATTTTCCCTAAACACTCATAGCAAATAGTAGAATCATACATGGAATCATAGTAAATAATCTCTCCTCGACAGGGGATCCGTAACAAATGATACACGTCCTCAGGCGTGATCGTCATCTCACCATGTGGAAGATGGAAAGTATTGTGGTCAGAGTGCCAATGCTCTACCACATTTGACAGTAATCCATGGTTCAGTTAGAACTAGGGAAGATCAAGAAGGAAGCTCAAACTGCAAAGCTCTATAACACGGTACTCCACCGCAGTAAGTGTTTGTCCAAGATCAATAACCCATGACACAATCGAACAGATATACAATACATCAAAGTGAGCCTGTTTGGAAAAAACAAAAGAATCATATCAGCATATTATATCAAGGAACATCTAAAGTTGATCAAATTATTCTAATATCCATTTGCTCATCGTGAGCGCATCAAAACTCCTAACTCTATATCTTGAGGAAGGAAAATCATTGCTTTATCTGTCTAGATCTTGAGAGTAAAATATCAAACCATCAACCTATCATAATAGATTGACAAATCAAATTTGTTGGTATTACTATATTGATATTCTAATCGATTGTTTAGTTCAAACATAACTGACTTAATCATATCATTCCAATCAGTCATCTTGACTTACTAAATTTTTCATGAAAAAGGTCAAGTATATGTAAAAATTTTGTGAAAAATGCTACAGGCGTGATTTTAATCACCGCAGGTGATATTTCTCTTAGGCGACACATAATTTTTGTCAGGTGACATTACTTTCATCTTACGTGACAAATGTTCCATAGGTGACATTGAATTGACCTGGGCAACAGCAAAATATTCCTAGGTGACAACAAATTGTTAGGGTTTCACAGGCCGCAAAATATATGAAATTTGGTTTTTCAAACCTAAGGCTACGTGTGAACTATCTAATTATGGGCGCTAATGAAAAGTTGTTAAGCAACATTAAAATACTCATGAGCAACACTAAAAACCATAGATGCGACATTTAATAGTCCTAGGCGACATTGAAAGTTTGCTAGGCGTGATTTAACTATTTTAAAGCAGTGATGAAATTGGAAAATGCAATAAATGCTAATTAATGGGTAATAAATACAATACCGAGGTTTGAAAATGACTTATCGAAGGTCAATAGTCAGGCAGCCTCACGCATCTCTAATAGAGCTCGAATTGATGCTCTCGAATAGGCACAACCATCTCGAAAAGAAGAGGAAAACCAGAGCAAAATCACTGAAGAGAGAAGTAAAAATGAATAGTAAATTTAGGTTTTTCAACCTATTTAAGCTAATTTGACCTAATTTTGAGGTGGAAAATTGACTTTGAGCTATTTTAACCTATCATATTAACTGGGAAAAATTGTGAAGTGTGGCATATCAAGATTATTTTTCAGAAATGAAAACATATCAATCAATCATTCAATCTATCAAACTAAAACAACAATATGTTTCATTTCTGAGGGGGCATACCATCAAATAATCAAATCAACACCATCAGTAACATCGATGATCAAAGACTAATCATCAAAACAAAGTGAAAGCTTTTATCAGAAAATTTTTCATAATCAAATGAAAGGGGCATCATATCGAATATGATCATCAAATCAAGTTTTGGACATCAAGAGAGTTTCATATCAATCATCAAATCAACCATCATATCAGGAACAATCATCAGGGAACCACATCAATCAGGAGAATTTCATATTGGAAAATCAAAGGATCGACCATCAAAAAACATTAAGAATGAACATTAGAGATTGACCATCATTGAATCAGGACCTATCAATCAAGCCATATCAGAGTATTCTTTGAATTGACATGCTTCGCATGTCAAATCAAAGAGGGGCATTTGTAATCACCTAAAAATGGACAAAGACAATTTAATGATAATTCAAAGCAAATTAAGTGAAATCAAAGCAAATCAAGGATAGAATTGAATCAATTGATTCACAATGCATAATTAACCATAATCTAAATACGAAATATCATTTGGACTCTCTTGAACTATATTGCATTCAACTGGTGATTTTGTAGGAATTGATTCAACAATCTTTGAACATGCAATAAACATAGAATTTTTTGTAGAATTTGCTAGGGGATTTTGATTTTGTCTTCCTTCATCACGTTGTTTCTTTCTGCACTCAAAAGCATAATGATCATATTTCTTACGGTAATGACATTGAACATTCAACTTGTCTTATCTTTGACTAGCTGAATGATTATGAGATGGTTCATTGTTATGTCCTCTTCCACCTTGGTTTGCAGGATTGTTGCTACGACCTCTAAATGTGTTTCTTCCTCTACCCCTAGAAGTAAATCTATCTCTACCTCTTCCATGACTTATTGAAGCTTGAGATGAGAAATAATTCTCAATGGAGGTCTATGATTTGTTCAACCTATATTCATGATTTATCAAAGATGCATGCATTTCATCCATTGTCAGTTGGGTTAAATCCTTAGTTTCCTCTATGGCAACAACTAAAGGATCAAACTTAGTAGGAAGAACCCTTAACATTTTCTCAACTATCCTTGTCTCTTCTAATGTTTCCCCATGATATTTTATCTGATTTACTAGCCCAACAACACAAGTAAAAAATAACTCCACAGACTCTAAATCTTTCATACTTATCTTTTCAAATTCTCTTCTAAGTATTTGAAGTTTTGCAGAGTTATCTTTGTCCTTACCTTGATAGGCTCTTTGCAATGTGTCCCATGCCTCCTTTGCTTGATTTTTTTTTGCAACTCTTGGTAGTATGATTTCATGCATTGCTTGATAAATGTAGACGAGAGCTTTTTCATCCTTCTTTCTTTGCTCTTTCAAGAGATCTTTCTCTCCCTGGGTGAGTACATTGTAAGTTGCTTGGTCTGCTAGCTCTACATATCCATTCTCAACAATTTCCCAAACATCTTGAGACCTAATCAAGGCTTTCATGGTTAATGACCAATACTCATAATTTTTGCCTGTGAAAAGAGGGGTTTGTAATCTAGACAAGGAAGTACCAGATGTTGAGGCTGTGGAAGCCATTGATGGCTATCAATCAAGAAATAAGTGTAGACCCAGAATAGAGACTAGATGTTTGAACCAATATCTCTGATACGAGATGTGGAAATAGGGGCAAATGAATTGAAAAGAAAAGAAAAACACAGCAAGATGGACACAAAAGCTGGAACAATTTAACAAAGCTTTGATGCTCAGAGTTTCTTCTTTTCTTCAGATGCAGAGCTGTGTTGCTCTCTTCTCTTCTTTTTGCATCATACAAAAAGACCACAAAAATAGTAATAAATCAAAACTCTACAGAGGACAACTATGAGAAATAAAATATTAATATATTTTACTATCCACAAAGTGTGTGAGAGTAAATAGCTAGATAGTGTGAATCAAACCGAATCTGTCAAAACTTCTCGAGAAAGCATTCCAAATAAATTGCCTCAAATGTGGGTAAATATGCTGAGCTGGAGAGAAAAGCATGAAAAATAAGGTGAAATTAGACATATTTCTAATAGAAGACTCTGAGAGTGAACCATTTGTTAGGATTAACAAGGTAGAAATAACAATTATGTACAAATATAACCAATATCAAAAAATAATAAACCACACAAAAGAGAACACAAGACACAAAGATTTAATGTGGTTCACCCAATCCTTGGGCTACGTCCACCAACAGTGAGTCCAATATTTTATTATCTAGTGATTGCAACCTGATTACAATCCATAATCCTTGACAGCTCAATTCCACCGCAAATACTAATATCATACATCATAATGAAATCCCTAACCCTAAGCCAATATAACAAGGCTTATGTCAGTTAACAAGTTAACCCTAAAATACTTGATGAGTCAACCTAAGAAAAGGCTTGACGAGTCAACCTAGGGAAATGTTTGACGTGTCAACTCAAAAATGTTTGACGAATGAAAAGTGTACAATACTTTCCTAGATAGTACTTTCCTGATTAGTCACCACAAGCTAACAATCTCCCACTTGGGGACTGATCAGACTCCACACCAAACAACAATCTCCCACTTGGAGATTGATCATGTAGCAAAACCGCTACCCTATGAGGCTCCCACTGGATCCAACCACCCTAGACTCAACTGTCCCTTTATTCTATTCAGTCTAGTAGACCAACCAAAGTTGAACAGGAGTTCAAATTCTCCCTTGTTATGACCTTTGTAAACATATTTGCTGGATTATCATCTGTATGTATCTTTTCTAGTTTTAACTTCCCATCATCCAAAACTGACCGAATGAAATGGTACCACAACTATATGTGTTTTGTCTTTGAGTGCAAAGAAAAATTCTTCGCAAGATGAATGGCATGTTGGCTATCTGTATGCAGAAAATTACCCATCTGAGGATGTCCCAATTCTTTCATGAAGAATTGAAGCCATATCATCTCCTTAGCTGCCTTTGTAGTAGCAACATACTCTACCTCTATGGTGGATAAAGCAACCACCTTTTGTAGTCGAGAAATCCAACTCACTGTTGTCCCACCAACAGTAAATACATAACCTATAGTACTCCTCCTGCTATCTATATCTCCTACCAAATCTGAGTTAACATAGCCTTGTACAGTAGTAGTAGAACCCCCAAAGTGTAAACACTTACTAGAAGTACCTCTCAAATATCTGAGAATCCATTTGACTGCATTGCAATTCTCAATACCAGGGTTACTCATATATTGGCTAACGACTCCCACTGCATGTGCAATATCTAGCCTAGTACATACCATAGCATACATTAAGCTCCCTACAGCTGAAGCATAAGGTACCTTAGACATTTTAGTCTCTTCTTTTGGTGTCTTGGGACACATATCCTTAGTCAATTTCAAATGACTAGGCAAAGGTGTGCTGACAACTTTGGCATTCTCCATAGAGAAATGTTGCAACACCTTCTCAATATAATCAGCCTGAGATAGAGATAATTTCCTATTTTTCCTATCTCTACAAATTTTCATACCAAGGATTTGTTTTGCTGCCCCCAAATCCTTCATAGAAAAATATTTTGCTAACTGTTGTTTCAACCCCTTAATGTGATCCATGTTAGACCCAGCTACAAGCATATCATCAACATATAAATATAAACTAATGTAGATGTCATCATCCAACCTCTTAAAATAAACACAATGGTCAGAATGACACCGACTATATCCATGCTCATTCATAAAAGTGTCAAATTTAATATACCATTGCCGAGGTGCTTGCTTCAAGCCATATAAACTTTTCTACAATCTGTACACTAAATTCTCCTTACCCTTAACCTCAAATCCTTGTGGCTAAACCATTTATATTTCTTCATCCAAATCACCATGAAGAAAAACTATTTTAACATCAAGCTGCTCTAAATGAAAATCTTCAGTAGCTACAATACTTAAAATAGTACGGATAGAAGTCATTTTAACAACTAGAGAAAATATCTCATCAAAATCAATACCATGTTTCTGTGCAAATCCTTTTACGACTAATCTGGCTTTAAATATTTTCTTACCTCCATCCTCTTCTTTTATCTTGTAAACTCATTTATTCTGTAAAGCCCTTTTACCTACAGGTAACTTACATAAATCCCATGTTTGATTTTTTAGCAAAGAGTCCATTTCATCTGTCATTGTAGACTCCCACTGAAGCTTTGTATCCACTTGCACAGCTTCATTATAACATTTAGGTTCACCAGCATCTGTTAACAAAATAGAATACAAAGATGGAGAAAATCTTTGTGGAGGTCTACTTAGCCTTGTAACCCATCTAACATTCACTGGGGTGTGTGGTATTTGTTATTGCTATTGTTGCGGAGCATAAAGAACTACTAGAACATCAACTTTTGGAGTATCATCCAGTACTACATAGTCATTTTCTTTCTTCTCATGTTGCTGCAATAGATCTTTGTACAATACTTTCTCATTGAATATGACATCCCTGCTTCTTACAATTTTATGATTTTCAAAATCCCAAAGCCTATAACCAAATTCATCAATGCCATATCCAAAAAATACACATTTCTTTGACTTAGCTTCTAGCTTGGTTCTATTTTCAGAATCTATAAGTGCAAAAGCTTCACAACCAAAGGTTTTGAGAAAACAATAACTCACCTTCTTATCACTCTATGCTTCCTCTAGAATACCACAGTCCAAAGGAGCAAAGGGGCCTCTATTGATTAAATAAACAACAATGTTCATAGCCTCTACCCACATATTTTTGGGCAGCCTAGCATGCAACCTCATAATCCTTGCATGCTCCATTATTGTCCTATTCATGCGTTCAGCTACTCCATTTTCTTGTGGAGTCCTTGGTACAGTTTTCTGCCTACGAATACCATTAGAGGAACAATAATCTTCAAATTATGTGCTACAATACTCACCACCATTATCAGATCTCAGACATTTAAATAACCTTTTACCAGTCTCATTCTCAACCAAGCATTTCCATTTCTTAAAATTTTGAAATACATCAGATTTCTATCTAAGGAAATAAATCCATACTTTTCTTGTTGCATCATCTATAAATGCAACATAATACAGAGAGCCACCAAGGGAAGATACCTGAGCTGGTCCCCATACATCTGTATGCACAAGCTCTAATCTCTCATTTTTCTTTTCCTTCCCACTCTTCACAAAACTAACTCTCTTTTGTTTTCCATAAACACAACTTTCACAGAAATCCATATTGACACATTTCAAACCAGGTAAAACTTTCTTTGAATGAAGTAATTTCATGCCTTTTTCACTCATGTGCCCAAGTCTATTGTGCCACAGTGTTGTGTCAGAATCTACAACAATGGTTTGATGTTCTTCCTGCTCAACTGCAGCCACTGTTCTTGAACATTCATTATCTTCTGAAACAATTAAAGTAGAAGGAACACTATGACCTATACAAAGATATAAGGTGCCTACTTTCACACCTTTTGCTACTACTAAGGAACCTTTTGAAACCTTCCATTTTTTATCATTAAAAGTAATTGTGCAACCCTCATCAGTGAGCTACCCTGCTAAAATTAAATTTCTACTCAGCCTTGGAACATGTCTTACCTCTTGTAGTAACCAATAATTCCCATTGTGCAACTTAATCTTGATTTTCCCTTTTCCAAAAATTTTACAAGGTTCATTATCTCCCAAATAAACTAGTCCAAAATCCCCTTGGACATAATCAACAAAATAACCTCTATGGGGTGTAGCATGAAATGAAGCCCCCGAATCTAACACCCATGAATCATCAACATTTTCTAAAGAAAAGAGCAAAGCATCCTCTTCGGATTTGTTACTTACCACATTTGCCTCCTTGTTTCCATCATGTTTGTCTCCTTGATCTTTCTTCTGAGACCAAAAATCTTTCTTCTTATGACCTGGTTTTCCACAGTACCAGCAATCATTTGGCCCTTTGGATTCAGACCTCTTTCCCTTTGATTTTTCTCTTGATTTCCCATTATTTTCAAAGTTGTTTCCTCTATCTCTTGTTCTACCTCTGCTTTCTGCATTCAATACACTACCCGATGTGGATGCCCCTGAGCTTTTCCTATGAATTTTCTCACTCAATATAACACCAATAACATCATCAAACTTTAGGGTATTAGAACTAGAAATATAATTACTAACAGCCATTACCAAGCTATTCTAGCTTTCTGGCAAAGAACACAAAATCAAGAGAGCCCTAACCTCTTCATCAAAAGTAATTTTAACTAAAGATAACTAACTTGTAACTATATTAAACTCATTCAAATGATCAGTGACTAATCCACCTTCTACCATTTTCATATTAAATAAACACTTCATAAGAAATACCTTGTTTGAAGCTGAAGGCTTTTCATACAACTTCGCTAGGGTTTCCATCAGATCTTTAGCTATCATTTCTCCAGTAATATTTAATGCCACTGATTGTGCCAGGCATAAATGAATACTCCCCAGTGCCTTCCTATCCAAAATATCCCATTGTTCCTGAGACATTGTTGCCTCTTTCTTGGCTACTCCCTCTAATGGCCACCATAGATCCTTCTGATAGAGATAGTCCTCCATTTGCATCTTCCATAACTGGAAGTTCTACCCATTAAACTTGTCGACCTTCAGCCTACCCTCATCTACCATTTCTCCCACTTAACCAAGAGACTCTCCCACTAACTCGTAAGAACTGCTTCAAAGAATAGATGAAAGAATGAATGAAATAACCTCGCTCTGATACCACTTGTTAGGATTAACAAGGCAGAAATAAAAATTATGTGCAAATATAACCAATATCAAAAAACAATAAACCACACAAAAGAGAACACAAGACACAAAGATTTAAAGTGGTTCACCCAATCCCTGGGTTACGTCCACCAATAGTGAATCCAATATTTTATTATCCAGTGATTACAACCTGATTACAATCCATAATCCCTTACAGCTTAATTCTACCGCAAATACTAAAATCATACATCATAATGAAATCCCTAACCCTAAACCAATATAACAAGGTTTATGTCAGTTAACAAGTTAACCCTAAAATACTTGACGAGTCAACCTAAGAAAAGGCTTGACGAGTCAACCTAGGGAAATGTTTGACGTGTCAACTCAAAAATGCTTGACAAGTTAACCCCATGACAAATGAAAAGTGTACAGTACTTTCCTGATCAGTCACCACAAGCTAACACCATTGCCATTCTTTATGCAAGCTTCCTCAAGATGTGTGTAGATTACTTGAGTTGAATACACTATTTGTAATCGATTGTATTAACCTAAAGTGTTTGCCAGAGATGTTTGGGTAGTTAAAAACTCTAGCCCATTTGAGCTTGATTGTAAGGACTAAAAAAATGAAAAGCATGCCACATAAGCAATTTCCAAGAAATACAGAAAGTCAAATGAGAGTCAAAGTTGACATATACATGTAGACTAGTCAACAATGATTTTAATTTCATACAAGAGGAAAATATACATAAAATTTGACCATACCATCGGACACCCACAATGTCATAACATAATATTACAATAATCAAATCAAATGATACCAACCTACTCGTCAAGTATCCCCTAATACATCAGGATAAGTCATTATTACATAGAATCAAACACATCAAGTGTGAACAAATACATCATGATACATGATACATAGGTTCCCTTAGACATATGTCCATCTGTAAGTCCCTATCTCATGAGCCCTCAAACATCTTTCCATCTTCTATCTCGAGACAGGAGTGTTGCTCCTCTAAGGCTCTTCTTGACATTAAGAGCACGCTCACCCTTCCCTAGAAGCCTAGCAACCCAGAACTAATGGATTAGATGGATTTGGTGCAACCGTGAAACTAACTACAATATAGAACACAATCACAGATGTGACAGGGAGATGAAACATAAATGACATATTAAACAACATATGAAAAATAGCTTTGGCCAACGCATTTACTACCAGATTCTACTAGTAATAGCTTTCCCTAATTATCTACATTCAACACCCCTCCCATATAATATCATTCTCATAACAAGAAAATAAGGAAAAAACACATCTTTCCATTGATGATTCAAATAGCAAAAAAAGGCTATAACCTTACCCACATCAGAAATGAAGACAATCATCAGAAAATTGAAGTCAGACTAAATTTCAAAAATAAAGATGGACGTAAATGAGAGACTTCTTAACTTTTGCAGACCTTTCCAATTTAAAAACACAAAGGAAAACTGAACGGTTAGGCCTATATAATTGAACACCATACGGTATTAACTAAGGGAGATATCTTAGCGGATTCCATGTACTAACACCCGTACTTGAGTTTCAACATTTTGATATATCTAACTTTCAGATTTGAATTGATAAAGGTAATATAAGTTTCAGATTCCCAAGAATCAAAGTATATTTAATAGATACAAATCGCTCCAGGTAGTTCAAGTATAAAAAAGAGCATAATATCAATCAAAATTCTCCAGGTGGCTCATACTTTTTTTTGTAATGGGAGAACATGTTAACAATGGAAGAGCTATTCTATTTATCCTCAAATCTAAGTTAGGTTTATAAGTCAATGAATAACATGAATTTATCCTCAAATCAAAGGGATCGCTCATCAATGTTAACATATTAACTAATGCATAACTAAATTTTAAGGCAAGTGGAAAACTTCAGGTGGCCTTATCCTCTCACTGAATAAAGACTACTAAATTCAACTAATAATTCAAACAATTCATATTTTTATGTCGCTGATAATGAATATGCCCAATACAAAAATAATGACATAGACTAAACCAAAATATGAACAAAAATTTCATCAAAAAATTGCAGAAGGAAAAAGGTTTGAATCTGAGGAAAGTATCAATTGCAATTAATATCATGAGTTGGACAACGTCAAATCCTTCAAGGCGACAATTTTGAACCAGAGCTGGTTGGTGTAAGAAAAACTTTAAGCTAAAACACTGGAAAGGTTAAAAGAAAACATAAAACATGGATCCCAACCCAATACACAACACAAATATGGTAACAAAAATCACTGCCTAGAACCTTTTGCAAAAACAACTAGGATTTTGAAAGAAAACAGCCATAGTTACAACTAGGATTTTGAAAGAAAACAACCATAGTTACAACTCAATAACATCAAATGGGAGGAGGAAAAAAAAAGAAACAATAATGTTCAAAGGTCATTGGCTCATGTGCGACACTAAGCCTAATTTCTCATGGAAGACAAGAGACTCCAGCTGGTTCAACTGATAAATCGATAAACACAGCGTGTCAAATCACTTGGTTCCTCTCAATGTTAAGGAATCTCCTCAAGTTCTGAACTTTTCATACCCAAATGAACAACAAGGTTAACTCAATTTCTGGTAAAAGTGACTAACTGAGACTACTACTCTTGGAAGAACCGGAGTTTATGATTTTAATGAAAAATTTAAGTAAGAAAATTGAAACCCAATCGGTACTAAAAATTGAAGATTTTACAAAAGAATAAAATTCTGAAAATAACTTTTATTGCAGCTCTCTATAAAAAAATATTACAAATGACTGAATATAAAGAATTCATAGCCAAGGAAAAAATAGGAAATAAAACTAGATACACATGTATCTAGACAGTTTTATTTGCAAAAAATAAAACTAAAAAAACAAAGAAAAACTAAATTCTAAATATAAATATGCAAAACTTTGCACATTCCTTATTTCCATAAAAATAATAAAACTAATTAAAAAAACTCTCCAAAAAATATTTTTCTAGCTTTTCCAGCGTCACTTATCCACATACTCCCCCTTGATGTTGAGAGGGCTAACAATTTGATCTCTGAGTGTCAAAAACTGATCCTTTGCAACAGCCTTCGTGAAGATATCCGCAATTTGATCCTTTGTGTTAACATACTTCAATTCAACCGCTTTCTTCTGTACCAAATCTCTGATGAAGTGTTGTTTCAAATCAAAGTGTTTTGTCTTGCTATGATGAACCGGATTCTTGGCCAATTTAATGGCACTAATGTTGTCACAAAAAATCACAGTAGGTTGAACCTAAATCTCACCAATTTCTTCAAGAAGCTTTCTGAGCCATAAAGCTTGTGTGCCTGCTGAAGTGACTACAACACATTTTGCTTTTGTAGAAGAGAAATAAACCATACTTTGCTTCTTTGAACTCCATGTGATTAAACCAGAACACAAAGAAAAACAATTACCAGATGTAGATTTCTGGTCATCCAAACTACCTCCCCAATCGGAATCACTAAAGCCAACAAGCTCAAATTTTTTAGAAGAATAGTGAATTCCAAAATCGAGAGTGTTTCTCACATACCTCAAAATTCTCTTGGCTGCCTTCATATGTTCTTTTGATGGATTTTTCATATACCTTGAAACCAATGAAACTGAGTAAGCAATATCAGGCCTTGTGTGAGTTAGAAACATCAAACTACCAACAATACTTCTATATGATGTCTCATCAACAATATCAGCACCATTATCTCTACATAATACAACTCCATGAGCAATTGGAGTAGAAAGAGGTTTACAATCAGCCATATCAAATTTCTTTAGCATATCCTTTGCATACTTTGTTTGACAAATAAAAATTTCATTTTCATGTTGATAAACCTCCATTCCCAAAAAATACTTCATGAGACCCAAATCTTTCATTTCAAATTCATTCATCATAGCAAATTTGAATAACTCTTTCATCTTAGAACAACTACCCATATATAACAAATCATCAACATACAAACTCACAATGATAATATCATTACCTTCTTGCTTGTAATAAAGGGTAGGTTCACTCTTACTTCTTTGAAAGCCATTCTACTGAAAATATCCATCAATCCTTGCATACCATGCACGTGGTGCTTTCTTGAGGCCATAAAAAGCCTTCTTTAGCTTATAAACATGATCTTCTTTGCCTTTAACTTCAAAACCTTGTGGCTGTCCCACATATATTTCCTCTTCTAAGTACCCATTTAGAAAGGCACTTTTCACATCCATGTGATGAATAGTCCATTTCTTTTGAGCTGCAAGTGAAATAAGCATTCTAATAGTCTCTTGTCTTGCTACTAGTGCAAAAGTTTCTTCATAATCAATATCATACCTTTGAGTGAAACCTTTAGCAACCAATCTTGCCTTGTATCTTTCCACACTCCCATCACTGTTATACTTGACCTTGTATACCCATTTCGTGCCAATCTTCTTCTTCTCATGCGGAAGCTCTACAAGCTCCCATGTCTCATTCCTATCAATGGAATCCATCTCTTCATTCATTGCTTGCATCAAAACCTCATTAGTACATGCATCTTCAAAACATGATGGCTCAAAATCAACTTTAGCAAGTAATGCAAAATTTACTGTCTCACCTATTGGATCTTCTTCATGTTCTTGATTTTGACTTCTTTGATAGATATCACTTAATCTTCTTACCTTTCTTGTAGACCTTGGAATTGAGGATGGACTTCCACTTGGAATTGATGAGGGGCTTCTTGGTGGACTTGGAGATCTTATAATAGATTCATTAGCTGGCTGCTCATTATTATTATCAGCAATAATATCATCATCCAAAACTGATTTTGGCTTTTCAACATGGCCTTTTTGATGACCATAAAATCCCCCTTCATCAAAAATCACATCTCTTGAGACAAGAATCTTATTAGTAATAGGATTATACAATATATAAGCTTTTCTCTCCTCACTATAACCCACAAAAATGCATGATTCACTTTTATCATCTAACTTTTGTCTATTTTGATCAGGTATATGAACATAAACCAAGCAACCAAAAACTTTAAAATGATTTACATTAGGCCTTTTCTCATACCATTTTTCGTAGGGAGTCATCTTGTCTAGGGCACTTGTAGGACTCCTATTGAGAATATAGACTACTGTAGCAACTGAATCAGCCCAATAAGTATTGTTCAAACCCTTGGTTTGTAACATGCTCCTTGCCATTTCTACCACAGTACGGTTCTTTCTTTTAGCCACTCCATTTTGTTGAGGTGTGTAAGCAGTTCTGAGTTGTCTCTTGATCCCAACATCACTTATCCACAAAAATGCCAACACTCTACATTCTCAAGAAGAAGGTTTTGGGCATTGGAAACGATTCTCAAAACAATCTGGGAAAAAGATCCAGCCATATGCATATGAAAATAAAATAGGTTTATCTCAAATAGATCTCACTCGTGTAGGATTAAAATCTTAAATACCAAACTTAAACTGACATTACATAAGGACCACAAAAGAAGAATTTTGACATTCAAGATAAAAGAAAAGGCCAAAACAAAATTTATAAACCACAATCACTTGCAAGAGATCAACAAAATTTAATTTGATTAACCCTTGGTTGAATCAATATTTCTATGCATTGCTTTCAATAAGTAAATTGCAGAATTGGAACAAAACTTAAAAGCCTGGAATGTGTTGTTGATACAATTGAATCCCCTGTGGCCTGCCTTATCTCTCTATGAATTCCTAGAGAAATTCCTCTTTCTTTCTTCTGATCATCTCTGTCTACTATTTTTTTTCTCCAAATCCTTTTTTTATCATTTTTTCCCCAATTTATGACCTTGTAGCCATGGTGGACTTGCATGCATGCAGTGCCCCCCCCCACACCAAAGAATAGAAAGAAAGGAAATGCTACATAACTCCGGTCAGATGGTGGTCTATGAGTTATGTTTTCATTCAATATTTGTAATTGAAATTGTAAGTCATATGGATTTTATTATTATTTTCATTGTTGACTTCTTCATTGTTGACTTCTATATATATCTATGTGTCACCTAAGAGCATGTATTTGTTGGAAAACAAAATATATGATGATATGGATTTTAAATCAAGAGGTGAATATTCTTTTATTTATTTTATTTATATTTTCTTCTGCTAATAAGGCATTGAATATTTTCTTGCTTTTTCTTACCAATTAACAAACACATTCAATTCATATAAAGAGTAAGATAAATTATTTATTTAAAATTTCACATTAATCACATAAGGTAAAGAAGAGATAAAACTTCAACATCAAAAGAAATACATTGACTATGTGGTGTGTGTGTGTGTGTGTGTGCAACCTGTCCATCCATACCCTCCACTGTTGAGGAGCTAGTCTCCTCCACCTCAACCACACTCTGATCTTCTTCCTACAACCAGTCAAACACACTCAAACCACATTAGTAGGTTAGTACCCAATAATCATAATCAAATAAAGTAATCATATAAATATATATTTCATTGCATAAAATTGATAAAATAATCATTTTAACCGAGCTACATACTCATATACATCATCAACTATGCAACATCATGAAATAAATTGAACATCATTATAGAATGTACACATGATTAAAAATAACATGAAATTATCCTCATAGAGTTGAAAATGTCAAGCAATTTACTAATTATTATATGAAAATAATGTCTAAAATCAAATCAACATAAGTCGACGTCCAATCAACCTAGTCAAACAAGTCAAAAAGTTGCTAGGTGGTCCTAGAAAATCGCGCTAGCTATCCTCCCGACAAAAATGCACTACAGGAAAGAAACAAATTCCATATTTATGAAAACATAGTCATTTGTTTTCAAAAAAATTTTGATTTTTTCGATTCAGAATATGCAGATCGTGAAGAACAGATCCTGAAAATTTCGTAAAAATCCATGGTGTTTTCAGATTTTTCAAATCTGTACGACGGTGCATTCCTTTGGGATTATAGTCATGTCCCTAGAAAATAGGGATCTCAAAGGTCAAGTCGTGACACTGACAAACTGCACAAGTTTGAAAGAACTAACTGCTACCTTTGGTGAACTTGAAGCTCTGCAACTTTTAGATTTACTTAATTGTTCAAGACTGGAGAAATTGTCATTTGAGTTTGAACAATTGAGATCTTTGACATATTTAGATCTACATAGTTGTGACAAGTTGGAGTCAGAAATTTGCCTTATGGTTGACACCATCAAAATTGTACAAAAGAGTGAGCATTTTTGTACTGTCGAAAGGACAAAAGATTGAAAATTATAATCGCTCCCACTGAAAAAGACTATGTATCCCCTAAAGAAAATGATCTGGATTGTTTAAGTGATGATGGTGTTTGTTATTATTAAAAGTATTTATTTTGATATTTTTTTAATTTTAGTTTATATATCATTAATTTTTAATATATCATATCTATAAATATCTAATATAATATAAATATAAATATAAATATAATATAGATATTATTTATTCTTAAAATTATAATTATTTATATACAATTATATATAATATATTATATTATAGTATAGTATATTATAATATAAGATTTAAATAATATAAAATATAGTATTTTGTGAATTTGACATTAACATAAAAAAAAATTGAATATAATTTCAAATTAAAAACAAAAGTAAAATTCTGAATGAAATTAAATGATTAAATAATTCTAAATTAAATTAAATTAATTCTTATGTGATAAATTAATCATAGTAAATAAAATAACTTTTCTAGTTAAATTCAATATAATTCAAAAAGAAATATTGTAATATTATATATTATGAGTATATTGACATAATTGTTAAAGCTATTATAATAATGATATACATTTAAAATTAATATTAATATATAAATTTGATTCTTGACTATAAATTCTATAATTCTTCAAATTAGATATCAAAATTGAGATATTGCAACAAATGCTATTGAGCTAGTACTGTAGTATATTATACTATAGGATAAATAATGTAAAATGAATTGTTTTGTTCTTTTATCCAGTTGCATTTGTAAAAAAAAAATAGAATTTGACATTGCCATTTAAATAAAATAATTTTTAATACAATTCCAAATAAAAATAAAAGTAAGCAATGTGAATGTGATAAAATGATTAAATAATTGTAAATTAAAATTGAGAAGAGGTGTTGTAGTTTTCATCTTTGCAAAGTAGAGGCACCAATTACTTAGGTTTTGTAGTACGTCTGATATTGTCCTACACCAAATGTTGAGAAATGCCAATATTGTTAAGAGTTCCTCAAAAAGAAGAAGAGGGAGAGGAAGGGGAAGAAAAATTGTGAGGGGACGAAAATCCAATGCTCAACCCTGGGAGGTTGTAGTTGAAGAAGTTGCAAAACCTTCTCAACCCACAAAGCCCTCATAGCTTACAAATGCGTCTCATCCTATAGAAACCCCACAGCCTTCACAATTGTCACAGTTAGAGCAACAAGAATCTCAGAAGGAGGAGGAAACTATTGCTGAACAATTCCCAACTAAACAAAAAGTTCAAAGAAAGAGAAAGGATAATTTTGGAGAACCTTTTGTGCCTAAAGAATAGAAACCTAGGGAACGTAGAAAAAATAAAGAGAGTGAAAAACTAGTCAGCCTATAAATATCCAGCATCAGGAGGTGCCTGAGGAAATACCTAAGAATTCCCAGGTTCCTAAGGTAAATGTTGATACCCCACCTGCGGCCCCCAGAGTGATTTATTTCAAACACTCTGCCAGAATCTTTTGTGACTAATAAGGATGGAAGCATGCTCTTTGATGTGTGTGCAAAATGCAGAGATGCCAAAATAAATGAGAGAGGGTGGCATGTGTTTTCTTATTTTTACAAGAATAGGGACGAACCTATTCCCAAAAGAAACACTTGGTCACTAGATATGACCAAGTTAGTGGTTCCATAAGTCTTCATTGAGGTTGATTTAATCAGACACCTAGTGGCTAGTATGACCCTCCATCCAGGATTGTTCGCACTACTTCTAACCATGTACTCTTGGATGTAAATGCTAAGGCAATCAACAAATGTTTTGGATTAACCAGACCTACATTGATGGAAATATCACAAGAACAATTTGAGGTAGATTATGAGAAAAATAAAATAACCTATAGGTTATGGGAGTTGCCCCTGTTTAGACTCAAGAATTGGAAATTTGATCTGGTTTTTGTTCCACCATTTGAGGAGTCTTTTGAGCTGAAGAAGTTTGAATTTTACTTCAAACTCACTTATTATGCACTCTATCAAATCCTAGGAGTGTATTTGGTCGATAGAATACCAAAGTGGATGATGTTAATGGCAATGAGGATACATCATACATATGGGTAAGTGCACAAAGATGGGGGACCAAAAAGGGGGTATAAGTTGCCACTTTTTTCCTAAAATCAGCAAACTCTAAACTTCAACAAGAAATTGAAGATAGTTAGACTCAAAATTTTGAGATGTGACAAAAACAAGAGTTGTAATTTACTTTGAATCTAGTTCCTAAACTACTAACTTATTTTGAAAATGGTGCAGATTAAGGCCCTCAAAAAGGGGGAGCACAAAAAGTGGTCTTGTTTTTTTTCCAAAAACATAACATAGTGTTTGGTGTGCTCCCCCTAAAATGTTAGCTTTTTCTTTGAATTTTTTTAATCGCTCCAGTGAGAAGTTAGCTAACACCACGTAGTTTATCCTGGATTTTTTTGGTAATTTTTTTATGAACGTATAATTTTTTATGAATTTACAAAGTGCACACATCTTGAAAACATGAAATTTCTGTGTGCTCCCCCTAGAAATCATTTAAAACTAATCGAAAATTAAATTTTCTTTTTTTTTAAAAGTGTATAGAATGGAGTCTAGTTTCTAAAAGTGTAACTTATTGCAAAATTTGATGAACGAGCCAAAATCTATGTCCAAAATACTGCATGTTAGTTTCTTACAAAAAATGGACATACACAAAAGAAATTTGAGTTGAAAAACTTAACATAATTAGAATTCAAAATAAATTATATGCTTAGATAGCTAACAAAGAGATCTACAATATCACATTGTCTAATTTTTGTGTTCTTGAGCCACGAGTAAACCTGACGAGGAGCACACAAAAAAAAATGTCATTTTTTTGTATGTCTGCTAGAAAACATGTCTTAGGCCTATTTCAATCATCCAAGACTTTGGGTTGGATCTCCAAGGAAAATCCAAGCCTTAGGATTGCTAAATTCAAATCCTTTAAAAAGCGCGCATGCCCTAAAGTGCGCACGCCCTATAGGGCGTGCACCCTATGTAAATTAATGAGATTTACATAGTGATGAGAAATATTCAAAGTGGGAGGAAGAGAGAGAAAGATAGAGGGAGAGAGAGAGACAGAGAGTGCTCTCTCTATCTCTGATGCAGAGCCTTCCAATATCCCCTTAAGGAACCCAAATCAACCTGAGGATTCAACAATGTCTTGGAATCAACTCAAGGTTCAGATGGAAGTCTCTGACTTGGTAGATCACTTCCACACACCATGCTCATGAGTTCACTTCCTATTTCATTTCAAACAACTTGTCAATTCACCTTGCCTTTGTTTCAACTTCCCTCTCCTTGGGAACACTCCTAATTCACCCTTCATTCAACCAACCCTTGATCTCTGTACTTAAGGATTTCCCTGATCCTTCTAAGGCTTCAATACCCTTCAAATATCATAACTAAGGAGTTCCAACCCCTACCAAGCATCAGTTTCATTTCAAACTTCAAAACTGCCTTCAATAGGCCTGTCCTATTAACCCTTCTCAGCAAGTAATTTGCACTTTTCTTCCAAATTTCTCAAACACCCTAGCACCAATGAGAACTCTTACTCCTTGATTCAACAGACTCCACCCTTGATCCTCTTTGGTCTATCAAAACAAAGTCTACTTACTGTCCTATTTGACAATAACTCTGCCACCTATGACCCCGCACTTAAGACAACCATCTAAATCATTTCCCCAAGAATTTATTTCTTTGTATATTAATAGAAAACCACCTTAATAACCTTTGAGGATCTATCCACCATCCCATATCCCAACATTTCATCATCCATTAATCACTTTTAACAAAAATCAAAATAAATCACCTTCTTGCTGTCTCCATTGATAGACCTGCAAACAGAGGTCTGTAACTATTGAAATACACATCATTTGTTCAATCCCTCCGGTGAACATTTGCGCAATTAGGCTCTCACTAACATATTACAAACTTGGAAAGATCCAACGGTTGGTTAGAAAGATACATGCCCCGCATTAGACTGGTTTTTTTTTCTGCTACCTTTATTTCCAACACTTTTCAAAATGCCAGTCCACTTTCTCTGTTCACTGTCACAAATCTTTCCTGCACTAAAATCATGGAATGTACATGTTATTTACACTCCTAAGTCCCTCTCCCACAAGATACAGAGGCATCACAGAAAGTGGGAGGGGATTCCTACATTTTAAAACAACAAAACTGTCTCAGACTGTCTCGTGACAGTGACAGGCAGAACAAAAAATATAAATGCTTTCAATGGAATTTTTACAATATATCTGCTCTATTGTTAAGAGATCTTTAATGGAACATTGATAGCCTCCTATAAACCTTAAACCTTACAACACAAAAGCTTTTATTTGCAAAAGTAACCTTTGTCTGAGACAACCAACATGGAACAGCAATTAGGAATAAAAAATGTGACAGTAAAACAGAAACTTCATTGATTCTTTCTTTCAAACTTGCTTTTCCTTCGATCTCCTCCTCCCATACAATCCAAATACATTCTGTTTAAAGACTCTTCTCCCTCTAACTACCCTCAAGCTGACTTCGAAGACCCTTAGATCGATCAAAACTCCCTCATAACTGTCATATGACAGTAAACAAATAGTTTTTATAACTCTTTTAATAACAAATGTTACTTGTTTGTTATCCTTCATGATATTTTCAAGAATAAGGACTTATGACAACTATAATGTCATCCCTAAATGACTCCAAAAGGTTTTAAAACAACCTTTACACACCTATAACCCCAACTAACCCCATTCAAGCCTATTTGGCTTATGTTGCCAATGTTGGCAGTTTTACACAATATTGCACTTTTAGTGCCTTTTACATCCTTTAGAGGCTTTGATAGCCTTATTACATTTGTTAAGACCTTTATAAGTCAATTTCATGAACACCTAACCTAGGATCAACCCAATCCCATACCTAGTGACCCCTAGGTACCTTGTGAACTCAACAATGCCATTAAGGCTTTACATTCAAGATCAAATTACAAAATAATCAAAATGGAATCAAAACCACATTAAATGACCATAATTGGTCTTATTACAAGTCTTGATGACCTTTGAAGGCCATTTTTCTTCACCACCTTTCAGGGATCCATCAGTGACCCTGTTGCTCTTCATGCCTCCTGCTTGTGATCTTGGTGCTCCTGCACCAATCTCTCTCCCTCCCCCATACTCTCTCCCTTTCTCCCCCTTATCACTCTCTCTCTCCCACTTATCAAGCTCACTCTGACCTTCTATATCTCTCTCTCTCTCATCACCCTCTCTCTCTCTCTCCCTCTCTCCCCCATACTCTCTCTCTCTCTCTCTCTCTCTCTCTCTCTCTCTCTCTCCTTCTCTATCTCTCCTTCCCCCCTCTCTCTCTCTCTCACACACACACACACACCTTCTCTCTCTCTCTATCTCTTCCTCTCTCTCTCTCTCTCTCTCTCTCTCTCTCTCTCTCTCTCTCTCTCTCTCCCTTATCTCCTCTCTCTCATCACCCCCTCTCTCTCTCTCTCTCTCTCTCTCTCTGTCTCTCTGTCTCTGTCTCTCTCTCTGTCTCTCTCTCTCTCTCTCTCTCTCTCTCTCTCTCTATCTGTCTGTCTGTCTCTCTCTGTCTCTGTCTCTCTCACTCTCTCACAGACACACACACACACACACACACACACCTCTCCTTCTCCTCTCTCTCCTACTCTCTCCCTTTCCCCTTCTCTATCTCTCCTTCCCCCCCCCTCTCTCTCTCTCTCTCTCTCTCTCTCTCTCTCTCTCTCTCTCTCTCTCTCTCCCTTTTCCTTCTCTCTCTCCTACTCTCTCCCTTTCCCCTTCTATATGTCTCCTTCCCCCCCCTCTCTCTCTCTCTCTCTCTCTCTCTCTCTCTCTCTCTCTCTCTCTCACACACACACACACACACACACACACACACCTTTCCTTCTCCTTCTCTCTATCCTACTCTCTCCCTTTCCCCTTCTCTCTCTCTCTCTCTCTCTCTCTCTCTCTCTCTCTCTCTCACACACACACACACACACACACACACACACACACACCTTTCCTTCTCCTTCTCTCTATCCTACTCTCTCCCTTTCCCCTTCTCTCTCTCTCTCTCTCTCTCTCTCTCCCCCCTTCTCCTTCACTCTCTCCTACTCTCTCCCTTTCCTCTTCTCTAACTTTCCTTCTCTCTCTCTCTCTCTCTCTCTCTCTCCCACACACACACCTCTCCTTCTCTCTCTCCTACTCTCTCCCTTTCCCCTTCTCTAACTCTCCTTCCCCCCCCCTCTCTCTCTCTCTCTCTCTCTCTCTCTCCTATCTATATTCTCTCTCCCTCTCCCCTTCTATCTCCTTACCCTTCTCTCCTATCTCTATTCTTTCTCCCTCTCCCTCTCCCCTTCTCTCTCTCCCTCTCTCTCTTTTCTCCCTTTTTCTTATTTTACATAGGGCACATGCCCTATAGGATGTGCACCCTATGTTTAAAACTAGATGTGCATGACATTTTTTTTTTTGTATAGGGTGCATGCCATTTAGGGCGTACGCCCTATAGCATGCTCACGCTATGTAAAACTAGAAGAAACATTCTTATTTGGCAAGGATCTCATGAAAGAGGCCCACATTTTGTTATGCTGTCTGAATTCTGCATTTTCTCCGATAAGCTTTCGCTTTTCATGGTGTTGATAGTTACAAATCAACATTGTTTTGCACCATCGTGAAAGTCAATTATTGGAATAAAAAAGACAAAAAGATATTGAGGTAATTTTTTTTATTTTTTACATGTCAAATGTTAATAGTGTTTTGGTTTATAATTTGTATGATATAGACTTGTTCTTGATACATAATTTGATATAAGTGTAATAAATTTATATTATAATTTGTCATATTGTAAGAGGTTTATATTATAATTTGACTTATTGGTTTACATTTATATTATATTTTTAAAATTGTAATCAATTGATATGTAGAAATCATCATCATGCCAAGGAAATGAGCAAAGAATTTAACACAAAAAGAGCATGAAAGAGACAAATAGAAGAAAAGGGAAAGAATGAGACAACTTCGTGAAAAAAAAAATTAGATACTATGGAAGAAGATTTTCCTTTGTATGAGAAACATGAAACATCAATACAAAGTAAGAGAGAATTGGAAATGGAATAAAAAAGAGAGAGAATGAGAAACTTGCATGCAAGGAGACAATTGAATTATGAAGATTCGGGGACATCATCTATGAGTTCCCAAGTTCAAGAGACATCAACATCCAATGTTTGAGGCACACCAATGTTTCATGTTGAAGGCACACCATTGTCTACTTCCGAAGGTGGAGGCACACCATTGTCTACTTCTGAAGGTGTGGGCACACTCTTCGATCATGTTGAAGGCACATCATTGTCTACTTCCGAAGGTGTGGGCACAACATTGTCTCATGTTGAAGGCACTCAAGATGGTATGCAATTCACACATAATGTTTTTGATGCTCCTAGAATTATTAAATATAGAAAACCAAAATATTTGATTAATATTGATACTAACATTTTGTAAGCAATGCCTAACAAGATTCTCATGCATACTTGTCAAAGAAATGTTAATCATATTTGGATTTCATTTTTTGAGAATTTAAACATGACAGGAAGATGTCAACTATTTGTTGAAATGATGAGAAATCTGAAATTTAGGCCCATCATGAAGATTCTTGGGCTAAGAATGACAGACGAGTCAAGTGAAAAATCTATTGTAAAGAATCTAATGACTACATATGAGAGTGTGGGTTCTACATCATGCACGAATGATAGTAATGTCACACGATGTGTACTTACATAAATGATAGTAAGCACTCAAATGAAGAAATCTTGACTCATTAGAAAGACAAGCAAAACATTGAAAATAAGTAGAAAGTCTCTAATGAGAGCCCTAGGAAGGCGACAAAGAGTGGAAGATCCAAATAGCAATGAGTTATGGGCATTTTCCGGTAGACTACCACGAAAAGATAAAGCAATTGTTAAAGCTTTGAAATCCTTGATTGAATAATTTTGGAAGAATAATACACGGGTATCTCCTAATCAAAGAGATGTTGTAAGAAGGAGGATTGGTAGTTGAATTCATGTTCCACATCCAAAACATTTTTTGGATTCAACTCAGACATAATTCTTTGCAAAATTTATGCATATGTATCCTCAAATTAAAATGAGTCAGAGATATTTTGAAATGTGTAAACCTTTTTATGTCAAGATAAATCACACATGCACAACTTGTTGCTATAGGGTACATATTGAATTTTCTAACCATTTTGAAGTTTATAGGAATATATGTGTAGCTTTGCACTCTAACAATGTTTTGTAGGATTGTAACATAAATGTCCCACCTAGATCTTCAAGGGAATTAATATCTACCATTTTATGTGAAAGAGTGGATGGTCAACAATTTTACAATCTCTCATGCTTGAATGGTACATGCATAGATTGCGGAGGTTTGTGACATTTTCCAATTTGTCAACATATGGAGAGTACACATGCAATCGGTAATAAAATAGTGGAATTTGAAAAATATAAGACCATGACATACAATCTAAAAGATGGAAAAGAGGCTAAAAGATGTGATTTAGTAATTGAAAAAATTCCAGTGTATTAGTTCATGGACATTTTTTGTAAAAAAATTATTTATGAGTATGCAAGGCATACACATAGAGCGCAATGGTTAGATATGCAATTCAAGTTGTGCAAGGACACATTCCCACTTGATACCATTATTTCAGTTGTGGATTTTGTAGAGAACTACACAGTACAACCACAGAATGAGGTGCAAGCAAAGTATTACAGCTCTCAACAGGTTGCTATATTTGTTCATATAGCATTTATGCATGCACCAGACAGTACAGAGGAGAATAGGAAGATATTGAGGGAGTATCATTTTTATATCAGTGATGATCCCTCACATTCTATAGATTTTGTACACGGTTGCTTTCAACTATTTTATGGTCATTTGGAAAATAGGGGCATAAAATATCATCGACATATCATTTGGTCAGATAATTGTGCATCCCAATTCAAGACTTTGTGAATGTTTTATTGGTTGTGTAGGATGCATAAGATTACTAGAATTCAATATATGTGGAATTTCACAGAGGCTGGTCATGGAAAGGGAGAGCACGATGGCGCAGGTGCATGTATTAAAAGAGCCTTAGCACGTGAAGAATTAAAGTACACAGAGAAAGAAACATTGTTAGATGCGGGATGTATTGTCCAATGGTGTAACGCTACAATGGGTCCAGGTAATGAAGGTGAGTCTACAGTTCATAGATTTTTTTGGTTGATGGATGAAACTAATATTGCACCATATGAGGATTGTTGTACATTGACAGGATCAAGTGAGCTTTACTCTTTTAAAAGTTGTAATGTAGGTTCATGGAGTATCCACACATGGCATATGGCCTGCTTTTGTTCATCATGTGTAGATGAAGATTGGGATGGGTGCGAGTCAAAGGAATGGGTTGACAAATGGTATACATGTATTTTGAGTCCACTTGCCTCCTATCATCCCCATGAATCAATACAACCAATAGAAATGGAATCATCCATTGACTTTGATCACCTATCTGATCTAGTACAACCAAGTCAGTATTTTCCACATACAAATAATCTCAAATTTAGTACTTTATCATAAATATTTAGTAAACTAATGTCCTCATTATGTTTATATCATTATAGGCCATGTTTTTGTTGTTATTGCACCTGAAGACAATGGAGAAGGGATAGATTATTATTTGTGTCATTATGTAGAAGCAAAAAAGAAATTGGATCACTCAGTTATTGATGGTGAAGAATTAGAATACCCTATAGGAGAAATGGTTGTAACTGGTACATGGCTTAGACGGTATGCTATGAAGAACCCTAGGTTATGGTTTTTTGAGGATTGGGAGACACACAGAAAGATTCTTCATTATTCAAACCTCGTCATTGCATCAAATGTCCACTTAATCAGATATGGGGGAAGACCACAAAATAAAACTCTTTGGAAGGTTCGTGAGTCAGACCATGAGGCAATACTTGAGACAATCAAGGGTAGGGCAGACCCAATTGGTTCATTGGACTAAATGGAGATACAAAATATTGTAACATGTCAAATTTATATAGCACTGTAAATTGGGTGGATTGTAAATTGCTCATGCATTACCCTATATGTATAATGAGAAGTTTGTAAATTTTTCATTCACATATTCTTGACATATAGTAAGATCTCAGTTCAACATTAACTTCCACACATAAACCCAAGCCAAAACCAACTTCTAAACAAGCATGCCATAAAAACCACATAAAAAAACCTAAAATCTACCAACAAAACCTAACCCAGAGCAGTAGGAAACTTGGTAACAACCTTACTTCCTTCAAAAGCAGCATGCCTAGCCAACTCTCCAAGTAGAACAAACTTGACAACAATCTCAATTTCTTTGGAGGAAAGTGTCACGATCTTGTTATATTTTAGTAGAGAAGCAGCCTCAAGAGTAATCTTATCAAAAATATCAATCATGAAGCTCTCCATGATATCCATGGCAGCACTGGATATTCCCTTGGAGGGATGCACTTGTTTCAACACCTTGTATATTAACCTTTTGTAACTTCCTACACTTATCTTCCTCTTCTTTTTCTTATTCTCTTCCTTTTGAACATCACTTTCTTTTCTTTTCTCAGTTTTGGAGAATCCTTTACTTCATTCTCTCCTTTCATACCATCTTGATGCAAAACCCTCCACTATCACCTTAAATAGGCCAACTCAACTCAAAGATTCAACAAGTAACTTGGAATCAACTAGAGGAATTAGTCCTATTCAAAGATCAAATGGATTTCTCTAAATTTTTAAGTCACTTCCAAAACCACACTCATGATTTCACTATCACTTTTCTTTGTTCCAATCTCTCTAAGCACTAGTACCCTCCTAGGCCACTTAGTGCACCTAGTGCCTCCAACACACCAAAAACCAAACCAGATTTCTTACCTTGATCCCAATGCTATGGATCATCTTAAAATGGTACATTAGACATGTTCAAACTCCCATTTCATTCCTATCCACTCATCTTTCACCATTCTTCCACTATAGCCTTCCAGGCCTGCCTAGTAGCCCTGCCAAAACTTAAATCAATTTTTTTCTCCCAAACTTCCCAAAAAACCTATCAATGTTTTTACATTTTTGAGTACCCTTTTTGGATTTGCTAAGTTGATATCAATCTCATACTTTAACTCTTTGACTAGTGTAGACTTCCTTTTTTAAGTGCTCTTCTCCCAAGCCTAATTAGCCCCTCCTAACAAAGCAACCCTATCGCCCACTTACTTCCAGGGTTCCATGACCAAAAAAACTCTTTTATTGTGATCTTAAACCAGGGATTTCCCACTTTTCAAGAATAGACAACAAGTTTTAAACACCCAACTACAAAACCCTCTATTTAAGGCCTTCACACATGTGGCTTCTCCAATCTAACACCTCCACACACTTTACAATCAAACTAAGGGTTTAAAAACCATTAAAAAAACATAATATGACCATCCAAGCCATAAAATATGGCCCTCCAATGGATGAATCTCTCAGACCATGACTGGTCCCAACACTAGTAACCCCCAATCAGCACTTTACTCTCCATGTTTGTGGTCTCTCCTCCACAATACCTGCCCATCCATGCATTTAAACTTCTATACAAGGATTATATACATGTTATGACTTCTCCCACTAATGACATTGACCGCAAGGGGTGGGGGAGTCAATCCATTCATTAAACTTTCAAAATAAACAAAGTGTTGTTTGTAAAATCCCTGTTCAGGATAGTCAAGAATAACTTGGATTTACTGTCCCAAAACGTCACAAAATGCTTCTAGTGCATCCAAATTTAGTTTTTATAAAGATGAGATGTTAGTGAATGAATTCTTCCTAATACTACTCTTTCACCAAATCCAGATTTCAACCCTTTTGTGGATCTACAGGCTCAATCGTGAGCCCACAAGATTGGCCAAGAGAAAACTGTGATTGTATATCAACTAATTACAAAATGTTGATTTGAGGAGAAAATATTGCAATGATCAAGAAGAAAATTGGCTATGGAAAATCTAGTTATGAATTCTGTTAAGAATGAAACTATTAAGGAATTGCATGATATAGTTTAGAGATTTTTCACAGCATACATAGCATAATTCATATATTCTTTACATACACTAAGATCCCACTTCAGCATTAACTTCCACACATAAACCCAAGCCAAAAAAAAATTCTAAACAATCTTGTGATAAACACCACATAAAAAAAACCTAAAATCTTCCAACAAAACCTAACCTAGAGTAGTAGGAAACTTGGTAATAGCCTTAATTCCTTCAGAAGCAGCATGCCTAGCCAGCTCTCCAAGTAGAACAAACTTGACAGCAATCTCAATTTCTTTGGAGGAAAGGGTTCCTGATCTTGTTATATTTTAGCAGAGATGCAATTTTGGAAAGAGTATCCCAATTGAAGAGTAATGGGAATTCCAGTGAGCATGAAGTTATTGTAGATACAATGGGTGTATCTCCTCCACTAACAAATATAACTACTTCCAGAGACTTGAGTTTAAATGGAGACTGTTTGTTCCCAAACATGCCCCAATTGAGCAGATGAACCAGATGTTGCTTGAGTAAAGAAGATGGTGGTTTATTAAAGCATCTACATTATCCCACTTGCTATCAGTTACTACTTTTTGAGCAGCTTGCTAGCTGCTTCTGTGTGGGATTTCTATAATATATAATGTCCTCATGCAAGTACATGCCACGCATAGTCGTTCCAACCTTGCCGACGACTCTGTGCTGAAGTGTCCCTCAAGGTCCCTTAAGCATGAAATCAGTTATCTTTGTTGGGTCATATCTCAGAGCTCGTGTGAGGTAGCATGGATCTATCAATTGCTATGAGACCGTATTGCTAGGGCCTACAAAATCCTATCTCATTTTTTGGAGATTCAATTTCATTTAAATTTGGCAACACATTCTTGGTCGGTGTCAGAACTCAAAGTCTTCCTTAGTTGAAATGGCCAACATTGTGTATCTTTCCAACCATTGGTCATAGCATTGAACTGTCAATTCCAATAGCTCTAAATGGTCGGGTAAACACTAGTGGCAATCTCATTCAACACCCATAGTCATTCGATCCCTGCTGATGACTCTGTGCTGAAGTGTCCCTCAAGGTCCCTTAAACATGGAATTAGCAATCTTTACGGGGTCATATCTCACAACTTGTCTGAGGTAGAATCGATCTGTTAGGTGTTACAGGATCATGTTGCTGGGGCCTACAAAAGCCTATCTCGGTTTTGAGAGATTCAACTTTGTTTAAAATTGGCAACACATTCTCGGTCGATGTCAGAACTTAAGGTGTTCCTCAACTGAAATAGCCAACATTGTGTATCTTTCCAACTGTCGGTCATAGCATCAAACCGTTAGTTCAAATAGCTCTGAATGGCTAGGTAAACACTAGTGGCAACCTCATTCAACACCCACAGTCATTTGATCCCCGCCGATGAGTCTATGCTGAAGTGTCCCTCAAGGTCCCTTAAGCATGAAATTGATGATCTTTGTCAAGTCGTATCTTAGAGCTCGTGTGAGGTAGCATGGATCCATCAATTTCTACAAGAAAATCTTGTCGGGTCCTACAAAAACTTATCTTGGTTTTTGGAGATTCAATTTTGTTTAAATTCGACAACAAATTCTCGGTCGGTGTCAGAACTAAAAGTGTTCCTCAACTAAAATGGTCAACGTTGCATATCTTTCCAACTATCGATCGTAGCATCAAACCATTAGTTCCATCAGCTTTGAATGGCTGGGTAAATGCTAGTGGCAACCTCATTCGGCACCTATAGTCATTTGATCCCCACCGTCAACTCCATGTTGAAGTGTCCCTCATGGTCCCTTAAGCATGGAATTGGTGATCTTTGCAGGGTCATATCTCGTAGCTTGTGCAAGGTAGAATTGATCTGTCAGGTACTACAGGACCGTGTTACTAGGGCCTACAAAAGCTTGTGTCAGTTTTGAGAGATTCAACTTCTTTTAAAATTGGTAACACATTCTCGATTGGTGACAGAACTTAAGGTGTTCCTCAGCTAAAACGGCCAATGTTGCATATCTTTCCAACTGTCAATCATAGCATCGAATCGTCAGTTCCAACAGCTCCAAATGGTTGGGTAAACGCTAGTGGAAACCTCATTCGGCACCCATAGTTATTCAATCCCCACCGATGACTCCATGCTGAAGTGTCCCTCAAGGTCCCTTAAGCATGGAATCGACGATCTTTGTGGGGTCATATCTCACAGCTCGTGCGAGGTAGAATCAATTTGTTAGGTGCTACGGAACCATGTTTCCAGGGCCTACAAAAGTTTGTCTTGGTTTTGAGAGATTCAACTTCATTTAAAATCAGTAACACATTCTCGGTTGGTGTCAAAACTCAAAGTGTTCCTCAACTGAAATGGCCAACATTGTGTATCTTTCCAACTGTCAGATGTAGCATCGAACTGTTAGTTCCAACAACTCTGAATGGATGGGTAAATGCTAGTGGCAACCTTGTTTAGCACCCATAGTTGTTCAATCCCCACCAATGAATTTGTGCTGAAGTGTCCCTCAAGGTCCCTTAAGCATGAAATTGATGATCTTTGCGGGGTCATATATTGCAGCTCGTGCAAGGTAGAATCGATCTGTCAGGTGCTATCAGACCGTGTTGCTAGGGCCTACAAAAGTCTATCTTATTTTTTAGATATTCAACTTCTTTTAAGTTTGGCAACACATTCTTGGTCGGTGTTAGAACTCAAGGTGTTCCTCAGCTGAAATGGCCAACCTTGCATATCTTTCCAACTGTCAGTCATAGCATCAAACTGTCAATTCCAACAGCTCCAGATGGCTGGATAAACACTAGTGTCAACTTGGTTTGGCACCCATAGTTGTTCAATCCTTGCCGATGACTCCATGCTGAAGTGTCCCTTAAGGTCCCTTAAGCATGAAATCGGTGATATTTGCAGGGTCATATGTTGGAGCTCGTGCGAGGTAGAATCAATCCATCAGGTGCTATGGGACCATGTTGCCAAGGCCTACAAAAAACTATCTTAGTTTTAAGAGATTGAATTTATTTTAAATTTGGCAACACATTCTCGGTTAGTGTCAGAACTCAAAGTGTTCCTCAGCTAAAATGGTCAACGTTGCGTATCTTTCTAAGTGTTAGTCGTAGCATCAAACCATCAATTCCAATAGCTCCAAATGGTTGGGTAAACACTAGTGGTAACCTCATTCGGCACTCAAAGTCATTCGATCCCTGCCAATGACTCCATGTTGAAGTGTCCCTCAAAGTCCCTTAAGAATGAAATCAGTGATCTTTGTGGGGTCATATCTCAGAGCTTGTGCAATGTAGAATCGATCAGTCAGGTGCTAGGAGATCGTATTGCCAGGGCCTAAAAAATTTTGTCTCAATTTTTAGAGATTCAACTTATTTTAAATTTGGCAACACATTCTCAGTCAGTGTCAGAACTCAAAGTGTTCCTCAGCTGAAATGGCCAATGTTGCATATCTTTCCAACCATCGGTCATAGCATCAAACCATTAGTTCCAACAACTCCGAATGGCCGGGTAAACACTAGTGGTAACCTCGTTCACCAGGCACAGTCATTTGAATCCCACCGACGACTCTGTGTTGAAGTGTCCGTTAAGGTCCCTTAAGCATGAAATCATCAATCTTTGCGGGGTCATATCTTAGAGCTTGTGTGAGGTAGAATCAATCCTTTAGGTGCTAAGGGACCATGTTGCCAGGGCCTACAAAAGCCTATCTCAATTTTTAGAGAGTCAACTTCTTTTAAGTTCGGTAACACATTCTCGGTCGGTGTTAGAACTCAAAGTGTTCCTCAACTAAAATGACTAATGTTGCATATCTTTCCAATCGTCGATCGTAGCATCGAACCATCAGTTTCAATAGCTCTGAATGGTCAGGTAAATGCTAGTGGAAATGTCATTCGACACCCATAGTCGTTCGATCCCCACCGATGACTCCATGCTGAAGTGTCCCTCAAGGACCCTTAAGCATGAAATCAATGATCTTTGTGGGGTTATATCTCACAGCTCATGCGAGGTAGAATCGATCTGTCAGGTGCTATAGGACCGTGTTGTCAGGGCCTACAAAAGACTATCTCAGTTTTGAGAGATTCATCTTCATTTAAAATCAGCAACACATTCTCGGTTGGTGTCAGAACTTAAGGTGTTCCTCAACTGAAATGGCCAACATTGTGTATCTTTCCCACCATCGGTCGTAGCATCGAACCATCAATTCCAATAGCTCTGAATGGCTGGGTAAATGCTAGTGGCAACCTCATTCGGCTCCCACAGTCATTTGATCCCCGTCGATGACTCTATGCTGAAGTGTCGCTAAAGGTCCCTTAAGCATGAAATCGATGATTTTTGTGTGGTCATATCTCAGAGGTCGTGCGGTGTAGAATCAATCCATCAGGTGCTACAAGAATTTGTTGCCAAGGCCTAAAAAATCCTATCTCAGTTTTCAAAGATTAACCTATTTTAAATTTGGCAACACATTCTAGGTCGGTGTTAGAACTCAATGTGTTCCTTAGCTGAAATGGCCAATTTTGTGTATCTTTCAAACTATCGGTCGTAGCATCAAACTGTTAGTTCCAATAGCTTTAAATGGCTAGGTAAACACTAGTGGAAACCTTGTTCACCATGCATAGCTGTTCAAACCCCATGGACGACTCCGTGCTGAAGTGTCCCTCAAGGTCCCTTAAGCATGAAATCATCGATCTTTGTAGGGTCATATCTCGAAGCTCATGCGAGGTAGAATCGATCTGTCAGGTGCTACAAAACCATGTTGCTAGGGCCTACAAAAGTCTATCTCAGTTTTTAGAGATTCAACTTCTTTTGAGTTCAGCAACACATGCTATGTCGGTGTCAGAACTCAAAGTGTTCCTCTGCTGAAATGGCCAACATTGTGTATCTTTCCAACCATCAGTCGTAGCATCAAACTGTCTATTCCAACAGCTCTAGATGGCTGGGTAAATGCTAGTGGCAACTTCATTCGGCACCCACAATCATTCAATCCCCATCGACAACTCCATGTTGAAGTGTGCCTCAAGGTCTCTTAAGCATGAAATCAGTGATATTTGTAGTGTCATATCTCAGAGCTTGTACAAGGTAGAATCGATCTATTAGGTGCTACGAGACCGTGTTGCTGGGGCCTACAAAAGCCTATCTCAGTTTTCAGAGATTCAACTTATTTTAAATTTGGCAACACATTCTCAGTCGGTGTCAGAACTCAAAGTGTTCCTCAGCTGAAATGGTCAACATTGCGTATCTTTCAAACCGTCGGTCGTAGCATCAAACCATCAGTTCCAATAGCTCTGAATGGTCAGGTAAACACTAATGGAAACCTTGTTTGGCACCTAGAATCATTTGATTCCCACCGATGACTCCATGCTAAAGTGTCCCTCAAGGTCCCCTAAGCATGAAATTGATGATCTTTGTAGGGTCATATCTCAGAGCTCGGGTGATGTAGAATCAATCCGTTAGGTGCTATGGGACCGTGTTGCCAGGGCCTACAAAAGCCTATCTCATTTTTTAGAGATTCAACTTATTTTAAATTCGGCAACACATTCTCAGTCAGTGTCAGAACTCAAAGTGTTCCTCAACTGAAATGACCAACGTTGCATATCTTTCAAACCATCAGTTGTAGCATCAAACCGTCAGTTAAAAAAGCTCCAGATGGCCGAGTAAACACTATTGGCAACCTTGTTCACCATGCACAGTCATTTGAACCCCACTGACAACTCTGTGCTAAGGTGTCCCTCAAGGTCCCTTAAGTATGAAATTGATGATCTTTGCAGGGTCATATCTTAGAGCTCGTGCGAGGTAGAATCGATCCATTAATTGCTACAGGATCATGTTTTCAGGGCCTACAAAAGCCTATCTCAATTTTTAGAGATTCAACTTCTTTTAAATTTGGCAACACATTCTCGGTCGGTGTCAAAACTCAAAGTGTTCCTCAGCTAAAATGGTCAACATTGCGTATCTTTCTAACCGTCAGTCGTAGCATCAAACCGTCAGTTCCAACAGCTCCGAATGGTCGGGTAAACTCTAGTGGAAACCTCATTTAGCACCCACAGTCATTTGATCCCCACTAATGACTCTGTGCTAAAGTGTCCCTCAAGGTCCCTTAAGCATGAAATTGGTGATCTTTGTGGGGTCATATCTCAGAGCTCGTGTGGTGTAGAATCAATCCATTAGATGCTACGGGACCATGTTTCTAGGGCCTACAAAAGCCTATCTTAGTTTTCAAAGATTCAACTTATTTTAAATTTGGAAACACATTCTCGGTCGATGTCAGAACTTAAAGTGTTCCTTAGTTGAAACGACCAACGTTGCGTATCTTTCAAACTGTCGGTCATAGCATCAAACCATCAGTTCCAATAGCTCCGAATGGCCAGGTAAACACTAGTGGCAACCTCGTTCACCACACACACTCGTTCGAACCCCGTCGATGAATCCATGCTAAAGTGTCCCTCAAGGTCCCTTAAGCATGAAATCATCAATCTTTGTGGGGTCATATCTTGGAGCTCGTGCAAGATAGAATTGATCCGTCAGGTGCTATGGGACTGTGTTGCCGGGGCCTACAAAATTTTGTCTCATTTTTTAAGGATTCAACTTATTTTAAATTCGGCAACACATTCTCGGTCGGTGTCAAAACTCAAAGTGTTCCTCAGTTGAAATGGCCAATGTTGCGTATCTCTTAAACTGTTGGTCGTAGCATCAAACTGTTAGTTCCAACAGCTCCAGATGGCTAGGTAAATGCTAGTGGCAACCTCATTCACCATGCATAGTTGTTTGAACCTCGTCGAGGACTCTGTGTTGAAGTGTCCCTCAAGGTCCCTTAAGCATGAAATCAACAATTTTTGTGGGGTCATATCTCAGAGCTTATGTGACGTAGAATTGATCCATCAGGTGCTACATGACTGTGTTGCCGAGGCCTACAAAATCCTATCTCAGGTTTCAAAGATTCAACTTATTTTAAATTCAACAACACATTCTCAGTTGGTGTCAGAACTCATAGTGTTCCTCAGTTGAAATGGCCAATGTTGTGTATCTTTCAAACCGTTGGTCATAGCATCAAACCATTTATTCCAACAGCTCTAAATGGCTGGGTAAATGCTAGTGGCAACCTCATTCACCACGCACAGTCATTCAAACCCCGCCGACAACTCCGTGTTGAAGTGTCCCTCAAGGTCTCTTAAGCATAAAATTAATGATCTTTGCAGGGTCATATCTCAGAGGTCGTGCGAGGTAGAATCTATTCGTCAGTGCTATAGGACCATGTTGCTGGGGCCTACAAAAGCCTGTCTCAATTTTCAAAGCTTCAACTTCTTTTAAATTTAGCAACACATTCTCAGTCAGTGTCAGAACTCGAAGTGTTCCTCAGCTGAAACAACCAATGTTGCGTATCTTTCAAACCATCAGTCATAGCATCGAACCATTTGTTCCAACTTTGAATGGTCAAATAAATGCTACTAACAACCTTTTTTGGCACACACAGTCATTTTAACGACACTGACAACTCCGGGGTGAGCAGTAGGATGAGTGCAAATATGTATTCTAGTGTTTGTCATTAACAATTAGTCAATTAGGGGAAAATTAGAAGTTAGTTTGTAAAAGCATAAGGTTACACATCCACATCTGTCATAGTAATCTTATTAATAAAAGAACTCTTGCCAACATTAGGCTACCCCAAGAATCCTTATATTATGTAATGTCCCTGATTTAGCAAGTACCTGTGCTTGCTATTGTCAGTTCATTAATGTGATTCCCGTGAGCTAATGGAATGTTTAGGGGATCTTTGTGTGCACTTACTATTTATAGTAAGTTTAGACACCTAAAAATCCTTTAGAAAATAAAGTATTTTTATTTTCTGAAAAATCCCTGATGACATCATCATTTATTAATTAATTATTTATTTAATTAATTAATTTATTTTTATGTCATTAAATCCCTTTTTCTTAATTAAAAATATTTAATTAAGAAATCCCTCCCAAAAATGTTTAAATCTTATTTAAACATTAATCCCCTATTTATTAATTATTTTAATTAATAAATTGACCAAAAATCCCCCAAAAAATAATTAATTTATTTTTTGACCAAAAGTTGGCCTTTTTTCCTAAGACCACTAACCTCTTCCAAAATCTTCTAATCCCTTCTTAATTTCGATTAAAAGGCTAATCCCACCTTTTCTAACCCTAATCTCAACTCAAAATATTTAATTAAGATTAAATATTTAATTTTCATATTTATTGAAAATATTTCAATAAATTTTCCCAAACTTAAGCTTTTGGAATGAATAAACTTTTATTCCATAAAACCTAAGAAAATTCTAGACTCTTCTAGAATCTTCTCAACCCAACCTCTTCACCCATCCTAATCCTAAAATCCCCTAATCCTAATCCTAATCCTCCCCCTAACCTTGTCACATTCCCTAAACAAGGTTAGCCAACTCCTAAGCTTGACCCAAAGTCAACAAACTTCTAGAGGCTTCTCTTACATGCATTAAGTGCATTTAAAGCCTCCTTATCCCTCTTACATGCATTTATGATGCATTTAAGAAGCCCCTCACCCCTTTCTTACACCCTTTGACCTTAGGCACATTTCCCAAATTGTGCACATTCCTCCCATCTTTCAACCCAATGCCCTTGTGACACTTGTCACAAGGAGGTGGCCTTGAACTAGCACAATCCATGTGCTCCCCTTTGAATGAATCTTGGCCTCTCTTAAGGATTTTGATCCTAGCCACTCATTCATCCTCCCAAAAGTCTATAAATAGTCCTCATTTCCAAGAGCAAAATATCCATTCACCTTTCATTTTATGCATTGTTATCATGTCCATTTAGCTCTAGACTTAGCATAAGCAATACTAATTGTTAGTTTCTTTTTATCATCTTCAAGCTTTCTTAAAGAACATCATAGCTTAGCAATAATGGATTAACATAGTTTCTTTTATTGTTTTGCATAGCATATAGCATCATATCACACCTATATTTGGTCTAAAATCAATCTTAGTATGCATTAGAATATGCTCCAAGTGCTTAGAGAGCACACCCACATCCCTCTAATTGAAGCGAATCAAACATTTTCTCTATAGCACTTGTTTTTTTAGCAACAATCTTGAGGTGGCTTTGGTTTTGTTTTCATGTCTTATGCTATTTTTTAGTTCATGAACATGTTAGATTAGTCTAATGTTTGAATGTTTTAGCCTTTCAAGACAGGTAACAGGTTCAAAATCATAGTCTACATTCTGGCACGCCTGGTGGGACCCACTTCACGGGTTCTTTGCAAACATTCTGATGGGTTTTAGACCATTTTCAGATTTTTCAAGCTTATAGGTGGACGGAGCACTTCGATCCCTTCTTCTTCTTCTTCTTGTCTATATTCTTCTTCCTCTTCTTGTCTATATTCTTCTTCTATTCCATCTCCTTTCTTCTTCTTCTTCTAGCAAGGAGGTCATGGCCATTTTTTTCAAAAATAATAATAAAATCCATAAGGAAGCAAAATCATACACACCTTATTTTAGTGCTTAAAATGAACCCCCAAATCATTCTTGAATGCATTAAGGACTAAAATTTGCAAAATTTGTTCTAACAAACAAAACAAAAAAATTAATCAAGGCATTTGCATCCTTGCAACATCAAGAATTTTTAACAATGCATTCATGCAAAGTAGGAATGATCATATCTTTTTGGGCATAAAAAGAACATCAAATCTGCATTCAAATGAGTCAAAACAAAATCTTGAATGAAGCTAAAAGGAAGAACTTAGGTCCTAAAGCATCACTTTCCATTTGAAAAGAAAACACAATCTTGAATGCCTTAAAGATCAAAACAAAGCTTTTTTAAAAGTTCTTAATCAACACGCACACTCAATCTTGAATGCCCAAGTCAAAAAACTTGCAAACGCTCGATTTACTTTTTGGAGAAAGAAAAAGTCAAAATCTTAAACACTTGTGTCTTCAATTTCAAAGGTTCAAACACACTTAATCAAATTTGGAAAAATGAACAACTGCTTGATGTGCATTTAGGAGTTTTACTTTTTGCAAAATCCTGTTAAACTTAAGCAACGTAGAACACTTGGACTCGAACAAGTCCACTTCTTCTACTTTTAGCGAGGCCTGTCCAGGGAGAAGCGCTTCCTCTTTGGAGAACGACCTCAAACCGGTAGCCCCTCCAACCGGTATACAAACAAGTGAAGAACAAAATAATCACTTACATCTCCTAATCGCCGGGCGTTCGTGCCAAACACGTGACTGGGGATGGTAAACATTCCTCTCCCCAAGCATAATTGGCAAGGCTCTTAGGTGAGTCACGAATGATCAGCAAAACCGGGTATGGAGACTCCACGGAACTATTAAAAACCTGATAAAATAGAGGCTACCCTATCTACATCCGAAAGTATCAAAATCCTTGTGCAAGGACCGATTCCAAGGGGTTTACCGGGTCACCTCAAGATTACTCACCATTTGTATTCCCTTCTAGGGGATACCAAGCTGTGGGCAAGCGATTTTGATACTCACCTTCCTTAGGTAGATCTGTTTGAAGTGCTTGACAGTCAAAGACTCCGTGAAAACACTTGTTGAAACATTCACTTTCAAAGCTTTGTCAGAGTCAGTTGCCTTTGTTTGTATCCCGCAAGGTTGCTTTGTCCCTTGCGGAGATTGCTTTGACTTTAACTTTTGCCATTGGAAACCTTTGCCTCAAAATTAGAAGCCTCTTTTCCAAAGTGATGCCCAGCAAGAGCAAACATCCTAAAGCGAAGTTGCCCAAATCCCAAGCCTATCAAGAGCGAAAAGTTACCAAGAAGAAACTCAAGACCTATCAATCCACTATCCAAGCAACCCAAGCAGAGGAGAAGTCCCAAGCCAGATTTGAGAACATTGCCCATAACGCCCGCATCAAACAGTTCACCTTCCGTTTCTGAGTTAACCATCACTTTGTCAACCTTGAGCCAGAAGATTAGCCAATTCCTTATTCATGTCTTGTTCCATCTTCAGATCTTGAAATCTTGTCTCAACAGCCTTGCATCTTAGTTTCATCCTAGTTTCACCCTTTGCATCAGCATCAAAACTCTA
The DNA here is from genome assembly GCA_027943335.1 of Chamaecyparis obtusa. Classification (NCBI taxonomy): domain Eukaryota; kingdom Viridiplantae; phylum Streptophyta; class Pinopsida; order Cupressales; family Cupressaceae; genus Chamaecyparis; species Chamaecyparis obtusa. The sequence continues at coordinate 977,644 of BSBK01003611.1, read as the reverse complement.
GTTGCATCTCAAGAACATCATAAAAGTTGCATTCATCTTCCTACCAGCATTCTAGAAACAATCCTTGTCATTTGCATTATCCCTTTAGATAGAGCATTGTCCCTTCACCCTTCAATACCTTTTCCACCAGCATCCCCCCATCAGCTTTCCATTTCTTTTCGGCAGATCCATCATCCTTTGTTCCAAATCCAGAGATCCACCAACACTTAGTGTTTACCCTTTTGAGTTGTTCCTATCCCATATCCAAGATCAGAGACCATCATCCTCTTTTTGACACAACGTGTTGTCATAAAGAAATCAAACCTTGTCCTTGCATAGCCATCATCTCGAGCAAGAGATTGGAGTGTATTGATAAGAAACTTGTTGACCGAAGATCATCAGTCTATCTTAGGTTGACCCCATTATATCTCTGATCCTCCATTTGAGAAAAATAGCAGCTCATTTGTTGACCACTCAGTAATCTTTCACCAGCTCTCCACCAGTAACCTATCTTTCCTCCACCTAATCTTGACCCAAATCAGAGCATCCCACCAATCCTCCATCATCACCAAGCTTTTTTACCAATTTGCCACCATCTCCCACCAATCTTCCACCATCCTTGATCCAAATCCGAGCAGTTCATCCATCCTTGCATTGCATTCTAGAAAGTCATCATCTTTAGAAGTTCATCAACTTTGCATCCATCAACATCTTTTAGCCAAACATCTTGCATCCATTTAGCACTTGCATCTCCATGCCTGTTGAGACCAAATCTTAGAAAAGAAGAAGCATGAATCCTTATCCACCAACAACCTCATCCGATCCCAAACTTTTCACCAACGCCATGATGACCTATAATCCCCACATCCAAGCCAGTAACCCATGTGAAGATCCAAACATCCCTTCATCCCCCTTGGCAAACCAAGCATTTGTAAATCCTCCAGAAAGCCCATCAGCAACCAATGCCCTTGTAGCACAACATCAACAAAGCACGTTTGTTCACTACCTACCAGAAAATACCTCCATCCCACCATCTCTCTATCCACGCATCCCCATCAAAACTATCCAAGTTCCAGCACAAGCGTATTCTCCGTTTGTCCAATCATTTCCCGATCCTATCATGCAAACACCCCAAGAGCTTTCCACCACTCCCCTTTTCTTGCAAGGAAGCCTCGCCAGTCCCGCAACACAAGCTGCAGCACCATCCGCTCCATCTCATACCCCTTTTGCTTCATCATCTGCTATGGCTGCCCAAGCCCAAATCCAAACCCAAAGTCAGCTTCCACCTCTCACACAAGCTTTTACACCAAAAGCTTCACCACCATCCGCAAGTCAAGCAACATCTTTCACCATCAAAGGAGCACCGCCACCCTTCACCCCCCAAGCACCTATACCTTCTTCTTTGGGGTTAGCGCAATCGCTCCCCATTCCAACCTCATCTTTCTCTTGGGTGTTTCCTTCATTTTCCTCTTCACAAGCATCCACTCAACCACAACCTCAACAAGCTCCTTTATATCAACCATCATTCGTGTCCCAAGCTCCCATTGCTCCTACCATTCCATCATTCGCTGCAGTGCACCCTAACACAAGCTCTTAGTGGGGCCTTACACAAGAAGAAATGAAGGCATGGGGGATCCCATCTCAATCCCCTACATTTATGGTTGCAAGTCAACAAACTGCCTTCGCCCAAGCAGCACAGCAGCAATTACCCCAAACACCGCCGGCTTCAAGCTATTCATCCCAAATCCCAAATACCTTCCAGCAAGTTCCACCACTTCAACAGCCAACTTTCCCCAGCTATCTTACCCCATCACCCTTTGCTTCTAGCTTCCCCACATTTGTTCCACCTCTAAACAACGCAGGCATGCACCCAGCTTATATCAGCCAAAACCAAAGCCAACCTCAACAACTACCACCATCATACCCGCAAGCAGCATCATTCCAATAGCCTCCCCCACAGCAACCACATGTCCCCTTTCAGCAAACACCCATCATTCCTCAACAATAGCAAGTCTCTTGCTATCAACCTCAGCAACAAATCCCTATCATCCCCCAGCAACAACAAGTTCCCACCCATCAGTTACAACAGGAAGTTCCAAATGTCCAATATCAGCAAGTAGTCCCACAACAACCGCCAGTTCAACAACAGCAAGTAGCCCAACAACATCAAGAGGTCTCATATCATTTACCACAATATCCCCCTATGCCACACCAACAATATCCCCAACAACCATTGCCCCAAAATCAGTTCCAACCTATTTATCCACAACAAACGCCATATCTAGTTCCACAGCCTCCATCGCAAGTAGAAGTTTCAGTTCCCTCGCCACTTAATGCTGAGTGGGAAGCAATGAAAAATGCTCTAAAAGAGCTACAAAGTGGAACAGAGAATAAAACATACAAGTTTGAAGAGGTGTGCTCATATCCCTTCGATCGGTCCATAGCAACTATCCCTTTCCCCAAGCATTTTGAGATGCCCAAGTTCGATAAGTATCGGGGGAAAGGAGATCCAGTAAACCATATCAAAGAGTTCTACATGACGTGCCAAGAAGTAGCTTACAGTGATAACTATCTCCTGCGCCTGTTTCCCAAAAGCTTGGGAGGAACTGTTGTTGAGTGGTTTTACAAAATACCACATGGGACAATAAAAACCTTTGCTGAACTCTCTGAGAAGTTCATCACACACTATGCCCATAATGTGGAGAATGAGTTGTCCTTGCTAGACCTATGCAACTCAAAGCAGAAAAACGGAGAAAGCCTTGCAGAATACTTGCAAAGATGGCAGAATCTTACAACCAGGTTATCATATCGGCCGCCAGAGAAGCATCTAACAAAGATCTTCATTGATAACCTACATCCAAAGCTATCCCATCACATGCGAATGAACTGTCTCCAGACATACCAAGACATCAAGAGCAAAGGCATAGGCATCGAGAAAGCTCTCCTAGACGAAGGCACTATTCGTCACTTCAAGGATGATTCCAAAAACAAACCCAACAATGATAAATCCCGTTACTGGAATCGTAACAAGAATGTTGTTACAGATGGAGCCACTGACACTAAGAATGTACAATTCATTGTGGCTAGTCCTACACCAGCTCAAACATGCCAACTGCCACAAGCACCCATCTATCAGCAACCACCAGCTCCCGCATATCAAGCACCTATTTATCAACAGCCTCCTCAAGCTCATCAACCGCCTGTGCAACATTATCAGCAGCAATACCAACAGAAGCAGCCAGCACGTCAAGGCAATCCTGTTAACGCAGTTAACGTTGCCCCAAGGTAGAACAAACCCAATAATCAGAACAATCCAAAGAGGACTTTCACACCTTTGGGTGAGCCTCTGGATCAGATCTTTTATCGGCTAGCCAAGGCAAATATGATCACATATCTGCCCATCCCACAGAAGGATGACAACGCACCAAAGTCTGATTGGTATAAAGAACATGAATACTGTGATTACCATCGTGTGAAGGGGCACACAACATTGAAGTGCATGCGGCTTAAGCACTACATCCAGGATCTCATCGATCGCAAGGAAATCCAGGTCGATGCACCAACTCAAGCTTCACCCAATGCCGGTTTGCAAATATATCAAAATGTGTTCCCTCAACACGATGCCGGGAAGAATCAAGCTAACGCCAATCAGCCCCAAAATCATGGCAAAGGCAAGCAAGAAGATCACACAGTGGCCTACATCAACTATGACAAGTATGTCGGATGCATAACTCAAGTTGAGCCCATCCAAGATGAGCCCACCATCAATACCATCCACGTCAGAGGTCCGGATCGACAATGTGCTACAACTACCCGCAGTGGTAGGATAACTGTTGCCGGTGCTCCTCCGAGATCAGCTGCTCCTCCAAGGCCAACATCTACTGCATCCACAGCACAGTCTAACACCAGGCCAGCATCAAATGCACGCGCAACATAGCATAATGCACCAAGAGCATAATACAATATCATAGAGCATCTTGGGAACATGCCAGCCCAAATATCTATCTTGGATTTGCTCCGCACATCACCCATCCATCAGGAGATCCTGGACAAAGCTCTAAAAGAAGGCCATGTCCCCACGAATATTAACACAACTCAGTTTGAAACTCTTGTGGGACACCTATCAGCAGCATGTGCCTTATCCTTCAAAGAATCTGATATACCAGATGTCGCTCCTGACCATATTCTTCCTCTCCGCATTGCCGTCATGGTCAGAGATTTCACCATCAAACGAGTTCTAGTGGATAATGGCTCAGCCCTCAACTTGTGCACATTAAAATTCATCAAGAAGATCGGGTTCACGAAGGCCAACATACAACATGAGCAAATCACTATCAAAGCATATGATAACTTGGAGTGTACCTCTGAAGGTACTATAACTTTGCCTATCCAGCTAGGCCCAGCAACGCAAGATACTCTCTGCCACGTTGTTGATCTTGACCTACCATTTAATATCCTCCTTGGTCATCCATGGATCCATTCCATTAAGGCCGTACCATCTACTTACCATCAGTGCATCAAGTTTCCACATCAAGGCACTGAGGTTACCATCCACGCTGACCCTAACCCCTTCGCATACTGCCTTGCGATGGAAACATCTTTCCCTCATTCTACTCATTGTCCTGGAATCGATATTGGTACTTCTATTGCTAGCTCATCCCGATCCCATCGCGATCCAGAGACCATCCTCTCTTCCACCTTATCATCCATCAAGATCAACAACCAGGGTTGTGGCGAATACAGCCTCAGTGATGCATTTGCTGTAGGAGCTCTTCCACGTGATCCACATACTCAAGGGCGCCCAAGTTGTCAAAACAAGCCTGTTGAAGAACATTATAAGCTCAAGAAAATCAGAAACATGACTTTTGAGTCTCATGGTACCATCAACAGCAAAGAAATGGATCCAGATATTAACAAATGGTTATACAAAGATCCCCCATCACGTGACACACAACTTCTTGAGTACTTCAAAGAGAAATATCCAATCCCCTACAAAAATGTCATAGAACACTATAATTATCAAGGTGGTGGTCTAGGACCACAAGAGGACGGAAATTTGTTTCCTATCATACCATCCCAAAATCCAGAACAGCAAGGACTTGGCTTTAATACCCCTCGCCTACTTGAACAAAAGCCCAATACCACAACTGCGGGCACTAACATGACCAACGTGAACTTTTCGAATAGCCAGGATGACCTTGTGGAAATCAAAGACATCCTCGAAGAGAAAGACATCCGATCCTACGATGATATCTTTGCCGACGACACCCTCCTGGGGACTTCTATTCTCCAACAACTCTCCATTAACCTCATAGGTCTTCCCCTCACAAACCCCGACCTCATAGATTGGGACCAACCAAGCATCGCACACATCGACGAGTTCCAAAGCGCACAAGCACTCCTAGAATTCATGGGGGCATCAGATCCAGCAGTCAACCCGGATCCAACATCAACCTCTGTCTATCAGCTTCACCCAGAAGGATATTTTGGGGAAGAGGCAAGCTTTAGTCGCAAAAATGAAATAGCAAAAGAACATCATGAGTCTTTATGTGAAAACCCCCTTGGGGCACATTTTGATTCCAAAATAGTAAAAATAAAGGGCGTATCTTCTAGCGAAAACCTGGCAATTCAGGCGCTAGAAGATGAAGCCTTGCCTCTTCCCCCTATCCAAGATTATAGACCAGAGCAGTCACCGATCATCATAGAGGAGACCAAGCCAATCAACTTGGGAACAGAAGAATGTCCAAGGATCACCTACATTGCAATTAACCTAACAGAAGGAGAAGAAATGGCTCTCAGCACCTTGCTCAAGGAATCAGTTATCAACTTTGCATGGTCATACGCCCACATGCCTGGGCTTGATCCAAACCTTGTTGTTCATCATCTATCAGTAGATCCAAACGTTAAGCCAGTGAAGCAGAAGCTAAGGAAAATGCATCCAAAGGTAGCATTACTAGTTAAAGCAGAGCTTGAGAAGCTCCTTCAAGCAAAAATCATCAGAGCAATTGACTACTCAGAATGGATCTCTAACATGGTGCCAGTCACAAAGCCTTCTGGCGACATCAGAATCTGTACTGATTTCAGGGACTTGAACAAGGCATGCCCTAAGGATGATTTCCCATTGCCAAACATAGACATGCTTGTAGACCTCACAGCGGGTCACAAAATGCTATCACTCATGGATGGCTTTTCCGGTTACAACCAGATTCATATAGCAGAAGCAGATCAACATAAAATAGCATTCACAACCCCATGGGGTACCTTCTGCTACAATATGATGCCCTTTGGGCTAAAGAATGCAGGAGCAACATATCAGCGAGCAATGACAGCGATCTTCCATGACATGATCCACAAGATCCTTGAAGACTATGTGGATGATATCCTTGCAAAATCCAAAACAAGGGATGAACACCTCAACATCTTAGAGCGTGTGTTTGATCGTCTGAATCATTATGGCTTAAAGCTTAATCCAAAAAAATGTGTCTTTGGTGTTACATCTGGAAAGCTCCTAGGTTTCATAGTATCGCGACGAGGCATAGAGATAGACCCCAAGAAGGTCAAAGCAATAACAGAGATGCCTCCACCAAGAACACTCAAACAGCTCAGAAGCCTACAACGAAAGCTTCAATCAGTGCGTCGGTTCATTTCTCAGTTAGCAGACAAGTGCCAACCTTTTACGCATCTCCTATGCAAAGACACAAGCTTCAAATGGGATCCCATATGTCAAAGAAGCTTTGATAAGATCAAGGAGTATCTTGCCAATTCTCCAATCCTAGTACCACCAATTCCAGGACGCCCTCTCATACTCTACATCTTGGCAACCACTACAGCACTGGGGGCACTCTTAGCTCAGCATGATGATGACAACAAGGAGAGAGCCATCTATTACATCAGTCGCACTCTTGTCGGATATGAGCTTAATTATTCACCTATGGAAAAAGCATGCCTTGCAGTGGTCTTTACCACTCAAAAGCTTAGACATTACATGCTCAGTCACACAATCAAGCTCATTTCAAAGGTGGACCCCCTCAAATATCTACTATCAAAGACAACTCTCACAGGCCGTATGGCAAAATGGGTCATGATACTCAGTGAGTTTGACATCCAGTATATTGATCGCAAAGCAATCAAAGGGCAAGTCATTGCCGATCAACTAGCAGAAGCACCACTGGTGGATGCCTATCCACTAATCATGGAATTCCCTGATGAACACTTATGCATGATTGAAGAGCAGCCCATGTGGAAACTATACTTTGATGGCTCCTACACATCACATGGATCAGGGGCAGGAATCCTATTCGTCACACCTCAAGGTGACTACATCCCAAAATCATTCAAATTGGGATTCCCATGTACCAACAACATTGCAGAATATGAGGCACTCATCTTAGGTCTCAGAACAGCCATTCAGTGGAATATCATAGAATTACAAGTATTTGGAGATTCACAGCTGATTATCAAACAAGTCCTAGATGAATATCAAACAAAGGATGACAAGTTGCTACCTTACAAAGAGCTGGTGGACAAACTACAAGAGCATTTCCTACATCTACAGTTCACACAGATCCCAAGACTTTAGAACAAAGTAGCGGACGCAATGGCAACCATTGGATCCTTGTTAGAAATCCCACGCGACGCATCACAATATGAATTCCTAGTCGAGTAGCTACATACGCCAGCTTATGAGAACGCTGATGCAGAAATGGTATGTGTCTTGGTTGGTCCCCAATCCCCATGGTACCATGACATCCATGCATATCTAAAAAATGGTATCATATCTCCCCATCTCACCAATAACCAACGCCAAAACCTTATTCGCAGAGCTTCCCGCTACACTCTTGTAGCCAACACCCTATATCGTCGTGGGTATCACAATGTCCTATCTAGATGTTTAGATTCAAACGAGGCCGTCCTGGCCTTACAAGAAGTTCACGCTGGAATTTGCGGTGCCCACACGAGTGGCATGGTTCTAGCAAAGCAGCTGCTTAGAGTTGGATATTATTGGCCAACAATGGAACATGATGCATGTGATTTTGTCAAGAAATGTCTCCCATGTCAACAGCATGCCAATTTGATACATGCACCAGCACAAGATCTACAGCCTATTGCACCACCATGGCCTTTTTCATGTTGGGGCCTCGACCTCGTTGGCTTGATCACCCCCCTCTCTTCGGATGGACACAAGTATATCATAACAGCCACAGAGTACTTTACCAAATGGGTTGAAGCGATTCCACTCACCCTTACTACTGGCATCCAAATATCCAAGTTCATCCTCTATCATATCATTTGTCGCTTCGGCATACCATCTACCATCTTCACAGACCATGGCACACCTTTTGAAAACCAGCATGTGGATGATCTATGTGCCAGACTCCACATCCATCACCGTTTCTCCAGTCCATATTTCCCTCAAGGAAATGGCCAAGCTGAGGCAACTAACAAAACTATCTTGAAAATCCTCAAGAAGGTTGTCAATGATTCTGGTCGTGACTGGCACCTCCAAATCAATCCCGCCCTTTGGGCCTACCGCACTTCTTATCGCACTCCCACAGGCACCACCCCATACTCCCTTGTATATGGTGCTGAAGCTGTTCTACCGATCGAGGTTGAGCTCCCCTCATTGCGAGTCTCCATGAAGAACTACACCACTGATGAAGATTATCATGTAGCCCGTCTCACACAGCTAGACCTGTTAGATGAAAAGAGACAGCAAGCATATGATCACCTGGTGGCATACCAAAATCGACTCAAAAGGAGTTATAACAAAAAGGTCCATCCTAGACAATTCCAGGTTGGTGACATGGTCCTTAAAGAAAATCAGAAGGTCCTAGCAAATAGAGAAAAGAAAGGCAAGTTTGAGCTTACTTGGTTGGGCCCCTATGTTGTCACCGCATCCTTCAGCTCGGGAGCCTATCAGCTATCAACACCAGAAGGTGATCCCTTGAATGATCCTATCAACATCATCCATCTGAAGAGGTTCTATGCCTGAACCTGATCCTGCATATATCAGAAAATCCAAAAACATTCAAAAAAGCAAAAAAAAGCAAAAAAGAAAAGAGAAAGAGAAAATGATCGTCCAAACAGTGAAAACTTGGCAATTCAAGCGCCTTGGACAAGTATGTTGGTGAAAACCTAGTAAATAGGCACCAACATAGTAAACTGAGTTATTTATCTATTCAGTTGTCCTTTCAAGCTACCGTCCTCTTCCTCCATCTCTTAACAAATCTCCCAGCAGTTCCATCTCCCCTATCCTCCAAGCATTCAGCTTCCATCTTCCTCCAACCCATCTGCAATCCATATCCTATTCCAAAGCTTTGTACCATATCTTGTACCATATCCTTATCCCTTTCCTGTACAGCGCAATCCTTTCTGTAAATATCCTTCTTGTCTCCATCCTAGTGAGAGTCCCGCCGAGTGTGATCTTCCTATCCCCAATCCTGAGCTTCTGTACATATCCCTTGTGCATATCGTTCCTCCTTGTTGTGCATAACCTTTGTCCGTCCTGTAGCAGCATTTGATCAAATATCTTGTCCCATCCCCAGCCTCAGAAAACTTTTAGTCCCACTCGGGCCTTGTGCTTCAGCAACATCAATTGTCGACTTATCCTTGCTCATCCTGATTATTCCTTGAACTTCAGCTTTTGCCAGCGAACAACTACACTTATTCTCTCACCAACCCATGGGTCCTTGAGGATATATCGTTCCTCCTGTCTGACCTAATCTTCCATCCTGGTCCTTGAGGATATATCTCCTCCTGTCCGACCAATCTTCCCACCATCAATCACATCAAATCTCTCTCCTTGGCAAAGGATGTCTTTTTGGAGTTTTCATTTTGACCTTGGATTTTGTCCTTTGGGTCTTGTTAATCTTTTACAGCCTCTCATTGTTCTCTACTCAACGTCACCACGATCCTTTATATCATGGTGTGCTGCGAATGAGGATAATCTGGGGCAAGGTCTTTTGATCTTTTGCTTCTGCCTGTGAGTCAGTCGTGTGTTTGTGGTTTCTTCAGCATTATTTCCACCATGCCTCCTTCAGGTTTCATGTGCGATGCTGGGGCAACCCTACGTGTCTTTTTCACGTCAGTCCTATGCAACACTGGTGACAAGGCCTCATGATCCCAGTATCCTTGGCAGGTCTCTAGCATTGCTATATTAAACTAGGTTGTGCTCTCCACATTTGCACTTGGAGCTTCCCCATCTCCCCTGCATCCTGCATCATATAGATTAATCTTGCATCCTCATGTAGCTGCATCCTGCATTTTGCATTCCATCTCATCTTGCATTCACTCATCTTTGCTCTTGGAAGCTTGGTTATTTATCTCCCCTTCTTCCTAGGTCCTTCCTTCTCTGTTTCCTTTCGAGAAAATTTCACAATGTTTTCTCCTTGCGTTATTTTCTCGAGGGGGCACAATCCCTTATTCCTCTAAATTCTAGCCTTGGGCATCTTATTTTCTTGTCTTTGACGCCATGCCACTTGCGACATCGCATCAAAGAGGGGCAAAATGTAGACACCTAAAAATCTTTTAGAAAATAAAGTATTTTTATTTTCTGAAAAATCCCTGATGACATCATCATTTATTAATTAATTATTTATTTAATTAATTAATTTATTTTTATGTCATTAAATCCCTTTTTCTTAATTAAAAATATTTAATTAAGAAATCCCTCCCAAAAATGTTTAAATCTTATTTAAACATTAATCCCCTATTTATTAATTATTTTAATTAATAAATTGACCAAAAATCCCCCAAAAAATAATTAATTTATTTTTTGACCAAAAGTTGGCCTTTTTTCCTAAGACCACTAACCTCTTCCAAAATCTTCTAATCCCTTCTTAATTTAGATTAAAAGGCTAATCCCACCTTTTCTAACCCTAATCTCAACTCAAAATATTTAATTAAGATTAAATATTTAATTTTCATATTTATTGAAAATATTTCAATAAATTTTCCCAAACTTAAGCTTTTGGAATGAATAAACTTTTATTCCATAAAACCTAAGAAAATTCTAGACTCTTCTAGAATCTTCTCAACCCAACCTCTTCACCCATCCTAATCCTAAAATCCCCTAATCCTAATCCTAATCCTCCCCCTAACCTTGTCACATTCCCTAAACAAGGTTAGCCAACTCCTAAGCTTGACCCAAAGTCAACAAACTTCTAGAGGCTTCTCTTACATGCATTAAGTGCATTTAAAGCCTCCTTATCCCTCTTACATGCATTTATGATGCATTTAAGAAGCCCCTCACCCCTTTCTTACACCCTTTGACCTTAGGCACATTTCCCAAATTGTGCACATTCCTCCCATCTTTCAACCCAATGCCCTTGTGACACTTGTCACAAGGAGGTGGCCTTGAACTAGCACAATCCATGTGCTCCCCTTTGAATGAATCTTGGCCTCTCTTAAGGATTTTGATCCTAGCCACTCATTCATCCTCCCAAAAGTCTATAAATAGTCCTCATTTCCAAGAGCAAAATATCCATTCACCTTTCATTTTATGCATTGTTATCATGTCCATTTAGCTCTAGACTTAGCATAAGCAATACTAATTGTTAGTTTCTTTTTATCATCTTCAAGCTTTCTTAAAGAACATCATAGCTTAGCAATAATGGATTAACATAGTTTCTTTTATTGTTTTGCATAGCATATAGCATCATATCACACCTATATTTGGTCTAAAATCAATCTTAGTATGCATTAGAATATGCTCCAAGTGCTTAGAGAGCACACCCACATCCCTCTAATTGAAGCGAATCAAACATTTGCTCTATAGCACTTGTTTTTTTAGCAACAATCTTGAGGTGGCTTTGGTTTTGTTTTCATGTCTTATGCTATTTTTTAGTTCATGAACATGTTAGATTAGTCTAATGTTTGAATGTTTCAGTCTTTCAAGATAGGTAACAGGTTCAAAATCATAGTCTACAGTAAGTTAGTTAGTGGCTCCTATTTTAGGCAAGGTAGTTGGATTTTGGTTTGATCTTCATTCTTCTTTAGTTGGGTTCATAATGTGCATCCGTCTTCATATCTTATACAATTAAGCTTGGCTTAATTTATTATCATGTTACTTTATGTTCTAATTAAAAAGTGTGTCCTTGACACTTCAAGGCATTTAAGTGAGAAGTGTGTATTTGAAGCTGGAGTTTGGTGTGATGAAGAAGATTGACATTTTTTCTTAAAAAGCCTTTGACTTGCGAAAATGGATTTCATTGATTATGTTATATTTTGATGGAATGGAGAATTTTGTAATGGTTGGAAATACTAAGGACACTAGGGTTTAATTTCCAAGAAGAATGTTCATTCTTCCAGGCACTGTGTTGTGAGATGGAGTCTTGTGCCATCGAATAATACTAAGAATGCCATTGAGTTTCAAAAGTGGTGGGTGGCTAGCAAATCTGTGTGCATTTTTGGTAGTGTTGTGAATTAACAGCAAGAGGTTTTTTGTTTGAATATTTTAATATAGAGACTGTGGCGACCAGACTTAATTATCATAACCGTAGGATCTTTCAATTCTCTGCTAGGTGTAAGTCTTCTGCAAACGGTTCTTCCCAGCATGAACGGGTTTGATAACATTATCGGGTGTGTGAGTTGATGCTTTGCTATTACATTCCAGTAGCTGCAAATTCAATAACAGAAGTTGTGTGAGCAATTTCAACTAGAGATTATACTTTCAGTCATAGCAGATGAAATAACAGGTGCATGAATGTTATTTTAATTTGAGGAGATTATGAAATATTAGAAATTATAATAATGAACATGGAGTTTCAATTTATCGAATGTCTTAAAATTTAAATGAAGAATTTTCAACCAAGCTATAAATAAATTGTTGAAGCATTAGTATCTGGATTTGTCAGAATTTTTTTTAAAAATTATCATTGTAGGAAATATTCAAGAGTTAACCAAGTTACTGAGAAGGGAGGGGTGAATCAGTAACTTCAAAATTTTCTTTCAATATCAGATGTATTAACATATAGTTCACTTTATCCTTTTGCATATAGAAAGCATGAAACTTAAAAGCATTCACAACAATGACACATAGATTTGGTTACCCAGAAACCTTCCAAAAGTAAGTAAAACTGAGGTGGGGATGAAACCCACAAAGCTTTAATACTGCAATATAAAGTTGGCCGGTTAAGGCTTACATTGATCACTTCTGATGATCTACCCTGCTAGGAGCAATAAGGACTGCTAGGTCCACCTTGTTAGAGGTTTTACAAACATACAATGAAGTATGCACTCAGTTAAGAGATTTTACAAAGACTGTTAAGTCTACCCGGTTAAAGGATTTCAAGCTGATTCACCTGTTAGGATGAAACAGTAGATCTCTTACTTTGCAACTAGATTGCTGAATGAGATTCGCTGATGTACTGATCACCTTCTGTGATGAATTTGTCTTTGCTACTTCTTATACTGCTGTAGCCCTTTGTAATTCGCTTATCTCTTCCTTTTATCTCTTCTATATTTTTTTTCACATTCATACTACTTGGTATTTGTACAACATTGTTTATATACAAGTCTAAACAATTAATTACAATTACAAAGTCAGCTTGAAAAATAAACATAAGTGCTACTAAGTTGGCCCAAGTATGGTTACACAGTTCCTGCAAACTAACTTGGTGACTTTCTGATACTCGGTGTCCACTGCATTACTCGGCATCATCATGCACTCGGTAGAAGTGAAGGCTCGGTTCATACTAACCACTCGGTAAGTTTCAAACTCGGTAAATACTTGTGACTCGGTAGACATAATGTCACTCGATTTACACTGTCCTGCTCGGTTTGCACTATCCTGCTCGGTTTGCACTATTCTGCTCGGTTTGCACTGTCCTGATCGGTTTGCACTATTCTGCTCAGTTTGCACTGTTCTGCTCGGTTTGCACTGAGGATGCAAATAAGTGTTGTCACTAGTGGCAATCCTTCTTAATGCCAACAATCTCCCCCTTTGGCATTAGTGACAAAAACACTTATTGCCCAAAACTTATATACATGAACCATGCTGAGATTTATTTTGATTTTTCAAAATTTGTCTTTGTCATAGGACTTTATAAATTATCTCCCCCTTTCAATGTGCTAAATTTTTTCTTCTTTTCATCTATACATATCTCCCCCTTTTTTACGATAATGCCAAAGGTGTATATACAAGTGTTTTACAGGGAGAATCCAAAATTTGATAGAAAAATAGAATGTACCTTCATTATCAGTGCCAGGGTTCAGTCCCAATTTTCTTGTAGAATCTTGCATGTTTGGATTGCAATTTGGACTTCTGCAGAGAGTGCAATCATGTGATCTGCTATTGAGAACTGATTGTCATGAATTAATGTTTTGGAATGTTCAATGTGCTTATACATTGTATTCATGATGGGAAGGATCATGTTCTGAATGTCTAGCAGTGTGGACCGGATCCTTGTGTCTTCTTTCGGTAGTTCTGACTGCATATTTGATAGGAATGAGATTTTCATGTGATGAGTAGAGTTTGAACTTGGTTCAAGTTGCAGCTTCTATATGCTAATCTTCAAATCCTCATCAATTTTATTCATTTTATCCTTGACATCCTTGGTGAATTCGGCAACATTGCATAGTTTGGCCAAAAGAGAGGTAACATTCAAATAGGAAGATTCAATGTTTGTCAAAACTGAAGATAATTCTACTTGATTAATAGCTATGTGCTAAGCAATGTGCTCAAGCACTTTATTGTTGAATTTCTTCTCGGCTTTTTCAACTAACTTGTCTGTCCCAGATGAATCCTCATTGTACTTATTTACTGCTTCTGCTAATTGTAACAAAACATGTTGAGAGGAGTCTACTTTAATACCTAATGCTTCTGACAAAATGTCCTTAGCATCCTTAATGATTTTATATTCCTTGTCTCTCTCCTCTTTAAGCTTCTTTTGCTTCACTTTCCTTTGGAGGATTTCACCTATATTTTGCATTTGATCCACTGATAGATTTGCAAAATCTAATGTTGGAATCTCTATTTCCTCATCTAGGTCTATATCCTCTACTATATTCTTGCCCAAAAATCTTATACTCGGCTGAGCCTTAGGCTTGTCTATACTTAATGCCTTAGTAGTAGTGATAGTAGACATAGTAGAACTGGCTATAAAGAATGGTATACTATCTACTGGAGAACTTGAAGTATTTACACTTGTAGAATCAAAAACTGGAATACTTACTGCTGGAAAACTTGATGAAATAGGAGACTGCAACTCGGTAGAAGAAATGGTAGTTACTTCTGTTGTTGCTATAGGTGATTGGACAAATGTTGAAGTTGTCACAACCATGCTTGAAGATGTCTCCGGGCTAGATGTAGTAACTTTTGCTGGAGAGGTAGGAAGTGATGCAATGACTTCTACCGCTATCCTCACGGTATCATCTACCTCAGTGGCTTCTTCCTGTTCATCACTATCATCTTCAATGTCTTTTATTATAATTGATTCAGTACTCGGTTGGTGAAGATGGTATATGTTCTTCCAGGTGGCATTTGCACTCTTCACAACCGATTCAATATTGTTAATCAGAATCAAACAAGTATTGAACTTCAGTGTCATCTTATTTTCATTCTCCTTCAATGCCTTCTTTATTTCATCATTTTTCAAGCTCGGCATTAACTATTCCAGGGTTTGATCAAATATGTCTTTTACAGTTTGCCTTGCATTGTCCCATCTCATTTTTATTTGATCTAATAAAGCTCCTGGAATCTGTCGGGCTATTTCATTAGGAGAGTATTTCCACTGTCCCATCTTTTCAATGATAGCATCTTCAATCTCCTTTTGTTCTATTTCCAATCTTGTTTCATATTTTAAAGATTTTATATTACTTACTCCAGATCCCGATCCTTCTCTCAAAAGTTTGATCTTCTCTTGAAGGGTTAGAGGAGGCTTTTTGAATATTATATCTTTGTCTTTTTTGTCTGCCTTACCCCTTGCACTTCTCCTTGTAAATACGGTAGTGGGAGGCTTAGGTACCTTGGTGATGAATACCTTTCCTTTCTTCTTTGTAGGTTCTGGTTCCTCTGTTTTCTCATCCTTTTTCTCTTCTTCTTCAATGTCTTCTCCTCTGCCTTCAGTTAGCATTTGCATTTTGGCTATCCTCTTTTTTCCTTTAGTTACTGCCTATGGAAGCTTTATACTTAATTCAATTCTCACTTTTGCTTCTTCATATGTTCCAAAATATGGAGCTTTGGGATCAACAGGCTGATTAAGGAGGGCTTCAATGATATTCTTTGTTTCATCAATGTTTACCTCATAAGGAAGAGGTTTCACATGTACAATCCTCGATTTAGCTGCTTGAATGTATACTTTGTCACAGTCCACCATGAAACAAATATCATCCTTATAATCCTCCACCAACTTCTATGGAATCCGGAATCTGTCGTTCATTTTCTCCTTGAAAGACTCAAAATAACTATCCATGATGTTCTCAAAATTTTCACCCATTTCTAAAATATATTCATTTATCTCATAAAGAATTGGCACATCCTTTCTCCATACTACTTTTCCTTTGGAAGGGAAGAATTTCTGAACATAGAAAAATAAACAGACCAGTAGAGATCCAAACTTACATGGATTGTTTTTGGAAGTTTGAATGCTTTCCATGTTTTTGTTAAACTGTTTTAACAACAAATTTGCAAGGTCAAATGATAAATTATTCTTTACCACTTTGTATGCTAGGTCTATGGCTTCGTAGGGAACACTATTTTGTCGACTTGAACTGTATATTTTATGAGCAATGATGTGTGTTCCAAACTTCAGTTCAGCATCAGTAATGCTGCTTACTTTCATGCCTCTACCTTCCCACTCGGCTAGGGTTTTCTTCTCCAGCTCCGGCCGACCTAGGGTTTTGGTAGATTTAACTTTGTTTAACATGGGAAGACCGGTGATTTGGTGAATCATCTTGTTAGTCATCTCTATGGGTTGCTCAAGCCAAATCTTGCCTTCATATACACGGCTGAGAATGTATCTAACCCATTTCTCCCAAAAGTTTTGAGGTAAATGTGTAATGTGAACTAATCCCTTGTCTTCCAGATGTTTGTGCTCTGGTTTTAGAATACCATTCACACACAGTTCCTCACGCACAATATCTAGTTCTAGGTTTCCCATCTCTTGAATTGCACAATTGAAATGATTGCGAATATCGTTAACAAGTAGTACCTTAGGAGGAATCTAAGATTGAGCTCCGTTCGGGTCTAGGGCTGCTGCAATTGCGGGCATGAGTTTGAAATCTGGTGCTCTCCATTCCCCTTGGATTATCATTTCTGATCCTTTATTCACTGAAGCGCTGGATGATGCCATGGTAGCTCACAGATAATTCTTTTCGCAAAAGTGTTTGAATCGCTGCATTGCTCTGGAAATTTTCTGCTCTCAAAATGCTAAAGTTTGCAGTGAAGAATGAGTTTGATTCCATGCCTTTTGTTTACAACTCTGTCATTAATGCTTAGTAGAAATTAGGGTATGAATTCTGACAGACTGTCACCCACTATGAATTAATTGCTTGGTAAAGACTTCACAACTCGGTGAACTTGAGAATTCATGTTGCTCCGACCTCGCTCGGTAATCATATTAGATAGCTCTCGACCTTGCTCAGTGAAAACTGATACCGACCTTCCTGTGATCTTATTGCATCTTGTATGCCGATTTAGATCTTTCTTTTAATTCAGTTCTGGAACTGCTTGAAATTTGTCTATGAGAATACAGTTCCAGTGCTTTCTTGGGAATTTAGTTTGAGTCGGTAGAGCCACCCATTCCATTACTTGGACTGGTTTGCTCGGTAGATTTGGGAATCCACTGTCATCTCATCTATTTCCTGGTCTTAGTTGCTTCATTCTTCTTTCCATCTTCAACTTCACTAGCATTCATGCAATTTTTGGCTATATGACCGAGTTTAGTGCATTTGAAACATCTTATGGTAGTATCTCTTTTCCTTAGATGGTGTTTTATGCAGTTCATGCCAATGTGTCCATATTCTCCACAGTAATGACATCTACACCAAGTGTTGTAATCCCATCCAAACATTGCTTTCATAATTTGTTCTGCTGGATTGAATGTTTTGGATCTGCACTCAGATGCCTTGTGACCTTGTTTGTTGCATTTGTGACAATTACCTTTGAATCTTGGTTTTTCCCTGCATTCATTTGCTTTGTGACCATGCTGATTGCAGTTGTAGCATTTTCCATTGAATTCTGCTTTTTCATTGCTCCAACATTTATTTGAAGTATGTCCTATTTTTCCACAATGATTACAAGTAGATTTCTGATTTCTTTGAGTACCTTGCTTAGAAGATTCACCTTCTCCTTTGTATCCAAGTCCTACTTTTCCTTTTTGCCTATGAAGATTTTGATCATACAGCTGATTTAAGTCTTCTTGGCTCTTCAGCATTCTTTCATTGATTTGTTTTTTGGTGTTTAGGTCATCCACCAATCTTAGATTGATTTGCTTTTCAGATCTTAGTTCTTCTCTTGTGCTTTCTATTTCTGATCTTAGAGTCAGAATTTCCTCATTTGTATGGGAGATCTGATCAATTAGGTTTTCTAGCTGAAGGGTTTTATTTTGGACTTCATTGTTCCTTCCATCTAATTCATCTTTCAACTTGTTTCTTTGTTCTAAGATCTCACAAAATCTTGTTGAGTGTAGTTCTTGTTCTCTTTTTAATTTTCTCACTTCTTCCTACAGAGACCCATTCTTTTCTAGGAGTTCTTTGACAACATTGTTTGCTTCATCTGAGCTATCTGAGAGAAAAAGATCTTCAATCTTTTCTTCAATGTAATTATGATCATTTATCTGATTTGCAAGTTCCTTCCTTCTTCTTAGGGATTGGGAAAGATGTTCTTTTGCTTCTTTAAGTTTAGCTATGGCCATTTCCAGATCTAGCTTTTCATTTTCAATCACCTTGTTTAGTTTGAATACCTCCATTGTCCTGGATCTTTGCTCAAGCTAGTTAAGCTTTATCTTGAGAACTAATATAGCTCTGATACCAATTGTAGGAAATATTCAAGAGTTAACCAAGTTACTGAGAGGGGAGGGGTGAATCAGTAACTTCAAAATTTTCTTTCAATATCAGATGTATTAACATATAGTTCACTTTATCCTTTTGCATATAGAAAGCATGAAACTTAAAAGCATTCACAACAATGACACATAGATTTGGTTACCCAGAAACCTTCCAAAAGAAAGTAAAACTGGGGTGGGGATGAAACCCACAAAGCTTTAATACTGCAGTATAAAGTTGGCCGGTTAAGGCTTACATTGATCACTTCTGATGATCTACCCTGCTAGGAGCAATAAGGACTGCTAGGTCCACCTTGTTAGAGGTTTTACAAACATACAATGAAGTATGCACTTGGTTAAGAGATTTTACAAAGACTATTAAGTCTACCTGGTTAAAGGATTTCAAGCTGATTCACCTATTAGGATGAAACAATAGATCTCTTACTTTGCAACTGGATTGCTGAATGAGATTCACTGATGTACTGATCACCTTCTGTGATGAATTTGTCTTTTCTACTTCTTATACTGTTGTAGCCCTTTGTAATTCGCTTATCTCTTCCTTTTATCTCTTCTATATTTTTTTTCACATTCATACTACTTGGTATTTGTACAACATTGTTTATATACAAGTCTAAACAATTAATTACAATTACAAAGTCGGCTTGACAAATAAACATAAGTGCTACTAAGTCGGCCCAAGTATGGTTACATGGTTCCTGCAAACTAACTCGGTGACTTTCTGATACTCGGTGTCCACTGCATTACTCGGCATCGTCATGCACTCGGTAGAAGTGAAGGCTCGGTTCATACTAACCACTTGGTAAGTTTCGAACTCGGTAAATACTTGTGACTCGGTAGACATAATGTCACTCGGTTTACACTGTCCTGCTCGGTTTGCACTGTCCTGCTCGGTTTGCACTATTCTGCTCAGTTTGCACTATCCTGCTCGGTTTGCACTGTTCTGCTCGATTTGCACTGTTCTGCTTGGTTTGCACTGAGGATGCAAATAAGTGTTGTCACTAGTGGCAATCCTGCTTAATGCCAACAATCATTGCAAGAACAAGAGCCACTTAGGCTTCTTACATACTATATTTATACATTTATGCATTCATTTCATTACTTTTGTTATTATTATAGTTAAGGAATTGACTGTTATTGAGGACAGTGACTAGGATTTGTAGCACAGTCAACAAGTTAAACATACAAGCATAACTATAAGGCATGGGAAATTTACAAAGCAAATACATGAACATAAACATAATTTAGTATACATCAATACACCAAACACATGAATTGCATCCCTAAAACATAAAAAATATATATTCGTAGGGCATGAAGTCAAATATATATGCCCAATAATGTCATACATTGAATATATTCAATACAGTAAAATGGGCTTCCTCAAAGCCAAATGGATTTACAATGTATCACTGATACAATATACAAAAAATATGTCTACTAATGCCATATAGGCATACAATCCATATCCCTAATCTAGTCCTTTCCCACTAGGGGAAGAAAATAAATCTTGAGCTGTCTTTGATCGTCGCGTCGATGGAGATGCAGTGGATGTCGTAGTCTTCTACGTGCGCTCACTCATCCTCCTGTCTAGACTCTTCTATAGCTTGACCTGATAAAAAAAAATTAGATAGAGATAACTAATATACATCAAAATTGAATTATACAATGACATAAAATTTAATATTGGCTTACCGCTAGCAAATAGTCACTATGTTCATCCACTGAAGGTGCATGCTAGTGATCTGGAGTCATAAGTCCCTACAACAATGATCAAAATAATAATTAAAATACATACATGGATATCATTATAAAATTCAATACAAACTATTAAAATAACAATTAAAGTTAAGTGATCTCTTTCATACCTCAGTCAGTGCTTTAGAACTAGCTACTGCTGCAGCTACTCCACGATCCAAAGTATCACAGACAAAAGGAGGAGTCTCTGATGTCAAAAGCTGAAAATGAAACAAAAAAAGTAAATTATGCAGTTATCAAGATTACATATATTTTTTACAACCCTACTAATGAGTAAATGATACCTCCGTGAAGGTTCCACCATGTCCTCCGATGTGCGGTGTTGAAGTTGAAGCTCTGACATTCAACTAGTGCACATGTACATGGAAAATTATAAGATAACCATTCATATAAGAACGTACTACTGACATGTTAATTATAATGCATTATTACATGTATACCTATGGACTCAATGGTGACCTCACAAACCCAGGTGAAAGAATGTAATCATCGTGCCTCTGGATTTTGATCATAATTTGTCTAGTAATTTAGTCATTCATTCATTAATTAAATATGATCAAGTAAATCCAATTAATATGCAAATAAAGATACCTCAAGAAAGGTTGCATGATGCCCTTCCCTGTCTTTTGTGAATGTCGATGGTCCACCAGTGCACATCTAATGCACATGCACAATAAGTTAGGATACAATTATTCATATAATTACATAATAATCAAATATGTTAATCAAATGTTTTATTTGATACATACTTGTGCAATTGATGATGATGTGTAAAAGGGGACATTAGGATCATTACCACTTCCACTGCCACCACCACCACCACTGACACTCTTGCCCTAAATTTTCATCATAAACAATAGATACTAAATTAAATAGTTATTCTTTTATAAATGAAATATGATCAAAGCAATTTAATGAACTTGGAAATATTTACCTATGTGTCAATGCCAAATGTCATAGTTAGAAAGTTTTCAGTCATCAATCCAGAATCCTCTTGCTCTCTCTCACCAGTACCAAATGTGCACAAGCATGCACATGACCGACAAATATGCCCCCTTGAGGATTGACCATAGTCACCCTCAACTAAAGGAGTGGCACACTGAATTAGAGTTTTTGTCAGAGCACTAATCGTGCCTAGTGTGTCTACCTCTACATGTTCCTTCACAATGGAAGGAATACTAACATGATCCAATGGTGGCTTGCCACTATCAAAAATAGGTGCATTAGGGTCACGATGTGCCCATGCTTGATCAAATGATGAACCCCCTCCTCTACCCTAAGAATCTAGCATGTCAAAATAATTTGGCACCTCCTTGAGTACAAACTCGCAATAGAGTTTCCTCAAGAAATATATAGGAACCTCATGATTGTTACAAGGAGGAAAATCAAAGACCATCCACCATCTCTCCCAAAAATTTCTTTTAATGTCTTCATTTACGCACCAATGAATTGGGAACCTCCTTGTTGTAGTTCTAAGAGTATTTACATCCCCTGGTTTTTTAAATAGCTGGAAAATGTCATCTTTTGTGATTTTTTTCTTTTTTATGTCCGTATCAGATAATTTATTTGCATAATATTATTTTTGTTCTTCTCTTTTATCCTGCCATATATTAATTTTCCCACTAATTGCGCTTACGTGGGTCAAGATTGCTTCCAATGAGTTTGCAATTCTTTCCCTTTCAGGATTTGTACCACTAGAATCTTTTAACCTATTAATTAAAGATTCTAATTCTTTTTTCCCTCTTTCAATTTGGTTCAACAAATTTTGTTGTGTTCCAGGAGGAGGTTTCTCGATTGGTGGAGGCAATTGAGGTTCATTTTCTTCATTTCTTTCTTCATTCGGTTCTTCATTTGGTTCTTCATGAGGAGATGGAGGGTTTGGTGGAGGGTTTGATGGAGGGAGATTATTTCTTCTTGACAATTTAAAAAACTACATTTTAAAATATTGATTACACAACAAATTTAAACAAAAACAAATTTGAACAAAATAAATTTAAACAAAAACAAATTGCAACAAAACTAAAATGTTAAAACAAATAAGAGGCATGATAAGTTGTAAAAACACTTACCTCTTCTCCCAGATCAAACTTGACGACATCATGGAGCCATTTGATCAATGGATGAACAAAAATAATTGACTCACAAGCAACTATAATAGGGTGTGCGCACTTTCAAATCTTCTCTAAATTGAAAACATAGGTTTGAGAAAGAAAAATAAGCTCAAACCCGCGTGCAGCAAAAATATATAACTTTTTACAAAGGGCGTACGCCCTATACGGTGTACACCCTTTGACTTGGATTGCCCAAGCCTAAGGCTTGGGCAACCCAAGCCATAGGGTGCACGCCCTTTAGTGCGTGTGCACTATGCACGATGGGGGGCCAAAAAGAAAAGTGGCAACTTTTTGGTCCCCCATCTTTGTGCACTTACCCATATGTCAATATAGAATATGACTTTGCCTCCTACATTTTAGAGAAGATTCATCAAGGTCTTATATAAGTTAAGGAGAATGTTACAGAAGTAAAGTTCATGAATCCTTCATTGTTGTGTCATCTAATTTAGTTTCAACATAAATAAAAGTGGAGAAGAAAAATTGGACTGAGATTCCTAGATGGTAGAGGGAGAAATGCTCAGGTATAGCAGTGGTGCTATCTATTAGATAGAACTAGCCCCTTGGCTAATGTTTTAGTTTTTCACTAGCACCTGATTATAAAGATCTATGAGTGGTTGGGTGTTGTAATGCCAGAGATACCTCACAAAATTATGGAGGTAATGAGACCAAAGGATATGTGGATAGATGAAGTTGGGAGTTTTAATTATGTTGACTAGTTATTTTTATTAGAGTATACACTAATCAATGTATGGCCTCCTGCAATCTCCTCACCAAATTCCCTATTGTGTGCCTCCAAGGCTGGCTTTTCTAGAATTTATCTAGAAATTTTTTTGGATGTAGGATATATGCTTAAAAGGAGAAAGGAAGGGATCCTTCATTCCTAATCTTATCATGTTTTGGGATTTTGGTATTGGGAGTGATGCCTTGCAGGAAGTTCATAATTTCCTCATTGAAAAATATGCTGTGGAGTTCAGAAAGAAAAGAAACACTGACCTCGAGGGTTTCATGCATTGGCCGAGGCATTATCATCTTAAGAGAGGATCCTAATTGCATGAATTGGACCTTAATGAGGATGTCATCATTAATTGTATAGATTCTTCTTTAGTCATCCAATGCCAAAAGAAGTGGGCAATCTTAGTTAGGATTGAGGGTGAACTGAGGAGAAGGTATCCAATTTTTACTACCTACTATCCATATGAGAAGAACGTGGTCAAAAGAATTGAGATGATGATCGATAATTTTTAATAAATTTATTAAGGAAAAGATAAAATTGAGATAAAGGATCCTTGGGATGCACCTAAAGTTAGTGCAATTCTAGGCCCACAATTGTTTCTTTGTGATGAATCTCAAGTAGGATAAGAGGAGCATCAAGTAGCCAATATATTGGTAAAGTTCAATATAAATGAAGATGAGGTGGAGAAACCTTTGGCTTCACCTCCAAGAGCATGGCCACCCAATGAAGATTCTAGTGTTAAATTGGATCAAGATGAAGATGATGAGGATCGATTTGGGGATGGAGAGAAGGATGAAAGGGCTATAAATCCCCAAATATTTATTGTATATGATAATTTTTTCAACAAGCTAGAATTCAAGGCTTTATGGCTAAAGGTGAAAGGTCTAGAAGAGGAAATTCTAGAGAATGCAACTCTAAATGATATCAAATTAAGTCATCTAATTCTTGATGAGGCTAGAAAGATTGTGAAGGAAAGTGGGATGTTTTTTATCCCTAGTTGGAACTTGCAGGAGGTTTTCTTATTGGATCAGATCATGCATCAGCCAAATCCTGTGTTTTCATTGGAGTTTGATAAGGATGGTGGATTTTATGGTTCTGGTTACCATCCTACCTTAAAAGAATTGGCACAACGAGTTAAAGCCCCTAGCTCAAACAAGGCCCAACTATTTATTAGCATGGAGAAAAAGAGAGGTATTTTTCAATTATCAGGACTATCAAAGATACCACTGTAGTGGAGGTAGCCACTTACACAATGCATGCTACCATGCTTACTAGAGATGCCACAAAGATTTAAAAAATTTAGTTGCAGGCATGTCAGGAAGAGAGAGTCCAAATGCATGATTCTTATACATAGGCCTTAATCATGAATGCTCAACTGAGGAAAGTACTACAAAATTTTCAATTTGGCACTTTAGGAAAAGTATTAGAGTAGAGAGAATCATACTCTCTGAGTGAAGAAATGAAAAATTTAAAATCAGGGTTGCAGGAAGAAACTGCTAAGATGAAAGAGAAGGAAAATGAGTTGGCACAAGTAGGGCTTGTGGCCAAAGGAAAAGTTAAAACCATGGTCAAGGGGACCCTTTCTCATTTGATAAATATTATTTTAGATAAACTTACCTATGTGTATTTGTCTTTTTCTATTATTTCTAAGACCTCTGATAGATGTGAAGAATCATTGAAGGACCTTAAAGATCAAGATCAAACCATGAAGCTGGTATAGAGGTAAATCAATGAACTCAAACCATAGTTAGGTTCACCCTCAACATTCCCCATTAGATCAAGGATCTATGCATGAAATATGATCTATTGATAGATGAAGTATAGTATTTTGAAGAAAAGGTAGGAGTAATGAGGGATAAAATTGGGTTATTAAAGGAACTAAAAAACTAGACAATCCATTTCCTCTTCAACAATGATTTTGTACTAAAATGGTTTGATGAGTGGATGAAGGAATATGAAAGAATTTTTGACTTGGTAATTTGCAGAATGGGTAATGGTGACATTCTCATAGAGAAAGTATACTATGAGGCTATTGATAATTTTGTTCAACTGACAATATATTCGCCAAGTTTATCCATGATGTTAGAGTTATTATAGATGGGAAGTGTAAGTAGTCCAATGACAGGGTGGATGATATCAAGGCATTTAATTGGCATATGGGGATTATGGTGAAATCTTGGTTTGTTAAGCATTGTAGCCAAAATGTGGTGGACCAGGTAGTGAAGAAGAAAATGGACAACATGAATAGTGCTACCTCCAAGTGCAAAACAAAAAGGCAAAACTATGGTCATGTATTTTGATGAGAATTAGCTAATGATTGGAGAACATGTACATGTTGAGATTGGTGTGCTCCTTGGTCCTCTCTTTCAAACCATCTATTGCAAAGGATTTTTATTGAGTCACTCCACTACCCTTTGATCCTATAAGTGTCCTTTCAACATGGTGGAGCTTGGTTTTCTATGCAGGATTGTTTTGTAGACAGAGTAGGGATTTTCTCTTATATTAAGGTTTTGAAATATACCTTAGGGAATATTCTATTGTATTGCAATAGTTTTTTGATAATTGTTGTCATCCAGTGGATTTTTTTCTCTCTATGTCTGTAAAGAGAATCATGGCTAATAGACAAATAGTTCTAGAATTTGGGAATTTTGTACTAGTTATTTTAAATAGTAATAGATTACAGTTGCAACATGTTAATGGAGTCTCATGTTTGAAATGTACTATAATTTTTTCATTTGAGGATAATTAATGAAAATCTCACCATGAGTTGTCTCCTATCTTATTCTCTTGTTGTTGCATGAATTCTTCCATCCAAGATAGATTAATTTGTTTTCATAAATATTATTGTGAATGTGTGATTCTGTAGTTAAAGGTTTTTTTCAAAGAAAGAATGAAAGGCTTGCTACTAATTGCAAGAACCATGTGGGAATGATAGTGATATACCTGAACCATGACATGTGGTGTGACATATTGAAAATTT
This sequence comes from Chamaecyparis obtusa, assembly GCA_027943335.1. NCBI lineage: Eukaryota > Viridiplantae > Streptophyta > Pinopsida > Cupressales > Cupressaceae > Chamaecyparis > Chamaecyparis obtusa. The sequence continues at coordinate 951,082 of BSBK01003611.1, read as the reverse complement.
TTGTGAAAGGCATGAGTGTTCAGTGAATGTATGGAAACTTGTTAAGGTGGATTGAATATATAACTTTGTTCCATCATTTAAGACACTAATTTAATTTCCTTTAAAGTCCCAGTCCATAGATTTAAGAAATCCATTTTCTCTTAATTCTATGTTAGTTTTCTTCCCTTTTGGAAAGGTAAGGTCGTATTTCTCAAAAAATAACCAATTCAATATATAAAGTTTTATTGTTCTAATTGATCAATTTGAGAAAGTATCTGTTTATAGAAATATTCACTTCATTGTGTTAAATTTTCATTCAAAATTGCTAAGGTTATCCCACCTAGGTTAAACAAAGCCTGAAGTGAAGGAGGTAATCCTTGTCTCGAAGAATCATCAAGAAGTTGACCAATGGTTTGAGGTAGCTAATAATAGGTGAAGAAAAAATCCTTAGGTTATCATCAGACATAGTTTGGAAACACCAACACATCAAACTTTGTAATCATCCTAAAGGTTGAAGGACCAAAATCCTACTATTTGAGGAAGTATGATCCATAATTTTGTCAACCTTCTCGGACCACTAGGTTTCATTGAGGTCACCATTGGCCTTAAGTATATTTTTCTTATAGTGATAAAAAATAGTAATCAAATGGAGTCAAAGATGTAATATTTTTTGTGTATATTAGAATTTCTATCAAAATTGAATATAATTTTAAAAAATTCTTTGTATCAAGGAAATATCATAATTTTTTGGCTTAGGATTTTTTTGGCTAGAGTTATTGTTGAAGTGCATTGTTTGGTGACAAAATTGTTACTCAAGTTTATACAACAAAATTTAACCTATTAAAATGATTTCTAGATTATTATGGTATCTTAATAAGATTGACTAATTATTCCATGCGGCAATATAAGAAACATACAATAATTAAACTTATAGAAGCAATGATATGAATGACAAAAATGACTTTTTGTTGGCCATGGAAAATTGAAGGATGTCTATATAAGTATATTATTTTTAATGATGGTTAGGGCTTCTTTTTGGGGGTTTTGTCACAAGTATTTAGAAAAGGCTTATATAGAAGGAGATTGTATGTGGATTTTTGATAGGGCTTTCATAATGCAGGAGAAAATCAAAGGATGAAGGAAAGCAAGTAATTAGTTATAGACTGTACTCTTAGGCAATCCTCTAATGGCTATAGGCAATAGTTTTCCAATTGTTTGAATTGTGTGGTAAATGTTCTAAACTGAATTTTAAAGGAAATTTCAAAAATAAAAGGGTGCTCTTAATATATTATCATTCTTATTCTTTTAACTCTTTAATTTGGATGAAGACAAACTAGGTACTATACTTTACCAATGAGTTTCTTCTCTATCTATAGATATTAGATAGTATCCTATTTATTATAAGTAGGCTACAATATTCCTTTCATTATATTGTTAAAGGATATGCATGTGTGTGTGTGTGTGTGATGAAGTAATATATGGGATATATATAGGCAAAGATATACCTAAATATCTAGTTGCATGCATTGATTAGAATGGGACAATGCCACATAACTTACATTGTGGCAAGTTTTTACCATACTATCATGGGAGGTAATAACAGGTGTGTTTTTTGAAAACCACACAATAGTATCATGGGAGGTAATAATGAGTGTGTTGTTTGAAAATGACAGAAGTGAAAAATGTGACTTTTGTTATCAAATTTTTCAATACTAATATAATTTTGATATTGAGTATATAAATTATCCTTCAGAATTCACTTGTCATTCAATTTTTCATAGTGATCAAACATAAAGGATGGATTCAACATACCACTAAATCATCATATGTTCCCCTATTTTATTTTTTAATATTAATTAAAAGTATTGGTTCTTTATTGTTTGCATTATTTTGAGTTTTTAAAGTAGGAATTATTTTGTATTATTAAATATTATTAAAAAATTGTAATTTTGTTTAGATTTTAGTTCAATTATTTTCTTCTCTTTTACCTTTTAATTTAGTTTTGTCAAAATTGTGTGAATTCTACAACTGAAGTACATTTTTCAAGTCAAATATTTAGATATTGGAAATACTTTTATTCATGTGTTTTAGCCCCAATTTAATATTATAATGATTTCACCATTTTATATTTAATGGTAATTTAGTAGGTTTGGATTTCAAAGGATTTTGTATCATAAAAACTTATCAAATTTTTAACCAAAAGAATACTATAAAATAGTTAAAGAAAAAAATAATTATACGCTATATATTTTACTTATATCTTTTACCAACATGTCTGTATTAAGTGAGAATATTTTTCCTAAATGTAAACTTCCATTACTTTATCTTGCTTAAAACTAGTTATATCAAATCTTAATTTGATTATAAAATATTACAAATATAAACAATAAAAAACAAATATCATTTTCTCACTAATTTTACTTATACGTCATCTTTTTGTATAAGATCTAATTAAAATAAAAGTGTAAAACTATCTATTTTGAAGGGATGGAAGAGACGCCATCACATAATAGAAAAACAATTGGGAAAATTAAATAAAAGAAATTAGAAATGTAAGAGTAAATTGCGAATCATAGCAATCATGTAGAGAACAAGGTGATGATGTATATAAGATTGAAAGACTTGGAAGGGAAGATATTAAAAGAAACAAAAGTGAGTATTTATGTAGTCTATTCAACCATTGAAACTTGTTTATTGAGTAACATATTTCTTTTTATTGTCTATGTTTTGAGTAGATTAAATTGATAGTCACCATCTTTGGATCTCTTTGTGACGCACTTTGTGGTTTGTCTTTCTGAGTTATTTCTATACTATGTATGCGCACTCTTATCCAACATTCTACGATCTTCTTTAGATGTTTCTTTATATATGTTTAAACGTAATGGAACTATGGGAGATCATTTATTTTTGTTGATTATCAATCCAATTTCTAAGGATTAACTAAGAGAAAGTGAATAATGTGTATATATTTGATCCCTGGCCTTTGGTATGTATATATTCTCTACGATTTTCTCTGTTAGCCCTAGCTTCATCTCTACCATCAATTACAACTACATAGCTATTTCTTTCCTCCACTTGAAAAGGTCATTTTATTATCTATCTCTTGAGTAGCTTAAATTGATAGTCACCATCTTTGGATCTCTTTGAGACTTGATTTGAGGTTTATCTTTTTGAGTCTTTTCCATACTATGAATGCACACTCCTACCTGGCTTTCTATGATCATCTTTAGAGGTTTCTTTATATATGTTTAAACATAATGGCAGTATGAGACATCATTGGTTTTTGTTAATTATCAATCCTATTTCTAAGGATTTACAAAGAGAAAGTGAATAGTGTGTATACATTTGTTCCCTGGCCTTTGGTGTGTATATATTTATTCTATTTTAATTGAGCAAGACTGATATCTCATTAATCAACTCATTTAGAAGAAATATCTAAAAAAAAAAAAAAGATCATGCAAAGTTTTTGAGTATCATATTGCACTAAATCCCTCCAATCCCAAGGCCAACATGGAATGAGAACTTTAGGTATTCCATGAGATAACATAGAGAGAAATTAGAATTCATTGACCTTAAAATCATGGGATCTCTTCCTTAGCCCAAAACACCCCCCAATGAAGAAGACAATCAATCTCAATTAAGTGCCCTAATAGATGGAAAGAGTGGGATGGAATATTTCCATTCTGTTCGATTCTAGGACTGTTAAAAAACTACACAATTACATCATGCTTTCAACTATAATTATTTTTGGAATAATCATATTTGCAACTATGGAATATTATTGTTTTAGCAACAATAGCATTTGCATCATGATATTGACTAGATGACCTGCAAAAACTCAATTTTTCCTAAGATTTTCCTCATCCAAGCACCTATAGTTAGGTGAGTTGAGATGAACATTATTCAACTATCCTTAAAACTCAAATCATCTTTAAAATATTCTTAGTAGAAAATGGGCATAATTTTTGCACATATAACAATAAAGATGAGATTATCCTACCAAATATTTTATTGTATACAAAATAAAGTTATGAGAAAAGTTTCAACATCAGCAATACAATAACATCATTTAACATAAATAACACTATCGACATAATCCTTGCACCCTTCAAAGATACAAGTGCTAGTTTGATTTATTTCTAGACTCAACCTAATGTGATTTAAAGGTAAACATTAAAATAAAATTTTGATTTAACGTGATGCAGAATTTTGTCATGTACGAATAAGAGATTAAGAATGGTTTGGTTTGTGGACTATTATATGCTGTGTGATTGATGCATAAGTGTAAATTTTAAAGATGTAGGGAAAATGGAATTAAACATAACAAAGAAGCTAAACACAATTGACACGAATATTTATTGTGGTCCAGCAATATGCCTACATCCACACTTGAAGCAGGGAAATGATTATATTAATCAATCTACAATACAATACAGTATGATATTTCCCATTACAGTCATTACAACATATGGCTACACCACAATGATTTATAAATAAATCTTTTCAGATAGGAAGAGGTGGGAGAAACCAAATGGTCATGTGACCGTTGGGCTTCATATCCCAACAATCTCCCCCGTGAAGTCCAACCGGCATAGCCATGTACTGCAACATCCCCTACTGCCTGTTCCGAGTCTCAGCGAACAATGAGTCCTTGAGAAAATCTCAAGGTTGCTAGAATTTTCTCTAGCATGCTTCGAATGAGCCTTCTCCAAGTCAGATCAGAGTCAAAAACATCATTTCTGACAATTTTTAAAGGTGTAAATTCACCCATAAATCTATAATCAAAATCACCACTTTGTACAGATTCAAAATACATTCCTTCATCCAAAGAATAATACATCTGATCATATTTACACAACATCTAAACCAAATTGACAAAAAATCTTAATAGAATAGGATTATTGTTGGTTTTCTAAGTAAGAACACTAGTAGCATTATAAAATAGATGTTCATCATTGCTCTTTGCACCATCCAATGCACACCCTGCCACAGTTCTATCTATCAAAAAATGTTTTAATGCATAATCATCCACTAAGTGGTTGCTGCTAGTATTCATAATACAAACACCTGGCTTGATGCGTTGTTGCATTTCAGCATTGAGAATTTGAACTGTTTCATTTGTGATGGCACAATGAAGCCACACAAGATCACTTGCTAATAGTAAATTATTAAGAGTGTCCATGTGTTTAGCAGCTGGAGGTAGAGCCTTTCCTTTCATCTCATCATAGTCATAAGAGAGAAAATGTGTATGCCAAATAAGCCCAAGCAACAATGCCATAACGGAATCTGCCACTTCCTTTGCCCCGCTAGTATCCACATGTTGGAAGAGAGCTGTGCCTTTGAGGGTTTCCTTTGCGGTCTTGCACTTGTCCAAGAAAATTAGTGCCATAACCAGCGATAGTCCACCATTGATGATAGGGGTGCCAAAGCCCTACACCCTTTCCTTCTTGAACAAAGTTCCCCACATGGCTTCCAAACTGCTTCCTACATCACTAGGTTCTCTATCACGATCATTTTCTCTACTACTTAAAGTCTCCTTGTCCTTTACACCTTCATATCTCCCAAATCTAGGCCTCTACAATTCAGAACTGAAGCCTAGTTCCCTAAATATGGGGCCATTTCTTGTATCTCCAACTTTGGGTCTTTCAGGCAATAACTTTGTGGTGGGAGTCCTCACGAATTCTCTTCCCCATAGTAAATTTTCCCTCTTGGGCAATAAGCTTGAACATCTCATTGAACCTCGTGGAAATCTTATTGTCCCTATCCATATTGCAAGCATGACCCTTGGCCTCAACTTGCAGCTCCTCAGGTGATGACTTCATACAAGTTATACCCACCTTTTCTTCTCTTAGCTCAATCATAGATTCAACCTGGGTTTCAACAACTGATTCTTCCTTCACCTCTATTTTTGTGGCAACAACAAATTCCTCTAGTCTAAACTTTGTTAGCTGATGATCCAAAGGATTTCCTTGCAATTCACAACTATCAACTGCTCTTCCTTCACCCTTTGACAAAGTGGAATTCATTCGGCCTAGAGTTGTATTAATCACAGGTTGTGTGGGAGAGAGATGTCAAACCTCTTGACTTTCTTCTTGGTCGATATACAGGTCTGTCTCTTCTACCTCCACCTTCACTGTCACCTTGAGAAGCTCACTGTCAATGAAAGGAAGCACCTTTCCATCATATTCTAGCCATTCAAATCTCCTCTTCTTATTCCTCAACGAACTATCCCACTCTTCATTAAACAAATCTAATTTCCTCTTTAACCCAATAGTTAAAGAAATCATTTTAGTTGCTCGAGATGACATGGAAACAAGCGAAATTCCAAACCCCACACATGGACAATTAATGCCAAGCCCAATCGAGGCATCATCGTGCTCGACCTTCACCACCGGGATGACATCAATTTCAATTTCTTTAATCTGTTCAACATCAGCCTTATTCGTCTGACTGAATAATTTATTATAGTTCCTTTTAATATGGCCTTGCTCTCTACAGTTGTAACATTTATTTTTCAAAACCTTAGATTTGCAGTCTCTAGCCCAATGACTGGATTCTCAGCAATTAAAACACCTCCCAAGGTGAGGGGATGGTGATGAAACCATTTTCTTCTTTCTAGACTTGCCTTTTGCAGGTCTCTCCAATTTTGTGTCAACACTAGTAGCCAAGATATCCTCATCTTTCATGCCATGCCACCAATGCACAACATCTTCCATCTCTTCTTAGCCTCACTAGGCTCTGATACTAATTGTAAATATTAAAGATGCAGAGAAAACATAATTAAACATAACAAAGAAGCTAAACACAATTGACATGAATATTTATCTTGGTTCACCAATATGCCTACATCTACACTTGAAGTAGGGAATCAATTATATTAATCAGTCTACAGTACAATACAGTACGATATTTCCCATTACAGTCATTACAACATATGACTACACCACAGTGATTTATAAATAGAACTTTTCAGATAGGAAGAGGTGGGAGAAACCGAATAGTCATATGACCGTTGGGCTTCATATCCCAACAATAAGTGGCCATGGTTATTTCTTATAATTATTATATGTTTAAAATTCCACAGTCAAGAACATAATTTAAAGAGTGAAAATTTTCCCATTGCCTAATTTAGTTTTTCTTTACTGCCGAGGTATTCAAAATACATTATTCTCATGACACGAAGAAATTTCATCATGTCATATGAATTGTGTGGGGATCCATACAGGTTTTAATTACCTTCTCAAAATTATTTTATTTATCTTCAGATGTGATGTGATATATTAAAATGAAACCTTGATTTAAGGTGATAATAAACAAATGTGAGTGGAGTTTGTTCTTCAATGAAGGAAGCGAGAAATAAGAAATACAACTTTGACTTAATGTGATAAAAATAAAATGTAAGCAAGCTATCAAAGATTAAAAGAAATAATCATTGGTTTCGATGAATATCGTATGCCATCACCATGTGATGCATGCATGAATATCTATACAATTATTTCTCACTCTGAGGGAGGATGAGCTTATTTATTGTTGTTGTGTAACCTTGTTTATCTGTGTACTTATAACATTTTGTTCTATTTATTAGACATTTTAAACTTTCAAAGCCCACATTATCTTCAAAGTGAGAGGAAATGTTTCACATATATTCACACACAAAATCATTCCTTATTTACATTACAAGATTTCAATATTTACATTTTCTTTCTTGTTGTATATTTAGTATTTAACATGCACCCCCTATTTGATATATTTTGTTCTAGTATTTATTATGACTTTCTTCTCATCAATAGTTGGAATAGAAGAACAAGTGGAAGCAGTAAAAATGTTGTTGAACATGAATAAAAATGAAGATTTCTCATCCAGTGCCATCTTTGGTGGCTTTGGCATGACAACCCTCGCATTTATGCACAGATGAAAAAAACATTGAAAAATCGCAGAGATAAACAATGACATTGTCAATGGTGTTCGATATAAATTTACGGTTACCAAATGAAAGTTTTTTTTTGTTTCATATCTATCTTAATTTAATGTCAAAAGTAATATAAAGTAAATGTATGTTTTAATGGCCATTAAAAATAAATATTAATTAGCATAAGTGATATTTTAGTATAAGTTTGCATCTTATTATTTTTTTTCTATTTATAAATTAATATATAATGTTTTTTTTTATAAAAATGGCATTGCCATTATAATTTTATTTATATAACTGCTTTGGAAACACTCCAGGGGGAAAGAAGTAAGAAGAAAACCCCCCTTCACAGCTGTGAATAAACAAAATATATAGGAAGCACAACCAAGAGGTCAGCCAAGATAAACTAAAACTAGCACCCGTAGCCCCACAATGGCTTGGGCATCTGCAAAAAACTAATGTCCACCAGAAAAACTCTCTGACACATACCCTACCGATGGAGAACCCAAAATGACATCAGAACCTATAAAAGCCAGAAGAAAGTATATGCTGATGAAACAGAGCATATGCTGCAATGACCACTGAGCCTGAAAACTGACTGCCAAAGATGAAATATTCTTTCTAAGAGATGCCACAGGTAGAACATAACTAATTCTTACTTGATGGAGTACATAGAATAACATAAAATGAAGACTCCCTACAAATGCACACTCTGGCTAAAGTGCAAGTAAATCATGAAGATAACTCCCTTGAAAATCTCGCCAAGTTATTACTGGTATAGAGAGAAGACACTAGCTAATTATGGTCCCATTCAAAAGAACCATGATGAAGAAAAACTCTCAAATTTGCTAGGTAGTTAGCAAGCCCATTTTCCTCTCTATAGCAGTGTGATATCTTGTATTCCTCAAATAGTGGAATGGATTTGTGCACTTCACTTAGAACATAATTAATCTCCCAGTTCACAGACTTACCCAACAAAACCACCGAGGTGACCAGCTGGGAATCACCTTCAAAGTGAATATGCTTAATACCCAAATGGATTTCCCCCTAATACCAAACAACAAAGCCTTGGATTTTGCTAAATTATTGGATCCACAAGGAATTCTAACTCTTGCCGCTCGGATAACATGGCCTTGTGAATCCCGAAGAACCCACCCAACTCCTGAGACCCCTAGATTCCCTTTGGAAGTACTGTCAAAATTTAACTTGATGAAGCAATTATCTAGGGGCTCCCATTTCACATCCTTCCTAATGTCCTGCTTAGAATGTTTACCAATTAGAACTCCCTTAAATGGGATATGTATTGAAGGCCAATTATTCAAAATCCTAGAGTCTTGAGAAGAGAAAGTTGATGATAGAGACTTTGAACTGCTAACAGAAGCATTAACCATCTCCGAAATTGACTTCTCTACCAACATAATGACCTGGTTAACCATGCAATATTCCTTCCTGAAGATCCTCTTGTTCCTTTCCCACCATAAACACCAAGTGATTGCAGCTGGAACAACCCTCCAAATTTTTGTGAAAAAAGAGTCTCTGTAAAGTAAAGGTCATTGGAGGAGAAACTAATGAAGATAACAATGTAAAGGACCTTGCCAACCTAGTTTTCCAAGAGCCCAAGACCATAAATCATATGCAAAGTCACAATTCACAATTAAGTGGTTTGTGTCTTCAAGAGTGTTCCCACAAAGGACACAAGGGAATCTATCTGAGATTCCCAATCTAAGAAGTTAATCACTGGACAATATTCTTTTATGAAGTGCTACCCAAAGGAATGAAACTACTTTAGGCAAAATTGTGTTGTGCCAACAGAACCAAAACAAATTATTATCCAGATGGGTGTCTTTAGTAGATAAAGATAAATATCCTTCCCACGCTGTATATCTACTAGAAGCTTCTTTAACCCAAATAAGAGAATCATCATCCTTAGTGTAGACAATAGGCCTCTGGTCAAGTAGAACCAAAAGTCTATCCTTTTCAACCTGAGGAAAAGGAATGTGGGAGAAGTCCTTCCAAACCACCCTTTGGATGCCCTCAACCACTACAATCATGAAATAATCCTTGACCCGAACTCCCCAGCATCCTTCCAGAACTTGTCTAGCTAAGGAAAAGTTACAAACAAAAGATGGAGGGGGAAGACAATTCCAAGAGTTAGTCCATTCCAAGAGTCAATCCAAAACATAGCCTTGTTGCCTGAGTTAACGATGCAAGAAAGATGTGGGAGGATGATTTTCCTGCACTTGACAAGAAAGTTCCACATGGCAGATCCAACAAGAGCGTTCTTAATAGTAAAAATCCTATCTAGATTAGAGTTGTCAAGATATTTACCTCTCAATATTTTAGCCCAAAGGGCCTGTGGATTCTCATAATATTTCCATGATAACTTAGCTCCCAAACTGATGTTCCTCTCAAAAAGGTTGTGCAGTCTAGCACCACCACAATCTTTAGGAGTACAGATGGTATCCTAGGATATAAGAGGAATCTTAGGCTTATCATCAAGATTTCCTTTCCAAATGAAATTTTTTATGGACTTCCAAATAGCCTCCACAACCCCTTTTGGAGCTAGCAGAACTAACATCACATAATTAGGAATTGACCTTAGGATAAATTTTGCCAATAGAATTCTACCTACCAATGAGAGCCACCTAGTCTTCCAAGTAGCAATTCTATCTCGAATCGCTTGGAGGATGTTATCCCAAAAAGTTGTCTTACCCACTCCTTGGAAAAAAGTAATTCCCAAATATTTTCATGGAACAAGTGCAACAACAAAACCCAAAAAACCAATGATGGCCCATTGGACCAGCAAGGGAGTGTTGAAAAATAAAATTTTTGATTTTGCCACATTAAGCTTCTAGCCTAAAGCTGAGCAATAGTCATCTAGAGCTTGTTTAATGGCATATGCCTCAACCATGTTTTCCCTTCCAAACAAAAGAGAATCATCAACAAACAAAGTATGAGTAATGGTCAGATGTGTGCCCCTAATGGAGATGTCTTCCCAAATCCCCTACGCCTGCTTATATGTTATTAATCTACTAAGGTCTTCAGCCATGATAATAAATAAAAAGGGTGAAAGAGAGTCACCCTACCGCACTCCCTGAGTGGAAGAGAAGAAGCCACATGGGGAACCATTAATAAGAATTGAAAACTTGGCCCCATTAATACATGATAGGATCCACTTAACCCACCTCATACTGAAGCCCATCTTAATAAGAACCTGTGTCAGAAAAGACCAACTGACACTGTCATAAGCCTTCATCATGTCAAGTTTCAAGATCATGGCTTGCATTCCCTCAGCCTTAATGGAATGAAGAACTTCATGAGCAACAAGTTCCCCTTCAATCGTGTCCCTGTTAGGGATGAATCCCCCTTGCTGATCTGATATGATTCTAGGAAAGATTTGACCCAATCGAAGAGCAATAGATTTGGTGAAGATCTTATAAATTGTATTGCAAAGAGAGATTGGTTTGTAATCTGAAAAAGGATGTAGGTTGCTCACATTTGGGTATGGGGGTAATAAAAGTATTATTAAACTGCCTGAACATACAAGCATGTCATCTAGATTCCTCCATAGCCAATAAAATATCCTCCCCCATGAAATCCCAATATTTTTGATATAACAAGGGAGTAAGGCCATCTCGACCAAGTGCCTTATCTGTACCCATAGAGAAAATAGCCCCTCTAATCTCCTCCAAAGTAAAAGGTTGCATAAGAAAATGGTTATCAGCAATAGAGACCAGCTTTGGAATACAGTCAAGAACACTCTCCACGTGAGGTGGTTGGGGACCATTGAGAAGAGAACTAAAAAAATGCACTACTTCCTCCTAAATATCCTTCTCCTTATTAAGCAAATTTCCATGAGCATCATTAATTTGAAAAATATCATTCTTATGTCTCCTAATCTTGGCTGAAGCATGAAAAAAACTAGTGTTCTTGTCCCGCTCCCTAAGCCACAACTCATGAGATCATTGCCTCCAATAGGTTTCCTCTCTGAGTAATACTTCATCTAGTTTAAGATTAAGATCCTTTTGAATATCATAGACTTCAGCCGAGAGACCATTTAGAATAACATATTGATCCCAATGTTCCAGCTGCTCTTGAAGTTTTGCCTTTTTAACAAAAATATTACCAAAAATAGATCCATTCCACTCCTTAATTTTAGCTTTTAGAGAAGATAGTTTCTTAGATAATTGGAACATCCTTGATCCATGAACAAAAGGGCTTTCCAACCACCACATTTTGAATAGTTTGAGAAAATCGGGGTCCCTTAACCACATTCTTTCTACCTTAAAGTAAGATTTTGGGTTGAACTTGTTTGACTAGATGTTAACTTCAAGGGCCACTACAAAATGATGGAAGTGAAAGAATGGAAGAGACCCATGGACCCTAGTCAAGAATCCATTGTGAGTTTAGCAAGAATCTATTGTCTAACACCTACAAATTAAGATCCCTTTCTTTTTTTGGACCATGAGATCCCGCCATTAGAAGGGACACAGTTATACAAGTTATTACCTTCCAAAAAACTCTTAAAATCTTGGTTCACACTCCATGAGGGCTCTACTCCACCTACTTTATCCATACTCCCTACAGTAGCTTTAAAATCACCACCTAGGATGATTTTAGAATCAGAAAGATTAATATTACAAATCAGTTTATTAATATTATTTTAAAGAATTGTTTTCATTCGTATATAATTTTATATCATAAATTAATTTATTTCAAAATATATTGGTTGATATAATTTATTATTAGAAATTTAATCATAATGTCAAATCATTTTCTTTTAAAGTCTGCATACAATATAACATGACAATCTTGTTCAATCTAGAATGTTGAAATTAATTCTTATCTAAACTTTTATCAACATTATCCATGAATTAACAACATAAATATACTTTTATTTGATAAGTACCTCTTACTTTATTTGAAAGTCAATTCCTATCGAAATTCTATCCATCTTCACTAAAAGAAATGAAATAATACTAATCAAGTGATTAACTATATTTTAATAACATTAACTAATCTAACTAAGATATCTACTAGAATACACACTTTGAAATTAATTAACATCTTACATTATGTTAGAATAGAATAATGAAATATAATTTGCTTCACCAACTAATTGATATGTCTCATGACCTTTCCCTGTAAATAACCACTACATCAACTACCTCCTCCACTTGAGGTCATTGTAAAGACTTTTCTTCTTACACAAATGCCACATTAGTAACATCTACAAGATAAGGGAGTCTATCAGCTCAAGTCAAGTGTCAAAACCAAATAACAAAAAGACAAAAATAATCTATATTCAATTAAAAAGAAAGAATACAAGGTTCGACCAAAATTATCGAACAAATTAAATGAGCCATGAGTCCATAATAAAGAAGAGTGTCGACCAATTGTCGAATCCACCTAAATACATCGCATGACATAATATATATCAAAAATATTAATAGTTTTGACCAACTTGTCAAAACAATGACATACCAAAAGAGACTTCGACCAAACTGTTGAAGTGCAACAATAACAAGAAATTAAAAGACTAACATAAGTTTAAAAATGTCATTACAATAGACAGTTATCCAGTTACAAAGAAACCATAATATGCTAAACATGAAGACCTTCCCGACAATAGCTCCAGAGACCAGTTTCGCACAAAACATTGAGGGCAAGAATATTGTAGGAGTGCGTTTCCACCCTACCATAAAGAAGTTATGCTTCCCTAGAATCTTTCTTGACATGAAAGATACACAGTAAAGCTATAGATAGTTTAACAAACTAGAACTTACTAAAGTAATGGAATTGTGTGCTAAGATATCTATTTGCTAATATAACATTTGTGGACACACCAATATATATATATTTCCCAAATAAGTCAAAAGAAGAAACAAAATTAGGCTTTCATTACCATTTGATTTCATAAAATTGTGATTCCATGTCATACATAAAAAAACAAACATACTAGTAGTAAAGATCAAAATGTCACCACACTATTTCAGCATATGTCTTCAATGAGTTTAGTGTTCTCAATACATTCCATACATACAACATGTGAAATTCTATATCTAGAAAAGAAAATCAAACATCTTATTTTTAAGCTCTTTTCTCTCAGTATTAGCACATCTCAACTCATAATAAATCGTGAACTCTTTTCATACTCTTATAAACATGTCACTAATCTAGTGTTCAATATGAATAAGGTTTACTTCCTATAATAGTTCTGAGATGTCAACTTTAGAGATCATTATGGAGTACCCCTTACTTCCAGTCATTTCATAATTTTCTAATTCCATCTCACACATAAAACATAGTGGTGATGGAAAATAAAAGACACTACAACAGTTATACTTTTCTTTGTGAAGACAATAAGTTCTCTATATGCACTAGATAATTTACTCTATTTATTACTAGATCATAAGATGGTGGAAATATTAAACAATTTCTTTGATAGCTACATTGTTAGGATTAGGTAGCACTGAGAGAGGGGGGGGGGGTGTGAATCAGTATTATAGAACTTTGATTTCAATTATAACTTTAAACAATTATAAAAAATCCAAAGTAATGTAGAAATGAAAAGAAAGAACATATAAGCATAACACATTACTCATGACACCATGATTTGTTCTTGAGGAAATCCTGGCCAAGGGAAAACCCTAGTGGGGATGGTACCCACAAATATGCACTAAAATATAATATCACTGTTAGGAGATCTAGCCCTATTAGGAGCTGATTGTTACATAGTACATTTTCTTGTTAGAGGAATACAAAACCCTGTTAGGGGTATACAAAACACCTGATTAAGGGTGGTGAGCACACCTACTCTTACAATCAAAACTGTCTCAAAAATAAGGATAACTTTAAGAAACCCTCTTTTTGGAAAATGTGTAAAATCCTGGCGAATCGTACATTATTTTAGGGGGGAATTTGTTTTAATGTAGGCGATTTTTTTTTTCAAATCCACAAATTTTCATAGTTTGTATTGGTGATTTTTTCCCCATTGAATGAAAATTTCATAAATTATTGGTGAATAATTTTCTTTTGAAGTAAAAAATTATAATATATGAGGTGAATAATTTTCTTTTGAAGTAAAAAATTATAATATTTGAGGTGAATAATTTTCATTTGAAGTAAAAAATTATAATTTATGAGGTGAATGTTATTTTTTTGAAAGGTAAAAAAATAATTGTATTGGCTAATCATTTGTTAATTATGGCAAAAAAAATATTTTATTGGCGATTTTCAAAAGATGGGACATAACATGGACATGTAGGCTATAGCCTAACCTAACATACCTAACATACATACATTACTTTATAATGTTAATAGTATTATTTGAGACCGTCTGATGATCCAAGATCAATGGCTGAAGTTTAATTTCGGCCCCAATTTTTTGAAGGAAACAAAATTGTCGAGGAAGTCACCAGAATGTTGACACGTATCAAATAAGGGTAACTTGTCTGCAGACTATAGTGTACACGTGTTGGTATCGATAATTACGGTGCTATTACTATAGTGCAACTTGTAACCTCTTAACTTAGTAAGAAATAAATGCCTTTTCAGTGAGAAGCGACATTCTTTAACTGTCATGCAACACTTCTAAATTTGTACAAACGATCTAACCAATTATTGACAGCTTTGCATTTATGGGAAAGATTTATTGCCAAATATGAAATATTAAGGACAAAATTTTAATTTTTCACACGAATGCATTTAGGGGAAAGATTTACATGAAAGATTTAGAGGCATATAAAAGACAATGGATTTAATACCATTAAAGAAAGAATAATATATTGCTAAGTAATGATCAAAGATTCAAGAGCTATTTATAGATGATCTAGCTTCATTATTCATCGATTCGTCTTTGCTAGATAATTTATTTGTTTAGGGTCTGTAGTATGCACTCTGCAAATAATTTATTTTTAAGTTTTCTGAAGTTTTACTATTTTAGATAGACATTCCAATTAGGCTTAGATGCACATCTGAGGAGCCCCTGAAAGCCTTTCTGGGTTCCTTTTCTGATGAAAGTTGATGAAGGGCCACACCACCCTTACCAACTCATAGCAAAAAACATAACATGGAGACAAAGAGAAGACACAATATTTTACAAAGCATACATTAATACTTGAAAATCATTACAACTTGAGAGATCTTACAACATGAGAGCTTCCTCCAAATATGAGATCTACAACATGAGAGATCTTACATCCTCCAAGCTTACAACCCAAGAGCTTCAACTTGAGAGCTTGCTTATGAATGCTCCTATGCCTTCTTTATATAGGCACTTCCCACCCAAAATATTACAACACAACCAATGTGGGATAAAAGATAGATGCAACTACCTTGATAAAAATATTAAATACTCACCCAATTAATATTAAGCACCACCATGTGGGCCAATTACAAAATTGCATTCCCTTTGTGGACCAATAAGAAAATATAAAGGTGTAACTATCTAGCTACAAATATTAAATGCAAGAACTTTCTACAAATTTCTAAAATGCCACCTACACGCCTCAATAAATGAAATGATTTTTTAAAATTTTTTTTAATTTATTTATTTTTTCCTTCCCACCTATGCACCTTGGTAAATGAAATTTTTTAATTTTTATTTCTTCTCTTTTTTTTTCTCTCTTTTTTTTTTTTCTTTTTTTTTCTCTTTTTTGTATCTTCTCTTTTTTCTTCTTCTTTTTTTTCCTCTTTTCTTTTTCATTTTTTTGTCACTTTCTCTCTCCTCCATTTTTTTTTTGTCATGCCCTTTTATTTTGTGATGCAAGATGCTCCTGCATTAGACACTCGAGGTAGGAAAATTTTTGTGGATATCGATTCACAAAATGAAGTAGCCGCTGCTAATATATATATATATTTTTCTTCTCTTCCAACACCTTTCTGGAACAAGTATTCATTGCCGATATATTTTCTTTTTCCTTCTTTTCCAACACCTAGTTGGAACAAGTATATACTACCGACAATACTCCTCTGCAATCAACTTCATACATCTATAACTCTCATTCTCCTCTAAAATTTTAGGATCTAATGCATATGTAGTAAACTCTGTAATACCATACAAATTTTTTTTTGCATACCAAACATCATTTGCAAAGTCCTCATATAAACCATAACCATTATCTTTCAAATCCATCTCAAAGTTAGCATTCCATGATTCATAAAAAATTACCTCTTTCACATCTTCATTTTTATTTTCTTCTTCCGTGTCTTCAACAAGGCATATAACTTCTTTCTTTTGACCTCCAACCAAGGCATTCCACTCTTCCTCAATAGCTACAATCTTCATTAATAAGTCATCTTCTTCAATTACATGTTCATGAATCTTCTCATCTTCAAGATCTCCCTCTTCTTTTGTACCGCTTGCATGATACTCTACTGTAACTTTCTTCTTTCCTTCATCCAAAGAATCATCATCATCTCTTTGAATCACTCTTCTCTTTTTCAGCTCTACTTCTAATTTGGCCACTTGCTTCTTCAAATCCAGTATTGCAACTCTTGTCTCTTCTTGATATCTCTCTCTAATTTTCTCAAGTCTAGGAATTCTAAGAATCCATCTAATCATAAAAGTCATCTTCTTCTTTCTCCTCTCCATACTCGCATCCTCTTAAAGAAAATTTCACCCAACCTAAGGTCTTGGTACAAACAACCTCATATTCAGTGATCTGTTTATACAGAAACCCTAACCCACAGTCCTGGTACAAACTACCTCACAATCGGTGAGCTGTTTACATACTTAGGAACTCCTGCTTTTATACCACTGATGAAGGGCCACACCACCCTTACCAACTCATAGCCAAAAACATAACAACATGAAAACAAAGAGAAGACAAAATAGTTTATAAAACATACATTAATACTTGAAAATCATTACAACTTGAGAGATCTTACAACATGAGAGCTTCTTCCAAATATGAGATCTACAACATTAGAGATCTTACATCCTCCAAGCTTACAACCCAAGAGCTTCAACTTGAGAGTTTCTTCCCCAATACAAGATCCTATAACTTGAGAGCTTGCTTATGAATGCTCCTATGCCTTCTTTATATAGGCACTTCCCACCCAAGATATTACAACACAACCAATGTGGGATAAAAGATAGATGCAACTACCCTGATAAAAATATTAAATACCCACCCAATTAATATTAAGCACCACCATGTGGGCCAATTACAAAATTGCATTCCCTTTGTGGGCCAATAAGAAAATATAAAGGTGTAACTATCTAGCTACAAATATTAAATGCAAGAACTTTCTACAAATTTTTAAAATGCCACCTACATGCCTCGATAAATGAAATAATTTTTTTTAATTTAATTTAATTTATTTTTATTTTCCTTCCCACCTATGCACCTTAGTAAATGAAATTTTTTTATTTTTATTTTTATTTTTTCTTCTCTTTTTTTTTGCATCAAAACTTTAGAATCTATTTGTAAGGAGGGTGGGCCTTTGGTAATAGAGGCTGTGAAAATGGTGCTGGGCTGAGAGTTTCTGAACAATGAAGATAGGCACCATGTCAACACGGACATTACATCCCATTTTTTGGCATCTCTTCTCGACCTCGGAGGAGAGAAGGTGGACATACTTATGCTACTGAGGAGGGTTTTTAAAGAAGAATACCTGGGGGACAACGTGAATGTTTTCATGTTCACAAAAATAGGGGTAGGGATCCCTTGGGCAAGTGAAATACCCAAGCTTCTCCTCCCAGGCCAGAATATGGCCATGCAACCTTTTTTGTTGGGCCTGACTGCTGGGCAGTTGAAGCGCCATAGGAAATGGGCGTTGATTGCCAGGGATTTTCTTCGTAAGTGGTTTATGCCTAATGAAGAGGAGGCTCAAGTGGGGCAATATGGCTGGCTAGATGAATTCTCATAGTTAATCCTCTCTACAGAATTTTACTTAGATGGAGCCGCAGGGCAAAATCACTAGTGGACTGCTAGTGGTTTTTTTTTTATAAAAACATTCCTCATTTTTTTGTTTTTTTTGTTTATAGTATAATAGTAGGTTTCTTTTTGTAGTATTGTACTAGAAGTGGGCAATGTAAATTGTAATTATAATTTTATGAAAAAGTACAATGAAAATTTCACAAGCTCTCAGCTTTAGCTCATTTCAATTTGTGTTTTATGGGTAGAAAATATTTTAATTAGTTGCTTTTATCTGCGACTGTGTATTTGACATGTATGATGTAACTTTTAAGTATGTTTCAGTAGAAATAAGAAAACATTTAAATGATGCAGAATCGTGGATGATATTTCCATTTTTAAATCTGAATATTTAAAATGTATCATAGTTGTACAATGTAGACAGTTGTAGTTAATATGAAAGATTTACAGAATTTTGAAGGACAAATGAATTAATAAGGTTAGAGAAAGAATTTATGGTTTATAATTATAATGTATGAGAATTATATGTGATTTTAATTATCAACGTTAAAGTTATAATCAATAAAAAACTATCATTTTAACTTTAAGTATACTATATAATCAATAAAAAATATTACTTTAACTAATAACTCATAGTCATGTTTGGGAGACCTAGTGAGTCAGCGACCATAGAAATGAGAAATCTCGTAATCTCTTAACACTAACTTAAGTAAGATTATTAAAAAAATAGTGCATTTTGAATTGTTACTATTCAATTAAATAACTTTAAATGTTATTAACTTATTATCCATTATTAATTGATATCTATAAAGGAAATAATAACAGTATATAATAACAATGTCTGTTGTAAATAACTACTATTGGATGAGAACAAATCGACGATGTACAATGGACTTCGGGATGAAAGGGAAAATCAACCCCATTTTTTCAAACCCACTCCGGAATCATGACACATGTCACTAAACACGTTCCACTCGTAGTCTCGCATGGTCTACCAACATTGAACAATGCCATTTCAATTTGATGATGACGTGACACACTGACACGATGAGTTAATGGGACCCACGGCCATGGGGCCACCTCAGTGACTAACAATGACATTTTAACCATTGGATGATTGTAGATCAATGACCGAATTTTATTTCAGGCCGAATGGGAAAAGAAACCCCATCTTTTCAAACCCTTTTCAGAATCATGACATGTGTCACTAAACACATTCCACTCATAGTCAGTCTGGCACGGTCTACCAACAATGTCATTTCAATTTGATGATGACGTGACATGGTGAGTTAATGGGACCCACAGGGCCACCTCAGTGACTAACAATGACATTTTAACCATTGGATGGATTGTAGATCAATGACTGAAGATGTATTTCAGGCCGAATGGGAAAAGCAACCCCATCTTTTCAAACCTTTCCAGAATGATGACACGTGTCACTAAACACATTCCACTCATTTGATGATGACGTGACACATTTGACTTGTGAGGTGAGTTGGCCTTCAGGTGACTAGATGAGTTAATGGGACCCATGGTAATGTGACTAACAATGAGTCATGACATTATGACTATTGGATGATTGTAGATCAACGACCGAAGCTGTACTTCAGGCTAAAATGGAAAATAAAACCCATTTTTGCAAACTCATTCTGGATTCATGACGCGTGTCCACTCACATAGTCAGTGACTTAGTGACAAGTGTGACGGTTGTAGATTGTACAATTTTTGCACTTAAAGTTTCCAATGTAAATTTTCATTCATAAGTATAAACTATAAGTAGTCTGCAGATTTAGAAAGTGGTTACAGATTCTAAATTTCTAGGTTGAGGATTGATGTCCGAGCCTGAGGAAAGCAACAAAGTCTCTCAGCTCTCTTTCTAGTCGTAGTCTACAAAAATTGAAACTAAGAGTAATAGGTAACTACTAAAATCATGAACACCTACGTCCCGCAATTTAAATTTTTCAAATCTCTTGATTTACAACTTTACTTTTTATAATATACATAAATAATTAGCCTATTAGGGTTTAATCAAATCAACTTTACTATTTATATTTTATAAAAAAATTATCCTGTTAGGATTTAATTTTGAATCACCGCTATAAATTGTAGGCTTGTAGCTGTGTATAAATATTTGAATTTTCCTATAAGTAAATAGTGATACTGCTTACCAACTTACCACGATGGGCAAAACAAATATCAAGAATAAGACTATGAGTAAAAGGCCAAGTCAGATACTGGAATTCCACAATTTGCTTAAAACACTAGGTTTCACTGATTTATGCCATGATATTTATGATCCTGTTATTCATGGAAATAAGGAAATAATGGAAATTAGATTTGCACTTGAAAACAAGTGGAACGATCCAAATAAGGCTTCAAAAAAAATTTCATTTGACCCCATGATAAATGTAACGACAAATAAAATTGGATCGTGGGTTGTTGGGTTGGCACACATGGTGTTACCTCAAGTATTCCCTTGCCCAGAAATTGTCATGGTCTATGCTAAAAATTATGATGAAAATAGAAAAGCAATTGTGAATAAAAATACTCATGAGGAAATTTTGTCCATAATCGAGAGTGAATTTGCTAGTCTTTTGAACCTAGGGTTTCAACAACAAAACTCAAAAGTGCACATTGTCCTAGGAAAGCTGGCAGAGGATTATGAAAAGTTAGATGTAACACAAAGAGATTCTTATATCAGAGGAATAAAAAATGGTTATAGTCTAAGTCCAGATCATAAGCCTCCTTATGATTATGATATTTTTGTGCCATGGGCACAGGACAATATTTCCTTGCTAGCATTTTGTTTGGGTTTGGATAGTAACAAACAAGTGGGTGCCAACATTCTTGAAATGCTTTTTCATATTCATTTTGAAAAAGAATCAGTAAAATATTATTTTATTGAGCAAATTGTTTGTTGCATGCAAGATCAATTACTAATGATTCAAAGAGGTTCACAGAAGACATTTAGATTCACAACCTACTTGTGCTATCTTCTCTTAGCAAAGCATCGTGCAGTATTTCAAACAAACAATCTTTGCAGTCAGGGCCAAAATCCAATATATGAGTGGACACCTCAGATAAGGATGATTGATAATAGAAGGAACTACAACAATTTTGTAGACTTCTTTTTGGCACCAATGTACCATAAAATTATAGGCACTCTGATGCCTAGAATGCTTGTTACTTGTAGAAATTGCATTCAACTAGGAAGTCAATTACAATTGGCTGACTGGTACTTAATGGAAGAGTACACTATGTTAAGGTTTTACGATTCAGTGGTAGAACCCTACAAACTTCCAATACATGTAACAAAGAGGGTATTTACATTGGAATATGTACGGTAGATGGAGAGAACAGATGTACTCTTTAATGGTTCGCAAAAGAAAATGATGTTTCCTTCCTTGCCTTTCTCACTTGGAGGGTTCACATTTGAGAGAAGAGGATTCAAAGTGGCACAAGCCTTTTTTTCATTTTTTCACTTTGATGTTGACAGTCATTAGCAGTATGATCCACTCAACATAATTGGAACAAAGCTTAGAGAGAATGAGAACTCTACAAGAAAATGTCAACATGAAAGTATGTCATTGATTGAAAATTTTAAAAACATGGAGTCTTGGGACGAGGTTAGAAAAGAGATGGAGAAATATGCTACTGAAAATAATATGTCAATATAGGAATTGTCATCACAAATAATGGCATTGCACAAACAGAAAGGAAAAGTGTAGTCCATGAGTATGACATCGTCCAATTTCTACTAGAAAGCTGCTCAACCATCTACAAAATCTATTCCAAAAGAACTAATGAATGAATGTATTTATGATAATTGGACTCAAACCAAAATTTCTAATTTTTGGGAAATGAGGAAGAATCTCAGTGAGCCAAAGACCTTTGCATATCTTTATGATGTGGAAGAGGATACAATGTTTAATGAATTGTGGAATAAGGAGCATCCAGCTAAAGCATATCCAGATGATGATGACCAAGACCAGGATTCTATCTAGCATGAATCCCACATCCAGTAAAGTATATTCAATTAGTAGAGGAGTTGATCTGTCCAAAAAAGATCAATATACCAAAGGGGCAAATATTATAGAAATAATGGGCTACAAAGGTTTTGGTGGTTTGGGTCCTAGTAGACAAGGGGTTTGGTCTCCACCTGACTCAGCAACTCCACCAAAATATGGCGAGAAACCAAGCCTTGGGCTTGGAGTTCAATCATCAAAATCATGAACTCAGTCAATTTCATTTGTTCCAAGAACTCAAATTCAATCTGAATCAATTTCCACTCCCACAGCTATGGATATCATGGGTACAACTACAACTAGTGGTTCAAAAAGGACATTACAATCACAAATAGACACGAGAACAATTGTTCCTAGAGATCAAGGCAATGTAAAGAAGCAAAATATTTTGACAAGTATTGGTACAACAATGCCAATGGTGACTATGACTCCAACAATTGGCCAACCTTCAGGACAAAACCCTCAGGCTCAAAACAATCCAAAAACTCCACTTGTAATGGGTCAGGGTGTTGCTAATCCTCATGGTGTAATTAGCAGCACCATAGTCAACATAGGTGGAAGCTCCTACATCAGTGCAAGTGCTATTTCACCATTCAAACATTCAATTGTGTCACAAAACCATGATTTTTGTTACAATGATTTTGTAACTAACTATGAACAATAAAAAATAAGAATAGACAACATAGTAAGATAATGAAGATGGAAGCAATTGCTGCAACTCATGATGCAGAACCTGCAACAAACAGGATATTTCCCACATATGACCCAAATAAAGATATGATGGAATTCATGGTTGTTATGCCCCTAGCTAGAGATAACAATCCACCAAAGAGTCAGTTAGATCCATCTCAATTTCAAGTTAGCACCCTCCAAATGGATTTATCCAAAATTAAAAATGTGGACAAGATAAATGTGTCCAAAATGACCAACCAAGTGGTCTATAGTTCAGTGATGAAGTTGGAGAGTGAGAAAGGAAAGCTTCAGGGCACAATAGATAAGTTAAAGGCAAACCTGGCAAATGTAAAGGCAAATGAGAAAGTAGCAGAAAATAGGTACAAAGAATTAGAGAGAAGGATAAAAAATTCATCCTCTAAAGAAGAAATTGGAGTTGGAAAGAAAGAACATATGGATGTAGAATTGAAATCTCTAAGGGAAAAATTGGAACAGAGTGAACAAAAACTTGAGAATGAAAAATCCTCTTCATTAAGTTTTTACAAAAACTTGGAGAGTGCAGGAAAGGCAACCAATAACTTAAAGAAAGAATTGGAGAATGAAAGGGTAAAAACAAAATAGTGGGAAGAAAAAGCAAAAGAGTGGGAAGAAAAAGTAGAGAAAATGAGAAAAGATAGTGAACACCAGTTCTCAGAAATTAGAGAAGACCTAAAGAAGGAAAATAATACAATTAAAAATTATGAAAACACCTTGAATGACCATGTAAATAATACAATCAAGCAAATAAAAAAATTCTTTTGGGGCCAAATAAAGATGTCTTCTGATAGGTTGTGTGATTGGTTTGAGTTGAATGAAACTCTTACAGATGTTTTTGGGAAGCTAAAAGAGCACATTTAGAAGAACAAAAGTTTTTGTCAAAGAAAGAAAACTGCAAAGCAGATTATGCAAGAAATCAACAGAAGCAGTGACAGACATTTGGTAAGCAAGGGAATTCAAGACCGCATTGGTGCAACAATAAAGGTGAACTTTGTCTTTCAAAAATGACAGAAACTAACATAAGCAAAAGAAACTATTTCCTTATTCGGGCCAAAGCTCACCAAGATGAATAGTAAAACAAGCAAATTGATATCTCTTGGTTTGCTGAGTCCTGGTCCTAATTACTCATCAATGAATTTCATTGGAAGAGAAGCTTACAAAAAAATTTTGGAGGACACAGTGATGTCTAATTTAGGCAACCTTCCCTAGGACAAAACTTATGAAGGCATTGCAAAGTGCATCAAAACATTCACAAATTTGAATGCAGTAATGGAAGGAACATTGCTTACAACTCACTCTTCCAAGTATGGATGGCTGATGAGGTTGCAGGTCATGTACTATAACATGACAAATTTTTCCCTTCCAATTGATGAAGAATGGAGCGTACTAAAGAAACTAACATAATCATCTTGATCTCATCAATCATAGTATGTGAAAGTACTTTCAGTTTCAATCATCTCTATATCTTTAGTATATATCTTTGCTATTATCCTAAATACTAGAGTCTAGAATTGAGTTTAAAGTAACAAGTTTGAACTTTTTTTTTTGATTAGGATGAATGTTGCAGTCTTGCAGATGCTATTGCCAATGCTAATTTACTAAACCGGCCTGTCAAATGTAGAAATGTACAACTAAAGTTGTAAAGATGTTGTAGACTTGTAGTTGTCTTACTAATTTAGATTTTGAGACTTCTCACTTCACATTAGGCAAATCGACCTGAAGCTGTTGTTGCTCCCTTGTTTCTATAAAAGGGAATTCAGGGTCATTGGATTAGGGTAATGAAATTGAAATTGGGCAATGTATCATATTTGAATTAATGAGAATCAGTATTTGTAATTACTAATTAAATTAATGAATGAATTGTTACATTGTATAATATTTGTAATTACTAATTAAATTAATGAGAATCAGTATTTCTTACTCTAAGAATTGTAACATATGAATTGCTATGTTGTCAAAACAAATAATGAAAAATCTACAAGAATTGTACCATATGAGCTGAATAATGCAAATGAAAACCATTATTAATTGTGGAATTGAATCTTGATGGCATTATCAACCACATTCATGTTTTTGACATTAGAATATGCTATTATGCATGATTGATGATGAGATACAGAAACTGACAATAGACTTCAAGAAAAAGCTTAATAAATACCTAGGACATGCTACTTCTACAATGGTTCAACTTCAAGCTGCCACATCGTATCATCATTGAGATCATCAGATTCAGTGCCATCAACTTTATAGCTTTGGTGGTTCTTCGATATGTTTTCTTCACTCTACATACCACCGCTTAACTGATGTTCACCACTAGCAGTACTAGTACCAGTACATGAGTCAATGACATCATTGTCTTTGGCATTCCTGCTCCCAGCCCCACTTTGGTTTGAAATGTTTCTCATCCCTCTTCTCTGACATTTCTTCCTCCATAATTTTAGTGCCCTTTCATAAGGAAAAGTATTGACTTCATACCTGGATGTATTGAGCCTCAAGCAATTTTCCAGATTCTTGTCTAGTTTGTTTCTTAGCTTTGACTTTAGGAATTCCAAAGCACTGAAAACTCTCTCATCCTCCACCGACCCCAATATCATGGTCAGACATAAATTAGCAAGCTTGAAATATTCTAATATTGAATCAGTCAACAATTCGCTCTCAGCTAGATTTTTCCAAAGCCTTGATACCGATCCATCTTCACGAGGGTTCTGCATAATATTATATTGTTCCCTCATTGTCAATGAAAAATGACCTGATTTCTCTCTCAAACAATTTCCATCTAAAATTCCATTTAACTCTTTGGTTTTGCAGAAATGATCCATCAAATTTAGTAGCCTAGTTTTAAAATCTTTCAGATTGTTCATACTCCAATATTGAGGAAACACAATAACCATGGATTCAAGTAGTTTGACTAGAGGGAATCTTGCTCTAATCTATGAGGAAAGATCATAGGCAATTTGCTTCACAAAAGTTGTTACAGACTCAACAATCTTGGTAAAGTCTTCCCTTTTAATACTTGATACTCACCGAGTCCTGGTGTTCTTTCCTGGTTCCTCAAACTCGATCCTGGCAAACTAGTGCATTGGTATCTCAACTCCACAAACTTCTGTACATAACTCTCTATTTGAACTGATTTTTAAAAATTTATCTGGATTGTCCAAATCTATGACTTTCAACTAGCTGGTAAATTTTACATCATCTTCACATAATTTATAGAGACTATCAAGCACCACGCATGTCAATTTACGCAGTGAAGCATATTTTGGAATATACATAGCTCTTTGCTGGGCCTTTTTCATTAAATTTATCATTTACTCAAGCATGGGGATAATACCTACTAATGTTAACAGTGTCTCTACATTAGTTAACATTTCCAGCAGGGCAAGAAATTTTGGTTGTCCTACTTCGTCATGACTTGAGCTCATTAGACCAAGCAATGATTGATATTCTAAAAAAAATCGATGTGCTGGTCCATCCAAAGAGATCCATCTGGCATCATTATCCTTAAGAAGCTTGTTCCCATCGGGTTAGTCCTTCGACAAAGTGTTGAAATTTCCTCAATCATTTTAGACTTCGACAGAAGTATTGGTAGAGCTTTTTGATTAAAGCTTCAATTTTTTGTACTGAAGCATGCTTGCTGACAACTCCAAAAGATAGATTCATTATGTGGGCCATGCAATGAATGGGAGTAATAGAGGGTGCATAAGAAGATTGTATCTTTGTGCAAAGACCACCCTTGTGGCCTTGCATGATTGAAGCTCCATTCGCTCTAATACACACTGGCTTTTTGGCAATGGTCATGTCATTTATACCTCCATATTCGATTAGATAACTCTTTACTAGTTCAAATAAATTTTCCGCTATCGCATTATCCCTCATTTTAGAAACATTTAGTACATGAGGTTGGTGAACAAAATTCTATATAGTATAAACATGCATGCATACCCAGGAAGTATTGTCTACTGCTATAACCTCGTCTAAAGACAATGCAATAAAATTTGACTCTTTAATTTTTTCCTTCAGATCCTCTTTTTCAACCTCGACAAGACAACTTGTCCATTCCCATCCACTGTTTACTGACCAGTGACTATTAGGATAGTTACGAACTTTCAGAAAGTGTAATAAAGCACTCGATGATGGGTAGTCTGACATAGGATGCCCTCTACTCAAAATATTAAACACAACACTTAATTGAACAACTTTTCACATTAGTTCTACTTCCAATGTTTTTCCAAAACAAGCTTCAATAGAGCCTTTAACTTCACCAGGCTTCATCTTTATATTATGTAGAAATTCATATAATTCTACATTTCTAACATGCTAAGATTCCTCCTTTGTTTTCCATCTTATCACTGATTTTTGAACTCCATCTATGGTTTTCTTTGCATAAACTTTACCCATATGCTTCTCTATGGTGTCAATTTTTAGTTGTAACCTCTTTTCCTTCTTATTTATCTGGCTACAAATCTTACATCTGCATTCTATCGGAGGCTCCCCTTCAATTGGATTATCCACTGGCTCAATGAATGGATACTTTGACACCCATTCTACTTGAAAATTCCTTGACAGATCCCACATTCTATCATTCTTTGATTTGTATTTTCTTTTCTTCCCTGCAACATCATCTTCTTTGACATTCTCAGTCTCATCCAAGTCGATTATATCATTATGGCTACTCTGGGTATTTAACTAAAAATCTTCTTCAAGTTCATCATGATTTGAGATATCAGGTTCATTGAATTCTTCAATATTGCATGTAGGTTCAACCTGAGGTTGTGAATCTTGAAAATCTTCTTGTGATGAAGTAAATTCCCAATTTTGGCCAGAAACATTTCCAAAACCATGACCAAAGTACAATGATAAGGTTCTACATTTTTTTGGCCTCTCTTGGCTTTCCTCGGGCCCATATGCCGAAGCCTTACCCTTATTCTTGTTCAACATCTTGATTCTTCAATGAAATAAAGGCTACCAGCCTACCAGTGAAAAAAAAATGTAAAAAAAATATTTACTTGTAGTTGTTGAAGAAGTGACAAATGACAATAGAACTATAATATACAATGCTTACATAGTCACAAAATAATAATCACTTACCTTTGCCTCAAATTCAATTGCAGTAGTGACTCACCAAAGCAGTCAAGACTCAACAGTATGAACTTCGCTATCGATCAAATTGAAGCAATCCATATTGTGTACAATAACACTGATGTATGAATGTATTTATACAAATCTTTTTTGGCGAATTGGGTGGGAGGTATTAGGTCAGTGTCCAAATATTTGGTGAAGCCCGCTTAATTATAACACTTCTTTTGTTATTTCCTAGGCGATTATGAATCATCCAATAACATAATCAATTAATAAAGGTGGCAAAAACCTATCGGTTTGAGACACATGTCCATAAAATGGCTGGCAAAGTTGGGGCTGCCTATATATATATATATATATATCTATGTGTGTGTGTGTGTATATGTATATATATATATATATGTATATGTATGTATCTATATATATATATGTATATGTATGTATGTATATGTATATATATATGTATATATATATATATGTATGTATGTATGTATGTATATATATATATGTATATATATATATGTAACTATTGGTGAATATAGGTCATCCATTTGGGGCCACTTAGAAATTATAGGCGAATGATAAAAATATATCGTGCCCGAAACGTATATGCCATTGGCGATAATGTGAAAGAAATGGACAAAAATTAATAAACTGCTGGGAAATGGACCTGGGCATTGGACCCAATTTTAATAAATATGGACCAATAGGGTCACTCCCATATGGCCAAAAAAATTGCCAAATCGCAGGTTGCCAACAGGCGACATTCGCCAATTGGCAAATAATCGCCACTAAAGTTTTCGTTGCTCAAAAAGAGTTCTAAAAAAATGAATAGTACAAGCACTTATCTTTCTTAGACAATTCCAGTTATAGCTCAGCCTCTTACTGATCTCACATTTGATCTCTTCTCTTACATTCATAATCTTTCTTCATCATTATTAACATAGCCATACATCACTTTCACAAAAGCTCTCTATACTTATAACAAAATCATCCTTCAAGTTGGCTTCACAAATGCCATACAAAACATAATAATAACTTATGCAAATGTTAATTATGAAGTTAATGATCTTATATTACCAAAGAGTCAGAAATATACTCTATTCACCTATCTTAGCATGTTTCCATATCCACTATACTCTCCTTGATCTTCGCAACTGTTCATATACCCTATTATGTTGTTTTATTGTCTTTACATACCTTCTAAATATTGTATCTCATGGATCTAGTAACCAAAACTTATGTGCTCTTACCTTAAGCATGTAAACATCCCAAAATACCTTTAGTTAACTTCACAACTCCCAATACCTCATATATCTTCATCGCTGACCAAAACTGTAGCACTGTACCCTGTTATCCTAATTCTGGACTTAGTCATTTTCATGACTATGACTCCAATGGAAATATTCTCAACATGCGATCTCTCCAAACATAAGTGTTTCCATAAATGAAAACCCTCAAGTGATCCCTAGTGCTCCAAAACATCACTTGCCAACAATCTCTCACTTTGGCATTGATGGAAACAATTAGAAAAATGACTAAGTGTCACAATATAACTCTCTTCTTTTCTTTTTCTCTTTTCTAATTTTTTTGTTTCTTTTCTACATCTTTTCTTTACTATGTTCTTCTCTTCATTTTAACTCTCTCATATTTCTTTCTCTTCCTCATTTTTCCTTCTCTTCCACTCCCTTTGACATCAATGGAAAAGGTACATCCAAAATTTGTAAAACTCAAGCACAAAATATTTAATGCTTACTCACAAGATTTAAGACATCTTGGAAAGAGTTTTCCAAGGTCTTAACTTCCACAGCCCATGAATTTAATAGAAGCTCACTGACATGGATTAATCCATTCAATGCATATGGCGTTGTCTCTGTTGCCTTAAGCTCAGTGAGTGTAGACACAATCATTGAGCCTTCAACCTTTATCATCTCCAAAAGATGTGATTCAAACATTATGAGTTTAGGGATCATTAGGCTTCTCAATAAACCAAATCTATCTATGACTCTCCCTTTCTCCATTTCCAGTACCCCTATCTTATCCAATAGCCTGGATGTAGATCTTTGTTCAATTCTCCCACAGTTTGTGAAGATGATTCACAATTGTCCATAAGGCTGTCAAGGGTAGCCCTATCCTTGGCTATGATTTCTTCAATGTTCTTTATGTGTCTGTAGGGACTTATGTAGTAGCTATATATTTTCCTGCCTTGTGTTACATAACTCTTTTCTTTAAGAGTAGTATCCTTCAGAATGTCTAAGTCCCATGAAATGGACTTACAAACTTGACTCATCTTCTTTTCCAAGAAATTATTCTTAGCCTTTTCTTCTATAGTTTTTAGAAATGAATCAAAATGATTATCAAAGCTATCCAATACTATACCAAGGTTCTCAACTTCATCTTTTTCTTTGAAGATAACCAGTGAGGGGAGTAGCTTGTTCACTGTTTCTATAGCCCTGACCATTACCTTAGCTCTTTTGTCACCTTTCTAAATTGATCTTTCCTTAGCTTTAGCAAAATCCA
Source organism: Chamaecyparis obtusa (assembly GCA_027943335.1). Classification (NCBI taxonomy): domain Eukaryota; kingdom Viridiplantae; phylum Streptophyta; class Pinopsida; order Cupressales; family Cupressaceae; genus Chamaecyparis; species Chamaecyparis obtusa. Next base: position 919,979 of record BSBK01003611.1, on the reverse strand, counting down.
TGAATGATATTCTCATTAGCTCATCCTCATCCATGTTGTCCACATCAAAACTTATTGGTTTGGCCATACTTTCCAACAATAAGGAGGTGTCCATACTGACCTCAGCAACATTTTATGATTTGATCTCTTCTACCTTGTTCAGCTGAATTTCTTCCTCCTTTCCTTTTTCTTCTTGTTTCTATTTTGATTTCTCTTCCTCTATCTAATACTGGTCTCCAACCTCCTTCACACTATCCACATTGTCCAAAAATGGATCCTTAACATCCCGCGAAGTGTTAAGGGTCACAGGCACACCAATGACAAATAAATTTGGCTGCACGCTAACTTGAACACTTTCATCCACTACCTTGGAACTTTCTCCTAAACCCTAGGATATATGCTTAGAAGCCTTGGGAGGTGAGGCCTTCTTAGGAATATCATACATTAGAACTTGGTCTAATGCCTTTTGGGTGTCCTCTATAACCTCATCATATTTCCTAGCCATGATTTTGACTAGTCTGGCCTTTGTCCTTAGTAGGGGCTTTAGTGCATTTATTATTCATTCTCTTTCCTATATAGACACAATTGGTAGCATATCTTTAATTGTCTTGTTCCTTATATTCTCATCCTCTGAATGAGATAACTGTTTCTTGATTTCTAGTTTGATGTATAGGTCCTTGGGAATGCTTCCTTCAACCTCCAAGAAATTATTCTTAAAAGCTAGTAGATGCTCAATGATAGTGTCTTAAATGACTGCTTGGTCTTCAGAGTTCTATCTCTTATAGTATCTATTTACTGTTAATATATTTCCATCTTTGATTACTCATTTTTGTAGTGATTTAAGCTCTGTGGATTCTCAATTTCCTTTTCTTCCTTCTTCTTCCTCTTCACCTCTGTCTCTTTTTCCTTAGGACTGTCTTGCTTACTTGTCCTTGTGGATCTCCTGGGAATAACTATAGGTACAACATCTTGTGTTTATTCCTCTTGAGGGGCTGATAAATAAAAAATGTCAACAATAGGATCTACTGTCATTTTTTTTCTCTAAAGGAATAGGTACATCGGTGGCAATTCTAGAAGATGCCACCATCTTATTTCTTATATCTATTAACTGCACTTTTATGATTCCCACCTTCACATTGATATCTTCACCAATCTTGTCGACTTTCCTTTTCCTTGTTACCTTTTCTTTCTCTTCTTTGACTTTCTCACACTTCTCCCTATATGTTCCCCATCTTTCTTGGGTAGGGTCTTTTTCTGCTGCTAGTACATGCTCCACTTGCATAGTTAGAACTTCAACACTTACCTCACATCCCCTAGGGTAGCACCATTTTGTTCTAGGCTCAATTGCCTCAAAGAAAAAAAAATTAGTTTCAACCATGAAATAAATAGTGTCCTCACATATTTATGATGTAGTCAAGGATGGAGAATCCAATGAAGGACTATTTGACCTTGCAGCCAAACCACAATACAGTGGAATTACACAACAACAACAACAACATATCTGTTATAGAACATAAAGCTTTATTTATCAAATCAATGATTACATGCAATGTGTCAGGTTATAAGGCCTTCCCAGTTATGGCCGAGTACAAAACAAGTAACATTCCACAAGATTTCATAGGATCCAAAGTGTTTCCACAACTTCACCACTAGCTAGTCTAGGTTTGCAACATACAGTACACTGGTAGGCACCCAAGAAAGATTTGAACTTGAACTCACAACTTCCAAGCAATATTCCTATTCCTAAGCTCACAAGCTACTAACTTTGTTTCTCCCAAATCTCCCTAAACAACTACCCCAACATCCTATAAATACTCATCCTCAGCCACTGGTCAGCTGGATGAAAAAATTAAATCCCTAAAGCTAGTCAGCTCCCAAAAGATACAAATATTAAATGCTAAAACATCAGTCAGTTCTCAAATAGCCTTACAATAAATAAAATCTCCAAGATGGCCCCAACAGTCATCAGATCCTCAAAGAAGAATGCAACACACCAAATCTAGGTCCTCTCACACCTAACGGTCAATCCATAACTCAAGGAGCATGACCCAAATCAAATACAATAGTTGGCCAAGAAAGAACACCAGTCAATAAGAATAATTATCGAGCAATAGAGAAATAACTAAGCACTAGTAAACTGACCAATCCAAGCATCATTGAGCAACATAGTTATCACTGGGTGCTTAGAGTAACTGATGCCTTGAGTTATAGAGTATTCTTCAGAGACCAAGCATCCCAACAAACACTAAATCAAGCAACCAAACTCCAAAACCAAGAAAATACTCCACTAACTAAAATCAAAACAAACAATCTAACTTTCAAAACACACATATTTTTGGTTGATAGGATTGCCAAGAATCCTAGGATGCTCCTGCATTAGACACCCCAAGTTAAGAAGATTTTCTCATAAGGAAATCAGGAATGCCTCAAAGGAATCAGAACATGTATGCCAAATCTGTTCCTAACCCGTATCTCCTCTTGTCCGTCATTCCAAGTAGTCTTCACTTCATTCGTTTCTCCCTACAACAAGTTTTCATGCTTTCCACTTCTTTTATCCTTCCTGCCTATAACTGATAGCAATTGATTCTGACCATCCTTACTAGTACCAACCTCATCAATACCTCAGTAAGGTTCATTCATATCGGATTCCTCAATCAACTCAGTATTATCTACATCTCTCTGTGTCACAAATGTCATCATCTATTGTACTATCTTTTTTAGAAAGACCATTTGTCTCTTGATCTCAACAAACTCATCAGAGATATCATTCTCCTTCTCTTTCACACTAGTCTTTACAGAAATAGGTTCATCAACCCTATGTTCCTGAGGTTTGTCATATGGACAACACCTAATAACTCCACACTCCTTAGTCCCTGTCTCTTGTAAAGGTAACAACTTATTCCTGAATACTTCATGCCTAACCACATAGGTATTAGCACAACCATCAAACAAAACATTTCTATCAAACTACCAAGGTCTACTAAGAAACAGGTGACAAGCATCCATCGATAATACATCACACAATATCTCATCTTGGTAAGAACCAATCTGAAAATTAACCAAGTATTGTTCTTCAACTCTAACCTTAGACACATATTGGATCAAACTAACTTGATAAGGATTAGGGTGTTTCCTTCTTTCCAAATTCAATTTACTAACCATCTCTTCTGAAACAAAGTTCTCAGAACTACCACCATCAACTATGACATTACATACCTTCTCCTTGCACTTACATCTGGTTCTGAACAGATTTCTCCTTTGCACAGGTTCATGGACACATGCAGCTAACCTTCAGGTTGGAAGAGACTCACCTTTCTCTATAACATTCACAATATCCTCTTCAGTAGTTAATGCAACTCTTTTCTTAGGAAAATGAAAACTTTTGTGACTAGCTTCACCACAGTTATAGCAAGTGCTAGTAAACTCATTCTTCCACCTTCCTCTATGTCCATTATTCTTAGTAACTTGACTACTGGTAGATCCCATATCAGCCTTCATAGGATTCTCTCCCACATTACTGTCAGCAATTGTCTCACCAGTTTTACCACATTTATTCCTATTGTTCTATCTCCCTTCAAACTTCTTATTCAACTTCTCTACAATCTTCAATGCCATCTGATAAGCATATCCTATATTTGTCATCTGAATAGTAAGTAACTCTTTTTGAATACTAGGTCTCAAACTATAGACATACCTAGCAACCTTCTCTTTATCAGCTTTAGAATGACCATTCCTAATGAGGATCCTATAAAACTCCTCGGTATACTCTTGTACTGATTTGTTAGTCTGCTTCAAAGCTTGCATCTTCTTGAACATCTCCAATTCATAATCCACCAAAATGAATTGTTTCTTCAACTTGTCAACCATTCGGTTCCATCTAGTGATATTTTCCTTTCCTCTTCTACCTCTTTCGAACTGAACTTCTCTCCACCAAATATTTGCATGATCTTTCAATTTAGTCTTTGCAAATCTAACTCTATTAAGGTCTTCTACTTCTTCATACTCAAAGTATTCATCCATCTCATTGATCCAATCAATCAATTCTTCTGGCCTAAGGCTTCTAGAATATGCCAAAACTTCAATCTTAGGTCTCTTTCCAAGTTTAGACATAGCTTTCAAGATTCTATCCTCTTCTAGATTTTGAGCTTCTTCTATAGCTTCTTTAAAGTGATCTTCTTCCTCAGATTCATCATCACTATCCTCTTTCAAGGTAGTCTTCTTTCTTAATTCCTCTTGTAGGACTTGCACTTGTTTCTGCAAAGCCCTAAAATCATTAAGATTGAGTTCTCTAGTAGCTTCCTCTTCAGAGATCTCACAAGCTATCCTCAGAGGCATCTCCCTTCCAAATTTTTGGTGCAAACTATCTCTTCAGTGATCTATCCACACATTCAAGATCAACTCGATTTGATGCCACTTGATGCAGTCAAGGATGGAGAATCTAATGGAGGACTGTCCAATCTTGTAGCCAAACCACAACACATCAAAATTACACAACAAAAACAACAATAGATCTGTTATAGAATAGAAAGATTAATTCATCAAATCACTAATTATATGCAATGTTTCGGGCTGCAAGGCCTTCCCAGCTATGGTCGAGTATAAAACAAGTAATAGTCCACAAGATCTCGCAGGATCCAAAATGTTTCGACAACTTCACCACTATCTAGTCTAGGTTTGCAACATACAGTACACTAGTAGGCACCCAGGAAAGATCTAAACTTGTACTCACAACTTCCAAGCAATCTTCCTATTCCTAAGCTCGCAGGCTACTAACTCTGTTTCTCCCAAATCTCCCTAAACAACTACCCAAACATCCTATTAATATTCATCCTCAGCCACAAGTCATCTAGATGAAATAATTAAATCCCTAAAGCCAGTCGGATCCCAAAAGATATAAATATTAAATGCTAAAACACTAATCGGCTCTCAAATAGCCTTACAATAAATAAAATCTCCAAGATGGCCCCAATGGTCATCAGATCCACAAAGAAGAATGCAAAATGCTAGATCTAGGTCCCCTCACGCCCAACAGTCAATCCATAACTCAAGGAGCATGACCCAAATCAAATGTGACAGTTGACCAAGCAAGAACACTAGTCGGTAAGAATGATTACTGAGCAACAAAGAAATAACCGAGTGCCAGTGAACCAACCAATCCAAGCATCACCGAGTAACATAGTTATCACCGAGCACCCAAAGTAACTGACGCCTTTAGTTACCGAGTGTTCTTCAGAGACTAGGCATCCCAGTAAACACTGAACCAAGCAACCAAACTCCAAAATTGAGCAGATACTCCACTAATTGAAATTAAAACAAACAATCTGACTTTCAAAACAAACATATTTTTGGTTGATACAGGATTTCCAAGAATCCTAGGATGCTTCTGCATCAATTTCCACCAAGTTCTCTGGTATTTTTTACCTCTCTTTCATCTTCCTCTATAGTATCTTGATCATGCCAAATAGTTCACCAACTACCCAACCGTTCTTCTATATTCTATAGTACTCTAAGATCTGAAGTCTAGAGGGTTAATTATCTTTCCATGCTCTAGGATGCATGCCAAGAAACTTGTGAATGATATGAATATACATATAAATTAGCAATGATCCAAACCTAAATGCCTTAGATTTGTCCTTCTTTATAGCCTTCACATTATCAATGAATTTTTGAGCTAGGATTTCACAAAGATTATAATTCTTATTTTCCTTCACCATTCTGTACGGAAACTCAGGTGCGGAAATAGCTTCCTACGCTAATCTCTATAGGAGAGTATTGTGCAAATTCTTATAAATCCTTACAATTTCAGATTCCGTAACTACTTTAACAAAGATATTGCAACCACATACCATGCATACATAAAAATAGAGAATGACACAATGATATACCCTGGGGAAACCTTTCAGTAAAAACCCCAGCACTCCAAAACCTGCACAATGTATTGATCAAAACTATTACAGCTTACAATACACTTGCAATGCAAGTTCTTTCAGAAGATTTCCAAAACCTTGAAGATAAATCACGGCAGCATAAAAATATTCCAACCATACACTCGCATCACATCTCTTCACAACCCTAAAAAAGCTTATATCATGTGCTTCACTTTTTAAGGCTACTCCCAAAGATAACCGTATTAAGGTTTTACCATTCTCCGAAAAAATAGGAACCCCAAAATTTTTTTCCCCATGATTGGGGAAGAGTGTATAGTACTCAAATTTATCAGTTGCCACATGTCTTCACCTGTCATTGAATCTTCCTGACATAGCTCTTACGTGTCATAGGAATCCGTCATAACCATTTTAGCCATGATCTCCTTACACACAATTCAAAATGCCGACACATCAACATTATTTGCAAGAAATACATTTTACAAAACAAATAATAAGAATAGGAATTATCCAAGGTTGAGACACCTTATTCCTAACACATTCAATATGCCATCATGATGACCCCAACAGATACAAAATTGGGTCTGCTACTATAAAACAACTTGTAGCCTAGCAACATTACTACCAATCTGACATCTTGCAGATAAACATCATTGACTTTTATTTCCCTCTTATCCCACCTTGAATGTGTTAGGGTTTCTGCTAGATTCCTTAGGTTCTTTTTTGGAATAGGTAGGGCTCCTTCATTATCAAGGCTTGTGATCTCATGAATCAACTATGCACATATCTTCACAGGTTGATCACCAATCCACAAAAATTGGTCATGAACTCTACTAAGAATGATCTTAAATGATTCAACTTTTGTGAGCTCTATGAGTAGGGTTAACTTGAGGATTGATTTATCTTGTAGGTGCTCAAATTCTTCTACCATGGTTCTATTAGCTTCTACCATACCATCCAATACACTCTAGATGTTATTCTCAACAATGGTTTCATATTTATAATTGATTTATGTCGTAATGTCTTCTACATGCAACACACCTATGGGAGTTTGTGAAAATTATCCTTTTGGATCATCCTCATAGGATTTGAATGGATGTCTCTTGAATGTATACCTAGGTCTATCTACAACATCATAAATTACTGTTGCATCCATGACTTCTCAAAGAGATTAGGTTTAAATACCTTGAACACACCTGAATTCAATACTTTGCTTCACGTAATCACACTTCCAGATGACTGATAACCTTCTCAAATCTATTCTGCTTGAGTGTTTATCAATAAATGGTGTAGATTTAAGGTCTTTTAAGTCATTTTATCCATCACAAGTTGAATATGTGTATTAAACATAGATAGCTCAACTTTGCATGTCATCCAGCCGATACAAAACTTGCGAACACAGAAGATGAATCTCCAAGTGATGCGCTCTCATCCATAGAATCATTAGTGTCTTTACACATCATACCTAAGCTCGTATGAGCTTACTTCACATATATAGGGGCTGGATATTTTATGTCCACTACATCCAATTCTCCCTATAAGGCCATGCAGCCTTTTAGGTCGATGCCTCAAAGAAATCATCATCTGAAGACACAATATCATCTAATGTCTCTCCTTGAACCACTTCTTTGTTTAAAACTTTCACCTTCCATATTTGAACATCCTCCTTTCTCTCTAGTTTCTTGAAATGATTCCCAAATTCATCCATGTACTCATTAAGACTCTTACCATTGTCACCAACATTTTTCCTTATAACCACAGGAAGTGGTCCTCTTGGTTCACTAGATCTTCTTGGTCCTCTTCTATTGTCTTCTCCATATATCTTCAAAACTTATTACCCAAAGTTATTACATTTTTGACATGTGATCTTAGCTATTTTTTATTCTCTGATATATTATTGTTTATACGTGGACTGATTATATTTTCTACAATCTACTTTCTTGTGTCCATATTCATAGAAAATAAAGTAGTAACTGGTAAAGGGCTTAGAGTTACCTTTACTTTTGCAATCTCTTTTCATGTGTCCAACTTTTTTGCATCCAAAACATCTACCTCTGAAGGATCTGAACTGTTCTTTGGGTTCTTCATGAATAGGTCTCTCTTTAGGAGTAGGTCTCTCCTCACGAGTAGGTCTCTCCTCAGGAGTAGATCTCTCTTCAGTCTTTCCTTTATTTGATTCTTCTTAGGTTTTTTAACTTTCTGCTTCATTGAATCCAACTCCAATCATATCTCCTTTAGGCTTTTGTCTCACTTTGTGTTCGTCAATCTTGTCACTGCTCATGTGCAACTTCTCAATGTGTAATTTGTCTTGAGTGAGTTCACCTTTGATGATTTGATTATACTTTTCCAATTCCTAATATTTATCTTTGTATTGGTCAAGTTCAGTCTTCATTTGACTCATCTTCATATTAGCTTCTTTTAGTGACTCTTCAACTTTGTTTCTTTCATCCTTTTCATGTTGAATATCTTTAATCATCAGAAGATTGATTTTTTATTTTTCTTGCTCCATAATCTTCACTTTGTCTGATGTGTCATTGTCAGAATCTTCTTTGATATTCTCCATAAGGTCTTGTCTCTGAATTTTTGCAATCTCAAGCTATTCTCTTAGTTTCCTTATGAAACCATCTTCTCTTCTTAATTTGAATTTTAGTTCACCATTCTCAGCATTCACTTTATCCAGATCTTCAAGTGTAGCTTCAAAGTTCTCTTGTAAATCTCTTGAATCCATTCTGATCTCCCTTAAGCTATTAGGATTTCTCTCCAAGGGCCAATTTCTCTGATACCAATTGTTACGATTAGGTAATATTGAGAGGTGGGTGAATTAGTATTAAATAGAACTTTGATTTTAGTTTTAACTTCAAACAATTATAAACAATCCAAAGTAATGCAAAAATGAAAAGAACATATAAGCATAACACATTACTCATGACACCATGATTTGTTCTCGAGGAAACCCTGGCCAAGGGAAAATCCCGGTGGGGATGGTACCCACAAATATGCACTAAAATATAATATCCCTATTAGGAAATCTAGCCCTGTTAGGAGCTGATTGTTACATAGTACATTTCCTTATTAGAGGAATACAAAACCCTTTCAGGGGTATACAAAACACCTGATTAAGGGTGCTGAGCACACTTGCTCTTACAATCAAAATTGTCTCAAAAAGAGTTCACCAAAGGTGAACAGTACAAGAACTTATCTTGCTTAGATAGTTCTAGTTATAGCTCGGCCTCTTACTAATCTTGCATCTGATCTCTACTCTTACATTCACAATCTTTCTTCATCATTATTAACATAACCATACATCTCTTTCACAAAATCTCTCTATACTTATACAAAATCAGCCTTCAAGTCAGCTTCACAAATGCCATACAAAATATAATAATAACTTATGCAAATGTTAATTATGAAGTCGGTGATCTTATATTACCAAAGAGTCATAAATATACTCTATTCACATTATCAATGAACTATTGAGATAGGATTTCATAGAGATTATAATTCTTATTTTCCTTCACCATTCGATATGCCATCATGATGACCCTAATAGATACAGAATTGGGTCTGGTACTGTAAAACAACTTGTAGCCTAGCAACATTACTACCAATCTGACATCTTGGAGATAAACATCATTGAATTTTATTTCCCTCTTATCCCACCTTGAATGTGTTAGGGTTTCTGCTAGATTCCTTAGGTTCTTTTCTGGAATAGGTAGGGATCCTTCATTATCAAGGCTTGTGATCTCATGACTCAACTGTGCACATATCTTCACAAGTTGATCACCAATCCACAAAAACTGGTCATGAACTCTACTAAGAATGATCTTAAATGATTCAACTTTTGTGAACTCTGTGAGTATGGTTAACTTGAGGATTGATTGATCTTTTAGGTGCTTAAATTCTTCTACCATGGTTCTATTAGCTTCTACCATACCATCCAATACACTCTAGATGTTATTCTCAACAATGGTTTCATATGTATAATGGATTTATGTTGTAATGTCTTCTACGTGCAACACACCTATGGGAGTTTGTGAAAATTCTCCTTTTGGATCATCCTCATAGGATTTGAATGGATGTCTCTTGAAGGTATACCTAGGTTTGTCTACAACATCATAAATTACTGTTGCATCCATGACTTCTCAAAGAGATTAGGTTTAAATACCTTGAACACACCTAAATTCAATACTTTGCTTTACATAATCACACTTCCAGATGACTAATAACCTTCTCAAATCTATTCTTCTTGAGTGTTTATCAATAACTGGTGTAGATTTAAGGTCTTTTAAGTCATTTTATCCATCACAAGTTGAGTATGTGTATTAAACATAGATAGCTCAACTTTGCATGTCATCCAGCCGATACAAAACTTGCAAACACAAAAGATGAATCTCCAAGTGATGTGCTCTCATCCATAGACTCATTAGTGTCTGTACACATCATACCTAAGCTCGTATGAGCTTACTTCACATATATAGGGGCTGGATATTTTATGTCCACTACATCCAATTCTCCCTATAAGGCCATGCAGCCTCTTAGGTCGATGCCTCAAAGAAATCATCATGTGAAGACACAATATCATCTATTGTCTCTCCTTGAACCACTTCTTTGTTTAAAACTTTCACCTTCCATATTTGAGCATCCTCCTTTCTCTCTGGTTTCTTGAAATGATTCCCAAATTCATCCATGTACTCATTAAGACTCTTACCATTGTCACCAACATTTTTCCTTATAACCACAGGAAGTGGTCCTCTTGGTTCACTAGATCTTCTTAGTCTTCTTCTATTGTCTTCTCCATATATCTTCAAAACTTTTCAATGTGACCTAGATTGTTATGTTTGTAACAATTAGGTGGTCTCCTTCTATCTTGATTAGTCTGCAATTTACAATACCTTTTTGTATGCCCAAAGTTATTACATTTTTGACATGTGATCTTAGCTGTTGTTTATTCTCTGATATAGTATTGTTTATATGTGGACTGATTAGATTTTCTACAATCTACTTTCTTGTGTCCATATTCATAGAAAATAAAGCAGTAACTGGTAAAGGGCTTAGAGTTACCTTTACTTTTGCAATCTCTTTTCATGTGTCCAACTTTTTTGCATCCAAAACATCTACCTCTGAAGGATCTGAACTGTTCTCTGGGTTCTTCATGAATAGGTCTCTCTTTAGGAGTAGGTCTCTCCTCACGAGTAGGTCTCTCCTCAGGAGTAGATCTCTCTTCAGTCTTTCCTTTATTTGATTCTTCTTAGGTTTTTGAACTTTCTGCTTCATTGAATCCAACTCCAATCATATCTCCTTTAGGCCTTTGTCTCACTTTGTGTTCATCAATCTTGTCACTGCTCATGTGCAACTTCCCAATGTTTAATTTGTCTTGAGTGAGTTCACCTTTGATGATTTGATTATATTTTTCCAATTCCTAATATTTATCTTTGTATTGGTCAAGTTCAGTCTTCATTTGACTCATCTTCATATTAGCTTCTTTTAGTGACTCTTCAACTTTGTTTCTTTCATCCTTTTCATGTTGAATATCTTTAATCATCAGAAGATTGATTTTTCATTTTTCTTGCTCCATAATCTTCACTTTGTCTAATGTGTCATTGTCAAAATCTTCTTTGATATTCTCCATAAGGTCTTGTCTCTGACTTTTTGCAATCTCAAGCTATTCTCTTAGTTTCCTTATGAAACCATCTTCTCTTCTTAATTTGAATTTTAGTTCACCATTCTCAGCATTCACTTTATCTAGATCTTCAAGTGTAGCTTCAAAGTTGTCTTGTAAATCTCTTGAATCCATTCTGATCTCCCTTAAGCTGTTAGGATTTCTCTCCAAAGGCCAATTTCTCTGATACCAATTGTTACGATTAGGTAATACTGAGAGGTGGGTGAATTAGTATTAAACAAAACTTTTATTTCAGTTTTAACTTCAAACAATTATAAACAATCCAAAGTAATGCAAAAATGAAAAGAACATATAAGAATAACACATTACTCATGACACCATGATTTGTTCTCGAGGAAACCCTAGCCAAGGGAAAATCCCGGTGGGGATGGTACCCATAAATATGCACTAAAATATAATATCCCTGTTAGGAAATCTAGCCCTGTTAGGAGCTGATTGTTACATAGTACATTTCCTTATTAGAGGAATACAAAACCCTTTTAGGGGTATACAAAACACCTGATTAAGGGTGGTGAGCACACTTGCTCTTACAATCAAAATTGTCTCAAAAAGAGTTCACCAAAGGTGAACAGTACAAGAACTTATCTTGCTTAGATAGTTCTAGTTATAGCTTGGCCTCTTACTAATCTTGCATCTAATCTCTACTCTTACATTCACAATCTTTCTTCATCATTATTAACATAACCACACATCTCTTTCACAAAAGCTCTCTATACTTATACAAAATCAGCCTTCAAGTCAGCTTCACAAATGCCATACAAAATATAATAATAACTTATGCAAATGTTAATTATGAAGTCAGCGATCTTATATTACCAAAGAGTCATAAATATACTCTATTCACCTATCTTAGCATGTTTCCATATCCACTATACTCTCCTTGATCTTCGCAACTATCCGTATACCCTATTATGTTGTTTTACTATCTTCGCATACCTTATGAACATTGTATCTCATAGATCTGGTAACCAAAACTTATGCGCTCTTAACTAAAGCATGTATACATCCAAAAATACTTTTAGTTAACTTTGCAAGTCCCAATACCTTGTATATCTTCATCCCTGACCAAAACTATAGCATTGTACCCTTTTATCCTAATTCTATACTTAGTCATTTTCATGACTATGACTCCAGTGGCATTCTTCTCAACATGTGATCTCTCCAAACATAAGTGTTGTCATAAATGACAACCCTCAAGTGATCCCTAGTGCTCCAAAACATCACTTGCCAACATACATTACCCTTAATGTACAAATATTGATTTCTTTCTTTAGAATTTCAAGATATCACTTATAGTAATCATCATTTTACTAACTATGATGTATGAAATAATATATTTGAAAGTTTAAATAAAAATATAAAGCATAAAACTTTACTTCTAGGTCTTTCCAATGCTACAATATTCTTAAAATGAAGTGTTCATCCACACCAATTTAACTAGAACTTTTTAAAGTCTACAAAAGGAACCCAATTTAAAATCCAATAAATTATCGAAATCGTTTGCTATACATACTCAAATAGGAAATCACTTCAATTGTCAAATTCTCTAATAGTTATCCAAAGATAAATGTATGATCTGGATGATGAAGAGTTTATTTTTTAGACTTAGTATCATAATGCTAAAACTGCTTGTCAATATTGTTTTTAAGATTAAACATTAGAACATCATCATCATGTAGAGACTACAATTAGACATGTAATTACCATGCATTAATGTCTAAGAGGAGGTTGTTTCCACACATATATTGGAGTTTATAAATCACAAATCTTAGGAACAACATCGATAAGGTAGTCAAGAAAATCATGTAAAAACTTTGACAAAATCCTCTATCATTGATATCACAAGGAAAGCTTTTATTGATAGGTTTAAAGTATCTACCCATATTAATCCCAATGTCTCTATTGTAGGAAGAAAGATAAAAATATACAAGACCATAATACCTATCTTAAATAGCCCAATGAATTTGGGAAAACAATGGTGTTAATGGTTTCTCGTAATTTTGTTTAACCATAGGTTGAATCAAAGCTTTAAAACAATGCCAAATCTAACTCAACCAACATGACTTCAGTTTGTTCAATTCCATAAAAAAAAATAATGCCTTGCAAGTTGTTCAATCGTAAACATTAATTAAAGAGATGAATTTTATATAATATATATAAATAAAAATAATGACCCTTCCATAGCGATACTTTGCACATAAATAAATTTATGTTTATGTTGTAAGAAGGAAACATTTAACTGCAATAGAACTTAACAATAAATATAATTCAAAGTTTGGATAGCTAAGATCCCTCCTTGATAAGATCCCTTAAATCCCTTTTGAAGCAATTATGGTAGAAGATTGTAGAAATGAAATGTGACTAAGTATGAATAATCACGATCGTCACCTTGGGCCTCATTGGGTATGATGAATTCTATCTGAAGAAATGTTAGATGTGATCTCTATCTGCTTCTATTTTGGTAGATAATAGATTCAAAAACCTTCTCTCTCCTCATAGATTTCTATTATGGGTCATATATATAACGCTACTATTCTGGTTAATAACACAGCTCCTCTATTTTTCTCATCCTAATTCCTTTTTATTCCTTATTGGAAAGACTACTTCGGTGTCCTCGTCACTCTCTATGACATATTTGATTTCTTCCCTTTCAAAAAGTTAGTTGTCAATGTACAATAATCCCACTACAATCTATTTTTGTTGGGCATGGAAAAGTTAAAATGATTTCTCAATGGTTGTCATAAATAATTAATGTCTTTTTGTTTATGTGACCAGAGGGAAATACCATGAAAAATATAGTCAACCTATGAACTTTTGAAGTTTTTCTTCTGCCTCTTTAGTAAAATCATAAACTTCTCCCCATATCCATAGATAATGGCTGATCTAAATGAGAGAATGGTTTATTTTGTTAAACCCCTTTCTCTCCTATTAAGGCTTCATTTGGTTGAGGAATTAGAATTTGACTCAAAATCTGATTATTCCAAAATAAGCTTTTGAAATTTTGGATTTGTGTATTCGGAAGATAGTTTGGACCATTTGGTTGATCCGAGAGATGACTAAGACAATCTATCCTCTGTGTTTAGTTTCCAATTTCACAAAGCATGACCTCACATTCAAATGGACTATGCTCGACATGTGGAATTCATTGATAAAACATGGTTGATTTTGGGACCATCTTATTAGTTTTTAATGTGAGATACAAAATTAGCATTAGTACATTTGACCTCATTTTTCTACCAAAATTTTCAACCATCAATTATAAAGGTTTAGGATGGTCAGATTATAGAAGGAAAAATTTCTTTTTTTTAAATCCATGTCAGTGTTAGTCGAAAGTTTGAGCAATACCATGTAGGTCGAAATTTCAACCAACACGGGCATAACTTTAAAAAGAAAAAATATTTCATATCTCATTTCATTATTTGGTTTTAACTTGGAGCGCATGAAGGAGTGCCTGCGAGGGTTTTAACTATTATTTGGTGAGATCTTTAGGAGGACCACTTGCGAGGGTTGCCACTGTTATTTGGTGTAAAAGGAGGACCGCTTGTGAGGGTTGCCACTGTTATTTGGTGTAAAAGGAGGACCACTTGTGAGGGTTGCCACTATTATTTTGGTGTAAAAAGAGGAGCGCCTATGAGGGTTGCCATTGTTATTTGGTGTAAAAGGAGGACCACCTGTAAGGATTTCCTTACTTTGCATTTGTCTGGCATTATTTTATGCTTCTATGCTATTGGTACTTGTTGGTTATCTACTTAGGGCGGGCATCATGTATTGTGTATTTGCTGGCACATTTTTTATCACTGTATAAGTGTTTGAGATTTTGATCTTTGTTTATATACATTTGATTCAAACTCAATGACTCAACAAAAACTTTCAAAACCCTAAATTTATGAATGCTAAACCTGAAGCACAAAAAAAGCCCCCCATTATTTTACAAACAACTTTAAGACCTAAAGTAGACTGTGGGTTGATGTGAGAATTTCATAGCACCATTAGAGGAATCTCTTGTGAGAATCCTCCAAGTTGGGTCTAAGAAGACTACATCGTAGGAAAAATCCATTGAGAAGCCTTTCCAATTAATAAAGCCTTTCCTCACCTTCTTTGATGACCGCTCTGAATTACTTTGGTTCTACCAAATCAAAAGCAAGGATGAAGCGTTTCTAACATTCAAAAATTTCAAATGTCTTTGATCAAGCAAGGGAAGCAAGTATGTCAACAAAGAGTTTCAACAATTCCTTAAAAATCACCACATCATGTTATAGTGTAAAATCTGATTCATTTCACAATTTAATAATGAGAGGAAAATACAATCAAATTTGTTTCTATAGGATTCCTACATACAAAATCCCCAAATTGTCCTCTAAACCCTCCTTAAACTAGGGCCTACTCAATGTATGCCTTCTAAACCCAATGTCAACCAAAAAATGTTGTTTCACCATATATCCAACATATACTAACTATTTCAACCATAAAAAGGTACCCTCCTTATAGTAGATTATCTACTGCAATACATTAGCCTCCAATTTTGGTGTTCCTTCAACCAATATGCATATAGTGATCACCAAAATTCAACACTCCTCTTAAATGTAAGAGTATTTTCATATCACATATGTTACAATGTGATCATTACATGAGTACCAATTCTTTACATCCATGGAATGATCATGGGATCATCATGAAACTCAAAACAGTTAAGGAAAAACTCAGATTTAATACGATGTTAGCAAATTCAGAGAAAAAATAGTCTACAATAGTTTCTTAAATCATGCAAATTTCTCCATTGACACTTATTAATGATCATTAACCATTCAAGGACTATGAAATATAGAAAATCAAACTACCATAAGGAAATTTTCGTAAATTGGTTACTTTTATTGTTTCCAAACAACACAGTTTTTACAAAATGCTTCCTCCTCCGTACTGTTATTTCCTTATGCCTTGACTAGGCTATATAAGGTGTATGAAAACTTTTCCACCCAATTCCAATCAGTTCCCTTTGTTTACAAATCCATTTAAGCCTTTCAACAAGCTTTCCCTTCTAATTGACACTAGTCGTTAGGATTTAAATATTTGAATTTTTTAAACTATATTCAAATAAAATCTTATAGACCTATAACTTTAGCATGGGTCATTTTGTGACCTTATTACATCATCAAAATCTCTAAAATCCTAACTAACCAACCTATGCATCATGTTTCCCTATAACATGAATTTGGTCCTATGGTCCTTACTAGGACCATCGGGACATTTTCCAATATTTACTAGAAGAAAGCACAATGCCATTATGTAAATAGCTAGATGCATAATTCATGTCAAGTATGTGGATGTTAAGTTCCAAGGAGAAGAGGCTGCCTATGTCATACACATCATCAAATAAATAGTAAACAATGACTTGAGTTCTCAAAGGGTGTACTCCATATGAAGGTTTGATGAAAGAAAAGTCAAATATTTCTCATTTCTTAGTGTTCGGATCTAATGCCTAGGCATACATTCCTTATAAAATTCATCACAAGCTAGCATCTAAGTTGGAAGTCCATTCCATCAAATAGAATGATGATTCCAAGGACTATCATTTATATAATTGTTCATCCAAGTAATCTTTATAAAGAGAGATGTCTTCCATGACAATATCTCTCTTATACTTCCACCAGGCCACTTCCAGATTTGCTTTCACCTAAGAATTCTTACACTTATGTGAGTTTGTCCCTGTTCCATCCCTTGCTTGCAATAGATTCTCCTACCACTCAACTTTGATCATCTTTCCCTATACTCCCAGTTATGTAGGTGGCATCTACAATACCCAATTTGTACTTCCAAAAGATGTTTACTCTAGCAAAGATTCTTGAGGCAATCAATGAGATAGATCCATAGTCCACCACATTCCATAAGATCAAGTGATTGGGAAGCATTTTTCTGGCATTGTTTTATGCTTCTATGCTATTGGTACTTGTTGGTTACCTACTTAGGGCCCATGAGCAATGTGTCAGGGCATCATGTATTGTGTATTTGCTGGCACATTTTTTATCACTGTATAATTGTTTGAGATTTTGATCTCTCTTTATATACATTATATAGATTACTACTATTACATTCATGAGGTACTTATTATGTTCTTCACATTACATGAAGTTAGGGAATCTTTATGTAATTATTCCACTTTCTAGTTTACACATAATTTTATCTTTTTCCAGGAAAAACTTGTTTAACTTATGATCACATTATTGAAAATTTATCTACATCATCACACCTCTGAAAATTGATCTAATGGACTGGCAGCATGCTAAATATAAGTAAACATGCTTATTCATATGTTCACTAATACCTTCAAGTTACAATGAAAAATCTTCCAACTCTTTTATCTTCTCATTAGATGCTTATTTATGTCCAAAAAAGATCATTACTTCTAAACTACCCCAACTTGGTCTTTATACATAGAGACCATGTGAAAAACATGCTTTTAAGGTTCTTGGCTTATTAGGATGGCATTGGAGAAAATAAAGGGCATCTATGCCATATTTTTGTATCTTTCAAGAGTGCACCCTCATGAATGCCTCTAATATCTTACTCATTATTGACCATTCATCAAACATCTTGACCTATGAAGAATCTTATTTCTATGACATTGTCACCAACATTACACTTCATGAAGTCTACAAAGTAATGTATTTGTTATCTCAAAATTTCCTATTATGATACACATCACATTCCTCTCAAAAGAACCTATGGAATTGTCACTTTTTTGGCATTCTTACACTTATGAATCTTAATTTGAACCTCTCCTTATAACCATTATCCTTTGAACTGACCTGCAACATTATTTATGTTCTTTGCATAGTGACATGAGAGCATGCATATCATCTATATTTGACCATCTCCTTGCATAGCTTATGATATTTCATTATCTTTATTTCTTACATACTATTTCATTGTGAAATCCATTCCTCGTAGTGCTCACTGACATAAGGTCTCATGACTATGGTATCACTTTGTGTTGATCATGCCACAATTTTTAATGAATTTCTACTCATGCTTTGGGATGTCTTCTTTTTCTTAATGAATATATTTATAAGCTAACTAACTACCATTGCATTCCACTTGTACTTAAGACTAACCTTGTCACATTTTCTTAAGTCTTTTATATATTCACAAGACTGCTTTAACCCATATGAAGACTGTCATCTGTGCTTCTTTTAATGACTTCCCTAAAAAAAATTTGAAAGTCTTATGATTGTTTATAATAACTTCTATCAAAAGATTACTAGAGATTGAAAATGATAAATTCAGTATTTCATTGTGACCATATGTATGTTCCTTTTTGTGGAAATTATAATCAGTGAATGAGAATACAAAATACTGCTCCCATAGAGCCAAATCTATCATGTAAATCTCTCCAAGTAATATTCTGACTATTCTATTGAAAAATGTTTATTTTTATGGTTGATATGGATCCAAATGATTTCTAGGGTATGGTGTTGCATGTCATTGGAGTTATGAATATTTTTTTGTAGGTTTGAAAGAATTTTTGGGTCCTCTGGAGGTGACTATTCCTATACAGTCAAGGTATACACCAGTCAGATTAGATAGATGCAAACATTGGATTTAAGATTGTTTCCTTTTTGTGCATAATGAGTATGTTAGAATGGTTATTTTTTATCAAGTTGAATCCATTCATGAGTGTCTAAGGGTGTAGAGGAAGTTGGTGTGTTGAAACACAACCAACAATGACTATTCCTACATAGTGCACTAATGAAATACCATGAGGACAGGGTAATGAGATAGCACTTAATGTTTTCCATGAATGGAAGGGAGTTGTTAAGGATGGATTGTCATTATGTTATGTGTTTCAAATGTTCTTGAATACAAGGTAGACAGTGAAGTGGAAGAACATTCTTAGATTGCTTGGATAGCCCAGTTTAAGGGTCACTAGAATATGTCATCAATGATGATAGCATTCATTATAGTTGCAGGAACTCTTGTAATTTCCAAAATACTATTTCATACTTCGCTTATATAATACTATATACCACTACCATTATGCCATTCTTTTAAATGAGAAGTAAGGAATGGAAAAATCAAGGATTAAACTATCTTAGTAGAAAATATGGTGATAGCTTAGGCATTCAATACATGTCACCTTTGAAATTATGTGCTGTGATTTTGCATAATAAAACTTTATATGGTTTTCATTGAAGAGTCATACTTATTCCTTTTTTATTCTTTCTTGGGCTATCTGCACTTTGATATAGCTATCAGCCTATGCCATTCACATTTTTTTTTTTTCCAAGAACATTTAATCTATTGAGCTTTTCAACCCACTAGGTATGCTCTTGGGTCTTAGATTATACATTTCATGTAGCACTTGCACAGAGAAAAGGGAAGTTTATACATATGTACGGCTTCTAAAAAGCAATACATTTTCAAGAATCTTGACAATCTGTTCCATAATCATGTACTCTCTACAAGGCACTATCTCCTCAACTATTACTCATTAGGTGAAATGAGTAGTTTCTTATTTTGATTTTCATAAGATTTTGAGAAATTGCCAATGGTTCCCATGATGTTCGACAACTTATAGGGAAAATGAAAGTGTTAACTATAGAATTTCTATGGAGTTATCTCTTACATGTATTTGATTGTATCCTAGAGAAATTTAGAGTGGTTAAAAAGATGAAGTATGGATTCACTTTTATGATTGGTGTAATAGATACTTATGCAATCATTTTCCCTGTGCAGGTTGCAGCTCCTAGAGAAAGGCCATCTGGAAGCTTTAGAGGAAATAATTTGTACTAGGTATGGAATCACCTCCACTACAATGCCAAATTTTGATGTTTTATTATCTTCAATTGCAAGTTTCTTTTGCAAAAATATATTGTATATCTTTAAAGACTAGACAATGTGACTATAAAACTCCAAAATATATTCTCTATAATCTCTAATTACAAACTGAAGTGTAAATTGAAGTAAAGTCTTCCTTGGATAAAATTCCAACCCTTGTCTACTAATTACAATACTTACCTTTATAGTTCACGTGACTTCCCTAGGGATCTGTTAGAACTAAAATAAATTTGTTATATGCTAGTTGGCCAACTATGCCTAGTCATCCAACTAGGAGACATGTCTTTTGGGAGGTAAAGACTCATATAAATGAAATATGAAACTCTTCATCCAATGAAAAAAAAAATTCAACACAAACATATTTGAATTATATCCAGATAGTAGTGGACTATATATAGGAAGAAAAGAATTAGATGTAATTTCTTCAACTTCACATTCTTGATTTACTTCAGCATCAAGAATAATATCCACAAATTCAGTAGTCTAGTGAGGAGATTTGTATAACTCCCAAAATAATAATAACTCCCAAAATACTTATCCTTTTGAATATTTTGTGGTGTAGATACAGATGAGGATATCCCAAAAATCCCTAATATAATAAATACGGTGAAGAAAAAACTAAAAAGAGTCAATGCATAAATTATTACTATTTTGGAAGATGCAAATCCAACTGAGGAGATGTTGAAGAGGACAAATGAATTGATGGCATGAACATGTCATTTTGAAGTAAGAAGTAATGAATCTTTAGTTATAACAAAATTTCAATAAAGGTTTATATTTTATACTCTTTTATGTTGTGAACTAAAATATGTATGTGTTCTTGTTACATGATTTTTTGCTTGCTCAATTACCTAGTCATGGACATTGCGGCTAGTGAGGCTGATAGTAGCATCCTCATCCAAAATAGTACTAATTTCTGCATTGACTCTTTTTAGTTTTTTCTTCACCATATTTATTATATTAGGGGTTTCTAGGATATCCTCATCTATATCTACAACTATTGCCTCTGTTGTTGCAGGTGCTTTTCCCCTATCCTGAACATCAAATTGTGACAAAAATATTAGTAAAACTATCATACTAACACCAAAACCCTAAATAAAATAACATAATAATATAACATTTTTCAACTATCTAATTTGTACAATTTCAATAAGGTTTACCATTGCTGAAGAATGGGTGGGAGGAGCATCCCCACAGCTTATATCATTTGGGGGATCTATATCATCCTATGACAAAGATTAAATATAAAAACTTCAGCGAATTGAAAGTAATAGACTTAGCAAAAAAAACTTATTAATAAAATGGTATATTGGAGTCATAAACTTGAGGTTAGTTTAAATGGTATATAGTACTTACCACCCTCATGATAGTAACTTTGTTTGTATCTATGTGATTTAAATGGTAATCTATTAGCAGTTGTTCCCCTATACTTATTGATTTTATCACACATATAAAAACTTGATTCCCCTCACACGCCTCAAATATGCAATTGGGTTGCTTGTTAGTTGAGGAAGGTTGCGTACTATTTATAAAACCCGCAAAAAAGAAATGATTTCTTAAAAATGCTCTTTGATAAAAACTTGTTTGATTAACTTTGTTGGATAATGAAAGAATGTTGTTTTAAGTAATTATCTATGAATGTTGTGTATTAATATTGAATTATATGTCATGTTAATGAATATTGTTATGTGTTAATGAATTCTTGATTAGTGTTGCCTATTAATGAATGTTATTGTATTATCTTAAAATGGAAGCACTTCCATGTTAAGAGCATTTAGCCCTCTAAGTAAGTGGTTTGGGGTCATATTGGATGTCTTGAATTGATCTTTTCTTTGATTTGGCTTTCCCCCCCCCCCGCTTTCTACTTCTTCCCTGCACTTGATTTCTTTATTCTAGGTGAAATTAGGGTTAGGATCTTAAGTATTCTCCTAAATTTCCCTCTTCTGTGGCTCTATTTTCTAGGTAGGGTTTAGAAATAGATCCTCCTAGGCTTCATCATGGTAATCATAGGATTTTATGCTTATCACTGACATTCTATCCTATTCTAGCATCAGTTCTAGGTTTTTGGGCATCCTCGGGACCTCTTGACTTGGTTCTCAGTCAAATTGGGACCAGGGTTAGGGTCAAGATAGAACCTAACTAGGTCAGGATCAAGCTTGACCTTGACTAGGTCAGGTCCAACCTCAACCTCGACCCCTTCTTTCAAAATTTCAATTTCCAGAATTTCTAGGCTTCGGGCTTTTGGGAGATTTATTTTCCTACCTCCAGGTCAGCCATTTTGGGTTTCAAGATGGTAAATCCTTTAATTGCATTTAATCTAGGTATATTTTCTAAAGGTGAGGACCTAATTGGGATTTAATTCTCCAAGGCGGCCCCTCTAGAGGAGTGTGCCCTAGTTCACTATAAAAGGAGGCATTCCTCTCTCATTTTGATAATCAAGTTTTGCAATCAACATCTCATCTCAAGTTTTCATGTTCAAGTTCTTTCAAGCTCTCAAGGTGATCAAGTAAGCATTCAAGTC
Source organism: Chamaecyparis obtusa (assembly GCA_027943335.1). Lineage (NCBI taxonomy): Eukaryota > Viridiplantae > Streptophyta > Pinopsida > Cupressales > Cupressaceae > Chamaecyparis > Chamaecyparis obtusa. The sequence continues at coordinate 897,082 of BSBK01003611.1, read as the reverse complement.
TTCTTCTCTATCCAAGTTCTCCATTGAAGATCAAGGATTCAAGCATTCAAGCCATTGAAGGGATTTGGTTCAAGCATTCAAGATTTATCATTCAAACCCTAGATCTAGCCATCATAATGGTGTGATCTTCCTTCAAGATCCTTTGTTCATCTTCAATATTCATTCTTCTATCAAGGTGGATTCCAAGAATACAACCATGGAGGTTTGATTTACATTTATTGTTTTGTTCAAGTTTTCATATCAATATACTTGTTTACATTCCAAATACAATTGCATATCTATTGAATGGCATAGCTTCATTGTTAGATCCTTTTCTACTACTTGCTAGCATTCCAATTTCAATTTCAATATTAAGGTTGATTCCAAACCGGGGTTTAACCAAGGCAAACCCCTCAAACCAAAAACAAAAATCCTCTTTTTCTTGCAGGTATAGGTGCGAAGTTTCGGATCTAAGAGTGAATTTGGATACCCTTTTCAGCAAACTTCTAGGATATGTGAACAGAATTCAAATCGGACTTCAAATAAAAAATGTGCTATTTGACCTTTTATGAGGGTCAAACCCGAGCTGTGTCATCTTGAGGAAATATTTCTAGGTTTTCTCTCTCTTGGCATTTCCAGTCTAGGACAAGTTTCAAATTTTCTCAAAAGTGCACACAGACATCTGAATTCAACATTTTCTAGATCTGCCCTAATTTGAGGTTAGTATTTGTATTTCAATTATTTCAGATTTGAAGTACAATTCCTTTATAGGGAAATATTGGATTTTCTTTCTCTCTCTTCCATATTCTTTACAAATTGATTTGATTGTGTATTAGCCTCTTGGTTGATCAAATTGGATCTCTTCTTTGGGAATTTGGGTTTGAGAATAGATCTCATATTTCCCCCTTTACATTTGAATAGAGGTGAATCCACTTTACATCTATTCATTTTGGTGAACCCGACATACTTACTCTCCTTTTCTTTTGTGGAATTAGATGCCCTATTGTGTTCAATTCTAGATCTTTTCTTGCATTTAGTTTATGCTCTTGCATTTTAAATTAAAAAATACAAAAAAAATCTATATAGTCAATAAAAATACAAAAGCATTTCTTGCAGTTCATTTATTATGGCGATTGTTAAGATGATTTGGTGCATGGTTCTATTCTTTATTACTCTTCTTTTAGCATCTCTTTATAATATATATGATGTGTATAAGAGTATCATTCACTTCATTATGTTGATGACCCTTCAGTTTGCTCTTGCCTATGCTTTTGTAAAGTTGACCGACACTACTCTACCTACATTTAAAACTTTTCTTAGGGATTTATGTGGTAGCCTTATTCATCTTTTAGATTATGTGAAGAATTTGGTAGATGACACACCATCTCCTAACCTTCCTAATCATAATCCTAATCCTATCAATCCTAATCTTAATCCTAATCTTCCTATTCTGATACCTAATTCTCCATCTGTTAATCCTCATTCTTCCCATACTTATGATGGGATTCAAGCTATCGTTCAGGATACAGATGTGCAAGATTTATTTGATTTACCTTCTCCTCCAATTCATGATGATATTAAAGGAAAGGTTAAAGAAACTTCTTCCAAACCTACTATCCCACCTTATACAACCTTTACTCATGAACATGATAAACAATCACCTCCTGTAGAAGTTGTATATAATATGTACACTATTGGATATAATATGGTGACAAAACATGGTTATAAAGGTTTAGGGCTAGGAATTAATGAGCATGGTATTAAGTTTCCAATTCAAATACCCTCTAAACCAGATAGGTGTGGTGTTGGATGTTCAAAATCTCAAGTCAAGTTAAGTGGTGTTGATCTTTGTCCTCCTCTTTTCCCTACACCTATATTAGATAACTCTACTACTCGTCAAGAAATTGCTAAAAGCGTATATGTTGAGCTAATGAATTCCAAGAAATAAATCTTTAGGCCTATGTCGATAGATGCTCTCTATAAATATAAATGTCCTTTTCATTATAGTAACAAACACTTACTTGGTGATTCTAAACATTTCAAGTTATATGTTAGAGAACGGGTTGCTTTAGGAATTATATCTTATTCTCGGGCAGTTTTACAATTTCTTCATAATTTTGATATAGGGTATTCCCCTCCTTTAGATATAATATAAATGTTCTTCTCCTCTTGTCTCATGACTAGGGGGCAAGAGGTGTATCTTCATCCAGTCTCCTAGGATCCATTAGGTCTTTTATTAGGGCTTAATTGGTATTCTTTCTCTCCTCTTTTTCTATGGTTTTGCATTATGTTTTTAATCATCCATAGAATCTATTATTTTCTTTTCAAGATATCTTTTCTAAGACATTTGTTTTGCAAAGGTATCCCTTGTATCTAGGGGGCAAGGTACCTCTTTCTTTCTCTTTGTCTAGGAAGTTGCTTTCCTTAGCTTAGTGGTATTTGTTTATATGGCAATATTATTTCATTATATTGATCGATGTTTTGACTCTAGATAACCTTATTGTATGAGAAGTTGTTGTCCTAAGTCATCCCTTCTTCTCTATTTTGAAAATTATATTCTCTATAAACCTTCACCCTTGCTTGGTGTTAGAGTTTCTTTCCTCATTTCAAAGATTCCTCTTCCTTGCAGGGGGCTTGATGATTGAATCTTTGTTTCTCGCCTTTTGACAATTGATATTTTATCTAAAACACTCCTCTTTGGTGGGGCTCTTGTTGATAAGATCTTTTTCTTTGAGGATCCTTTTCCATGAGTGACATATCCTTTTCACACTTATCTATACTCTTGGATGTAGGGGTCAATATCCCTCGCTAAGAATATGGTATACATTTTTGTAAGTAGGATATCTCCTTGCATTGTGAAGTAGATATCCTCTTCCATCTTTGTCCTCCTCCTGGGGGGGAAGGATGCCATCTCCTTCTTTTCTATCTTTTCAGGATTCACCTCTTTCCTTGTGTAAGTAGTATTTATCTATCATGTGCCATTCAATCATAACATGACAATTATGGTTTGCATTAAGGATCTATGTCCTTGATTGTAACCTATTTCATTGTTTGACATTGGGTTTTCATGGTTGATATATCTCTCACCTTGGAAACTAAATAGTGTGCTATCCTTTATAAGGGTTACTTTCTTTTTCACTTCTTGCATGATATCTCTTTACATTCATTCCTTCCATGACCTCATAGGAGCTTTGACCTTCTTGGCTTGGATTGGGTGTTGTTTTTGGATATTATCTTGATGTTGAAGAAAGGCTTTATCCTTGTTCTTTTTCTTTCCTTAACATGTCAAAATAGTCTATTTTTGCCATATTAAGGAGGGGGGCATATATAGGGTCTCCCTTGTATTATAGTTTTTTATTTTTACATGCTAAATCTTGGATGGTAATGCACATAAGTTGCTAAATCCTGAAAAGACATGCATTTATATGCTAAATCTTTCGATGGTAACACACATAAGTTGCTAAATCCTGAGGAGACACACATTTTTCAAATTTTTCAATATGCTAAATCCACTAAAGGTAACACACATAAGTTGTTAAATCCTGAAGGGACATGCATTTCCAATTTCAAATATGCTAAATCTTGGAAGGTAATGCACATAAGTTGCTAAATCCTACAAAGACACGCATTTATATGCTAAATCTTCTGATGGTAACGCACATAAGTTGCTAAATTCTGAGGAGACACGCATTTTATATTCATAGTGATACAAGAAGATGGATCTATGGATATTCCAGAAGCTATTAGAAGATGGATTACAATTACAAGCATAGTTTATGAGTGAACCTCTAGGGTGATTCACAATAAGGTGGGCATCTTACTGGGCAAGGTAATCATTTTCTCCTTTCTCTCTTTTCTGCTTTCATGCTAGTGGGATAGGATCATGAAGCTATGTTATTTATAGTGTTGCTCTTGTCTTTCTTATGTAAACATTTATGCTTTTATGATAGCTTTCCAAATATGATATTAGTATGAGGAATATTTCTTAGCGAGGTTTCTTATGCTAATTTATTTGGGTTGTTTAGTGTTAACCCTTATTCTTTTGGTTTTCTTGTTTTGCACCCTCGTGCATATGTTGAGTTAGAATCCTTAGTCTGGGGGCTTATGTCCTTAGTTAAGTGTTATTTTATCTCTTTGTAAATCCACTTGGATCTTCTCTTTCTTCTCCTTTACCAAGAGTTTGCATCGAGTCCATATTCTTGCTAAAGTGGGGGCTTAATGTATCATCTTAAAATGGAAGCACTTCCATGTTAAGAGCATTTAGCCCTCTGATTAAGTGGTTTGGGGTCATATTAGATGCCTTGAATTGATCTTTTCTTTGATTTGGCTTTCCCCCCCGCTTTCTACTTCTTCCCCACACTTGATTTCTTTATTTTAGGTGAAATTAGGGTTAGGATCTTAAGGATTCTCCTAAATTTCCCTCTTATGTGGCTCTATTTTCTAGGTAGGGTTTAGAAATAGATCCTCCTAGGCTTCATCATGGTAATCATAGGATTTTATGTTTATCATTGACATTCTATCATGTTCTGGCATTAGTTCTAGGTTTCTGGGCATCCCCGACACCTCTTAACTTGGTTCTGAGTCAAACTAGGACCAGGGTCAGGGTCGGGATAGAACCTGACTAGGTCAAGGTTGAGCTCAACCTTGACTAGGTCAATTCCAAACTCGACCTTGACCCCTTCTTTCAAAATTCCAATTTCCAAAATTTTTGAGCTTCGAGCTTTCAAGAGATTTATTTTCCCACCTCTGGGTCGGCCATTTTGGGTTTCGGGATGGTAAATCCTTTAATTACATTTAATCTAGCTATATTTTCTAAAGATGAGGACCTAATTGGGATTTAATTCTCCAAGGTGACCCCTCTAGAGGAGTGCACCCTAGTTCACTATAAAAGGAGGCATTGCTCTCTCATTTTGATAATCAAGTTTTGCAATCAACATCTCATCTCAAGTTTTCATGTTCAAGTTCTTTCAAGATCTCAAGGTGATCAAGTAAGCATTCAAGTCTTCTTCTCCATCCAAGTTCTCCATTGAAGATCAAGGATTCAAGCATTCAAGATTTATCATTCAAACCCTAGATCTAGCCATCATAATGGTGTGATCTTCCTTCAAGATCCTTTGTTCATCTTCAATATTCATTCTTCTATCAAGGTGGATTCCAAGCATACAACCATGGAGGTTTGATTTACATTTATTTTTTTGTTCAAGCTTTCATATCAATATACTTGTTTACATTTCAAATACAATTTCATATCTATTGAATTGCATAGCTTCATTGTTAGATCCTTTTCTACTACTTGCTGTCATTCCAATTTCAATTTTAATATTAAGGTTGATTCTAAACCGGGGTTTGACCAAGGCAAACCCCTCAAAAAAAAAAAAAAATCCTCTTTTTCTTGTAGGTACATGTGCAGAGTTTCAGATCTGAGAGAAAATTTGGATACCCTTTTCGACAAACTTCTAGGATCTGCAAACAAAATTCAAATCGGACTTCAAATAAAAAATGTGCTATTTGACCTTTTATGAGGGTCAAACCTGAGCTGAGTCATCTTCAGGAAAGATTTCTAGGTTTTCTCTATCTTGGCATTTCCAGTCTAGGTCAGGTTTCAAATTTTCCTGAAAGTGCACACAGACATCCGAATTCAACATTTTCCAGATCTGCCCTAATTTGAGGTTAGTATTTATATTTCAATTATTTCAAATTTCAAGTACAATTCCTTTATAGGGAAATATTGGATTTGCTTTCTCTCTCTTCCATATTCTTTACAAATTGATTTGATTATGTATTAGCCTCTTGATTGATCAAATTGGATCTCTTCTTTGGGAATTTGGGTTTGAGAATAGATCTCATATTTCCCCCTTTACATTTGAATAGAGGTGAATCCACTTTACATCTATTCAGTTATATCATATTAATGAATGTTATGTGATTTTATTGACTGAATGTTATAGCTCATAAATGGATGAATGAAGTGTGTAATTAGATGTTAATGGGGAATTTAGATTGATGTTAGGGGGAGAGGGGGTGAGGCCAGATGAGCTTTCACCTTCATGTGGTTAGCCTTGTTAACTAGAAAATATTAAAGTATTCTCAAAACCAAGTGAAGCTCAAACTAACATATCTTCATTATTTAATCAATTTCATTCCTTCTAGGTCTTTTCTCATAAGTGCATTTTGAATGTGTCATTGTCAGTCAACTATCAAATAAAATAACTATAAGGGCCAATAGTCAACTTCTCATTGTCATTGTGTGGCATGATTCGACTTCATTTTGTGTAAGTATTCTCATATTGAATGCATCAACCTCTCTTGGCCTAATGTGGATTATTTCATTGGTTTGTGTTTTTGAGTAGGTGAAGTGTTAAATCAGTTCCTATCTTCTATTCTTAATTTGTTCAAACTGCAGGAGGGCCTGATAGATATACTCAACATAGAATGATTGCTAGTCTGGGCAATTGAACACACTAAGTCTTTGGCTTGAGAGAAAGAGTTGGGTAATGTTGTTTTTGGAGACCTATGTATTTTTCCTCAGTGGCCTCTTTTTTTTTAATAGGTTACTATAGATAATATCTTTAATGAAGGAATTGATGTACCACATGTAAACCAAAATCCATGCTTAATGCTATTTTGTGTAGTTCCTGAGTCATGTTGTTTTGAGCTATGCTAAATGAAAGGGATTAATTTGTAGCTATTCTATTTCTAGCATCATGCATCAATCTATAAAATGGGTCACACTAGAAGAAAGCCATAATTTACAAAGAATACAACTGCTCAAATATCAGTTGGATCTATAAGTAGCATAGATATTCTATAGCTAATAGCCTAATACACCCACGTGAATAAATTTACTTGTTGTCCCTTTAGGATTTACTTAAGAAAATAGTCCTTGTGCTAAAAAATCAGTTGTTTTAGTGTTGAAATTTTAAATGATTGTATGCATGAATTCAACAAGAAGAGCTGAACATTAATAAATAGAGCAATAATATACGATAATACTACAGAGAAGCGCAATGTGCTAAAAAATCTTGCACAACAAGATTGTACCTTCCCTTGACACTATCTCCTTGTGAATTTACAAGCTTACTACCCTTCCTAGCCCTTCAAGGACACCAATCAATAGCAAAAACATCGTAACACTTATATAACAACTCTACAACTTGGAGAGTTAACAATCTCTATTGCACTCAACTCACCAACAGTCCTTTCCACTACCAACCCTGTTACATATACAAGAAGTACACAAAAGTCAGCAAAGACAACATGCATAAAACTAAAATTCCAAGAGCCTTTACAAACACTAAATTCCAAATGCTTTAGTGCTTTAGAATATTGTGGTGTCTACTATTTAGCTCTTTACTAGACTTTCTTGATCCTGGTCAAACCATTCAAGTCTCCTGTTTTGTCGCGGGTGTTTTAAACATTGTTAAATATGTCTGATAAGTTAACTGTTCAACAAAAATCAAATTCCTCAACTATATCTGTTAGATTTTGTGAGGGATGTATTCTTCTTGCAATATCTTAGGATTGGGTTTACATTTTTGTTGTTAACCTGCCATATTTTTATTTATTTCTTTTTGTTGTGGGCAGTTCTTTTGATATCTCCTCATATTGCTAAATTTTGTTGGTTGTACTTTCTAAATACATAACTATTTTTTGCATGCTAGTTGAAATCCATATATTCATTGTGTTGATTTTGTTACACCCTTCATGATTGTAATGTTTAAGCTAAGTATTGATGCAATTTTCAAAAGTAGCAAGTTCTGTTGTCATTGTTATTTTTCTAGTGGTTCTGAGGAGATCAAGAATTATCAAGGAAAGATATTGAAGTGGAAAGGAAAAGTTTCTGAGAGGTTACAAATATTGATTCATCGATCAGGTATACTTTTTTTTAAGTAATCGCTATAGAAATGGTTAAGTTTTCCTGAATTTTTAAAATAAGTCATAATTATTCAGTATCATACTCTTAGTTGCAAGTTGTAGGTCTTCATACCATAAATTTAAGAGTTCAACTCTTACATGGACAAAGTTGTAGGTTATATTGAACCATCTGTTATCTTTTTTGACTCTTTAGTTGTTAGAAAGATTAAATTCACATCCTAGTTGTCATTATGTTTGGGACATAAAGCTTTATTTAACTAAATTAATTCTTTTAATATTGAGATAAAAAAATCTACAAATAAAGCCTAGATTGGGGACTACATAGAAAATTATCATATAAAGAACTACTGAAATGGCGGTATCAAAGTTCCTTACAAGCAATCCACATATCAAAATCTAGTTCTAGGATTGAAAAAAAAGACAAGATAAAAAAGTTCATAGGCCCATACAAGAAACCCACCAAAATATAGACCATCAATTTATTGAACCCTTGCAAGATATCCCAAGGAACGATAGGTAGTGAAAACCAAATAGATAGAAAAAAGAACATAACCATATGTTGCCTCACCTATTTGAGGTAAGCCAAACTCGGTCCAATTCTCTTAACAATGGTACATATCCATCCAAGTGTAGCAACCTTCAAAGATTTGCAGCAGTAAAGAGAATCCCCATATTTTATCAGCCTAACATAGTCTTTGGCCACTTTGGCAATGAGATTGCAAGCAATATTGATCTGGCCAAGGGCCAACTTGTAGTGATCTTTATCATATAAAACATTTTGTAGATCTCCATAAAATGGATGCATATCATCTTGGCGGGGGAAATCATCTCGACAGATCTCCATAAAATGGATGGACACCATACCTATCAGTTGAACTAGACTTTCTTTGTTGTAGAATTGATTTAGTATAAAATATTTTCCAACAGGGATTTTTTTAAAAAGCAAGCTTTTCGTAGTATTATCTACCACTTGAGTAAAAGTTTCCATAGCTAAATTTCCTTGCCACAGTTAATATTACTCTAAAGAATTACAAGTTAGTAAGTCCTCGGCTAAAGGGTTGATAAACTAAATAGAGTTTCAAACATATGAACAGATAAAACTCATACAAGAAAAATTCAGAGCCAAGTTGAATAGCATTGGCTATTTGTCAGCAAAAGGTCCCTACTAGAACAAACACATTTTTCACTTCATTAAGATGACAATTGTGTACTAGGTTTCCTAACTATATAAGTCATCATCATCTTTATTAGATGCTATAGAAAATACATCCAAAGCACCAGCAGGTCTATCTAGAAATCAAATTTTAGAGCCAAAGCCTCGAGATTGCTGTAGTGTTTGTGCAAAAGGCTTGATACTTCCAAATATCAACATCACTACCACTTCTTCAGGCATATTTCATTGACTCCTCAAAATGAGCAACCTTTATTTCAGCTACCTCATCATTATCATCTTCATCCATTGCCTCGAGGTTCTTCTTTTTCTTTCATGTTCAATATCCTGTAAAAGCGCAGAGGAAAGAGAACATGACAAATTGAAATAATAAGATACAAGTTGAGGAAAATTGAATTAAAAGTAAAATTCTAACAAACCAGTTCAAAAAAAACCATTAAGAAATTCATAACCAAATCTAGTTTGCAAAAGCCATCACTATTGAAACTCACCTTCTCAATATTTTCTCTAATAGCATACTTGCAAGCCCACTGACAAATCTCTGTAATATCGGCTCCACTGAATCCTTGGGTATAACGGGCTAGTGCCATTAGGTCCAAATCCTTTAAGACGGGTGATTTTCTCAAGCAAGAACTAAAAATTTGATAATGTGAGGACTCATTAGGTAAAGGAATATAAATCAACTGGTCAAGTCAGCCAGGCCTTAGCAATGAGGGATTGATGATATTGGGTCTGTTTGTAGCACCAATAATGAAAATTATTTTCTTGGCTATCATACCAGCCATCTCCGTTAACAACTAGTTAAGGACTTTGTTTGCAGCACCACTAGCATCTCCAACACTACTTCCACACTGCAAACATGAAAACCAATTATGAATCACCAATTAGATCCAATCTCTCAAAAAGTTCAAACAAATTGAAAAACCCATAGTTTCATGTAGATCAAAGAAGATGGATTGCTAGAGCCCAAAGCAGTCTTGAAAATAGAACAAGAAGGGACCCATTGGAAACAAGCAACAGAATGAGTGTGGACACCTAAAGATAAATATCTAGACTAATCACTGATCAAGATGTCATTGGTGATTAGTTTGGATATTTATCTTCAAATTTTTTTTAAACATTCCATATTTTGTCAAAATTTTGACTCACCGTCATCGAAAGTTTGACCTAGTTTGGTCTAAAAATTGACCATTCTGTGTCAAAATGTGGTGTCGTGAGTTTGGCATCCTGGTCAGAGCTACCAGATATTTCGACCAATACTAGTCTAAAGTCTGACGAACTTTCATCGAAATATGACCATCATGAGTTTTGCATCTTGGTCAGAGTGGCCAAATATTTTGACCAATATTAATCTAAATTGTGACTAACTATGGTCGAATGATCGACCAATATATCACCACTTTCTAATGTTGTTTTCGACCAAGATTGGCGTTAGACATTCTACGATTAAAGAGATATGTCAATATTTTGATGACAAAAATAGCGACCAATCAGTTGGTCAAGTATTCGACCCATTTGGGTAGAAACTTCGACCAATACTCCGTTGAAAAAAGGTGCAAAATGTACTAGTGTAGGGTGTCCGATTATTGTGTCTTCTTTCCTATTTTGTAAAGATCCGTTCTACATTTTTGAGCATCCAAAGTGAAAAATTGCAACACAACACAAACTCAGCATTCAATATACACTAGTAGAATTTGGAAAATAAATGACTACATGACTAAAAAATTTAGTCACATGACTAAATAGTTTAGTCAAATGACTAAAATTGATCAAATGTTACTAATTATTTACAATTCACAAGTATAAATGACTAAATAAATGACTAATTTGGTCATCGAGTAAACTCACAAGGTCAGAAAACTTAAAATGACTAAATAAATGACCAAATAAATGACTAAACAATTAGTCACTAATAATTAGTCACCCAAATAAAAATGACTAAATAAATGACTAAATGAATGATTATTATTCCTTCATAATAACATTTGATAATATCATAGACTTATATACTTAGAAGTTCCATTTCACCAGTAATGCTTGTTCATTAATAGGCTTATTGCATGAGCAATCCATCTACACTTGTCTCATGCCAAAAATTTGGCTTTCAGGTGATTTTAAAATTGATGGATAAACAATATTTAGAGATAGAATCACAAGGAATAGTTACCATCAAACAAATGTTCACTCATGGTTTACTGTTTTGAATTAGTAGTTATTTCTAGAAGCAATTAGATTCAATTTATAATATGGATTTTAGAAATGTAATGGTCGAGTCTATTAAGAAAAAATTGCATTACAAATAAATTATGGAAATCTGATAATGTTAAACACTAGCAAAGTAGAAACCCTATTTCTTATGCAGAGGGAATACAAAATCTTGATTTTATTTACCTAGATCTCATGCTTGTACTAGAATTAGGAAATTGAATTTTGAATGTTCAACCTGATATAGGATTTTTGTTGTATGTGGAATTGTTCTCTTATAAAAATTGAATTCCAACATAATAAGAACAAACTCTATTTCATATCGTTTGTGTGAGAATAAAATCTTGACATATGTTAATCTACATGTCAATAGTTATGATTCCTAATCCAAACTTGGACTCAAGTTTATGTCAAGGAATAGATTAGGTTCAAGGAGCAGATCAGGTTCTTTGCTCATTAACAGATTTAGTGCCAAGAGACTGAGGTTTACCAAAATATGTGGAGTAGTAAGAAAAACAACTCAATTTGGAGATGATTTTTTGTACCAAATAAGGAGTGTACTGCAATGACTAGATGACATTTGGGTAAATCACAAATATTTGTCAGGTCAGTCACAAGAGTTATTAAAAAATCCATAATTGGTATGTAAAGCTAAATTTAATCATCAAATTTCTTAGTATGAATTATTAAGGAATTCATTGAAATAAATAATTTGCATGTTCATGTTAGCAATGTTTAAGTTTGATTTGGATCATGTATATCTTAGCAATGTTTAAGTTTGATTTGGATCATGTATATCTCTTTTTAGTCGTACAAAATCTATTGAGCGAATTTTGAATCTCATCAAATTTTTGATGAATGCCTTTGTTAGGTTTTTATTTGGTCCTCTTTGTGAACACGACATAAATGAATAATGGGCATTGCAATAAAGTCACTACCTAGAACTGGAATAACACTAAACTATTACTCCTCTATTCATTTTTCTTTCAAAGTTGATCATAATCTGATGGCTTGGTGGACCAGAATTACCTATTACGTGGAAGGAATTGTCTCTAGGTGCAGTTTTAAGACCTTCACATATTTTATAAAAAAATTTAAAATTTACATTTTTAAGCTTTTATTACACATTATGTTATTGAATTACTAATGTTTCTAGCTATGATTTGAAGCCAGTTTGATTTTCTATTGTGTTATCATGTCAAACATCAAAAAATGTTAAATGTCAAATGTCAAATGTGTTTTCCAGGTTTTCTTTGTATTTTTTCTCATTTAGGTGCCATTAGGAGATAAAGTAATTAAAAGAGGCATGACATTTTATAATCCTTTATTTAAAAGTCAATCTCCTAAAAACTCACCAAAAGCTCGTCTAAACTCATCTTTACCCTAATTAGCATCAAAATTCCAGCTAGACATTTAAGAACCCATGTTCCTATTTTTTTTCATGTAAAATAATATTGTTAAGTGTTTATATTATACACTTATACAATATTTTACAATTAGATAATCATGCAAAAATAAAATCCCTAATTTGCATATAATTTCTTTTTGACACTAATTATTGTTTGACTTTAAAAGAAAAATAATAATTATATATATTAAAGTTTTTTTTAAACTTCACTTTAACCTATATAATTATTATTTTATTTATTTTTCACTACACAAATTAAAGTAAAGCAACATTAACATGCTACTTTGGTATGATTTGTGTATTGAAAAGAAAATGTCAAAAAAACTTTTGCACATTGGTGCCATTCTTGAATCACAGATTTCCACCAATGGATGAATACTCTACACCACTATGTTCTTATAAATCCCTCTAATTTTTTAAAGACAGAGAAACTTCAATGTCTTATATAATATTAGGAAAATATGAAGCTACAGGTACATTGAATGATTCTTTTTAGAACATACAGAAGCCACAATAATACTCAAGAAGAGCTGCAGCTATTGGAAGTCCCTCAATCTTCAGAGAGTTGATGCAGCACAACACCCAACTGCAGAGGAAGCTGGATAAGATAAATGAATTATATTAGGTTGGAACCCTAAAATTGAACTTGACCAAAATCATTTCATTTTCATCTTTTACTCTTTTACCACAAAAGGTAGGGTTTTCTTGGAAGTTCTGTGGACTTTGATGGAGAGAATTTGAAGGTTTGGAACAATATTCTTCCATTTTAATAGGTACTTGAATCTTCTCTTATGGCTGTGAACTCATTGCACTGTTTCTATAGATAAAACATTGTGATTTAGCACATTTTCTTCTATATTTTTATACATTTGAAAATTTGTCTTCGATGATGAAATGTTGAAATCAGTTGATACTCCTGTGTATTATTGAAGCAATGAATCATGAATTAATGAACATTAAACCTTTTGAATTTTTACCATCTTTTGCACCACCATAAAATTATTCTACATTTAGTGGAATGGGGGATTCTCAATAAATTTTGGGCATTTAGTGGAATGAGGGATTCTCAATAAATTTTGGGTAATTGAAAGAAAGAAGAAAATCTTAAAAATATCCTTGATGTATACTATGATCTCAGTGTTTGATGCCTAAGCGATCATATTTTCTTTCATTGTATATCCTTAGGTGGTCATGAGGGTTTTGATATTCTGAGCATCATATCCTATCTCTGGTTGTAACTAGTTGATTGTAGTTTCTCTATTTTGTAGCTGTAGCTTTCCATTTAAATGCTCTATTGATTTTGATTTGAAGTTTTTGTATAAACACATAAATTTGGTGTTTATTATTGTGCCCACTTTTTGTTTATTACATAGATTTGGTATTTTGTGACCTTATCTTCTATATGAAGTTTCATTGATACGAAATTCATGATAATGATCTTTTCATTTCAAGTTCAGTATCTTTTCTCTTCATATAGTAGTATCTTCTGGTCATTGTACCTCATAGGTGGTGTTCACTCTATTCAAAACCTTGATCTATATTGTTGTGACATCTCATACTTTTATCTTGACTACAAACCTTTTGACTGTTATGTGATCTTTTTCCTGACAAAAATCTTCTTTTTTGACACTGGCTTGTCTTCATTACTACTACTCTATGTTCATGTTGACATTCCTTTCACTGTCATCATGCAATCACTCTTTTGACAGTGAAAAACATTGTCTTTCCCATTCTTTCAACCTTGTTGAAGATGCCTCCTATGATAGTGTCTTTACTGCTAATGAAATTTGTCTCTAAAAGTCAATATAAATTTTGATAAGATATTGTAGGGCTCTTGGTGATCTATGCATTTCAATCTACTATCACAAACTCATTCTTAAAAAAAATGTAGCCTCTATATATCATAACTTGTCCTTTTAATTTTCTTGTTAATTCATCACTGTTTAGACACATGTTAGTTGTCTTAACTCTACTCATAATCTTTGTACAACTATCCTTGACTTTCATTTGATCACTAATATTCTCTTTTGATCTCACTCTATGAACCTTCACATGGAGTATATTTTAACCAAGATGTAGGACTGCCCTCCACTTTGACTGCCAACCTTTCTTGAACTCATGATTGTATCACCATTATCTTTTGGATTATCATTCATAAGCCACTATGTTTGTTTTCCTTTACTATTATACGATTGTGTTTTATGTGTCTTAACTCACCATTGATTGGATACCGTTTCAAATTTAAAGACTATCATAACTATGAAACCCTTACATCCTTGTCTCAATTCCTTCTTGATTTGTTCTTTTAAGAACAATGGAAACCTATGCTTTTGCATTATAATAGTATCATTCTTCTTCATGGCTATTTATACTCACTTGATTAGTGTGTCCTTCACTTTAAATGCTATAACTACATTTTCATCTTGAACTAAATATTATTATCTAAGGATAATCTACTAACTTCAAGTCTAAATTGATATCATTCTTGTATTTCTCCTCATAATGTCGAATTAGGTACCATTATAGAACTTCTTCAGTTTGGGGGAAAATCATACATGTTATCATCTTGTGATTCTTCCATAGCTTTCCCAATTCTAGATATTTCCCCCAAAAGTCTTCCATGTAACTCCTCGCCACAAGGAGTTAAGAAAAAGCTTGCAATATACTATAGTTTGGGTATGTACAAGATCATGGTATGCCAAAAAGTGGCGATGTGAAAAAAACTTATTTTCACTCATCCAAAAGTGCACAAATGCATATGTTGACTTTTTAGTAGGCTTGGGTGTCAGTACACCTGGCCAAGCCAAAAGCCAAAGCAAACGGCTTAATTAGATATCCAATAATATCAGATATCCGATATTTTCCAGTAAATATATAACTCTGTACCCCAGCCACATTCAACATTTTCTTATTGTGAAAACATGAACGCAACTAGGGTAAATGAATATCGACTTTCAAATCCCCTATCCAATTTTTCTTAAATACCAATGTATGTGAAAGCTTCTAATTTTTATTATTTTTATTGTTTTTAAATAGAAATTTATAGTTTTTTATATAAAAATTAGGGTAGAAATGAGTTTCTCTATAGTTTTTTAAAATTCATTGTAATTATCTTTTTTTTTTTTTCATTTTTATCAGACATGGAATCAGAAAACCCTCCTAATGATCCCATAAACAATCCAGAACCACCTCCCAACAATTCCCCACCTCCAGAAGACATACCTGTCACAAACCCTCACTATTTAGAAGATCTAAATGAACTTTGAGGATTTCAAACCACCTATGCCAATATCTCCACATTGCGCCCCATGTTTACGATATTGAACTCAATTATTGAAACATGGAGAAACTTACACAACAACATAGTGTTGCACTTCTTTGGTGTGATTCCATGCACACCCAGTTTGATGATGGGCTTGATTATGATCAAGTCATGAACCTAAATATAAAAAAAAATGACATAGCTAATATTTTTGTGGATCCTAAAACCAGTCTAAAAGTAGACCATAAAAAAAATAAGTTTTCAATTAAATGGTGCACAAATACTACAATACATGACAACTTTTGGGACCGTTGGTGGATGGTTTTTGATAGACCACCTCACAACAATTTGGATTTCCCGTTTTATTTTATTAAAAAATTGTATGCTGAATTTGTGCTCGGTCACAAGGTGAATTATTAGAGTATGAGACCGAACTAGGGAGTAGGTTTAGGTGCTCCTCAGGATAGGCCATGGGTACAACAGGTGAAATCCTGAACATATGTCCCCCCTCCTGAGATTTCACCACATCCCATACTACAACATCCTAACATTATTATTGAGGCCGGCTCACAGACTATTCGATCCGTTCACACCTTGAGTGATCTACTAGTTATGTAGAGCATGACATTATTGCCTCCTCATCCTGATGCTTCTGGCACTTCCACATCCTCCACAAGCTCACATGTTTGTGTGCCCCACACTTGCATTATATGCAAGAATATGTGCTTAGATCCCTTGACTGATAGTGATGCGTATAATTTCACCTTCAATGTGGATGATTCTACACAGCACACTATAGGCATTGAAGTAGCTCATGGAGATATGCATCAGGAGCCTACAAAGCCATGGACTCCCACTATTACAATAAGGGTAAATAGTTCACTTTTTACATAGTATTTAAATTTTTGTTAGGAATGGGAACACTGAGAGGCGGGGGGGTGAATGAGTGTTCATTATATTTTAACTTTTCACTTTAATCTGAATACTGAATTATAAATGCTTAAGAACTAAATTAAACATTCATATAAACATGAAACATGAAATCAACACATGACACCAATATGGTTACGGGGAAACCCAAATAGGTAAAAACCACGGTGGGACTTGATACCCACTAATATTCTGTCCTAGTGTATAGTGATCCTTGTTAGAAGATCATTTACCCTATTAGGAGTAGCTTTACAATATATGAAGTATAGTAGACCTAGTTAAGGGTCGGACCCTGTTAGGAGTCTTTTACAATGATCCATGTTAGGGGAATGGACTCACTATCCTAGAGCTCACTACTCAAATGATGAAGGCTACAACCTTCTGAGATTAGATACACACTATATCTGCAGGTGAACTATTGCTGTGACACTGCTTGTCAGATCAATTCCTTTGGTGTGATGATGCTTTGAACTCTAGAAAAGCTCTAATACATCATATGATCTCTTCACATAACTCTTCTCTACTTCACATAACTTTCATACAACTTTCATACCGAATACAATGGGCGCATCTCATATTTATACGCTCATATAAACAAAACAATTAGGTCAGCCCTATAACTAATTACAAACAATGCTTCCAAGTGAATTGGCTTAAGCGTGCTTACAATTATACATGTACATATGTCAAAAACCTAAATACAATGGGCGCATAGTCCTTACAACATTAAAACATAATTGCAAACCAAAAATACTCTCTGTTGGCTCCATGCTCTGTTCTCTGCTAGCACACACTGGCTGTGCTACTTCAACTATCTGTAACTTTCACATCTTTGCATATCTACTTATGCACTCTTAGACTAAGCATAAATATAGTCTAAGAACCTTAATTTCTAGGGAACATACCATAATTCATCTGTACTCATGTGAGCTGATGCTCTGAGTCTCTGGTGCTCTGTATGCTGTCCAGTCTTCAACACTTAACTGAATTATGATCTTTAGACTTAGTGCACTGACTCCAAACTACTATATGACTTTTTTACCATAATGAAAACACTATATCTAGTCATATACTATAGTATAGACAACTTTCCAATAATCTCCCCCTTTGTCATTGATAGCATCAAAGGAATATGGCCAAGTCTCTAACTGTCCCTTTACACAAAACATTTTGTCTTCTATACGTCTTTATACATAAACTTATATCTCCCTATACATATATATACTCCATATTCTATACAACTCCCCCTTTGACATTAATGACAAAGGTTCATCAAAAAATTTATCTACACACACTTACTAAGGGAAAACATCTAGCTATGTAATCTTGAGTTTCTGGATCTCCTTCTTCCAAAAGGTTATTAGAGAATTGACTATCTGTAGATGGGCGCATAATGCATATTGAAGCTTCTCCATCTTCTTCAATTCTATGCTTGAACCTTGATCATAGGTTTCCATGGTCACATCAATCTCCTTTATGTTCTGACTAAGAATGTCTAGTGAGGGTGCAGGAGCGTTCCTCAACTGAGTCTATCTAGACCTTATCTTTGCCATTTCTTTCTCTGCCTTTTCAATTATGTCTAACTGGCCTTGATAGACATTGCTACATATGTTCACATTAGTGGAAGTATCTAATACTGAAATCTTTACCTTCTCAATCATTTCTTCTGCATCTTTGATCTTCTTAAGATGTGTATCAATGAACTTATCCTAATCCATGGATTTTGCAATGACTTTCCTTCCTTGATCTACAAATTCCTTCAATGATGCCTGACTAGACTTAAGAGAGTTCAAGTCTAGTGTAAAATTACTCATCAGTTCATCTAGTCTCTTCTTTAAGTACTTCTCCTCTGCCATAATGGCCGCAAATTCTTCTCAGCTTGAGAAATTGACTTTGAACTATGATATGACTGAGCTCACATCATCCATCGAATGAACTTTTACTATCTTCTTATCTTCTGGCAGAAAACTATTCAAAATATTTACTGATTCCACCAGGAGAGGATTCCTTATTACTTGTTTTTCCTTAGCTTTCTCCATCACCAAGACGCTGAACTTAATCAAGTCTTCTTCCTTCCAGGAGTCCAAACTACTAGTGTCAGGTGAGAAACTTAACAACAATTTTGAGGAGTGAGTGATGGGAGTGTTGTCCATCACCTCTTGCTTTACCTTTACCAAATCAACAAAAGATTCATCTTTCTTTTCTACCTCTTCTCGTTCTTTCTCATTAGGAATATCTTCTATGATTACTTCTTCTTGCTGAGTGGGAGGGGTTTTGCTGCATAAGATTTTTGCTTCCTCAATGCTGACAAAAGCTTCCTCAAACTTGTCCAAGTCCTTATCAGTAGCCACCATGGCTATTTCCACATTGTCTATGATAATTGATCTATCTTTGGGCAATCCTATCATTGGTGCAGACTGATCTACTTCTATTTGAGTTCCTGCTATGGGCACTGAGTCCTGAGGACCTGTCCTTGGTACATTAGTGGGCTCTACCACCTTGTCTTCCTTCATGGGTGCATGAGAGATGGGCACAGGAGGTGATTTGATCTATTATTCCAACAACACTTTCTCAAATGCTTTTTCTATCTCCTTCATTATTAGCTCATAATCCTTGTTCATTATATGTAGAGTTCTCATCTTTGTTCTTAGGTGCGGCTTCACCAAATTCAACATTAGTGCTTCTTCATCTTTGGAACATAAAAGCAGTGTATCTTCTAATATTTTTTCTCTTATTCTTTGATCTTCCTCATTAGCTTGTCTCTTTAGGTGTTCCAAAATGTCCCATGCATTATCTAGAATTTCTTATTTCAATTCAAGAACTGTCTTCTTGAACTTTATCATATGTTTGATAATCATTCCATGAATTTCTGACTTATCAATCTCACTATATGATTCATAATGTTTTCCAACTTGATCAATTATGCCCTCATCAATAACTCTAGTGCTCAAAACTTTAAGGCTAGACCTGAATCCTACCTTAGGAGGTGCTTGAATATTTATTCTACTCATTGTAGCTCACAAGGATGGATGATCAGTGCTAATTTCTTTCTTCCTCTTGATCATTGGTTTATACTCTGGAGGAGTATCTTTAGGCGCAGAAGGAGTATTATCTTCTTTATCCTTCTAATTGTCATCTTTTTCAATTTTAATCTTCTTCATCTTAGGATCTTCTTGTTCTTTTTTTGCACTCTTCAATTCAAGGGAAATCTTCTCATCCCTTGCTTTATCAAGGTCTTCTTGTGATACACCATGAATCCTCAATATCTCTAAGGTGACCTTTGCAACCTTTGTTTTTGTTGCAGCACTGTTTAGCTTAGCATCGACTTCTTTAGTCTTCTCTTCATAGGTTCCCTACCTAGGTTCATTGTCATCCTTAGGGGCTGATAGCAATACCTGTGCATAAGCTTCAAGAACTTGTTCTTCAACCTCATATCCAAGTGGATGAATCCACTTTGTTCTAGGTTCCATAGCTTCCATACAAGTAGTATCAATCTCCACCATGAAGCATATTGTATCCTTATACTTCTCTACAATTTTCTTAGGAATTTTTTACCTCATCTGCATCCTTGTTTTGAAGGTCTTCAATTCCAAAGTAATGTAATCTCTAAGGGTGCTTTCTGAGCATGCCTTGTCAGATATTTGAGGCATAGTAGGGATGGACTTGTCTAGATACAAGTTTGACACTTTACCAACTATATGAAGGTACATATAGATGATTAGGGACCCAAACCTGAATACCTTAGTCTTATCATGTTTGATATCTTTGATATTGTCTATCAACTATGCGTGCAAGATTTCACACAAGTTGAACTCTCCATCTTCTTGCACAAGATGGATGGCTGCTAGAATAGTGCCCGCAAACATACTATTCACCCTGCCAGTATGATGAAATGTGTAACCCAATATCATTGATATCAACTTGATGTCTAATTGTTCTATAGGCTCAATGGTCATGCCACACTTATTACTTATGGATTTACACACTTGCTCCACCATTTTCCTGACATCCTTTCCCATAGGAAGGATGACACCTATCTTAGAGAGACCTGTCATCTCATGAATCAAGTCTCCTATGATTCTTACTATTACATCTCCAATCCAAAACAAGTCATCATGGATTCTACTCAACAATATCTTTATCCATTCTTCCTCATAGAACTCATATGCTGTGGCATATTCAACAATGGGGTGATCATTCCATTTGGTGTATTCATCCATGAATGTTTTGTCTAGTTTCAACATTGTGTCCATGTGCACCCTTAACCTATCCAATCCAATAGGTTCCTTCTTACAATAGATGTAAGCCCTTATGTCTTCTACATGCATGATGCCCATCAGCGTGTAGGAAAATGCTCCCTCTAAACCAGCTAGGGTTGATTTAAATAGGTGCCTCTTGAAAACATACCGCTTCTTTTTAGCAACATCAAAAACAATAGGAGTGGCCATGACTTACTTAATATTCACTTTCCAAATGATCTTAGAGATGTTCTGATAGCTGACGGATCGGTGCAACAAGCTAGGGTTTCTGCAATCGAACAAAAGCACTGTAATCACTGATAACTCAATCTCCAAATCTCACAAGAATTTCCAAGGCTCAATATTCTCTCCAATCACTCTGAGTATGAATGCAATGAGTGAACAAAGAAATTTTTGTGTACTTAAAATAGGAAATTTTCCATTAATGCAACTCATGTAAACTAGGCTGTCACTTCAATTTTTCAAACTTGAGTTCTACTAACAATCAACATGTGCGCTCTTGCACAAAGGTTCCAATACACTCCAATAGCTTAAGTCCAAAGGCACATACTCTGAGGATGATTATACCAACCACGTAGGGGTCTAGAGCTAAATTAGCTCCCCCTATGACCCTGAGGGCCATTCATGCAGATGTAGAGGGTACGTCCACTGGGGATGCATCCAATACATTACCATCAACATTTTCTTTCTTTCCATCAAAAAAAATCATGCTCGCATCTTCTGATGCCTTCACAAAAATGACTTCTGCTTTAGGATCCAAAACTCATTCTTTGGCCATTTTAGGACTTTCTTGACCTTGCGTCCTTGATCTACAAAACTTTGAGATATGTCCAGCTTTGTTACAGATGTGACAAATCACAAGAGGTCTATTAATCCTCGATGCATTGACATGAGTCACAATTCTACATTGTTTGACTATATGACCATTATAGTCACATATCTAACATGTGACATTCTGAGAACTTCTTGCATTGGTCTGATTTTGATTTCTTTGATCATGCCGAATCCTGTTCTTCTTTCTAATCTTGCAATTTATTGCTCTATGACCAAATCTATTACATGTATAATAGTAACCATTAAAAGGTTTTACCTCTGTACAGTTCTTTGCAATGTGTCCATGCTTGTTACATGCAAAATAGGTGTATTCAACAGGCTTGCACTCATTCTTAGGAGGACCACCATTGTCTTTGGTTTGATCTTGAGTCTTCTTAGTATCAATAGATTATTTTAGTGTGACCATTCTTGCTCGCATCTTATCAATTTGATTTTGTGCTTCATTGTATCTAATACAGCTAGTATCTCCTTTGACTCTTCTTTCATACAACTAAGATTATATCAAATTAGAACTGGTGTACAATTTGTCAATAAGGATGCATTTTCTTCATTTAACTTCTTGAGTTTTTCTTCAAGATCACTGTTAGAGCATCCTTTCAAATCTTTTCTTAGTCTCTTGATAACTAATTGAGCATCACTGAATTTTTCTTTTAGTTCTTTAATTTCTCTTTTTGAATTGTCTAGATCTTCAAGAGCTGCTTCAAGATTCTTCTTCTAATGTTTCATATCTTCTTTTTCCATGATCTCCTCAAGTGGTTAAACTTCTTTGCTAAGGACTAGAGCTCTGATACCAATTTTTAGGAATGGGAACACTAAGAGGGGGGGTGAATCAGTGTTCACTGTATTTTAACTTTTCACTTTAATCTGAATACTAAATTATAAATGCTTAAGAACTGAATTAAACATTCATATAAACATGAAACATGAAATCAACACATAACACCAATATGGTTACGAGGAAACCCAAATAGGTAAAAACACCGGTGGGACTTGATTCCCACTAATATTATGTACTAGTGTATAATGATCCTTGTTAGAAGATCCTTTACCATGTTAGGATTAGCTTTACAATATATGAAGTACAGTAGACCTGGTCAAGGGTCAAACCCTATTAGGAGTCTTTCACAATGATCCCTATTAGGGGAGTGGATTCACTATCCTAGAGCTCACTGCTCAAATGATGAAGGCTACAACCTTCTGAGATTAGATACACACTATATCTACAGGTGAACTATTGCTGTGACACTACTTGTCAGATCAGTTCCTTTGGTGCATTGATGCTTTGACTGCTAGCAAAGCTCTAATACATCATATGCTCTCTTTTCATATCTCTTCTCTTCTTCACATAACTTTCATACAACTTTCATACCAAATAGAATGGGTGCATCTCATATTTATACGCTCATATAAACAAAACAATTAGGTCGGCCCTATAACTAATTACAAACAACACTTCCAAGTGAATTGGCTTAAGCATGCTTACAATTATACATGTACATATGTCGGCAACCTAAATACAATGGGTGCATAGCCCTTACAACATTAAAACATAATCACAAACCAAAAATACTCTATGTCGGCTCTATGCTTTGTTCTCTAATGGCACACACTGGTTGTGCAACTTCAACTATCTGTAACTTTCACATCTTTGCATATCTACTTATGCACTCTTAGACAAGCATAAGTATAGTCTAACAACCTTAACTTCCAGGGTGCATACCATAATTCATCCGTACACATGTTCACCGATGCTCTAAGTCTCTAGTGCTCTATATGTTGTCCAGTCTTCAACACTTAATTGAATTCTGATCTTTACACTTAGTGCGCTGACTCCAAACTACTATATGACTTTGTTTCCATAATGACAACACTATATCTAGTCATATACTATAGTATAGACAACTTTCCAAGAATTTTATTATTTGTATTTTTAGTAGAATTTCCTTATAATAATTTCCCACTTATGTCTTTTTATGTGTTACATTTATGTTCAGGTGACAACCAAGGAGAAAATGGCACAGGTGGAGGGGTCCATGCTTTCAGCCATATCATTTGGTCTTGACACTTCCACAATACATATGTTTCAAATGTACTCATTGGTTTCCTCTTAAATTATGATAATAGTATATGTACATTATTTTCTAATTTTTATGATCATCTTTTACATACTAATGCAGGTGTCACCAGTTTCCATCGAGGGGCAATGTGAGGTGGTGCAGGTGTCTGGAATTGACAAGGGAAAGGTAATTAAGTAATCTAGTTTGTTTATGCATACATGTATACTTGTTAGTTGTGCATACTTATTTTTAATTTACATGGTTTATTTGATAGAGAGTGGCATCTGATGATGTCATGAGATACTATCATCATGATAGAGTCACAGGCACATCCATCCACATTGATAGCCCTATGGTATGTATATTGTTGGAGATTTTCTAGCAAGCCAGTGCTGACTATATGTTTGTCATTGATGACAACATATGGTAAGTAGCATGCATGGAAGACTTATGCAGTAATATTTTAGTATATGCTACATGGACATGTTATCATCATGATATCATGGACGTAGAGGTTAATTGTTAGTATAGATAGTTATGTAGTAGCTTGTGTCAGCAGTGTTCCTGACAGAGTAATAGGCAGTTTTCTGTGAGTGATTGTCTATATAGTTATCATGGAGCCTTGTGTGCTTGGATATATGATAGAGACATATTAGTGATGTTACATTCATGGACGTAGATTCTGATGATTAGTAGAAATGAAGTTAAGCATTCCCTATTCACCAGTAGCAGTTTCCTATGTTTATTCAGAAGAGTCAATAGAGATTATATTGGTTCAAGATTTGTGCCTATCATTTTGATGTGCACCCTTGGATTAGTGCTTGGAGAAGAGTTAGTAATGTTTGGCTAAGAGCACATGATGTAATTTAGCTTGAGGAGAAAGTTTTAGTTATTTTGGTAGAGCCAATAGTGCGTAGCGTGCATCCACATTTATTAATATTGGATAGGTCCCAGATTATGTTGTGTGCTTAGTAGAGCTAACATAATTATTATTGGAGTATGTTATGGTTTCGCTAATATTATTTCAAGGTGGTTCTAATAGGACAACTTGATTATATCATTTAGAGGAAAGATATTTATAGGCAATCATTTGTGATTGCTAAGGTGTGGTTCATAGTTAATTGTTAAGAGCATAGCAGACTGTGTGAAGTGTTGAGCCATCAGTAGAAGATCTATGTGACCAAGTGAAGAGTTTATGATATACATTGGAATTGATCCAGATAGTAGGTCAAACCATAGCTCACCAAGATCTAGATATAGTGTGTATCTATTATTCAGAAGGTTGTAGCCTTCACCCCTTATAGTGTGTCCTCACCCCTAATAGGGTTAATTGTAAAAGACTCCTAACAAGGTCTGACCCTTGACCATGTCACTATACTAAATGCATTGTAATGACAACTCTTAATAGGGTTAAGGATCTTCTAAAAAGGATCATAATACACCAGTGCAGATTATTAGTGGGTCTCAATTCCCACCGGGGTTTTTACCTATTTGGGTTTCCTCGTAACCAAAATATTGGTGTTGTGTTTAAGTGTTATTTCATTGTGTTTATACTTTATGTTTAAATATACTTAATTGGATAAAGAATTGAAACTTGTAGATAACTAATTCATCCCCCCCCCCCCCTCCCCCACCCTCTCAGTTATCTCTTGGGACTATTCCTAACAATTGGTATTAGCACCAAGTATCTCAAAGAGAAATTTTAACAGCTTGAGGTTGATCATATGACATTCTTCAAAAAAGAAAGTCCTAAGTTTTATGGAGAGAATTATCTTGATTGGAAGAACAAGATGGTGACACATTTTCAATGCATTGATTTTGAAGTTTTTGATGTGACTATCAAAGAAGTCAAGATCCCTACCTTAGCAGACCTTGCAAAGGATGATGTTACTAACAAGTATAAAGAATTGTTCTATCGGAATGCAATAGCCAAAGAAGCCCTTATTAATGCCCTATCTAATAGTGGGTTTTCAGAGATAAATAAAGTAGACACAACTCACAAGATATGGAAGCACCTAGAAGACATATTTGAAGGAGATAAATAAGAAAAGGATGTGCACAGAAAAAATTGGAAGAAAAGATACAATGCATTAGAGATGCTACCTAAAGAAAACATCAGAGCTTACAACCAAAGGATTAATGAAGTGATTGCAAGAATCAGGAACAATGGTGGAGAGATCTCGGAAGAACACATTATGGATAAGTTGATGACCACTCTCACAAAAAAGTATGAAAACAAGATCAACATCCTTGATGAGACCATGTAGCTTACATCAAATTTCAAAAGAGAGACTTTGATCAGCAAAATTTCAGCTTTTGAGATTTCAAAATTGAAGACAGAACCTAAAAGTGAGACAACCTTCAAAGCATCAATCCATGGTAAGAAATCTGCAAGAACTTCTAGTAATTTTGATGATGATGATGAAGAGAAAGCACTAGATGATTTCATTGCTATGATTTCTAAAAGAGAAAAGAAAGGAAAAGGAAAATCTGAAGGTCAGTTTCCATTTAAATGCTTTTCATGTAATAAGATTGGTCACTTCATATCTAAGTGTCCTACAAGAGCTAAAAAGTTCAAAAATGACTACAAGCCTAAGTACTCAAAGGAATGTTACTATGCTGGAGATGGAGTACCAGATGATGATTTAGCTAAAAGTGGATTCATTTCTATTATAGAGAAAATGAATAATGACGATGAGAAAGAGGAAGAAAAGTTAGCATTGATCTCACAAGCAGGCATAAGGATAGATTGGATCATAGATAGTGGTTGTTCACATCACATGATAGGTGATAAAGATAGATTTTTTCATTTAGACAATTACAATGGTGGCATGGTTAGATTTGGAGATAACACTCCCATACCCATCATTGGTAGATGAGTCATCACCTTGGATGGAAAGAACAACATTGATGATGTTCTTTATGTTGATGGTTTGAAACATAACCTACTAAGTGTTGGGAAATTACTTGACAAAGGTTACAGATTGGAATTCAATGGAAACAAGTGCATCATTAACAAAAAAGAAGGAGAAATGATTGCATCAGGATCAAAAACTAAAGGTAATGTTTTTCAGCTTAATCCAAAAGCAAGTTGTTTTGCTGCTAAAGTAGATGATAGTTGGTTATGGCACAAAAGACTATGTCATATCAATTTTGATAACATAGTAAAGATTAGTAATGTTAAAGCATTAAGAGACCTACCTAGCATAGCAAAGCCAATTGATACTATATGCAGGGAATGTGTAATGGGAAAGCATGTGAGGAATTCATTCAGGAGCAAGTATAACTCAGCAGAGAAAAAGTTGGATTTGATTCATACAAACCTATGTGGACTAGCTCAAACAAGATCATACTATGGTGAAAGGTATTTCATTTTGTTTGTAGATGATTATTTTAGAATGATGTGGGTTGTATTCTTGAAAGATAAGTCAGAAGCATTTGAGAAAATCAAAATATTCAAAGCTAAGATTGAGAATGAATCTGGACTAAAGATAAAGTGTCTAAGATTAGATAGAGGAGGAGAATTCACCTCTGATAGATTCTATGAGTACTATGAAGAACATGGCATAAAAAGATAGTTAAGTGCACCTAAAACTCCTCAGCAGAATGAGATTGCAAAGAGAAGGAATAGGATCATCTTTGACATAGCGCACACCATCATGATTGAAGGAAAAGTTGCACACACCTATTGGAGAGATGTGGTTAATACAATAGTCTAGACCATCAATAGAATATAATTGAGACCAGGCGGACAAGACACCTTATGACCTATGGTTTGGTAATGTTTCCATAGTAAATTACTTCAGAATCTTTGGAAGCAAGTGCTACATCAAGAGGGATGAAGCAATAGGCAAGTTTGATGCAAGAAGCGATGAAGGTATTTTCCTTGGTTACTCTACTAAAAGTAAATCTTATAGATGTTTTAAGTTGAGATTAAAGAAGATCATTGGAAGTGCTCATGTTAAGATTGATGAAAAGTTTATAGTTCAAGAAAGATATCATGATTACTCACCTATGATTGAAGAAGAACCCAGACCCTCCACTAGTGAGATAGTTGTTGAAGAAATGTTTGATAGTATTGATGTGTTATTCAATCACCCTGAGACAAGTAAAGAAGAAACTCCTAAGGCGGATGAGATAGTATCACCTAAAGCTCAAAAATTTACATCTAGATATCATTTTAAGGATGACATTATTAGAGATTAGAGCAGAAAAGTCACAACAAGATCAAAAGCAAAGAGTTATGCAAGAAATGAGGTAGTATGTTTACTATCTCATATTGAACCCTTAAGTGTTGAAGATGCATGCATGATTCAGATTAGCATGATGCTATGAAAGAAGAACTAGATTAGATTATCAAGAATGATACTTGGGAACTGGTCCCAAGACCTAGTGATAAGAATGTAATTGGAACAAAATGGATATTCAGAAACAAGATGAATGAAGATGGTACAATAGTAAGAAACAAGGCAAGGTTAGTATGTAAGGGATATGCACAGAGAGAAGGCATTGATTATTCAGATGCTTTTGTACTAGTGAGCATATTAGAAGCTATTAATTTGTTTCTAGCCTATGTAACATTCAAAAACTTCAAATTTTATCAGATGGCTATTAAGTCAGCATTCTTGAATGGAGAGCTAAAAGAAGAAGTATACATTGAGCAACTAGAAGGATTCACCTTATCAAACATACTAGATATGGTATGCAGATTGAAGAAGGCCCTCTATGGACTTAAGCAAGCTCCTAGAGCATGGTATGAGAGACTGGATGAATATCTAACAAAGATTGGATTCAAGAAAGGAGCAGCAAATTGTAATCTATTCATGAGAGAGACATGTGAAGTTTTACTACTTGTAGCTATGTTTTTTGATGACTTTGGAGGTAATGACAAATGAAGTGCTGAATTTGCTAAGGAGATGCAGAGAGAATTTAAGATGAGCATGATTGGACCTATCAAATACATTTTGGGATTGAATGTGAAGCAGAAAAAGAAAGGTATTTTCATTAATCAGTCCAAGTATGTGAAAGAGATATTAAGGAAATTCAAGATGGATGATTGCAAGCCAATAGGGACACCTATGATAACTAGATGCAAGCTTACAAAAGAAGATGACTCACCAGCAGTATATATAACATTGTATAAGTCTATGATTGGTAAATGATTGGCAAACTCATTTATCTTACTCAAACTAGACCTGATAAACATTGTAAAAAGAATATTCAGATACTTGCAAGGCACTATAGACTATGGTCTATGGTATCCTAATTTAAAAAATGTTGAGCTTCATGTGTATACTGATGTAGATTAGGTAGGATACGTTGATGATAGAAAGAGTACATTAGGAGGAGAAGTGTTTCTTGGTGACAGACTTGTCACTTGGACAAGCGAGAAATAGAATTACATTTTTCAATCAACAACAGAAGTTGAGTGTGTTGTAGCAGCCCTAAATTGTTCTACAA
The DNA here is from genome assembly GCA_027943335.1 of Chamaecyparis obtusa. NCBI lineage: Eukaryota > Viridiplantae > Streptophyta > Pinopsida > Cupressales > Cupressaceae > Chamaecyparis > Chamaecyparis obtusa. The sequence continues at coordinate 867,642 of BSBK01003611.1, read as the reverse complement.
TTGTGTGGATCAAGAAAATGATAAAGGATTTTGGAATTCAGATTGATTATCCTATTTTTATTCATAGTGATAACACTAGCACTATCAACATGTCAAAGAACCCTGTGATGCATGCAAAGATAAAAAACATTGAGATCAAGTATCACTTCCTAAGAGAGAAAGTGGTAGAGAAAGAAGTCAAGGTGGACTTTGTGAGTACTAAAGATCAGTTAGTAGACATATTCACAAAGCCCTTGCCAAAGGATACTTTTGAGTATCTCAAGGAGAAGTTGGGAGTAATTCCCTTCCCTGATTCTGCTTAGAAGAAAGGAGAAAGAGCATCAGTCCTCAGGGACTAATAAATGGTTGACTACTCTACTTCTGGAGTAGTACCGGTGCTTAAACTGATTGGCACCCTTTTTCATTGATGTCAAAGGGGGAGTAATATATATTCATGAAAAATAGAAGTAAAAAAGGAGCAATATACTAAGGGGGAGTAGTATTCAGTTGAGGAAATGGAGAATGTTGAAGAATATTACAACAGATGGAGGATTCATCCTTGGGGGAGTTTTGATGAGGAAATAGAGAATGTCAAAAAAGAAATGTTTATTTGGATTGGTGGAGTTTTTCATTCCATATGTTTCCATCAATGCCAAAGGGGGAGATTGTTGGAGATTTGCCAGCAAGCTAGTACTGACTATATGTTTGTCATTGATGAAAACATATGGTAAGTATCATGCGTGGAAGACTTATGTAGTAAGATTTTAGTATACGCTGCATGGACATGTTATCAACATGATATCATGGACACAAAGGTTAACTGTTAGTATAGACAGTTATGTAGCAACTTGTGTTAGCAGTATTCCTGACAGAGTAACAAGCAATGTTCTATGAGTGATTGTTTGTATAGTTATTATGGAGCCTTGCACACTTGGATATATGATGGAGACATATTAGTGATGTTACATTCATGGACACAGAGTCTAATGATTAGTAGAAATGAAGTTAAGCAGTCGCTATTCACTAGTAGCAATTTCCTTTATTTATTCAAAAGAGCCAACAGAGATTATATTGGTTTAGGAGTTGCACCTATCATTTCCATATGCACCCTTGGATTAGTGCTTGGAGAAGAGTTAGTAATTTTTTACTAAGAGCACATGGTGTAATTTGGCTTGAGGAGAAAGTTTGAGTTATTTTGGTAGAGATGACAGTGCATAGTGTGTGTCTACATTTATTAATATTGGACAGGTCCCAGATTGTGTTGCGTGCTTAGTAGAACTGACAGAATTATTATTGGAGTATGTTATGGTTTCTCTAATATGATTTCAAGGTGGTTCTAATAGGTCAACTTGATTATATCATTTAGAGGAAAGATATTTATAGGTTGTCATTTGTGATTGCTAAGTTGTGGTTCATAGTTAATTGTTAAGAGCAGAGAAAAGTTTGCAAAGTGTTGAGCCATCAGTAGAAGGTCTATGTGACTAAGTGAAGAGTTTATGCTATACATTGGAACTGATCCAAATAGTAGGTCAAAGTGTAGCTCACCAAGATCCAAATATAGTGTGTATCTATTATTTAGAAGGTTGTAGTCTTCACCCCTTTGAGTAGTGTGCTCTCAGATAGTGCATCCTCACCCCTAACAGGGTTAATTGTAAAAGACTCCTAATAGGATCTGACCCTTGATCAGGTCACTGTACTAAATGCATTGTAAAGACAACTCCTAACAAGGTTAAGGATCTTCTATGAAGGATCATAGTACACTAGTGTAGATTATTAGTGGGTGTCAATTCCCACCGGGGTCTTTACCTATTTGGGTTTCCCCGTAACTAAAATATTGGTGTTGTGTTTAAGTGTTCTTTCATTGTGTTTATGCTTTATGTTTAAATATACTTAATTGGATAAAGAATTGAAACTTGTAGATAACTAATTCACCCCCCCCCCCTCTTAGTTATCTCTTTGGACTATTCCTAACATACGTTTCTAAAGTTATTTGTGTGTATTTTACTATCAAGTATATATAATATGATCAAGTTATGATAGTATGAACTATATATTTGACTTTTTTAGGTCACTCCTAGTTTGAGGGTGGTATAATGCCAAGGGTTTGTATCGCTAATGACTCAGCCAACATTTCCTAAAGAAAGTTTAACTCAAGTAAGTTTTAATGTTAATTTAGTTATCTTGTAAACATATATTTGCTATTGGAAGTATTTAACATTAAATAGTATAACTCATAGATCAATCTCATGTTTGAAAACATATATAGGTCAAAGTCAACATTGGTGGCATTCTTCCTATGCTACCAAGGACATATATTAGGTATCATGTCCGCAAGAAGAGATAGAGAGGTGAGGTATATGAGAGTTCAATTTTAGTTTAAATTTTATTTATTATTGTTGACTATGATTCTGAATTTTAATCTAACTTGGGGTTTCACTTTTGTGTTTGAATATAGGATCCATTAAAGCCAAAGAGTACTTCAAAGAGGCTACATTTTGATGATCCACTAGTAGAATAGGATGTCCTAGAAACTTTTGTAGTTGAACTTCTTAGTTTGAGATGTTATATGACACATTTTGAGATGACATATGCCACATTGTATCTAGATATGTTGACATGTAAATATGTACAGAATTATTGTTCATTTTGATATATATGAAACTTGATATTCGATCCAATTTGTTGATTATGTGTTCATTTATTCATTGTTAGTATGTAAATATGCTTGTGTGTATGTACTCATGTGTACGATTTATGCCTTAAGTATATTCATGTATATTCAATTACATTCTTCATAACCTAAATTCACGTGTAAGGGCTATGTGCATGACTTGAGTGAATTTGTGTTTTATGCTTTATAAAATATGTGCTACATGTATGCTTCATGACTTAATCCAATTTATGTGTATGCTTTATGTGCTACATGTTTTCAAATATGTAATTCATCATTTAAGTGAGTTTTAAATGTATGAGCAATATTGTATTCATGTGTACCTACAATGCCAATCATGTCATCAACATCAGCCAATTCTAATATTGGAATGATATTCCAAATAATGAAATAGTTACATAAACTTGTAAACAAACACAAGACACCATTCCTATATCACAATCAAGACAAGATCACATTAGATTTATTCTAATCAATTCACTATTTCCTAGACTATTCCATGGGATAGAGAACTATAGAAATGCAGAGAAATTTATTTTCATTGATTGATTCGATTAAAAACTTCAACCATTACTATTCCCTAGTGTTTACTCACCCAACCAGAGCTAATGGAACAATCCATTCGGTGTTGGGATGAACGGTTTGGAAGAAATCCAGTGGTGCAACTTTCAACTAACCATCACTGTAAGTTTTGGCATCAAGCGAGACTGGCGTGCCAAATTCAAAAAAATTTGAATCTCCTAGAATGGAGAGAGGTTATTGTAGGCCTTAGAAATTTGGTTTTGTAGCATCTCATGGAGTGCCAATACCTCTCATAGAGTCTGAAATATGAGCCTTGAAAGTTTGTTGCCCAATCGTGCTTAGTGCACCTTGGGAACACTTTGGTTCGGCATGGTCTAGAACATTCTACTGACTCAGTGGTCGAAATGGGGTTGTCCCTAGTGTTTATTTACCTGACAAAAGCTAATGGAATAGGCCATTTGGTGCTGAGATGAATGGTTTGGAAAAAACCCATTGGTGTAACTTTCAATTGACCCTCACTGCAAGTTTTGGCATCAAGCGAGACCGGCGTGCCAAATTCAAAAAAATTTGAATCTCCCATAATGGAGAGAGGTTATTGTAGGCCTTAGAAACATAGTCATATAGCATCTCACAGATCACCAATACCTTTCCTAGAGTCTAAGAACCAAGCCTTGAAAGTTCACTGCCCAATTGTGCTTAGTGCACCTTGGGGACACTTTGGTCCAACATGGTCCAGAACATTCTAGTGACTTAGTGGTCAAAAAAAGGTTGTCCCTAGCATTTACCCACCCAACTAGAGCTAATGGAATAGTCCATTTGGTGTCAGGACAAATAGTTTGGAAGAAACCCATTGGTGCAACTTTCAATTGACCCTCACTACAAGTTTTGGCATCGAGCAAGACTAGCGCACCAAATTCAAAAAATTTGAATCTCCCAAAATGGAGAGAGGTTATTGTAGGCCTAAAAAATGTAGTCCTATAGCATCTGATGAATTGTCAATACCTCTCATGGAGTTTGAGAACCAAGCCTCAAAAGTTCACTGCCCAATCATGCTTAGTGCACCTTTGGTCTGGCATGGTCTGGAACATTCTAATGACTCAATGGTCCAAATGGGGTTGTCCCTAGTGTTTTCCCACCCAACTAGAGCTAATGGCATAGTCCATTTGGTGTTGAGATGAATGGTTTGGAAGAAACCCATTGATGCAACTTTCAAATGACCCTCACTGCAAGTTTTGGCATCAAGCGAGACTGGCGCACCAAATTCAAACAAATTTGAATCTCCCAAAATGGAGAGAGATTATTTTAGGCCTTAGAAACATGGTCCTATAGCATCTCATAGGTCGCTGATACCTCTCATAGAGTCCGAGAATCAAGCCTCAAAAGTTTGCTGCCCAATCGTGCTTAGTGCACCTTGGGGACACTTTGGTCTGGCATGGTCCAGAACATTCTACTAACTCAGTGGTTGAAATGGGGTTGTCCCTAGCATTTACCTTCCCAACCAAAGCTAATGGAATAGTCCATTCAGTGCTGAGAAAACCAATGCAAAAACATGTCCTAGCTATAGAAGATCTGAAAGATGGTCATAGTTAAGTGAACAATCCATGTCATCATTTATTACAGAGACTATGAGAGAAAGGAGTAAGAAAATGTGGAACCCATGTATCAACCCACTCACTTGACTCACACTAAAGACAACTTAAAAAATAACAAGCCAACTCTCATGTCCAAATGGTCCATGTACTAGCATTTGAGCTTCAAAATGAATGCATTTTTGAAGAATAATTCATAGTTTGACAATCCAACCTATCTATTATTGTGCCCAACTCAACCAACCAAAATAATTTGTGCACCACTGAATCAAGAGTCCCCCCTATGACAATTCTGAAGTACACCAATCAACAATAGAATGAGCATCAATGATTTCTGCACTTGAAATCCTCAGGTGCTCCTTAACTAGAGCTCTCTTTACGCATGCATCTACTCCATCATGTTCCCCTTTTCCATGACTGGCCTAAAAAAAACTCCAAATATGAGGTACACCCCTCTCTACATGCATTCTACATAACCAATAAAACATACGAGCATTTTTTAATTGACCTATGCAGTTATCTGACCAAATGAGATGTTTATCCATAGCAATATTATTTTCCCACACCCACTCAAAATAATTCTCAAAGAAATGTTGTAAAAACTCAGATGAGTGTGATTTATCATCACTCATATAAAAATGGTACTCTCTGATTATCTTCTAGTCATCTTCTATACTATCAGAGGAATGTCTATATGTTATGTGGACAAAAATAGAAACCTAAATAGAACTGTAATATTAAGCTTGCAACTCATTTTGGGGCTGCAATGTATAGCTCTCTGCAAAGTCAACAACTGATATAATAGTTCCAATCAGGAAAGTGTCCTTACACATCCTAAATTGTTGATCCAACTACTAAGACTTATGACTATGCCTTGCATACTTGTAAAAAAGATTCTTCCTAAAATCTGAAATAAAATCAACTACATTGCATTCTTTAGTAACCAAGTCACATCTAGAGCCTTCACCTCCACTTTTTAATGTATATTTAATGGTTTCATATACCTTTTTGTGGATAATTATCTTTCCAAAATCATGTTTACAGTCCTCATGAAAACATTCAACAAACTTCACTAGCCCACCACACTCTAAGCACTTGTCATTTAAGCAATCTTTTCTATAAAAGAAACATCCATCATCTCTAGGACATAAAAAATGATCTAGCAAGTCTCTTGATGATTTTGGAAGAGCACTTTCACCACACTCCTCCAACATTTCACTACTATGAAAAGTAGAATGAATGGATCGTAACAATTCATGGTGCATTGAAACCTCCACATGATATTTGCAACAACAAGTATTTCGAATCTTAAGAGGCACACAAAAAAAAGGCTTCAGGGCTTCAAAAGCTCTTTGTGATATTTGCAATGTTGGATGTGTCTCACAAATTTTTTGAATAACATTGTTTGATTCACCTCCAAATAATGTTTGGGATGTGGGGTGCAGTCTCGAATGCCAATTCTCAACTTCAAGACATGCTTCACATTTGGTGACACTCTTGAGTTAGATTGCCAAAATAGTTGAATTTGATCCTTCAGAACATCGGTAAGCTTTGTATCACAACGTGAAATTCTCCCACCATAAGCCCATGTATCATTTTGAATAGGATCATCAAGTCTTTCCCTTCTCGCAAGTGCTCTATCCAAATTTTTATGATTTAGATTCAAGTCAACACAAGTTTGTCTCATCAAATGAGCCTTTCTCAAATGATGACTTACTAAGGAGGTTGTAATAACCCTTCTAGCAGATCTCTTATCTTTTTCCTTTGTAGTCTTTCCAATGGAATTGAGAGTACTGAAAATATTTCTCACAATAATAACATTCCTCTCCTTTTTCTTGTTCACACTAATCTTCAATTTGACTAGTATACGTCTCATCTTCTGCATCTTTAAAAAATTGAGCAAAATTTTTTGAAACCCACAACCGAACGGTTCTTTCTAATCTCTTGCCATCAAAATTGCTCATTATGTTCTCATCAATTTTAAGTAACAATTTAGTTGTTCTTGAAGGTCTCAATTTTGAAGTTTGTATTTCTTCCTCTGAAGGGACTTCATTTCTCATATAATTTGGAGATGTGTTACGTTGATTTGGTTCTTGTGTACCATTATCATCATCAATTCCTTCATATTCAATTGGTGGATTGTCATTGACAATGTCCACACTTCCATTGGCCACATCTACATGTTCATTTTCAAAACCTCCATTTTCATCTTCAAAACCTAAATTCTCATTTTCAAAACCTACATTTTCATCTTCAAATTCATGTTCTTCACTTGAAACCACATTCAAAGGTGGGTCTATGCTGACATCTTCATTAATATTTAACATACCTTATCTCTTGTTTTGATGGGCAACCCTATCCATTTCTCTATACACTTCAACATCTTCATTTGTGAGTCTCCTCTTCTATGTATGCTTTCGATGACTACTACTCCCCATAGTTAGACCAAAAAGGTGATGCAAATACATTTGGTAATAGAAAAAATCCAACCAAAAAGTGGATTTTTGTCTTCTCTAGAGACAAAACGTGATTCGTTGCAACTCGAATCCCATAAATCAGAAAAAAAAATGTGACTCTCTAGAGGGACACAGAGAATATTGTTTTTACTTTTCACTAGTAAAAAGAATCGGATATCTGAAAATATCAAATATCTGATATCCGATATCTCCTGCCAAAATTTTCCCAAAATCTCTCTCTCTCTCTCTCTCTCCCCCTACTCTCTCCCCTTCCCCTACTCTCTCCCCTTCCCCTTCTCTCTCTCTCTCTCTCTCTCTCTCTCTCTCTCTCTCTCTCTCTCTCTCCCCTACTATTTTTCACCCAAAATGGATGAAATAAAAAGGGTTTCTCAAAGATATTATCAGCTTTCCATCAATATAATTACTGTCAAATTTCAAGTTTGGTAAGTAATTATTACTTATTTTTCAATTGAGTTATCTTTAAAGTCATAATTGACATACTGATTGAAAAACAACTATAACTTTCAAACTGTTTAACCATTTTGAAATCTGAAACATGTGTCACATTCTATGCTTCAGCTACTATAAGGAAAAAAAATCAATTTTGTAAAGTTTAGAATTAGTTAAGGTGGTCAAACATGAGATTTTTTTTATTCTAAAAAGGTTGTAGCAGAAAATTCATAATTAATTATTTATTTGGCAAAAAATTACAAAAAAATTGTGTCACATCTATGAATGAGTCTACTACTTATATCTAGAACTTTGGCAAAATATATCATCATTTGATTGTGATTAAGGTGGTCAGACATACACGTACTTTTTATGTTCTCCCTGAAATTTTTGTACTACTGCATTGAAATCTAAAATTTTGAACAATTAGATTAAAAAAAATTCAGACAAGGGCTAGTAGTTTAGAAACTACATTCAATTTCTTGCAGATTCTATTCTTACAACTTTTTCACATAAGTTTCATAAGATGTTCAACTTTTTATGTCAAGTTGACTAACCCTGATTTTCTAATTTTTCATTGCCACTTAAGGTCATAATTTGGTATACCATGATCCTACACATACCCAGTTTATGGAAACAACATTCGAAGTGTGATATACGTCATTCTATCATCTTGTTCTCAATTTTTATTTGTGCTAACCTTTACCATGATAGAACATTATATTTTTGCATGCTACACCTTATTGTGCCTACAAAGAGAGATCCATTCATATCATTTAAGACCATTTGTGTGATTTTTTGTAGCTTATGTAAGTTATATTCATTCAATTAGATCTAGACTTGCATAACTTAAAGAACTTAAACTTGGCTTGTTGATAGCTTAATTATTCTCTACCTATTTGGTATTTTTTAGATTTGTTTATTTTCAAGTGTTTATATTTTTAGAAGATCATATTCCATATAAATGGAAATGGCAGAATTTTCTTGCATGGACGTGATCTTTTGTTAGAAAAAAGATTAGAGCATTATCTTGCACTATTATGCAACTCAAGTTTGGAGACTTGAACTTTCTTTAGTTTTTCTCACAATTCATCTCTAGTATGACATTGATTGGAAACTTACAATTATCTCAATATTGTGTAAAATTAAATTAAAAAGTGCAGAAGACCAAGTAATTATCTAACTTGGTTATTTGAGATTTTTTCTATTATAACAAATACATTTGTCCATACTTTTGTTAGAAATTGTAATTAGTACACCTAAATATTTTAAATCTTTGACTATTTATCGTAAGCACAAATAGGTTACATTTGTAAAATATCTTAAAATCTAAGGCCCATTATGCATGTACAAAATTTTCCCTAGAGCTTGTCTACAAAGAAATTTTCCAGCAGCAAATGCACATAGGTCAAGGTAATCAGAAGGTTTTCCCTACCTGACTGGCTGTCAATACTGGTTCATAACCTAATTTGGACAATATGTAGAATTTTATTATTACAAAAATAATATTAAATTTTGGTTTAATATGTCTGTAACTCTAATTTTTTGTATTGTTTTGTTCCCTAGATTGACCATGTGTAATCTATGTAGTTTGTAGGCTATTTCTCTCTAACATAGTGGCACCCTCCTAGATTTTAGATTCAGAGTGACTAGCCTACCAAATAGTTGTAGGATTCCACCCAGAAGTTTGTTGTAGATCTTCAGGAAATCCCAACTAGATGAAATAGATATCTTGTAACCTGCAATGATTTAAAAATCCCCCTCGTTAGCCCCAACAATTTGATAAGATAGGCTTGATGTGTAATCCTAGAAATGGTGACCAATGAAAATCAAACTCTTGTTTAATCTACCAAATTAAACTTTGTAGTAAAAAAAATGCACTAGAGAAAGAAAAATTGACAAGATAAGGTGAAAGGTTTCATCTTGACCATGTTGTCTATTAGGCTTTGTATTCCAACAATACAATCTTGGAGAAAAATACAAAATCATATCGACCCCTCTACCTCTAGCTACACCTAGCTTACAAAACTAAATTTATAACTAAAAAGTGGAAGTCAAGAAATCTTAGTTATAAATAGATAGGAGAGAGAAAATTCAAATAAATGCATACTTTTTGGTAACTAGAGAAGAGGAGATTTCAAATGCAATTGGTAGGTTTAAAAATGAATTCCACAATCTTTTCTAACATCAACATTACCGTGAATTCTGAATTCTTAAATGAGGAGTTGTATAGAAAATTACACATGCCTAAAAGTGAGGCAAATTATATACTCAAGATTAAATACCTAGATAATCACATAAAGTTTCTACATTCTCTAGCATTGGAACCTACAATTTTTCTGCATTCTTTCCAAGTGTAACCTAGAGCTTCCCGTGTTGTCCACCATATCATTTGGATTTGTGCATTCTCTTACATTGATAGTGTTAGAAATAGTTCAAAGAGATAACTGAGAGGGGGGGTGAATCAGTTATCTACAAGATTCAATTCTTTTTCCAATTAAGTATATAACAACATTAAGCATAAATACAATATGAGAACACTTAACACAAGATCACAATTTTGGTTACTAGGAAACCCAAATAGGTAAAAAAGCTAGTGGGAATTAGCACCCACTATAAACTACACTAGAGTATTATGATCCCTATTAGAAGATCCTACAACCCTATTAGGAGTTGATCTTTACAATGCATTAAGTATAGTGACCTAGTCAAGGGTTGGACCCTGTTAGGAATCTTTTACAATTAACCCTATTAGGGGTGAGGACACACTGTTCGGGAGCACACTGCTCAAAGGGGTGAAGGCTGCAACCTTATGTTTAACAGATACACACTATATCTGGATCTTTGGTGAACTATGAGGTAGAACTGCTATCTTGATTAGTTCCCATGAATAGCATACACTTTCTTCTTTAGCACATAAACCTTCTATTGATGGCATAATACTTCACATTCTCTGCTCTGCTCTTATCTTTCAACTGTTTGTCATACTTAGCAATCACAAATGACTGCCTATAAATATCTTTCTCTAAATGATATAATCAAGTCAACCTGTTAGAACTTCCTCAAAATCATTTTAAAGAAATAATACAACTCTCTAATAACATCGTAGTCGGCTATACTAAGCATGCAACACAAAATGGGACCGCCCAATTCAATATGAGTAGACGTGTCGCTTAACACAGTCGGCTCCACAAAATTAACTCAAACTTTATTCTCATGGTGAATTATGCCATGTTCTCTTAACCAAATATTCTTAACTCTTATCCAAACATAAATCCAAGCATGCATATCCAAATGATAGGTACAACTACCACAATAATATAAACATTGTCGGCTTCACCAGATAAACTTAGGAAACTATGACTGTCAACTAAAGACTTCATAACTCATCATGTACTGCACATCTGACTCTACATCCATGAACATATCATCATACACATGTCTATAACATAAATATAAACGTCCAATGCTTCATATCAACCATATTGTAAATCACATACATAACTCTTCATGGGACTTGTCATGAACACTCACTGATACAAACAACTGTAATATTGTTTTCACTCAAAATCAATCTTTGCATCTATGATATCATGTTGATAACATATCTAAGAGCCATATGCTCAAGGATATTTCCATCAGGATTCCACACACATTGCTTACCATATGTTGTCATCAATGACAAACATACAGTTAGCAATCTGGCTTGCTGGCAAATCTCCAACAATCTCCCCCTTTGGCATTGATGGAAACATATGGAATGAAAAACACCACCAATCCAAATGTACAATTCTTTTATAACATACTTTATTTCCTCAGCAAAACTCCACTAAGGATGAATTCTCCATCTCTTATTTTTTTGTTTCTTCTTGCCGAATACTCACTCCCCCTTTCTACAATTCTTTTATAACATTCTCCATTTCCACAACAAAACTCCCCCAAGGATTAATCCTCCATCTCTTACTATTTTGTTTTTCATGACTGTATACTTACTCCCGCTTTGATATCAATGGAAAAGGGTGCCAAATAATTAAGCACTGGTACTACTCCTAAAGTAGAGTAGTCAATCCTTCATCAATCACTAAGGACTGATGTACTCCTACAAACTCTAATCAGATTTAGGGAAGGGAATTACTCCTAGCTTCTCCCTAAGATACTCAAATGTATCCTTAGGTAAAGGCTTTCTAAATATGTCTAAAAGATGATCTTTTGTACTCACATAGTCTAACTTTACTTCTTTATCTACCATTTTCTCTCTTAGGAAGTGATATTTTATCTCAATGTGTTTTGTCTTTGAATGCATCACAGGTTTCTTTGACATATTGATAGTGTTAGTGTTATCACAATGAATAATAATAGGATAATCAATATGAATACCAAAATTTGTTATCATCTGCTTGATCCACACAATTGTAGAACAATTTAATATTGTTGTTGTAATACCCCAAAAATGGACTATAGGTTCATTAATCTCCTACATCGCCAATACGAATGAAATCGACATCAAAGTCCTAACCTAAGACACATCAACACATTATTGAATCTTAATTGATTATCATAAATTATGCATTGGGGAATATTCCTAGTAATATTCCTAATTATCCTAATTATCTTTGATTTGATGATTATTTGGCGATAAATCCTATTTATCCTAAAGTTTGATTAATTGAATATTCTCAATATTTAATTAATTAGATTTAATTCTGCCACTTAATTGTTTAATTGAAGTTAATTATATTTATTCTTAAATTATATTATTTAATTTTGATAATAAATCCAAAATCCTATGAATAATTGATTAAATTCTTATTTAATCAATTAAAGCAAGTTGTCAATTTTAATAATATTATTTTTGAATAAAAGTTTGATTTAATAATTGATTAACCCATAAATCAAATAATTTATTTTTCAAATCAGTTAAGTTGGAAATAAATCACTTTATTACTAAATTAATTCATAAATAAAACATGCACAATCAAAAAAAAGTAGACAACTATCAATTATCAATTAAAGCTAAACTCTATTTTGAGTTGATCTCTGCTTTTGCATGTTTTTGTGAGTTTATTATCCTTTATTTAAAAATAACTCAAAAATCAACCTGAGTTATTTGAGTGATTTATGGATTTTTTTCATGCACCTCCAAAGCCCTAGATTTCTATAAATTAAGGTTTCAGCTCTTCATTATCAATCCATCCATCCACAAATTGCACACTCACGCTGTCAAATTGAAGACTGAAGAATCGATCTTGAGAATTCAAGTTGTTGTGAGATTTTCATTTGTTATTGCATAGTTTTCATATCATTTCTTAGCTTAGTTTGCGTATCAATTTTTCATATCATTGTTAGCATAGATTCATATCAAGTTTTCATCATAATTGCACAGAAAAACCAAAAAAAAAAAGATTAGTTGCATTCATTCCATATCTAGATTTTGCATTCAAATCCTTTGTTTAGGTGTCGTCAAGGTCACTGATCTTGGTATTGTGTACACCAAAATGTGGTACACTTCTGTGAATCCTTATATGCAAGGAGACTCAAGAATGAGCCCTCACAAACCGATTCATAGCTCTCTATCTGAGTGTGGCAGAGATTTGATGTTGAGGTCCTCAGAATGACCCAGTTACTCGTGCAAGTACACATTCAAAATGAGAGATTCGCAGATGAATAGCAAGAATGCTAATCTCTGTTGAATCTAATCCATGCATGTAAACGAAAACTAATCTAAATATGATTGCAATGCATTAAATAAACTAATTTATTCAAATGAAATATATCTATATGCAATGCAATGAATTAAACTAAAATGCTTTGAAATTAAACTAACATGCAATGAAATTAAACTAAATGTAAATGTGCAAGCTAAATGATCTCAAAAGCTCAAGAAAATCTATAGCATAAGGATGATATGAAAATTCATGGATTTTTAACTAAGAGCGAGAGGGCTCATTTTATAGAGAAATGTGGATTTGAATGCAAATCTAGAAGCAATGTGGGATAAATGGAAAAGAGGAAACAAATGTCATTTTTAGAAGGTTTGTAGGAAAATGGAATTTCATTTTTTTTAATAATCGATTTGTTTCCTTTTCCATCACAAAAGATATTTTGAGAAGATATTTTATTTATTTAATTTAAAAAAATAATATCTCTCCTAATTAAATAAAATAAAATTATACAATTTAAAGATAAATATTAATGAAATAAAATAAAATCATTTAATTAAAAATGAATTTTAATTAAATAACTTTATTTTAGTTAAGAAATATTTATTTCAAATAAATAATATTATTTTATTTATTTAAAAGGGATTTATTTTTCTTAATTAATTAAATATTCAAACCTCAGGAAGAAATGAAATAATTCAAATGGTTACGATTTGATCAAAGAAGTTTAATTCGAATATGTTGCAAAGCATTTATTCAGGGGTTGATTTTTGATAATTGAATAAATGGGGCCCAAATTCTACGTGACCATTTTAGGGTGCATACATTTGCCCCTCTTTGACAAATGTGAGGTCAACTCAAGATCACATGTAGTCAAAGAATGAAATTGAAGTGTGAGATCGATTTGGTTTCACAAAACAACCCAGATGTGTGTTCGACAGATGGGAACACATCAGGACAAGCATAAGCTAAAGCTGAAGGATGAGACATAGCTGAATCAAGTCCAAAATAGGAGATAAGAATCTCAAGCAAGGTTGCCCCAAGAGAAGCAATTGATAAATTGATAAAGCTGAATCAAGGATTGAAGTTTGATAGGTACTGCCCCCTCGTGATTGAAATCGAAATGAGATAGAGGAGAAATAGTAAATTGATAAATTTGATCAAATCGAACTAAAGATAAGGTTCTTGATATAAGATGAAAGATATATAAATCATAGAACTAAGGTAGATTACCAAGAAAGATTATGCCCCAAGGTTGAATTAGAAGAAAAGAAGTGAGGTGAAAGCAAATGGAAGATAGAAGTTTGGAAGAAATGGAAAGAAATGGAGAGAAGAAAGAGAATTTGCCTCCAGAAAGAAGATGCCCCAAAATCAATCAACTGTTTAAGATAGGGAATTTTGATTGAGATCACGAAAGAAGATAAGGAAATGAATATCAAATCATGACCACAGTTGACTGAAAGTCCACAAGAAAGATGAAGGAAACCCTCTCAAACTCATAATGTAGCCTAAAAATGCAAATTTAATATGAAGTCTAAATAATGCAAGCTACATGAAAATGCAAATGTGTACTTGCAATAGGGTAACGTATGATTTTTGTGTTCATCATTCATTAGAGAATGTAAAAGAACTTATTTTCATCATAGGGCCATTATTACCGGACATTGGACGATCACACAATCATCACTAGTCACAAATGCAACTATGAAGATATGAATGTGATTGATATCAGATTGGAATGTGGAAAGGTTCTAACATGAGCATCAAAGACATAAAGGTCAAGATGACTACAATGTTAGCTTACCTAATTTAATGTAGCAAAACCATGCTCGCATCAAGGCATAAATGCCAGGATGACCATGAGAATGGTTGTGCAAAAAAAAATAGTCAAGGATGATGCCTTAAATCTCCTAAGTGTGTCAAGGAGACAACAAGAGACATTGAAGAGGTTCAAGATGACACCCACAAGTAGAAAGCAAAATAAAAACATGCCCCATGCCCCAAGTCCTCTATCTATGCATCATAGAGAGACTTATTAGACAAGGACACTCAACGCAAATCAATATCAGTCAGCACACAAAGAAAAGATCAAGACATATCTCAAACATTAAGTGTAGCGTTTAAAAATTTTAGAGTGTAAATTAATACTGAGTTTCGAGGATAAGGATCAAATTCTTGCTAGTAGGTAAGATCACATGACCAAACTAGATAAGACCAAATTGATAAGTGTTGAAAAATACTCGATATCGGGGGTTGTGTTGAAAAACACAGTTGGGTTGGTGTTGAAAAACACCATTTGCAAGGTGTCCTAAAGACAAGCATATCCAAGAGACCAACGCTAACACAGTGATGCCCCCTAAACAAAGACAAAGACCAATTCCAAACCAAGGTGACAAGGACAAGGCATGATGGAGAAAGGCTAAGTGTCGAGGACACATGCTAAGAAATAGGGGTGCAAAGGTCTCAAGTAGCACCTGTTTCCAGGTTTTCACCACTTGGAAGAATTTTTTTGAGGACTTTTATAATTTTTTTGTATTTTTGCTACCAAGGCACCTATTTCCAGGTTTTCACCAAGGCACTTTTTCTATTTTTTTTTTTTTTTAATTTTTTGTATTTTTGTATTTTTTTTTTGGAGATACATCAAAGTGCCTATTGCTAGGTTTTCACTAAGATGATCATTTTTTCAGGACATTTTCTGATTTTTAGAATTTTTTCAACATCATATATGAATTTTTTTGGAATTTTTTCAGGATTAATAAGGTATATACTGTGTGTGTGAAAATTGTACCTGATCTGTAGACACAACACTCAGTAAAACATTAGAGGTTAGCAAAAATCAAAATCATGCAAAATTGAAATCTAATCTAACCAAGCGATTTACTGCCTTCTAGTAGGTGCGAGATTAATGTTCTCAGACTGTAATCGAGATCAGTGACCTAGACGACACCTAAATGAAGGATTTGAATGCAATTGATCTAGATATGAAATATGAATGCAATTAATCTATTTTTTTGATATTTTCTATGCAATAAGAATGATAAAAATTGATATGAATCTATGCTACATGAAATTGATATGCTATGAATCTAACAATGATATGTAATATGAATGCAAAAATAAGATTGATCTCACAAAAATGTCGATTCGCAAGAGCTTTGATTCTTCAATTCCAATTCTCCAGTGTGATTGTGCAAAATATGAGATGATTTGTGAAGAGCTAAAGCTTTAATTTATAGAAATCCAGGGCTTTGGAGGTGCATGGGAAAAAGCCATAAATCACTCAAATAACTCAACTTGATTTTTGAGTTATTTTTAAATAAAAGATAATTAACTCACAAAAACATGCAAAAGCTAAGTTTTAACTCAAAATAGAGTTTAGCTTTAATTGATAATTGATAGTTGTTTGCTTTTATGATTGTGCATGTTTTATTTATGAATTAGTTTAATAATAAAGTGATTTATTTCCAACTTAACTGCTTTTAAAAATAAAACAATTGATTTATGGGTTAATCAATTATTTAATCAAAATTTTATTAAAAACTATATTATTAAATAATGACAACTTGCTTTAATTAATTAAATAAGAATTTAATCAATTATTCATATGATATTAGATTTATTGTCAAAATTAAATAATACAATTAATAATAGATATAATTAAATTTAATTACACAATTAAGTGGCAAATATTAAATCTAATTAATTAAATATGAAAATATTCAATTAATCAAACTTTAGGATAAATGTGATTTATTGCCAAATAATTATAAAATTAAAGATAATTAAGATAATTAGGAATATTACTAGGAATATTCCCCTATGCAAAATTTAAGATAATCAATTAGATTTGATGATGTTTAGATGTGCCTTAGATTAGGACTTTGATGTCGATTTTGTTCGAATTGAAGATGTAGGAGATTAATGAACTTATAGCCCATTTTTGGGGTATTACATATACAAAGGATGCCCCCAGATAGAACGGGCATCAAGGATAGAACTTCTTCAGGTGCAAAACATTGATAGGCTAAGGGAGCTGCTCCCCCTCTTTAGTAGATAGTAGATAGGCACCTGTACCAAAAGCTTCTATGATAATGTAGGGTCCAAGCCAATTAGGTTCGAATTTGCCCTTTTGTTCTCTATTTTGTTGGTTCTTAGGATTCTCTCATAGGACAAGATCTCCTACGTGGAATTCTCTAGGGCGAACCTTTTTGTTGAATGCCTTGGACATCCGCTTTTGGTAGACTCTCATATGGTCAAATGATGATTTATGCTTTTCATCCAGAAGTTCCAATTCTTGTAATCTCATGGTGCGATAGTCTTCATCTGTAACTAGACCTTTGAGAGAGATTCTAAGTGACGAAATCTCAACCTCTAAAGGTAACATTGCTTTAGCACTGTATGTGAGGGAAAAAGGAGTAGCCCCAGTTGGAGTATGAATACTTGTTCTATAGGCCCACAAGGCCGGGTTTATCTGTAGGTGCCATTCTCTACCATTCTTATGAACTGTTCTATGTAAAATCTTGACAATGGTTTTATTTGAAGCTTCTGCTTGACCATTTCCTTGCAGGAAGTAAATGGAGGACCAATGTTGTTTTATCTTAAATCTTTGGAAAAGTTGTGTAAGGTCCTTGTTTTTGAACTGACCTCCATTGTCAGTGATGATCTTAGATGGTACTCCATATCGATAGATGATATGGTTTAAAATGAATAAAGATATTGTCTTGCCTGAGGCAATAGAAAGTGGAACAGCCTCTACCCATTTTGTCAAGTAATCAGTAGCAGTGATAATGAACTTATGTCCACATGAGAAGTTGGGATGAATCTGCCCAACAAGGTCAAAGACCCATCATTGGAATGGCCAGTGAGATATAGAAGGAATTAGCTCCTGACTTGGAGCATGTATCAGGTGTCCATGTTTTTGACATTTTTCACAAGACTTGGAAAAAGATACCGCATCTATCTACATTGTAGGCCAATAGTACCCCACCCTAAGCAACCTTCGAGCCATGGAAAGACCATTAGAATGTCCCCCACATATGCCCTCGTGGATGTCAACTAGCGCTTGATCGGATTCCTTCTTTTCGAAGCACCTAAGAAGTGTTCCATCTAGACCCCTCCTATACAAATCACTCGAGATGAGGGAATGGCGAGAGGCATTACGGACAAGGTTTCTTCTTTCAGATCAGTTAAATGTGTCAGGGATGATGCCATCATGGAGATATGAGTAAATAGCACCATAGTGGGAGGATTCATGATTGACAAGGGTGCAAATGACATGATTTTCGGGTGAGTCAAATATGGGATGACGTAGCTCTTCCACCAGGAATTCATATCTGGACTCATGTTCTTCTAACTGAAGAAGTGAAGCAAGGGTGGCCATAGCATCAGCCGCTTTGTTCTTAGCCCTAGGGATTTGCTGAAAAGTGACAAAAGTAAAATACCATCTTAATGAATCAACCATTTTTTTGTAAGGTATCAACTTGTCATCTTTTGTTTGGTATTTCTCATTGACTTGATTAATGATTAGCTGAGAATCCCCATAGATATGCAGTTCTATGATATTCCACTCTATAGCCATTTTTAGTCCATTTGTTAAAGCCTCATAATCAGCTATGTTGTTTGTGCATGGGAAGAGTAACTTGTAAGATTTGGGAATAGTGTACCCATGAGGAGAGACAAACAACACACCAGCTCCAGAACCGTTTTGCATGTAGGAACCATCAAAGAATAGTTTCCAGGATCTCTCAGTCATGTACATAAGATGTTCATCTGGGAAATTGACTTGAATGGGCATATTATCTTGAATTGGGAAATTAGCTAGTTGATCTGCAATAACCTAGCCTTTGATTGCCTTGCACTCAATATACTCTATGTCAAATTCAGAAAGAATCATCATCCATTTAGCGAGTCTATCCGTGAGAGAAGCTTTGCCAAGCAAGTATTTGAGAGGATCTATTTTTTCTATGAGGCGTATGGTGTGCGCAAGCATATAGTGTCACAATTTTTGAGAGGCAAACACTACTGCAAGGCAAGCTTTTTCAATACTAGTATAATTGACCTCATAAGCAACAAGAGTGTAGCTAATATAATATATGGCCCTTTGTTTCCCTTGTTCATCTAATTGAGCCAACAATGCCCCCAGTGAAGATTTAGTTGCTAAGACATATAAAATGAGAGGTTTTCCTAGAATGGGAGGCATTAAAATGGGAGGATTTTCCAAGTATTCCTTTATTTGATCCATGCTCTTCTGGCAATCCTCATTCCAGACACACTGAACACCTTTATGTAAGTTTTTGTTAAAGGGTTTTTCTCTATTTGCCAATTGTGAAATGAACCTCCTTATAGATTGAAGGCATCCTTGAAGACTCCTCATTTGACTGATATTTTTGGGAGGTGGCATGTCTATAATGGCTTGGACCTTTTCAGGGTCCACTTCTATCCCTTCGGTTGAAATGATGAATCCCAATAATTTGCCAAAAGTAACACCAAATGCACACTTTTTTGGGTTTAATCTTAGTTGAAATTGTTCCATACGATCCAGAATTACTTCTAAATCAACTAGATGTGTTCCTCTTTTCTTAGACTTAACGAGGGTGTCATCCACATAATCTTCCATATTCTTATGCATCATGTCATGGAAGATGGTTGTCATAGCTCTTGGATAAGTAGCTCCTACATTTTTCAATCCAAAGGGCATGACATTCCAACAATAAGTACCCCATGTGCATGTGAATCTAGTCTTTTCCTGATCCTCAGGAGTAATCTTGATCTGATTATACCCATAAAAACCATCCATCAAGGAATAGATCTCATAGCCCACCGTCATGTCCACTATCATGTCTATGTTAGGAAGTGGAAAATCATCCTTTGGGAATGCTCTATTAAGATCTCTAAAATCTGTGCAGATTCGGATGGATTTATCATGTTTAGAAATAGGTACAATGTTGGAAATCTAGTCAGCATAGTCTATGGCTCTAATGAATCCTACACCAAGGAGATTTTCTAATTTAGCTTTCACTAAAAGAGCTATATGAGGTTGCATTTTTCTCAACTTTTGTTTGACTGGTTTCACACCTGGAGCTATGGACAAATGATGCATAATGAGATTAGTGTCCAACCCTGGCATGTCTAAATATGTCCATGCAAAATTAATTTTCTTCTTTTGGAGGAACTTAGTGTAGGCTTGCTTTTCTTGAGGTGATAAAGATTTAGCCAAGTGTACAATTTTTGGAGCCGCTTCTGTACCCAAATTAACATCTTCTGTAGGTTCAACCAATACTGATGATCTATCCTAAAAATAGCTTGGGAGACTATCAAGTACCTCATCTGTAGGTGCCTCATAGAATTTTTCACCTTTGGATACATCTTTTATTTTTACTTTTTTTGGTTCTGACACTGCCACACAGTGGTTTTTGCCATCAAAAATCATATTCTTTTTTTCTTTTCTTTTTATCTTGTGACCAAGGTACTTGATGTCAGGTTTTGTCATACTGGTAGTCGGTTCACTGGTGGAAGAGACTACAGGTGCAATGGCATTTAGATAGCAAGTGATCTCATAGTCATTGTGAAATGTCAAGAGTTGAGGCTCTTGATAACGTTGAGACCAATCAATAAGGTTGGGGTCAATAAGGGGTAGGTTAATGACTGGTTCAAGATTAAGGATATAGGTGATGTCATCTCTGGTGACTACAGAATTGGAGTCTGTCAAGTATCCCTCTAAGGTGTCTAAATCAGAATTTACACTATCAAGCGAAGAATCATCTACTAATGCAACACGTGGGTTCCAATCTTCTAATTTGACACATGACTCATCAGCTATGTCTGGTTGAGAACTATAAGCATGGACAACATCCATATCCAAGTCAACTATTGCATCTGAGAGTGAATCCCATTCAAACTCATGAGAGTCTATTTCTGAATTATTGTTGGGGCCTCGTGATGTAGAAGCCTCAAGATTTGGAAGAGTTTCCTCTCCTCTAGCAATTTTCTCAATCACAAAATTATTTGAATTATCACCATCCGTTGTTGCTGGGATGGAGACACTATCCATAGTCAATCTTGCATTCATATAGTCACTATCTATTGTAGCTGAGATAGGAGGACTATCAACCGTTAAATCTCTAGAATCTCCCCAGAGGAGATTTGTTGAAGGTACCCAATCATCTGTCATGGCGTGTTCATTTGTCAAATCTGGTACATATTCTATGTCATCTTCACTATCCCACCTATCAGGAATGGGGATAGTGCACTTGTTATTCTTCATAAAGCCTAGGCCAACCAGTTTCTTAGACTTACGTCCAAAAAGATCATGATTAAGTGGTTCAGCTCTAGCATCTAACCTGTGACTAAGAGGGCCATATCCTAGATAACCCATCTTCTTGACAAAAGTATATCCTCTCCCATAGGACTTAGGAGAGGGGGAGAAATTTTCTTTGTGCTGGTACTTCTCCTCTTCATATATCCAATCTCAAATAGCTACTTCCTCTTTTACATCTTGTATTGGTATTGAGGATTCAACAAACTTGTCAAATAGTGTCATTGCCAAAGAAGACGGTTTCATCTCCTATGAAGGTTTTCCATAGGACCTAGGGGAAACAGGCATCTTTGCAAAAGAGTCAAGTTGATACCCCCCCATGCCAAGGTCTAGTGATTTAAACTTGTCTTGACAGTCTGTTAAAGTTGCTTTATAATCCTCTACTTCTTGATTAAGAGGGACATGAACATTAGTTGAGATTGAATTAACTGATAAGGTGTTATCCCTTGGTATGCAAATTTCTACTCCATTGTAGGGGAACTTAACACATTGGTGGTAGGTAGACAACACTACCTACATGTCATGAATCCATGGTCTACACAATAAAATGTTGTATGCAAGGGGTCCAGTATCAACAATTTGGAATAAGATATCTTTTTCAACTGGGCCAATCCTGACAGGAAGGATAGCTAACCCCTTAGAACTTCATTCTGCCTCATCATAGGCCTTTATAGTGATCTTCTTTTTAGTGTCGATCACCTCCTCTGAATAGCCCAAAGTTTTTAACAAACTTAAAGTACAAATATTTAGCCCAGCACCCCCATCTATCAACACACGCCTGACATGGGTTTTATGAATCATTACTTCAATGTGAAGGGCAAGATTGTGTGGATGGCTTAGGGATTTGTCATCATCTTCCAAGAAAGAGAGGTAATGTGGGCTAGTAATGTGATTCACCATGCCTTGGAATTGGTCTATATCAATGTTGTTGGGGACATTTTTTGTGCGCAAAGTGTCCTCAAGGATCTGTTTATGTGTAGGGGACAACTCTAGAAGCTCCAAGATTGATATTTGTGTTGGAGTTTTCTGTAACTGATCTACAAGATTGTAGTTTGGTTTGGGAGTAGTGGTGGACTTGGTGACATTCTTGGATGTCACTTGCTTGGGTTTTCTGGATGGACCTGAACTCGGACCTCTAAGAATAATAGGGCCTTGACTCCTGGTAACAACATTAAGGGCTTGAGAAGATAACCTAGAATGAGGACCTCTCAGCACCACAACAGGTTCTTTGTCAAAGACAGGGGGAGAGTCATAACCATGTAGGTCCTTACTCCTCATCATATTAACACTTGGCTCCACAACTTCAAGCATGTTTACCACATTTTTTTCCACTGTGTAAGTGTAGTTGATTGCAGACTTGCCATCCTTTGGTTTAGAGGTTTCCCCCTTGTCATACCTAGGCAACGGCTCTTTAAATGCTTTTTGATCAACATTGGTGTTTAGTCCATCCACCTTAAGCTTTCCATTCTCAATGAGATCTTGGATAATGTGCTTGAGTTTCCAACAATTCTCAATGGTATGCCCAATGCCATTATGAAATGTGCAGAAAGCCTTCTCATCCCACCAATGTGGCTTAATGTCCTGGATGTAATGTTTTGCAAGATCCTGAGGATGTGCCAAGTTTTTAGCAATGAGAGTTTTGAGAACATCCTCATATGAGTCACCCAATTTTGTAAATTGCTGCTTCTCCTTTTTCAGCCTCTCCTGATATCTTGGTTTACTTTCTTGCTGAGGAGGTGCATTGAGCTTCATAGCTTGAACTGCACTGGACAAGTGAAGGACCCCTTGATCTTTAGGTTGGGGAGAGTCTACAACTCCATCATTGACAACTTGTTTGTTCTTGTTCCAATTGTTATTCTTCCCTTTATCCTTGTTGTTGTGTTGACCATTGTTGCCATTGTTGCTATGTTTGGTCAAAATGCCTTGTTCTTTTAGAACATCCTCAATGCGGCATGCAGTTTCAACCATGGTATCAAAGGAATTGAAGACTATCTTTTTCATCTCATATCTCATTTCAGGCACCAAGTTACTGACAAGTATGTCAATCTTTTCATCCTCATGGATCATCCTAGGATACCAAGAGCACTCTCTCCTTCACCTTTGCAAGAAGGTAACAAATGGTTCCCCTTGATTTTGTTTCAAGTTGCATAGGTCCAACATAGTAACAAATCTTGATAGATTATATGTGAAGTGTTGAAAAAATCTATGAACAAGTTCTCTAAAAGTCTTGACAGGGGGAGTGATATTGGTAAACCATTCCATTGCTTGTCCTTTAAGACTTCTAGGGAATAACCTCATCAAATAGTAGTCATCCTAATGGAATTCAAAGCTCATAGTATAGAACTGGCGCACATGGTCGTGTGGATCACTAGTGCCATCATATTTATCGTATTGAGGGAATTCCACCCTTCTTGGAAAATCCTTCATACTCACACTCTTGTCGAATGGATTAGGACAAATCGAGTCTAGTGAGAATGAGCTCTTAGGTTGCATCATTTTCTCCATCTTTTGCTTCATTTGGCGGATTTCTTCCTCTTAAGAGGGATTTTGCTTTTGTATTTTGTTGTCCACATCAAAATTATAAGGGACTCTGGCACCCTTATTGATTAGACTTTCCAAGAACTTATCTTTGTTTTGTTCCAAATACCTCTCCACATACTGTTGGGAGATAGGCTCTTGTTGTATTCACATGAAGTCTTGAGTATCAAGGTCATAATGCGAGTTACCACCTCCATGTTGGGAACCATGATGTACATGTTGGGAGTGTGGTCTTGAGTTTCTGGGAGGGGTTTGCCTCCTATAGTGAGCATACTGAGAGGCCCTTCTTCCTCTAGGACTAGGAGATCTAGGAGGGGTTCTTGATCGCCTTCTACTTCTTGGTGTTCTGGAAGGGGTGGAGGGAGAAGAATTATTTCCACTATTGGCACCCCTATTATTGAATTGGGTATTAATTTGTTGGGCTAAAAGCCTATCTTATTCTTCTTGAGCAAGTTTCCTTTGTACTTCCAATAAAGCTTGGCTCTATGCCTCATGCTATCTAAATTTTTCTTGTTGTGCAGCTTGCTCATCTAAAAAGGCTTTCTTCTCACACTCAATCCTTTTAAGCCTTTCACTTGTATGCCTTGAGATTTTTCAAAGTGGAGAGTTTGGTCTTGAATGTTTGTACAAATCATTGGTATATGTTGCATTAACATGAGCATCACTAGGTTCATTGTCTTGGTCTTCATGTTGTGACCATTGTTCTAGGTGAGCTCATCTCTCATGCCTTTCGGCTCTTTTATGTGCATCTAGGTACCTAGTGTTGATGGGGGGTGAACTAGGTTGAGCATCATGAGAGGAATTACCAAACAAAATCTTGTCTCTGTGTCTTTCATAGATATCATCAAGAGTTTGATCCATGGCTTCCCTCTCTCGCAGAGTGATAGTATAACTCATATTCATACCTGAGTGGGAAGGTGCTGAGGGGGTACTCAAATCACTAAAATGGCTCTTTGGGTCAAACCAAGTTTCAGAATTACTCCTAGGTGACTGGTCAAATATTGGTTCCTTTTTCCTTTCTCTTTTGACGAGTCTGAACTGGGGGTAGTTGGTTGAAGACTGTCTGAGGTCTCTTTCCTTGGCTCACTTGATATGTTGTTGTTACTGACATGAAAGGGAGAGTTCAGGTAAATAAATAATTCTAAGAAATGGCAATACTAGACTAGGATAGTAAAAGTTCTCTCTTGTCCGAGAGAGATGGTGAAATAGAACTGTTGCAAATAGGTGCAAACCAACACTGCCACAAAGGTGCTCAATTCTTGGGTGAATACCCTAGCACATATGGATCAAGAGGATGACTTACACAATGTATACTGAGTTTGAATTGTATGAAAATGGGTGGATGAAGAGATTACTAGCACTCTCCAAGTGTGTTATCAAAGAGTCTAAAAATTTATCTATTTGACAGGAACAGTTCCTGATTTGCCAATCTCAAGAAAAATCACTTATGAGATCAAGGATCACTAACTCAAAATTTCAAGGACACAAGAACCCTAAATACAAAATAGGTCTCTAGAACTAGGACAAGTCACCTAATCAAAGAACTCAGTATTTTAGTTTGTTGTTCGTTTTCAAAGATCAAGCAAGTATATCAATGGATTTTGATCAAGCACATAAGACAACAATCAGGGAGTTAAAGAAAGCAATTGTCTTCAAAAAATGAGAAAGGGGCAAAGCAACCTTGCACATGAACAAGAATAGTGACTTAGTATGCTACTCATTAAAGATTCTACTTGTGTATGTTCTTGAGAATGTTTTAGCAGGCACTTAGAACACAACAACATCCTAGCAAGCTGTCTACAAGGATATACATGGCTTTTCTAAAGGGTGTCCTCGATATATGCAAGGTACGTGAGGCCCAAATCCATAGATGAGAAGAATCAGAAATCACACAGCCGGGGGGAGACGATAACCCAAATCTCCTCCTTCACTTCTCAAAGGTATAAAGTTCTTTGAGCCTTAGCCAAGAGTGAAATCTAACTCATTCCCAAGAGAGGTGTCTTTGGATTCACCTCCCAATATTTATACTTTGTCAGAACATGGGAGTTAAGGTCATCCCTTGAGGTGATGAAATCCCCAAGCAGGCCTTCTAAAAATGAAAAAGTAAGTAATTCTCTATCAAAAAGTATTGGAAAGCACTAAAGGTGGAACACTTAATGCTTATAGAAAATATGAGTTGAGTCCACAAGGTGGAATACCTAACACCTCACACAAGCTACAAATGAGTCCACAACCTAGAAAACAAGTGAGTTCCAGAAAGCACAAAAGGGTTGCCTAGTGGAACAATTAACGCTTCTTTCCTGTAGAACCCTCCCCTTTAATGTGGCACTGATCTTGCAACCACAGGGTGGAAATGAGGGGCCGGTGGATTAGCGAGTCCAATAACCCAAGATAGCAATCTAGATCAATCACAAGCAATCTAAGACTGCTAATCAATACTACTCACAAATGAAAAAGGGTTGAACAATGGAATATTTAACTTTCCAAGTAAACATAGAGTGAGTCCACAAAGTGGTGCATTTAACTCCCTATGTAAACAAGGAATGAATCCATGCCCTCAATCACTCAATGAGATATTTGATATTGGAACCAAGAATTACTTAAGGTTTAAACACAAGCATTCACTTACACAAACTTGTATGAAAGCAAATCTATGTTCATTCATTTCCCATTAAGAGCATCAATTGAAATGTGTTCTATGAAAGCATGTAAACACTCAAGCCAAACACATGAGAGGTTCAATTTTAATCTCAAAATCCAAATGTTGTAAAGATGGAACAAAGTACCTCAAGCAATTTTAAGCATTTTCCATGAAAGCAAGAGCACCTTCAAAACAACTTGTTAGACCAACAAGGGTTAGGAAAATCCAAAATCTAATAATGGTTAGCACATGAAAAATCAGCTAATTTGCAAAAGTAACTAATCAAATGACAAAATCTAAAAATGAAACCATCATGGTTGGATTAGGATCGAAAAGACCTTTCCAACGATATATCACACTTAAACAGCAAACAAACTAATGAATCTGGAATTCTGGTCTCTCTTTGTCGC
The DNA here is from genome assembly GCA_027943335.1 of Chamaecyparis obtusa. NCBI lineage: Eukaryota > Viridiplantae > Streptophyta > Pinopsida > Cupressales > Cupressaceae > Chamaecyparis > Chamaecyparis obtusa. Next base: position 840,412 of record BSBK01003611.1, on the reverse strand, counting down.
AAAATTTTGCACGAGACAGTACAGAGGTCGCGAGAAAGTACAAAATCTCACGTGACACAGAACATAGGCCCGTGCGAGGAAGCATAGAAGCTGGCATGAGACAGAACATAGGCCCACGCGAGGAAGCACAGAAGCTCGCGTGAGACAAAAAACAAGCCCACGCGAGGATGTATAGAAGATCGCGCGAGATAGAATGCCCGTGCGAGGAAGTACAAGAGTTCACGCGAGACTTTGTGACAGTGATGCATGAAAGTACGGACAATGCATGAAAATCACAAAAAAAATTTAGAACAACCAAAACATGCAGTAGAAACGCAAGAAAATAAGGACAAAACAGAGCTGTCTTGCCCCACGGTGGGCGCCAAAATGTGTACACCAAAATGTGGTACACTTCTGTGAATCCTTATATGCAAGGAGACTCAAGAATGAGCCCTCAAAAACCGATTCACAACTCTCTATCCGAGTGTGTACAGAGATGTGATGTTGAGGTCCTCAGAATGACCCAGTTACTCGTGCAAGTACACATTCGGAATGAGAGATTCGCAGATGAATAGCAAGATTGCTAATCTCTGTTGAATCTAATCCATGCATGTAAATGAAAACTAATCTAAATATGATTGCAATGCATTAAATAAACTAATTTATTCAAATGAAATATATCTGTATGCAATGCAATGAATTAAACTAAAATGCTTTGAAATTAAACTAACATGCAATGAAATTAAACTAAATGTAAATGTGCAAGCTAAATGATCTCAAAAGCTCAAGAAAATATGTAGCATAAGGATGATATGAAAATTCATGGATTTTTAACTAAGAGCGAGAGGGCTCATTTTATAGCGAAATGTGGATTTGAATGCAAATCTAAAAGCAATGTGGGATAAATGGAAAAGAGGAAACAAATGTCATTTTTAGAAGGTTTGTAGGAAAATAGAATTTCATTTTTTTCATTTTTTTTAATAATTGATTTGTTTCCTTTTCCATCACAAAAGATATTTTGAGAAGATATTTTATTTATTTAATTTAAAAAAATAATATCTCTCCTAATTAAATAAAATAAAATTATACAATTTAAAGATAAATATTAATGAAATAAAATAAAATCATTTAATTAAAAATGAATTTTAATTAAATAACTTTATTTCAGTTAAGAAATATTTATTTCAAATAAATAATATTATTTTATTTATTTAAAAGGGATTTATTTTTCTTAATTAATTAAATAAAATTAATTAAATATTCAAACCTTAGGAAGAAATGAAATAATTCAAATGGTTACGATTTGATCAAAGAAGTTTAATTTGAATATGTTGCAAAGCATTGATTTAGGGATTGATTTTTGATAATTGAATAAATGGGGCCCAAATTCTAGGTGACCATTTTAGGGTGCATACAGGTATAATCTGAGAATACATACTCGCATCTACTAGAAGGCAATAAATCGCCTGGTTAGTTTAGTTTTCATTTATTGCATGATTTTGATTTCAACTAACCTATAATGTTTTACTAAAGTGTTGTGTCTACAAATTTGGTACAAAATTCACACACATTTTTGGCGCCCACTGTGGGGCCCTAAAACGGGTTTCCCTTCACAATTTTATCAATTTCTATCATTTTCTTGTCTTTTCCTATTCCCAGCTATGATTTTTATTCTTTGTCTGTACAATTTTCGTATGAGTTTTTTCAGAAACTCATACCAGGAGATACCCACTGTCATACGATAGTTGATTTGATCGAGGATCGCATAAGCAAAAACCCATTGTGATCTAGAAGCTTGATTATCCTTTGATATGATTCCCAATGTCATACGAGTTTTTGGACTGTTGTCTGGAAGGTAACCCACTATCATACGAGTTTAAGTGCCAGGGTTCAATTTTCGTTTCACTTTTTCAGGTAGTTTGTTAGATTTGGTTTTCAGATTTTGACTAACAGCTAACACTAACAATTGAAATTCTCTATTATTGATTGATTTTCACTAGTTTTTGATTGGAAAAAGTGCAAGAATTGCTAAAAATAGGTAAGAATCTACTAAGCACATTGTGAGGAATTAAGGTAACCTTCTCAGCTGATAACATTTTGATTTGGATTAAAATGAACATCTTGCATGCCTAGCTTGAGTTCCTTTCTTTTCCATATCACACATTTCATTTGGGTTGTAAAAATGAACATAGATTTGCTTTCAGCATCTTTGTTACACATAGTAATTAGGCCCTATGAACACTATTCGTAGCTCTTGAGAGAGTGAATTTCCAGTGAAATTCTTGTCAATGAAGGAACCCTTGTAGGTAGGGAGGATATTGAGGGAGTCTCACATTCCACTAGATCCGTGTCTTTTCAACTTTTGATCGATGCATTCTCTCTCTGAAGAGGTTGATAGATCATAAGGGGTTGATGTCATAGATACTTGTGAGATAATCTTGTTCTTAGCATGTTGGATTAATATATCTACTTTGTTTGGGTTAAAAGTGAAAAGGCTAGAGGACTATACTCTACTCCCTTTGTGGGTAGTAACAGAAACTCAAATCCTTGAATCTAGAACTAGTCTCCATGTGGTATATCTTGTGAGTCACCTTTAGAGAGGGTTAACCATAGTGGACATTCCCTTAATTGGGTCAACCACATTAATGAAACCTCAAGCGATAATAGCCATTTTCACCATGGTAGTGACAACCGCTATATAAATATCCTGTTGGAAGAAATCTCCACATGTGTGGTCTCTTTTTGGAGTGTCAGATCTCCCTAGTAGATCCTAAAGATTAATTTCTTAGACTGTGTCAAAATCCTGGTGCACCTGGATTGGAGTTCACCCTCTTGGATCATAAAAGTTGCAGAGTCAAACCATTACTAAAAACCCTAGTGAGGTCAAATTTTCATTTTCTAGGAATATGTGCATTATTGCAAAACTTTTTGGAACATACACAATTAGCAATTCTAAGGATTAGCACAAATAAGTCACTTGATTGTTCATGTGCAAGGTTTCTTTTGCCCTTGTTCATTATTTTCAAACATTCTTGAAATCACTTGCTTGCTATTTTGTGTGCTTGCTTATCTATCCAGTTACTGAGAATGAACAAATCTATTATAATCCTCAAATCTAGACATTGAAGTTTGCAAACAATCTAAAACTGAAAACCCAAAATTTGCAAAAATTGAAGTAAAACACCTTTCTGGAGTCAACAGTCATTTTGTAAAGTCAGAAAGTCATATGAATTTTGGCTATTATCATTTCAGAACCCCCAGTAGGGTATCAGGTATATTGTCGTACGAGTTTTGTTGCTAGTCAATTTCAAAAAGTCAAAATTCCTGCTATCAACTGTCGTGCAAGTTTTGCAATAATCGTATGAGTTTTTCAATTATCATTTCATGCTATACCCATTGTCGTACGAGCCTACAGAGAGTCGTTTGAGAAATTTCAAAAAGTTGTCAGAACTATCAGAGACCCAATTGTTCCAGCCTATTTCTAGAATCTGTCAAACAAATCATTGTGTCAGGAATAGATAAACAAATACTGAGAATCCAATCATTTTCCTAAAGTGGCCTTTTGAATCTGATTTAGCCTTCTATTTAATTGATTTGAGCCTTTATCATCTTGTGTCAAAACCTTGTCATAACTATCAATCTTCAATCAATCTTCAAAAATGACTAAGTGTTGTGAACTTGTGTCCGCTATCTTTTGGGAATCTACCCATACATCTAGGGCATAATATTGCTCATCTAAGTCAAATCTATGCTTCAATCAATCAAACCTTGACAAGGTTGTGTCATCTAATCATCTTGATTCATTTCCTTCTTTAGTTGTCTTCATCATATTCTTTCGATTCACCCAAGGTTAATGGTGGAAACTAGAGCTTCCTCTCACAAGAAATCGGGAGAAGCACTTAACATCGGAGCTTTGTCTACTCACGTAGGTCCAAATTTTGAGCAACTCTACAATTCTGGTCTTTACAAAGATGACGGTGCTAGCAACCTTTGATTAAAAACTCGTTACATTCCTCCTTCATCAACTCACGGAGGTACCCAAAAAACCCCACATCAATCTATCCCAAGTAAGACTCTTCAAAGAATTTTGAGTCTAGATTAGGAACCCACACCTGAAGAAATTGCTCAATATCAAAAATGATGATAACTTCAAATGAATGATGAAGCATTTCTTGAAAGAAGAGAGAGAGGCATACTTTTTACAATTGGCTCATCAAGGAGCTAAACTTCCTCCCAACTTTAATGTTGAAGATATCATTACACATGAGGAAGAAACTCCACTCACAGCTATGATGAAACAGATGCACACCAATGCAAGTCAAGCTTAATAACCTTGAGAAAGAAAAGGAACCCAAGGAGTTCTCCATGGAGGCCCTATGTCCTTTCCCATTTGACAAAGACTTGTACATGCCGCCATTCCCAAAAAGAGTGGAGATGCCTAAGTATGATAAGTATGATGGACACTTAGATCCCCAAGATCATGTCAGGGAATTCCATACACAATCTATGGATTTGATGCACGAACCAACCTATCTGATGCATCTCTTTCCTCAATCTCTAGGAGGAGAAGCCATTCATTGGTTCTCTAGATTGCCTTCTAATATCAAAACTTTTGAGGAGTTGATCAAATTATTCTATCAGAAATACTCCTACAACATTCAACATCCAGTCACCATGATTGATATCTATAATCTCAAGCAATATCTAGGTGAACCATTCTTGACATTTCTCAAGAGATGGAGGAAGAAATTCTCTCTATATGCTAGGCCTATTCTAGAAACTGAGAAACTGGAAATCTTCATCAATAATCTTGTCCCAGAGATCAATTATCCTTTACAAATGCAAGATCATACATCTTTTGATAAAATGGTTGACAATGCAATCAAAATTGAAAAAGTACTTGTAAAAAAAGGAGACATCACACTTCAAAAGGACAAGTATGAATCTAGATCCAATTCTAAAGATAAGAACAAAAAATGGAACAAGAATAAGGGCATCGTCATAGATGGTGTTGTTGATACTACCCATGCCCCATCAAAGGCACTAGCTTTCAATTTAACTATTGGTACCCAAGCCATAAAAGCTTCAGAATAAAAGGTGTCTGAATCATCTCAAAAGAAGCCAGAATATAAAAAGTGGTCCGCTGATAATAAATGAATGTTCAATCCTCTTTGAGAATCTTTAGAATCAGCTATGAGAATTTTTTTGGCCAATAAAATCATCTCCTTTCCTGAGATCCGACCATCTGATTCTGAACCTAAACCAAAATGGTGGAGAGAGAATGAATTCTATGATTTCCATCGGGGTAAAGGTCACAAAACTAATAACTAATTATGCTTGAAACATGCTATCCAAGATCTGATTGATAAGGGAGATATCACCATTGACAATCATAAGAGCAATAATGATCATACAGTATTCACAAAACCATTTCTGAAACATGGTCAAGAAGTTTCATCTTCTCAGCCTACTATGGGGGCAAAGGTCAATTATGCTTACCCTGGAAATAATGTTGTTATCAATATGGTTGAACCTTGTCTCTCTAAACATTGCAATGTCATCACAATTGTGCGAAGAGATAGAGATCATTCTTTAGATAATGCAGTTACTCAATCACAAGCTCAGGCACATCTGAACGGACAAATCCTAGATTCATTAAATGTCCCTAAGATGCCCTTCAATCTTTCTTCCATTTCCAAATAGAAGGTTTTTTCTAAATCTTCCAATCCTAAACATACAAGGCCAACATCTTATAGCATTGTTCAACAACTCCAACACACTAATGTGAAAATATCCACATTTGAGTTGCTTCGAATATCTCCAGCTCATAGAGCCATTCTAGATAAAGCTTTTATCAGATCCAATGTTCCTGGTGACCTTGATTTAGACAGGTTCCAGACTATGGTTGGACATCTTACATCTTTGCAATATATCTCCTTTTTAGAGGAAGATGACAACTCCTTGAGTCACCCACATAACCAGAACTTGCATATAGAAGTCTTGATCCAGAAATGTAGAGTCAAATGTGTGTTGATAGATGGAGGTGTTGGCCTAAACATTTGTTCTTATACGTTGATCACACAATTGGGATTTTCAGAATTGGCTATTGATCCTAGAAAGAAAATAACTATCAAAGCCTATGATGAACAAGAAAGATCTTCTAAAGGCATCATTGTCTTACCTATCAGAGCAGGTCCAGTTATTAGTGATACTATATGTCAAGTTCTTGATCTACCTTTGGCTTACAACATTCTTCTAGGGAGACCATGGATACATGAGATGAAAGCTATTCCTTCTACATTTCACCAATGCTTGAAATTTCCTTATGAATGAGTAGAGGTCACTATTCTAGCAGACATATCGACCACTTGCAATACATTGAAGGAAAGTGAAAATAAGCTTGTGCCTAATAACAAAGAATCTTCCATTGAACCAACTAAAGAAGCATCCACATCTAAAATGGAAGATCTTGCAAAAAAGGTTAATATCAAAGAAAATAGTATGGGAGAATATACTATGGAGCCAGTCTTATCTTTGACATCTCTCCCTATCTCACCTAAGTCTTATGGACAATCTTTGAAACAATCCAAACTAGATTCTAAAGAACCTCTTGAGGGATATAAAAAGAATTTTGTAGCAAAACAAGTCTCCAAGAAATAATTTTAAGAGGATGAAGTTGTGCTTGCATGGCTATACAAAGATTAATCTGAATCCCATGATATTCAAACTAGTAACTGAACAATACCAAAAGATCCTTCTAAGTCATATGGCCTAGGAGATAAATTGATAGCTAAGATGGGATATCCAGGTAAAGGACCTCTAGGAGTTAGAGGAAAAGGTCTTGAGGCACCTCTCCCACATACTAGTAGAGCAAATAAAGACAAAGTTGGCTTAGGATTTAAAAAGAAACCCTTTCATCTCAAAGGTAATTGTTCTCATGTCATAGAGCAGATCACACCAGGAGAACCTCTTCTTAAGAAGGGGGAAGCTAAACCATCAGATAGTGATTTAGATAGCTCAGAACTCATCCCATACGAAAAATTTCCTAAAGCGATCAAAGACCTTCTTGATGATAAAGATGATCCAATCAAAAGAATTAATGTAGTAGAAAAACAAGAACCTACTATCAATCAAGAGATAGTTGCAGCACAAGAACCAGCTAATCTCAAAAATAATCAAGAAGAGGAAGATGGTAGTTATTCTGAGATAGATTCTCATGAGTATGAATTCAAATCAGAATTTGGGTAACCCTTCTTGGGGTATTCATCCTAACTTTAATCATGTTCTTAGATTTCCTAGAGGCATATATGAAGAATCTAATGATTATGAATGGGGAGCCATTCCAGAAGAAGATGAGCTTATTATAGAGAAACATGTTGATGTTATTCACCAATATGCACCTGAACCCAACGTAACCCTAGAGTGAAATGATGAACCTATCGAGTCTGATCCACCTATGGCTGAATTGGACTCCCATAATGACATTGAGCCTATTCATGAATTGAATGCCTTAAGTTGTAATATCACCTTTGAACTTGAGCATCAAGTTAATACTAATGATGATAGATCCATATCCGTAAACACTATCTCCCAATCTTTCCCCACTCTAACTATCCAATATCTAGACCTTATTGATCAAACCTCCACAAATCCAAGCCATGGTATTTATAGCTTCCCAAATGAATATGCCCTTTCTTGCTACCTCAATGTAGTTGAGCCTATGAGTACTTCCATCAGTGAACCAAGCATTAGCATGATGGAGTCAGACATCAAGTATCTTAGTCAAAAAAATAAGAATAAAAAGAGAAAGAAAAAGAGTTATGAGGGTGAAAACCACTTTGTGGTAGTCTCAAAACCTAAAAAAGTAAAAATAAAAGATGTATCCAAAGGTGAAAACCTCTCTGAGGCACCTAAGGATGAGATATTTGATGTCCTTTTGAGTCATTTACAGGACAGATCTCTTGTTCTAATTGAGCCCACTCAATCTATCAACTTGGGAACAATAGAAGAGCCAAATTTGATTCATGTAGCACAATCTTTATCAGAAGAAGAGAAGCAAAAATTTATAACTTTCTTAACAGAGAAGAAGATCAACTTTGCATGGAAATATTTAGATATGCTAGGATTGGATCCTAATCTTATAATGAATCATTTATCTATAGCTCCAAATGTCAAAATTGTTAAACAAAAGTTAAGAAAGATGCATCCTCATGTTGCAATCTTGGTAAATGCTGAATTAGAGAAGCTCCTAAAAGATGGATTCATCCACGTTATTGACTATGCAGAGTGGATCTCTAATATTGTACCTATTTCAAAACTAGATAAATCAATCAGAGTATGCACAGACTTTAGAGATGTAAATAGAGCATGCCCTAAGGATGATTTTCCATTACCTAACATTGATATGATAGTGGACATGACTGTGTGCTTTGAGATGTATTCTTTAATGGATGGTTTTTCTGGATATAACCAAATAAAAATTGCTCTAGAGCATCAAGAGAAAACTGCTTTTACATGTGCATGGGGTACCTTCTATTGGAATGTCATGCCATTTGGGCTTAAAAATTCTGGTGCTACATATCAAAGAGCCATGACATCTATTTTTCATGACATGATGCATAGGACTATGGAAGATTATGTTGATGATACTTTAGCAAAATCTATGATTAGGGCTGCACATCTAGATGACTTGAGCAAGATACTCGATACAATGGAAAAATTTAGTCTTAGACTAAATCCTAATAAATGTGCTTTTGGTGCCACTTCTGAAAAAATTTTAGGATACATAGTTTCAAGGAAGGGTATTGAAGTTGATCCAGCTAAAGTGAAGGCTATCATGGACATTCAACCTCCAAAGAATATTAGTCAAATGAGGACATTGCAAGGAAGAGTTCAATCTATCAGAAGATTCATATCATAGATGGTAGATATATCACAGCCTTTTACAAAAATATTACATAAAGGTGTGACCTTTGCATCAAATGAAGAATGTGAGAAAAAATTTAATCATATCAAGAAGTATCTATAAAATCCTCCTATTTTGATGCCTCCTATTCATGGGAAGCCATTTATATTATATGTCTCCGCAACTGATACATCACTGGGGGCATTGCTTGCACAATAGGATGAGAACAAAAAGGAAAGAGCTATATACTATATCAGTAGGACATTAGTTGCATATGAGAAGAACTATTCAATGATTGAGAAATCTTGTCTAGCTATGATCTTTGCATCACATAAATTGAGACACTACATGTTAGCTCATACCACACATTTTGTAGCTAAGATTGATCCACTCAAGTGCCTTCTAAGAAAAGCTACCCTCATAGGTAGATTAGCTAAATGGGTCATGATCCTAAGTGAATTTGACATTGAATATGTTGAAAGAAAAGATATCAAAGGATGGGTTATTGCTGATCAATTAGCAAATGCACCTATGATTGATGATACACCAATGCAAATAGAATTTCCAGATTCCTCCATCATGACTCTTTCTTCTAGAGAATGGTAGTTATTCTTTGATGGCTCCTATACACAGAATGGATCAGGAGCAGGCATATTGTTCATAACTCCTCAAGGATACTCAATCCCAAAGGCATTTAGATTAAATTTCCCTTGCACAAACAATATTGCAGAATATGAAGCCCTTTTGAATGGTATGAAAATAGCAATTGAGTGAAGGGTAATAGAACTACACATTCATGGAGACTCACAACTTGTTATCCATCAAGTCAATGATGTGTACCAAAGTAAAGATGAAAAGCTCATTCCTTACAAGAGAATGGTAGATTATCTAAAGAAGTATTTCCTATCTATCACATTTGAGAAAATTCCTAGAACAGAGAATAAGGTTGTCGATGCAATGGCAATGCTATCTACTTTATTTCAGTAGCCTGAACATGAGCTACACTATGAGTTCCTAGTGGAAGCACTATCTTATCCTACATAAGATTCCCCCAAAACCCGCATGATCTACACTATTGTTGGTCATGATTCATCCAAATACAAAAACCTATTTTCCTATCTCCAAGACCAAATCATTCTTGATACCTTCAACCACCATGAAAAGAGATACCTTATCCGTAATGCCTCCCAATATATCATCATTGGTCATGATCTATACAAACAAGGTCTAGATGGTACACTACTTAGATGTTTAGAATGGGAAGACTCTCAACGTGCATTAGAAGAAGTCCATGATGGTATTTGTGGGCCACACTTGAATGGTTTAACACTAGCGCAAAAACTTATTAGGGCTGGGTACTATTGGCCTGAGATGGAGAAAGAGGCTATAAAATTTTTTAAAAATTGTCAAAAGTGTCGAGTACATGGAAACCTAATTCATGCTCCAGGGAGAGATCTAATTCCCTTTACTACACAATGGCCTTTTCACCAATGGGCATTTGATCTTATAGGAGCTATACATCCTCATTCTTCTAATGGACACACCCATATAATCACAGCTACAAATTATTTTACAAAATGGGTAGAAGCAGTCCCTTTGACACAAGCAATTGGAAAACAAATATCTATGTTCATATTGAAATTTACCATATGTAGATATGGGATACCTCATTCCATAATCATAGGTAATGGTGGACAATTCAAGAACAAAGACCTAGATGATCTATGTGCCAAATTCAAGATCACACAACATTGGTCTTCTATCTACTATCCTCAAAGGAATGGACAAGTAGAGGCTTCTAATAAGAATCTATTGAACATCTTGCATCATACAGTTAATAAAATAGGAAGAGACTAGCATCTCATGATCAATCTAGCTCTCTGGGCCTACAGAACAAGTATCAAAACACCTACTGGGGATACACCTTTCACTTTAGTTTATGGGTTTGAAGTAATACTGCCTATTGAGGTTGAAATCCCATCATTAAGAATCAAAATGCATGGTCTAGTAACTGATGATGACTACATAGTGTCTAGGTTACAAGAACTTGAACTACTAGATGAGTGCAGACAAGCAGTGTATGATCAGGTTAGAGTATATCAGAAGAGAATGTCTAGAGGTTACAACAAGAAAGTCAGACATAGAGAATTTTAGGTGGGTGATCTAGTCTTGAGAGAGAATCCTAAAAATCAATCACATCAAAAATGCAAGTGGAAGTTTGAACCCAACTGGCTGGGTCCCTTTGTAATCATTGCTACTTTTGGCTCTAGTGCCTATCAACTATTAATGACTAAAGGAGAACAGCTTAGAGGACCAATCAACATTCTCCATCTAAAGAAATTCTATGCCTAAGGCATTCAGTCTATGGTAAAAAGTCATGAAAAAATATTAAAAATAAAAAAAAGTCCTGAAAAAATGAACATCTTGGTGAAAACTTAGCAATAGGCACCTTGATGATTCACAAAAAAAAATGTTAAAATATCAAAAGCACAAAAAAATTGAAAAAATAAAAAATACAAAAAAAATGAGAAAAAGAAAAAAGTGCCTTGGTGAAAACCTGGAAACAGGCGCCTTGATAGCAAAAATAGAATCTCTGCCAAGATGGTGAAAACCCGGCAAATGGGCACCACTTGTTCAAAAATGCTCCATCTATTAGCGCAATCTTGGTCTTTCCCAGCTTTCAATCTTGCTTTAGTTTGTACATATCTCCTAGTTTATTTCTACATTTCCAATTTTCAATAAGTCAGTTTGTACACCAATCTGCTCAAGCATCTATTTCCTATCAATGTTCAAACTTGGGGGCAATCAAAGTCATATCCTATGGCCCCCAATGTATCTTAGACATATCATATCCAGTTAGAGTCCTTTGAAGATTCATCCAAGTCAGTCAGTTAGTCTCCTGTCCAAAAAGGATTTTGCATCTACAACAATGCAATCAAACATCAAACTGAAAACTGAAAACAATCTATGCTTTTTACATGCTTTTATCTCCTTGTAGGCTTACTGATTCGCATTGATATTTTTGCACATTGTGTCCCTTCAAGCTCTTGGATGATGTCCTTTATAGGATTTAGAGAGTGATGACTGGGGGCATAATCTTTTCTTTGTTTTCTTCTTGCATATGAAAATCTAACAACTTTGGAAAATCTGGATTGAAATGGTGTCTGACTGTAAGAGCCTCTATCTCGAATTGGATGGCCATGCGTACCTCGACCATTGATACCCAAAAAATTCAAGGAATTTTGATCTAACTATTGTCTTTTTGAGTGAATTCTTTCTCCTACTATGAAATGCGATATTGCCTAAGGATGTGAATGATAAGGGGTCACTAAGGGTAATTCACATTGGATTTAGAAGCATCTCTTGACTATTTGATGTGTTTCACCACAAGGCGTATTCTAGTCATCACAATGTTTATGTTTTGATGCTTATACAAATTTCTATATCAAAATGGACATGATATTTAGGTCATCCTAGTGATTATGCCTTGGTGATTATATCTAATCTAACATTCTAAAAATAAAATCAATATTCATATGTCCATGGTTTCATAATTAGTGGGTGTTGTATTGATTCTTGCATATACAAATTGATATTCATATGTCTATGGTTTCATAACTAGTGGTCATTGTATTGATTTATCTAGTTACCTAAATGTTAATTGATGAGAATAATCGACACATGATCAGTGACTAGGTCCTAGGTCTTAGGTTGCATTTCATTTTGCATGTTTGCATGATCTCACAATGACTCAATGAACTTCAAAGCTTAACAATTCTTCAATTATCTCTTCAAATCTAACAACAGCTGAATCCTAACTTGAAGGTCTCTTCAATCAAATCGCAAGTAGTTACACTCTTGGGTTAAACATCCTTTTTGACATAAGACTGAGTACTTGTCTTCATCAATACCTGAAAAATATATCATGTGTATCATTGCATTTAACTATAATAATCATTTGTGGCATTACAATTCATCCATGTGCATAAGCATAAATCATACATACATATTTCCATAATCAAATACATTTGCATAACACCCATACATATGAAAGAAATCATTGCATTGCATTTATCCATACATACATTCTACTCTATCCATAGCATAACCATAACATGATATCCTCATAAATCAAAACATGACAAGTACATATGAAGTCAAACCAAAATATCAATCTCATATATATCAAAAAAATTGAACTAGTTAGGGGTGCACTACTGGCACAGTGTACAAAAGAATGAGCTCAGTTGAGCTATCAAAATTAGAATAGTATATCAATGATCAAAAAAGACTATAGTATATCAGAATGAATCAAAACAAAATCAGCTATCAGCGTGATCCTCTACATCTAGTGGAGGTGGAGGTGGTGCATCAGGCATTGGCTTTGCTCTCGGGGCTCTAGCTCCCTCTCATGCCATCATGAATTGGGAGTAGGTAGGAACTCTTTGTGCTAAAGGAACTGCAATATAATAAGCTTATACATAATATGCCGATCTTGAGGTGTGATGAATCACCTCTGCCTGTAACCACTATACTTCTCTAGTGAATGCAGTGCACTATATATCAGCCTTTATGAATCTCTCCTCCCACCTACCACTGCGTATCTTCAGGTCGCTAACCTAAACTCTAAGACATCTAATGGTCTCTTATGAGGTAAGAGGAACAACTGGATCAACATCTAGCATATCAATATCAGGGGCAACTTGCTCCGTACTATCTTCTCTCTGTGCCTTGTGGTGTCTAACCTTTGCACCAAAATTAAAACTAGTATCACCCTATGTGAAGTCCACACCACCACCTACCACCTACTCAGTTGCAAGTACCTCATCTACTAAACCAACTCCACCTAATGTACCACCCTCTCCTCTAGTCCGTCTATGAAAACTAAAAGATCTGCCTACTATGGAACTAGTGGGACAGGGAGCCCTCATCTATCCTGATGGTCTCTATGGTGGAGCCATCAATCTGGGTCTCAAAGGTGTGGGGTGTACCATAGGAGCTTGTGTAGGTCTGGGACCCTATCCCATCTGAGCACTAGTCACATCCATCACCTCCTCCATAGAGGGTATCAGCTCAGTGGGATTAGAAAATCTATGGATGGGGTGATCAGCAAGCCATGACATGAATCCCTTAGTCACACCAGCATCCAATACATCTATTTTATACTCCCAATCCCTGCCAACAATAGCACTATACTCCTTAGAACATAAAGCATAAGAGAGCCTCTATTTTCATCCAAGTCCAATGCCATGCCCTATCCGTGCATATGTAGTGTAATCCTTTGGGGAATCCTAAATACATCCATACTGCCACCAGACCCTAGTAATAAAAAACCTCACTATGGTAGAGGAGGACCTCCCAATTAGTACATGGCTCTGGAAGAAATAGCTATACTGCTCTCGAGCAGTAGGCCAAGGCTCAATCGCTACATATAGTCTCTAGTGAATAAATGTCATATCATCAAGGCATCACCTCTAGTACTCAGTGTGACCCATCTATCCCTGTATCACATATTTGGCATATCTATAAATGACAAGCTCCTAAGGCTGCCTCTGTGAAGTAAAAATAGGTCTCAACACTGGGATATGCTCCCATGCCCATATCTATAGAACAAGAGCTCCTGCTACAAAAGATTTTCTCTCCTGATACACCACCTCGTGCATCTCAAAGAACATGTGTGCTAATAAACACTGAACCCAAGCCAACTCAGTGGGAGTGGCCATCAACCGTGCTACCATATGGGCCCAGCCCATTAGAAGTTCGTTCTGCTGATAGTTAGACATGATAATGCCACTAATCATCCCAGCAATGATGCACTCCAGCCGGTATGTTTGTCCATATCTCTGAACTAAGGTCTCCCAAGAAATGGAGGCTCTCATCTGGGTATCATCTTTGAAGAGACATCTAAAATCTAACACACCTGAGTTCCCCAAACTCACATACTCTGGTCTCCTAGCAGCATGAAAAGGAATCTGCAGTATCCAGTATACATCCTCAGGGGTAATAGTGATCTCCCCCATTGGCAAGTGGAAAGTCTGGGTCTCTGAATGAAACCTCTCAATCAATGCAATCAATAAACCATGATTTACCCTAATCTCAGGTAAATGTATCAAGTGCTTGAAACCACAAGAAGCAAGGTGGACTCTCATAGGGTGTGGTAAGGAGACACATAATCTCTGAGTAGCAAGATGAGAGATCTAAATATGTAAATCTAGATATATGACCTACACAGCATAGAAATAGGGAATCCTATCAGTAATTGGGTCATAGAATAGGTTAGAAGGATAGAAATGAGGCAGTTCATTTTTTCAAAAGGTAGGTTAACAGGTGAGCAATCAGGCTAAAGAATCAGAAAAATAAAAAATTGGACATAATATTGAGTTTTGAGCTCACTCTTTTCCATATAAGAACTCAGACTGGCATGAAAAGTCATATGACTTTCCACACCATACCAAATGACAAACCATAGTAGCATGACAAATTATCCCTCCTCATACAAGTTATGAGGGACCCAACGGAATGTCATACGACTCATGGATCCCTCTGATATGAGTTGTGGGGGCTTATCAAATGACAACCTAGCTACTGTTGAAAAGTCGTATGAGCCCTGCTAGGGAGTCATACAAGTTTCCATGCATGCAAAATTTAAAAATGGGAAAGACATATGAAAATTGCTAAAATCCTATAAAACATGGAAAAATTGACATTTTAGCAAAGCACAAAGGTCCACCTACTGCATGTCTATACCATCAAGGTCTCTGGTGTCTCCGGCTGCACTCAAATCAGTGCAAAATCATAGGTACCTTCGGTTCTACTACTCTATCTGCCATTTTGCTTAGAGGGATCCACAAAGATTTCTAAAGTCAAAAGGTTGAAATGAATTGAAAATGACCCTTCCGGCCTTTCTATAGCTTTTGACCTAATTTTCAAAAGTGCTCCCTTTTTCAAAAAAATTGCACCCCTGGCTAATTTCGACGTTCTGAATCCATTTTTGGGATCAAAATTAATATCTGAGATCATTTACTATGTCAAAATCATGATTTAAAATTTTTGGACCCAGGATGGTCTACTGCTTGCATAATCAACCTACATTCATCAGAGAAATGCACCAATGCAAATGGAATTTCCAAATTCCTCTATCATGACTCTTTCTTCTAGAGAATGACAGTTATTCTTTGATGGCTCCTATACACAGAATGGATCAGGAGTGGGCATATTGTTCATAACTCCTCAAGGATACTCAATCCCAAAAGCATTCAGATTAAAGTTCCCTTGCACAAACAACATTGCAGAATATGTAGCCATTTTGAATGGTATGAAAATAGTGATTGAATGGAGGGTAACAAAACTACACAATCATGGAGACTCACAACTTGTTATCCATCAAGTCAATGATGTGTACCAAAGTAAAGATGAAAAGCTCATTCCTTACAAGAGAATGGTACATGATTCAAAGAATTATTTCTTATCTATCACATTTGAGCAAATTCCTAGAATAGAGAATAAGGTTGCTGATGCAATGGCAACACTATCTACTTTATTACAGCAGCCCAAACATGAGCTACGCTATGAGTTCCTGGTGGATGCACTATTTTATCCTGCATATGATTGCCCCAAAACCTACATGATCTACACTATTGTTGGTCATGATTCATCTAGATACAAAAACCTATTTTCCTATCTCCAAGACCAAATCATTCCTAATACCTTCAACCGCCATGAAAAGAGATACCTTATCCATAATGCCTCCAGATATGTCATCCTTGGTCATGATCTATACAAAAAAGGTCTAGATGGTACACTACTTAGATGTTTAGAATGGGAAGAGTCTCAACGTGCATTAGAAGAAGTCCATGATGGTATTTGTGGGTCACACTTGAATGGTTTAACACTAGCTCGAAAACTTATTAGGGTTGGGTACTATTGGCCTGAGATGGAGAAAGAGGCTATCAAATTTGCTAAGAATTGTCAAAAGTGTCAAGTACATGGAAACCTAATTCATGCTCTAAGGAGAGATCTAATTCTCTTTACTACACACTGGCCTTTTCACCAATGGGCATTTGATCTTATAGGAGCTATACATCCTCATTCTTCTAATGGACACACCCATATAATCATAGCTACAGATTATTTTACAAAATGGGTAGAAGCACTCCCTTTGACACAAGCAACTAGAAAGAAAATATCTATGTTCATATTGAACTATATCATATGCAGATAAGGGATACCTCATTCCATAATCACAGATAATGGTGGACAATTCAAGAACAAAGACCTAGATGATCTATGTGTCAAATTCAAGATCACACAACATTGGTCTTCTATCTACTATCCTCAAGGGAATGGACAAGAAGAGGCTTCTAATAAGAATCTATTGAAAATCTTGCATCATATAGTTAATAAAATAGGAAGAGACTAGCATCTCATGATCAATCCAGCTCTCTGGGCCTATAGAACAAGTATCAGAACACCTACTGGGGATACATCTTTCACTTTAGTTTGTGGGTTTGAAGCAGTACTGCCTATTGAGGTTGAAATCCCATCACTAAGAATCAAAATGCATGGTCTAGTCACTGATGATGACTACAGAGTGTCTAGGTTACAAGAAGTTGAACTAGTAGATGAGTGTAGACAAGCAGTGTATGATCATCTCAGAGTATATTAGAAGAGAATGTCTAGAGGTTACAATAAGAAAGTCAAAAAGAAAATTTTAGGTGGGTGATCTAGTCTTGAGAGAGAATCTTAAAAATCAATCACATCAAGAATGTGAGGGGAAGTTTGAACCCAATTGGTTGGGTCCCTTTGTAATCACTGCTACTTTTAGCTCTGGTGCCTATCAACTCTCAATGACTGAAGGAGAACAGCTCCGAGAACCAATCAACATTTTCCATCTGAAGAAATTATATGCCTAAGGCATTCAGTCTATGGTAAAAAGTCCTGAAAAAATCTTTAAAGTTAGTGTTATACACTGAATTTGTGCCTCTGATCTCAAGCTCTCGTAGTCTTGATAACTTAGTATAACAAGGGAATCATCTCAAGGTTGTGGCACCTTTTTCTAAATGAGATGAGACCTCCAGGTTCTAGGCTAGTTCCTCTTGGATAGTCACCCAAATTTGCTCTTAACATGAAAGTAAACTTTTGAGGGAAAGGGATAGAAGGAGTGCATGAAATGTAAATGACTGAAAGAAAATCTATCCTACTAAATGATGCACAGAAACTAGGGGTTTGGATCTCAGTATAGAGGGATGAAACCAATGGTAGGCTTAGGTCTTGGAGATCATAGTTTATTGAATAGGCTTGCATGAATATTTCATAAGAGGGCCTAAAACTAGACACAAATTATGACCTGCAAGTAGACATTCTCTTCAGAAAAAGGGCACAGGAATGAGACAGAATGATAGGGGCTAAACTATACCCATAAACTCAATCCAATCAGATCAATCATAGTAGTGCACAAATAAGTTGAAAGTAAAGGGGATCAGGAAAACTAAGTATCACTGAAAGCATTCAAAAAAAAACTTTGATCCAATAAGAGATAATTCACACAAGAAGGCATAAGGATAGAAAAAATGTCACAGAATGCTTTACAATATCTGAACAATTAATGAAAATTACAATTGTAGAAAGCCAAAGGGCAGGAAAATTGCCACAAATTGCTTTGCTAAGAAAGAAGAAATTCTTTTACAATTGCCAATTTTCCACACTACTGGCTCCAAAAAATAATATATATACTCCCTGCACGTAGGTAGGAATCAAAATATCTCCTTAGGGTTACATAAATCTGCAATAGAATAATCAACCCTAAAACAAGCCACCTCTGACCATAAATACAATCGTGCAAAAATTCACAACAGATCTGATATCCTTTGCATGTTCATGCCCGTAGATCAACAACTTTAGTCCATCTACCTCCCTGTAAGCCCACTGCATCATGAATGCGTAAAATCTGATCAAATCGTGATAGGACCCAAAATGGCACCCTGAAAATCTCTGCAAACTCCTTAACTGCAACCGCCTTCAAAAATTCAATTTTTTAGCTACCCTATCACTTCGCACATTATCCTCAAAAGAATGCCCATAAAAAATAGGCTACACGGCTTTTGAAATGAAACTGGTCGCATGATTGCTTGAGCCGAAAGGCCTTCATGTGATCATTTGACATCCCTTTGAAAACTGCCTTGGCTTTCACAAATGCATGGGCCCACAAGATGACACATGGCACCCCCTCATTCATCTTGGCTGCCACATGAGAAACCACCTTGGCACCCCGGCATGGACCCATAGCAACACTGCCCATGAGCACCAAACTGCTAATGGTTTGTCGCATGGTCGCATGGGCTCAAAAGAGCCCATGCGATCATGTGACTAACCGCATGATGCTAGCATGCCGACTGCAAACCATCACCTACAGACTGCTACCTGTGAACCATCACCGCTTGTCGCATGATCGCATGTGGCCAAGAAGGCCCATGCGGTCATGTGACAATAGTAACCTATGGCCCTTTCTTTCAACACTGCCGGTCAGCACCAAACCGTAGGTGGTTAGTCACATGGGTGCATGGGCTCAGAAGAGCCGATGCAATCATGTGAAAAACCACATGATGCCACCCTAACTACCAGGTGACTGCCAATCCCGCTAATGGTAGAGAAAGGGCCCACCGCCAGGTGTCATCCTGTCGCATGATCACATGTGGCTGAAAGGCTTCATGCGATCATGCAACAACCATAGGATTTAGATGGTACTTGCATGACTAGATGGAACTGGGACCCGCCTGTCAGAGTTATGCGCTTAGGGAAAAAAAACCGATGCTAGAGAAATATAAAGTGCAGAGGCGGTTGAAAACACACTGGGTTTTCGGACTGGGGTCAAAAACACAAAGAACTTTTAGAGCTGAGAGGTCGAAAACACACTGGATTTTTGACATTTTGAGTGTTTTACTTGGAAAATAGGACTATGGCCAAAAAGGAATGGCAGGGAATTTTTTGGGCAACATTTTAGTGACCTTTGTGGGATGTCAGCCTACTAGACATAGACCAATAGCCTTGATGTATCCATTGGGCATTGGAGTCACTTCTTTGCGCAAAAAATTTCAGAGACCTAAAACTGAACCGGGAAGACAAACCTGTGCATGCACATTTCTTGGAAAACAGGGAAAAGCTAAACTAGCAAGCTAGAAGAAAATAGGGAAAATATTTACAAGGATTTACAAGAAGGACCTATAGAGAAGGATTAACCTCAAAGCACAACTTCAAGTGGAAACCATTCACTGAGATTGGTAGGGCAGCTCCTTCAAGGGTTGAAAGCTGAAAAGTGTTAGATCCCCTGCACTCCGTTATAACAAATGGTCCACCCCAAAAGGAATCAAACTTTGTGTGCTTGCCAGGTTTTGACCTGAACTCATCCCATTTGAGAACTACATCTCCAACCTTGAAGTCTCTATTCCTGGCTCTTTTATCAAAGCTTCTCTTTGTTTGATTCTGATGGAATGCCATATCCTGCATCGATTTATCTCTAATCTCTTCTAGCTCCATCAACTGGGCGTATCTGGTTTGCATAGGATCACTTTCCTCAAACAAGGCATACTGAGTGGCCAATTCCAAGGTGGGTAATTCAGTTGAAATAGATAACTTAGCCTCTTTACCATACACCAAAATGTATGGGGAATTACCAATAATTTTCTTTGGGGTAATTCTATCTAACCACAAGGCAGATTTCAATTTAGTATGCCAGTCTCTCTGACTGTCTTGTAGGGTCCTTTTGATTATTGTAATCAGATTCTTATTTGTTGATTCTGCCAGACCATTCCCCTGGGGATAGTAATTGGAACTTGTATTCAGACAAATGCCCTTCTTGAATGCCCACTCTGAGACTTTGAGGCCTGTAAATGCTAATGCATTGTCTGAAACTATAGAATCAGGAATGCCAAATCTATGAATGATGTCATCATAAAAACTTAAAACAACACTCTCATTAGCTTCTTTTAAAGAAACTACCTCTGTCCATCTAGTGAAATAATTGGTTGTAGTGATTATCCACTTGTGTCCTGCACTAGATGGAGGGTTAATCATGCTAATGAAATCTATACCCCACTTCATGAAGGGCTACTCTATTTTGACTAGCTGTAGGGGTAGAGCTGAAAATCTTTCTTTCCCTCCAAAAATGGCACATTTGATGCATCTTCTAACATAATCATGACTATCTTTGAAGATAGATGGCCAACAGTATCTAGCCCTCATGATTTTAAAAGCTGTAGTCCTAGGAGAGAAATGGCCACCAGAAGCTCCATCATGAAAGTCATATAAGACATCTGCAACCCTTTCTGAATCTATGCATCTTAGAAGGACACCATTGTGATCCTTTCTGAAAAGAATTTCACCTATCAGCACAAAAGGAACAAATTGTAACCTATAATACCTCCTTTTTGTTGAATTTAGGCCAGCAGGATATTGTCCTATCTTCAAATAATTGATCATATTAGGCAACCAGCTAGTTGCCTTGGCTTGTTCTCCTATAGAATGTACCACCAGAGATGCATCTATGTATTCCAATTTCTTTGAACTTCCATCTTCTACCAGATGCTCACAAAGACCTCTTCCTCTAACCAGCTTGGTAATCTAAATATCTATCATATTCCATCACCTTAGTGATCCAACCAGCTCTTTTTTCATTTAGGTCCTTAGAAAGCAAAAATTCCTTGACACTTGGATGAGTAACCATCAAATGCACCTTGTTATGGGTCAACAAATGTCTAAATTTTTTGAGGCTCTTTACCAAAACAAGGACATGCTTTTCTATGAAAGAGTATCTTTGTTCATACTCTTCTAAACCTTTGCTGAAGAAAGCAATAGGCTGCTCCAACCCTTCAGCATTTTCTTGAGTCAACATTGCAGATATAGCATCATGACCCCCATAAGCATAAAGGATAAAATCCTTACTGAAATTTGGGTTTAGGAGAGCAGGAGCTTCTGTTAGGGCTTCTTTAATAGCTTGGAAGTTAACTTTTCCTTCTTTGGTCCAACTGAAGGCTGAACCTTTCTTCAACATGGTTGTCAAAGGCTTGAGTAACTCTACAATGTTAGGCAAGAATCTCCTAACAAAGTTAATCTTTCCTATGAAAGATTGGAGACTTTTCTTGTGATGTGGTAATGGTAGTTCTAAGATGGCCACAATTCTCTTAGGGTCCACTGTAATTCCTTCTTTGGATACTACATATCCCAATAGTTTTCCTTCATGAACCGAAAACACACATTTCTTGGGATTAAGGGATATCTCAAACTCTCTGCATCTTTCAAAAATCTGCCTCAAATGTCTGATGTGATCCACTACATGTTTTGAGTAGATAGTTATGTCATCCAGGTAGACTAGCACAAACTTGTACATGAGGCCCTCGAAGGCCATATCCATTTCCTTTTGAAATTTGGCACCTGCATTTGACAAACCAAAGGGCATTTTCTGATATGCCATGGTTCCCCACTTGGTTGTAAATGTAGTCTTATATTGATCCTCTTCTTTCACTAAAATTTGATTGTATCCTGAATAGCCATCCAACAATGAAAATCTCTCAGATCCAGAGACACATTGTAGAATTTTTTCCATAGAGGGTAGTGGATGGCAGTCTTTTAATGAGGCTCTATTCAAATCCTGGAAATCAACACATAACCTCAGCTCCCCATTCTTCTTCCTGACAGGAACAAGGTTGGAAACCCAACTAGTATGTTTGATGGGGTAGATGATGCCACTTTCTATTAGTTTAAGTAATTCCTTATGCATAAGTGGTTCAAGCTTTGGATTAATAGGCCTTTACTTCTGCCTTACTGGTTTAGCATTAGGCTCCAGTTCAATAGTGTGTTGAGCAAGGGTAGGATCAAAACACTTGAGGTCTTCATATCCCCATGCAAAAACATCACTGAATTCTCTGAATAATTTAGTGTAAGCTTTCTTTTCTGAATTAGTGTTTACTTTTCCAAATTGTAGGCTCTTACGTAGTTCCAACTCTAATTTAGCACAATGTTCCTGTTGGACTACCAGGCCAGCTTTATTTTTCTTGACTTCATCATCCTTGTTGAAGATAGTTTCTAAGGTGCCAAGACCTTTAGGCATCTTATTATATTTAAGTTTTATCACTTGATCGCCATAGTTCTGTGATAATCTCTTTTGATTGTGCCATGAAAAGATATCCTCTTCAAACAAGAACTACAGAATTTGTTCATCATTATCAAACACTTGCCAATTAATATCATTATCAGGAATTGAAGGTCTGACAATAATCTTAATGTGTTGCTGATCTATCTCCTTTGAAATGCTATTGGGAATGTCAAATTGAGATCCAATAACAGCTAACCTATCAGCATTTTGATTTAACTTTCTAGGGATAGCAACGATATTGAAAGCATGGAAATCTTCAATTGCATCCCAAACTCTATGTTTGTATGCTTTCCTGACATCATTTTTGGTTGCACTCATCCCTCTCACTTGGCTGACAAGTTCACTATCATGATACACTTTTAATGCTTTAAGCCCTCTTTTCCTTGCCCACTCTAGTCCATTAACTAGACTTTCATACTCTGTAGTGTTGCTGGTGTAGGAAAAACCGAATCTAAAGGTAGTGTAATACCTTTCTCCTTTTGGGGATACCAGCATAGCACCTCCACCAGAACCATGTCTACTTCTAGCTCCATCAAAAAAAAGTTCCCAGACCTGACTATCCTGATTATCTGAATCAATGCATTCTTTGAGAAGGCTTGGTTCTATGGCCCCACTTTCTTGAATCAGATAACTCCCCAAACCAAAATCCCAAACAAGACTCTCTTGGATCTTTGGGGTTCTTTCATCTAGGAGAATATCGGGGATACTCTCTATTTTGGTGCTTGCTTCACTAATGGTTGGGAAATCATTGTCATGAAATATAGGACAATTAGAGTTGATGGTACTAGACACATATGGTTCTATATGATGTATTGCTAAGGCTTCTAATTTAATGGTGACTTTGGTACCATACCTTGTATGAAAGAGCATGTGAGACCAATCAGAGGAAAGATAACCTCCTATCTTGGCTGTGAACTCTCTTGAGAGACATATGACAAATAATGCAGGGAGATCAAACAATGCATGGAGAATCAAACTGGTATCCTTGGCCACACCTATAGTACTGATTGAGGATCCATCAAGCTATGTAACCTTCTTTTGGAAGGGTTCATATTTAAGTCCTAATTGATCAGCCACTTTCTTGGGCATTACAGTGCTAGTAGCTCCACTATCTACCATACAATTATGCACTAAAGATTTCCCAATAATTAAAGATACGTAGAAAGGAGGTGGCTTTAAATTCCTACCTTGCATGGTAATGGCCTTGGAGTTGCTAGTTGGAGTCTCCTTTTCTTGATCAGTGTTGACCAACACTGGCTTTGTAGTTTCTTTTGCAAGTTGAGGATTCGCTGCCTGTCTCATGGCCTTCTCCAAAATTTTAGGTTGTCTTGGAATAGACAAAGAGTCCCACATAGACATGGTGACATTCACCTTCTTCATGTTGTCTACAATGTTATAAGGTGCCACAGTGTGTACCCTTTGTTGTACTTTTACACTTCTATGAATCATTACATTCAAGAACACTCAAGAATGAGGTCTCAAAAATTGATCCATAGCTCCCTAGGCATGGAGTGCAAGGGTTTTAAGAATGCTCTCAAATAGAGCTATTTAACCAATAACCTTGCTAGTAAACCATGCAATGGGAGATTCAAATGAAGACAAGGGCAAGAATGTCAATATCCTCAAGAATCAAGAATGAAAATGCAATGCAAGCTAGATTAAGATGAATATGCAAGCTAAACTATGGAAATGAAACTGTGATAACATGTAGATGCAAAAAAGCCAAGAATGCTCCAAATCTCTAAAAAGCTCCAAAATGACCTAGAAAACCTACAGCATAACATTAGCATAAAAACCTAAGATATGAAAATGAATAAAAGAGCTCTCCTTTTATAAGAAATGAAAAGGAATGGACCATGGAGATTAAGAGGCAAAAGATTTAATCAACGGTGGAGAAAAAAAGAACCTTGATCCTTGTGCACAAATATCCTCTAATGAGAAAATAAGAGTTGAATTTTGTGTCCATATGAGATAAAAAGTGCTTTTCTCTTTTTATAAAATAAGAATAATGCTTTATTTGTGCAACTAAGGATAAGAGAAAAAGTGGGGGCTTTTTATTTATTAAAAGGGGAGGAAATATTCCTTTTAATAAATAAAGACTTAGGATAAGATGGTTAGCCCATAGAAAATAATCGAATAAATGATAGAACTAGGAATTGATCAAGAATAAACAATTTATGATTTAGCAAAAGGGGCTAATAGTCTAGGTGACCATTTTAGGGTGTATACACTACCTCTTTTGGAACTTGGCCTTCTTTGCTTGAGGCAACAGGGGCTTCCTTGGATATGATAGGGGTAGCTTGCTGCAGTGGCTCTATAGATGTAGTGGCCTTAGTACCCGAATCTGTTCCCTCCATGTCCTAGGCTCTTCTCTTTGCTCTTGTATAGGCAACAAAAGTAGCTTCATCATTATCTCCACTGAAATCCAGTTGTTCCCCATTGAAAAGAGCAGTCTCATTCTCTTGTGCTTCTTGTTGAGGAGCTGTCCCACTAGAAGGAGCCTCTGTTTGAGCTTGTGAAGCATTTTGAACCATTATCCATCCATTAGAACACGTAGCCTGATTGTGGGGTTGATTGCAAGGGAAATACCACTCATTATCCATGGCCATATTTTTTTAACTAGGAACCATATCCCTGACTAGATTTATAGAATTAAGAGGTGCAGGGTTATACAGTTGGAATGGCCTTTGGTTAAAGCTTTGTCTTTGCCCTTGATAGCCTCCTTGATATGGTGGCCTATTTTGTTGATAAGGCTATCCTTGATTTTGGTATTGTTGATTAGGACTTTGGCCTTGTGATTGGAAGGGTGGCCTGATACCTTGGTTTTTTTTCTTCAAGTTTGTGACCTCTTTGGTTAGAGTCTGTAGAAAGTTTGTCATTTCTTGCATACTAGTTTGCTGACTACTCTTCACCTCTTGCAACTCTTAGGAGAAATTTGTTGCAAAATGTTCTTGACCACTAGTACTAGCTTGAGGTGCTGTTATTGTGGGAATAGGAGTAAATGGGGGTACTTGTGTAGGTGCCATGGGTTGAAGAGTAGGGAAGATAGGCAAAGGAGGTCTTCTCTATATCATGCCTACTTGGATCAAACAATTTTCAGTCTTGACAGCAGTGTCAAAGGCTTGGGGTAAAGTGGTACCATCCATAGACTGGATCATGATAGAAATTTGGTTATTTAGACTTTGTAAGTAATACAAGAAGGCATGGTCAACTGATGGCCTTACAAAGACTAGGATTCTATTCCATGTTTTAAGGAATCTACTATTATAGTCTATCATTTGCTCTTGAGGGTCTCTTTTTATAGTTGTTAATTGCTCAACCAAAGACAAGTTATCTAATTTATCCTCAAAATGCTTGCTTAATGCATCCCTAATTCATCCCATGAAGTAATAGAACCAATAGTTAAAGTTCTAAACCACTCTAGAGCCTTACCTTTCAGAGATGCTGCTAACAATTTGGTGGCCACATCTTCTTGAGTAATGTTGTGTATGTTGCAGATGGTGGTCACATCTCTTATGTGTTCAAAGGCTGTTGTCTATCCCTCCCCTATCAAATCAGGTATACTTTTTAATGCCACCAAGGGCACATCATGATGTACTGCAAAATTTAACAGTCTCCCCTAATTGAAAGGTGCAAAGGAGAAATTTCTAGCCATTGTAGGAGGTGTAACCTGAAGATTAACAACTGTATGAGTGGTATTTGCTAGATTTGGATCTTCTTCTTCTTCTAGATCTCTGGTCAGAGATCTCCCTCTTCTTCTGAAATGAAAAAGGAGAGGTCTCCTCTCTTAAGTATCAGGAGGTGTAGATTGGACTCTTCTCACAGGAGATTCTCTCTGAGTTGACCTGCCTTTGTAGCTTCTTTTCAAGGGCAACTCTAAAAATTCAGCAGGCTTTGAGCTTCTAGCCTCTATCTTTCTCATAAACTTTAGACAAGGTTGGCCTGAGTCTTTGAAACTAGTGGAGTCACTAGATATGCTTGATAGAATAACCTCTAAAGGTTTGTATTATGCAATCTGCATATCAGAGATAACACAATCTTCAACAAATGAACTTCTTTTTTTGTCCCACCAGGTGTGCCAGAAATGTTATACACTGAATTTGCACCCTTAGATCAAACTCTCGTAGTCTTGATAACTCAGTATGACAAGGGACTCATCTCAAGGTTGTGGGACCTTTTGCTAACTAAGATGAGACCTCCAGATTCTAGGCTGGTTCCTCTTGGATAGTCACTCAGATTTTTTCTTAAACAGGAAAGTAAAACTTTGAGGGGAAAGGGATAGAAGGAGTGCATGAAATGTAAATGACTAAAAGAAAATCTATCCTACTAGGTGATGCACCGAAACTAGGGGTTTGGATCTCAGTATAGAAGGATGAAACTAGTGGAAGGCTTAGGTCTTGGAGATCATAGTTTATTGAATAGGCTTGCATGAATATTTCATAAGAGGGCCTAAAACTAGACACAAATTATGACCTGCAAGCAGACATTCTCTTCAGCAAAAGGGCATAGGAATGAGAGAATGATAGGGGTTGAACTATACCCACAAACTCAATCCAATCAGATCAATCACAGTAGTGCACAAATAAGTTGAAAGTAAAGGGGATTAGGAAACCTAAGTATCACTGAAAGCATTCATAAATTCCAATCCAATAAGAGGCAAACTCAGACAAGGAAGCATAGGGACCGGGGAAATGCCACAAAATACTTTGCATTGTCTGAACAACCAATGAAAATTACAATTGTAGAAAGCCAAAGGGAGAAAAAAAAAATGCCACAAATTGCTTTGCTGAGAAAGAAAATTTTCTTTTACAATTGCCAAATCTGAGCACTACTGGCTCCAAAAAAGAAAATATACACTCCCTGCACGCAGGTAGGAATCAAAAAAAACTTTTAGGGCTACCTAAATCTGCAATAGAATAATCCACCCTAAAACAAGTCACCTCTGATCATAAATGCCATCCCTACAAAATGTCACAACAGATTCGATATCCTTTGCGTGTTCATGCCTGTAGATCAACAACTTTAATCCATCTACCTCCCTGTAAGCCCACTGCATCATGAATGCGTAAAATCCAATCAGATCGTGAAAGGACCCAAAACAGTGCCCTAAAAATCTTTGCAAACTCCTTAACTACAATCACCTTTGAAAATTCAATTTTTTAGCTACCTTGACGCTTCGCACATTATCCTCAAAAGAATGCCCATAAAAAATAGGCTACACAGCTTTTGAAATGAACCTGGTCGCATGATCGCATGAGCCGAAAGGCCTTCATGTGATCATGTGACGTCCCTTTGAAAACTGCCTTGGCTTTGATAAATGCCTGGGCCCACAAGACAACACATGGCACCACCTCATTCATCTCGGCCACCACATGAGAAACCACCTTGGTACCCCGGCATGGACCCATAGCAACACTACCCGTGAGCACCAAATCGCTAATGGTTTGTCGCATGGTCGCATGGGCTCAGAAGAGCCCATGTGATCATGTGACTAACCGCATGATGCTAGCATGTCGACCACAAACCGTCACCTATAGACCGCTACCCGCGAACCATCACCACTTGTTGCATGACAACATGTGGCCAGGAAGGCCCTTGCGATCATGCAACAACAGTAACCTATTGTCCTTGCTTTCAATGCCATTGGTCAGCACCAAACCGTAGGCAGTTAGTCACATGGGTGCATGGGCTTAGAAGACCCCATGCGATCATGTGACAAACCACATGATGCCACCCCAACTGCAAGTGACTGCCGATCCCGCTAATGGTAGAGAAAGGGCCCACCGCCAAGTGTCATCCTGTAGCATGATCGCATGCGGCCGAAAGGCTTCATGTGATCATGTGACAACCATAGGATTTAGATTGTACTTGCACGACCAGATGGAATTGGGACCCACCTATCGGATTTGTATGCTTAGGGAAAAAAAGCCGATGCCAGAGAAATATAAAGTGCAGAGGCGGTTGAAAATACACTGGTTTTTCAGACCGGGGTCAAAAACAAAGAGAACTTTCAGAGCTGAGAGGTTGAAAACACACTGGATTTTTGACATTTTGAGCATTTTACTTGGAAAATAGGACTATGGCCGAAAAGGAATGGCAAGAAATTTTTTGGGCAACAGTTAGAAAAAGTCCTAAAAAAATGAACATCTTGGTGAAAACCTAGGAATAGGTGCCTTGATGATTCACAAAAAAAAAGTAAAAATTATCAAAAGCATAAAATAATTGAAAAAATGAAAACTATAAAAAAAATGAGAAAAAGGAAAAAGTGCCTTGGTGAAAACCTGGAAAGAGGCACCTTGGTAGAAAAAATAGAATCTCTGCTAAGATGGTGAATGTTGGAAACAATTGTCTGAAGGAAATTGCTACTCAATTATGTATTGTCTTTGATGTCACACAATGTCATAGTCCACAGTAATCAGTTTCTACCGAGCTCAGTCGGTCTGCCAGATAGGAATATTAGTGCTTACCGAGTCCACTCGGTTATCGAAGAAAAGCAGTGTCTACCGAGTTCACTCAGTTGCCAAAGAAAGTTTAGTGTTTACCGAGTTCAGTTGGTCATCAAAGAAAATCTAGTGTTTACCGAGTTCAGTCGGTCATCGAAGAAAAGCTAGTGTTTACCGAGTTCAGTCGGTCATCGAAAAAAAGATAGTGTTTACCGAGTTCAGTCGGTCATCGAAGAAGAGTTAGTATTTACCGAGTTCAGTCGGTTATCGAAGGAAAAGGATTGTCAGTGTTTACCGAGTTCCCTCGGTCTCCGAAAGATTATAGAAAGTTATGGTCACCGAGCACTGTCGGCCCTTGAAGGATTTTTGCAAATAGAGTTTGCTTAATTCAACCGACTGTTATACTAAATAATGTTGATTTGACAAATCTAAAATCATATAAATAAAAGGTCAAATGTGAAAAGAAAAAATACACAGCAGAAGATTTACAGAAGAAAAGAAGGAAAGGTATATGCGAATTGGTGAAGGATGTTCAGATATCCTTGAGGAGCAGTAGAGATTTATTCGATCAGAAAGGATCAAACTTATGCAGAACAGAGATCTATAATCAGCAAGACAGTTGCATTATTATACAGGTCATTTTTCATTGTTACCTTCTTATCATTGTAACAGTGAATTCTAAATCTCTTAACCGAGTTGGTTTAACAACCATATTATAAATCCTCTAACAAGGTGACAATTCCATTGAATTGTTTTCAAGACCTCTTACCAGGCCACTCCTAGCAGGGTGTTTTAAATCCTCTAACAAGGTCACACCTAACAGTGTGTTTTGTAACCTTTTACCGGGTTGGCTTCTAACCGGGCATCACTTCAGAAAAGTGAAAATCAGTATCTAGATACATTGGTGGTTTTTCCCATATTGGGTTTCCACGTTAAATCTTGTGTCTCTTGTGTTCTTAATTGCTTTCTCAATCATATACATGTGCTGATGAATATCTAAAGATAATATTGCTAATACTTTCTGCATCTTCAAAGTTACTGCAATCTATTTACCGAGTGCTAAAACAGATAACATTGTTAAGATATCCTAAGGGATCTACAAAGAATTAATTGTGAAGTGTTTTTATGGTTGACTGATTCACCCCCCCCCCCCCCCCCCCTCTCAGTCACTTCATCCATATTCCATCAATTGGTATCAGAGCAATTTGGTGCTTGCAGGAAGGGTTTCAAGGACCTAAGCTAAAGATCAGGATGTCTTACAAGAGGGAAATTCCAAAGCTCAACAGAGATAACTTTTCAGCATGGCAAGGTCTCATGCGACTTCATCTAGCTTCCATTGGTGACTCAGGATGCAAATACATTGATGAAGAATACACAATTCCTAATGGCACATTAACTGTTGAAGACATTGCAGATAAAAAGACTCACAACACCATGATGATAGACATTGCATCTGCTCTCAGCTATGAAGAATTTGATGATATTAAAGACTGCACTACTACATATGAAATGTGGGTGGCACTGAAGAAAATATATGGTGGTGATGAAAATGTGAAAAGAGCCAAAGCAGAAAGCCTAAGAGGACAGTTTGACAAGATGAATATGAAGGAAGATGAAAACATTGCAAAATATGTTGAAAGAATCAAAGCAAGTGTAAGTGCAATTAGAGCTTCTGGAGGAACAATCTCAGATGAGACTGTTATAAGAAAGGTACTCAGAACATTACTCCCTATCTATGCAATAAGAGTATCAGCTATTCAAGAAAGAAGATGTGAAACAAACCACAATATAACTTTGGATGCTGTAGTTGGAAGATTGACAGCTTT
The DNA here is from genome assembly GCA_027943335.1 of Chamaecyparis obtusa. Lineage (NCBI taxonomy): Eukaryota > Viridiplantae > Streptophyta > Pinopsida > Cupressales > Cupressaceae > Chamaecyparis > Chamaecyparis obtusa. The sequence goes on along the minus strand of BSBK01003611.1, from coordinate 809,113 downwards.
TGAATTAGACAACTATGATAACTATGTTCCTAGTTCCAAAAATATTGAATCAGCATTTGAGGCCAAGGTTTCACTAAAGAAGAACAAGAAAATTAAAGAAGTTCAGTCAGAAAGTGAAGAAGTATCAGAAGAAAGTTCTGATAGTGATCTTGAAATTGTAGAAGCATTACTTGCAAAGAAGTACTCCAGAGGGAAAGGTAAATATAAAGGTAAAACTCCTTTAATCTATTTTTCATGTGAAGAAATTGGACATATTGCAGCTAGGTGCCCAAACAAGCAAGTCAAAGAAGAAAAGAGAAGTCACAAGTACTATGGCAAAAAAAATTTCAATCATACAAGGATAAAGGTAAGAAATCATGTTTTATGGCTAAAGATTCTGATGATAGTGAAGAAGAAATTGTCTTTATTGCTATAAAAGATGAATCTGATGATGATGAAGATAAGATGGCACTTATTTCTCATATAAGAAAAGATGATATATGGATAATAGACAGCGGATGTTCACACCACATGACTGGTGACAAGACAAAATTTGAATATCTAGAAGACTGTGATAGTGGTAATGTAAGATTTGGAAACAATGAACCTTGTTGTATAAAAGGAAAAGGAAGAATCTCATTAACCAAAGAACTCATATGTGATAATGCTTATTGGGTTGAAGGACTAAAACATAATCTTCTAAGTGTAGCAGAGCTAATCAACACTGGTTTCAAGGTTGAATTCATGAATGGTCAAGCAAGACTGCTGGATGGAAAAGGAAAACTCATTGGATCAGGCAAACAAACAAAAGGTAACTTATTTTATCTTGATCTCAGTGAATATTCATGCTTTATTGCTCAAATAGAAGAAAGTTGGCTATGGCACAAAAGGTTATGTCATGTGAATTTTGATAACATGATAAAAATAAGCAAATTCAAGAAGGTTAGAGGCATTCCTACTTTGAAGAAACCTGACACTGGTCTATGCAAGAATTGTCAGATTGGCAAAATGAGTAAAACTAGTTTCAAGAGTAAGAACTATCAGTCTAAAGAAATTTTGGAAATTGTGCATACTGATTTATGTGGACCTATTGGAATACAAAGCTATACTGGAGATAAATTCTTTATTCTTTTCATTGATGATTATTCTAGAATGATGACTGTTATGTATTTAAGAGAAAAATCAGAAGCATTTGAAAAGTTCAAATGGTACTTAGCAAGAGTAGAAAAGGAAACAGGGAAAAGATTGAAATGCTTAAGATCAGACAGAGGTGGTGAACTCATCTCCCATGATTTTAACAACTTTTGCATTGAAAGAGGAATCAAAAGATAGGTATCAGCTCCTAGAACTCCTGAGCAGAATGGAATAGCAGAAAGAAGAAACAGATCTATTATGGATTGTGCAAGGATTCTAGCAAAAGCAAGGCATACAAATGTCTGAACTTATCTACTCACAAAGTCATAGAAAGTATACATGTAAAATTTGATGAGTTTGCAGAAAAGACTGAGGAAGAAAGCAAAAGGGAACCTGAGAACTACAGAAGATTCATTTACATTGAACCTGAAATATTGGCAGACACAACTATCAGTAAGAAAACTATATCTACCGAGCCGAGCACAGTTACCAAGTCACAGGAAGAAGTTCAAACCAAGTCACAGGAAGAAGTTCAAACCGAGTCATAGGAAGAAATTCAGACCGAGTCTCAGCCTGAAGTTACCAAGCAAATATCTACCGAGCCCGAGCAACCTGAAGAGGAGATCCTAGAAGACAACAGCATGAATCATTCAAAAGGCAAGGAACCTATACTAGCCAAATATGTCAGAAGACATCATACACCAGATCAAATCATTGGAAACAAATCAAATGGTACTATGAAAAGAAGCAAGCTAAAAGGTACATGTCTGCTTACTGATTTTGAACCTAGAAATATCAAAGATGCATTGGAGAATGAAAGTTGGATTGAAGCAATGAATGAAGAATTAGAACAAATACAAAAGAACAAAACTTGGACTCTTGTACCTAGACCTAAAGATAAGAATGTAATTGGAACAAAATGGGTATTCAGGAATAAGCTGAATGAAGATGGTCAAGTATCTAGAAACAAAGCTAGACTGGTATGTAAAGGTTATTCTCAAGAAGAAGGTATAGATTATGGAGAAACTTTCACTCCTGTTGCAAGATTAGAAGGTGTAAGAACTCTACTTGCTTATGCAGCACACAAAGGATTTAAGGTATATCAGATGGATATAAAATCTGCATTTCTCAATGGAATTCTTGATGAAGAAGTCTACATTGAACAACCTGAAGGTTTTGTTGATCCAGATAAAAGGGACATGGTCTGCAGGTTACACAAAGCATTGTATGGTTTAAAACAAGCTCCTAGAGCATGGTATGAAAGACTCCATAACTATTTGATTCAGATTAATTTCAAAAGAGCTAATGATAACAGCAATCTGTATATTAAAGAAGGACCGGATGACAAAATTGTATTGGCAGAAATATTTGTGGATGATACTATATTTACAGGGAATGAGGATCAGTGCAAAGAATTTTCAGAGCAAATGAATAGAGAATTTGAAATGTCCATGTTTGGTTTAATAAAATTCTTTGTTGGTCTTCAAATTTAGCAAAGCAAGAATGGTATATACATTACTCAATCCAAATACATTAAGGAGATACTTAAGAAGTTTGGTATGGAAGATTCAAAACTAGTTGGTACACCCATGTGTACTGGACTGAAACTTACCAAAAATGATGATTCAAAAGAAGTTGATCAGACCCTATACCGATCTATGATTGGAAAATTGCAGTATGTAGTACATACAAGACCTGATATTGCCTTAGCAGTCGGTATAGTAGCTAGATTCTCAGCAAAACCTAAGGAAAATCACATGATGGCAATCAAAAGAATCTTAAGATACTTAAAAGAAACTGAAGAATATGGTTTGTGGTATAAATTTGGAGGCAATCTAGACTTAAAAGTGTTTACTAATGCTGATTGGGTAGGAAACATTGATGACAGAAAAAGCACAAGTGGTGGAGCATTTTTTCTTGGAAAAAGACTGGTATCCTAGACTAGTAAAAAGCAGAATTGCACATCTCAATCCACAGCTGAAGCAGAATATGTTGCTGCTGCAGTAAACTGTTCAAATATTGTTTGGTTTAAATAGCTATTAGAAGGTATGAAGGTTGAAATCAAAGAACCAGTTGTTATATTTTGTGACAATACCAGTGCAATAAACATCTCTAAGAATCCAGTGATGCATTCCAAAACCAAGCACATTGCTATTAAATATCACTTTGTCAGAGAATTGGTACAGGACAAGGAAATTAGATTAGAATATATTCATACAAAAGAACAGATTGCAGACATTTTTACCAAACCATTACCTAAGGATGCATTTTTGTATCTAAGAAGTAAGTTAGGGGTCATTCCCCTATCCGAGGCTCACTAAATATAGTTTTAGTGATGCATCAACTAGAACATGATTGAAAATCAATCTGTTGATGCAGCATATTAAAGGAATCATTGCATATGAATCAATACTTGAGGTACATTAATTTTCACCGGTAATATGTGAATTGTCTTTGGCATGTGTTGTCAAAGAGGGAGTGTTTGCTATGTCTTTGCTATTACTTCAAGAAATTTTCAATAGTCAGAAGGAAGAATTTTCAGGATACAGGAAGTTTGCTGATAGAGGGAGATTTGAATCTAAACCAAGCTAACTCTTTCAAATTTCTTATGATATGACATATTGTGTTGCCATCAATGCCAAAGAGGGAGATTGTTGGAAACAATTGTCTGAAGGAAATTGCTACTCAATTATGTATTGTCTTTGATGTCACACAATGTCATAGTCCGCAGCAATCAGTTTCTACCAAGCTCAGTCAGTCTGCCAGACAGGAATATTAGTGCTTACCGAGTCCACTCAGTTATCGAAGAAAAGCAGTGTCTACCGAGTTCACTCGGTTGCCAAAAAAAGTTTAGTGTTTACCGAGTTCAGTCGGTCATCGAAGAAAAGCTAGTGTTTACCGAGTTCAGTCGATCATCGAAGAAAAGCTAGTGTTTACCGAGTTCAGTCGGTCATTGAAGAAAAGATAGTGTTTACCGAGTTCAGTCGGTCATCGAAGAAGAGTTAGTATTTACCGAGTTCAGTCAGTCATCAAAGGAAAAGGATTGTCGGTGTTTACCGAGTTCCCTCGGTCTCTGAAAGATTATAGAAAGTTATGGTCACCGAGCACTGTCGGCCCTTGAAGGATTTTTGCAAATAGAGTTTGCTTAATTCAGCTGACTGTTATACTAAATAATGTTGATTTGACAAATCTAAAATCATATAAATAAAAGGTCAAATGTCAAAAGAAAAAATACACAGCAGAAGATTTACAGAAGAAAAGAAGGAAAGGTATATGCGAATTGGTGAAGGATGTTCAGATATCCTTGGGGAGTAGCAGAGATTTATTCGATCAGAAAGGATCAGACTTATGCAGAATAGAGATCTGTAATCAGCAAGACAGTTGCATTATTATACAGGTCATTTTTCATTGTTACCTTCTTATCATTGTAATAGTGAATTCTAAATCTCTTAACCGAGTTGGTTTAACAACCATATTATAAATCCTCTAACAAGGTGACAATTCCATTGAATTGTTTTCAAGACCTCTTACTAGGCCACTCCTAGCAGGGTGTTTTAAATCCTCTAACAAGGTCACACCTAACAGTTTGTTTTGTAACCTTTTACCGGGTTGGCTTCTAACCGGGCATCACTTCAAAAAAGTGAAAATCAGTATCTAGATACATTGGTGGTTTTTCCCATATTGGGTTTCCATGTTAAATCTTGTGTCTCTTGTGTTCTTAATTGCTTTCTCAATCATATACATGTGTTGATGAATATCTAAAGATAATATTGCTAATACTTTCTGCATCTTCAAAGTTACTGCAATCTATTTACCGAGTGCTAAAACAGATAACATTGTTAAGATATCCTAAGGGATCTGCAAAGAATTAATTGTGAAGTGTTTTTATGGTTGACTGATTCACCCCCCCCCCTCTCAGTCACTTCATCCATATTCCATCAGGTGAAAACCCAGCAAACGGGCACCACTTGTTCAAAAATGCTCCATCTATCAGCACAATCTTGGTCTGTCCCATCTTTCAGTCTTGCTTTAGTTTGTACATATCTCCCAGTTTGTTTCTACATTTCTAGTTTTCAAGAAGTCAGTTTGTACACCAATCTGCTCAAGCGTCTATATCCTATCAATGTTCAAACTTGGGGGCAATCAAATTCATATCCTATGGCCTCCAATGTATCTTAGATGTATCATATCTAGTCAGAGTCCTTTGAAGCTTCATCCAAGTCAGTCATTTAGTCTCCTGACTAGAAAGGATTTTGCATGTACAACAATGCAATCAAACATCAAACATCAAACTGAAAATAATCTATGCTTTTTACATGCTTTTATCTCCTTGTAGGCTTACTCATTCGCATTGAGATTTTTGCACATTTTGTCCCTTCAAGCTCTTTGATGATATCCTTTAAAGGATTTAGAGAGTGATGACTAGGGGCATAATCTTTTCTTATCTTTCTTCTTGCATGTGAAAATCTAACAACTTTGGAAATTCTGGATTCAAATGGTGTCTAACTGTAAGAGCCTCTATCTTGAATTGGATGGCCATGCGTACCTTGACCATTGATACCCAAAAATTTCAAGGATGTTTGATCTAACTATTGTCTTTTTGAGTGAGTTCTTTCTCCTACTATGAAACATGATATTGCCTAAGGATGTGAATGATAAAGGGTCACTAAGGGTAATTCACATTGGATTTAGAAGGATCTCTTCACTATTTTATGTTTTTGACCACACGACATATTTTGGTCATCACAACGTTTATGTTTTGATGATTATACAAATTTCTATATCAAAATGGACATGATATTCAAGCCATCTTGGCGTTTATGCCTTGGTGCTTATATCTAATCTGACATTTTGAAAACAAAATCAATATTCATATGTCCATGGTTTCATAATCAGTGGGTGTTGTATTAATCCTTGCGTATACAAATTGATATTCATGTCTATGGTTTCATAACTAGTGGGCATTGTATTCATTTATCTGGTTACCTAAAAATTCAATGATGAGAATAACCGACACATGATCAATGATTAGGTCCCAGGTCTTAGGTTGCATTTCATTTTGCATTTCTCTTTGCATTTTGCATGTTTGCATGATCTCACAATGACTCAACAAACTTCAAAGCTTAAAAATTCTTCAATTATCTCTTCAAATATAACAAGAGCTAAATCCTAACTTGAAGGTCTCTTCAATCAAATCACAAGTAGTTACTCTCCTGGGTTAAACATCATTTTTGAGATAAGACTAAGTAATTGTCTTCATCAATACTTGCAAAACATATCATGTGTATCATTGCATTTACATATCATAATCATTTGTGGCATTACAATTCATCCATGTGCATAAGCATCAATCATACATACATATTTCCATAATAAAATACATTTGCATAACATCTATACATATGAAAGAAATCATTGCATTGCATTTATCCATACATACATTCTACCCTATCCATACCATAAGCATAACATGATATCCTCATAAATCAAAACATGACAAGTACATATGAAGTCACACCAAAATATGGATCTCATATATATCAAAAAGCTCAAACTAGTCAGGGGTGCACTACTGGCATAGTGTACAAAAGAATGAGCTCAGCTGAGCTATCAGAATCATAATAGTATATCAATGATAAAAAAAGACTATAGTATATCAGAATGTATCAAAACAAAATCAGCTATCAGCATGATCCTCTGCATCTAGTGGAGATGGAGGTGGTGCAATAGGCACTAGCTCTTCTCCCATGGCCCTAGTTCCCTCTGATGCCATCATGAACTGTGAGTAGGTAGGAACTCTCTATGCTGAAGCAACTGCAGTATAATAATTTGATACATAATATACAGATCTCAAGGTTTGATGAATCACCTCTTCCTATAAACTGTTGTACCTCTCTAGTGAGTGCAGTGCACTATCTATCAGCCTCTATGAATCTCTCCTCCCACCTGGCACTGCGTATCTTCAGGTCCCTAACCTAAACTCTGAGATGTATAATGGTCTCCTATGGGGTAAGAGGAACAACTAGATCAACATTTGGCATATCAATATCAGGGGCAACATACTCTGTAGTCTCATCTCTCTACACCTTGCAGCATCTGACCTCTACACCTAAATCAAAACTAGTATCCCCCTCTCTGCATTCTACACCACTGCCTACCTCTTGCTTAGCTGCAAGTACCTCATCTGCTTAACCAACTCCACCTAATGTGGTACCCTCTCCTCTAATCCATCTATGAGAATCGAAAGATCTACCTACTATGGAACTAGTGGGATGGGGGGCCCTCATCTATCCTGATGGTCTTTGTGGTGGAGCCATCACTTTGGGTCTTAGAGGTGTGGGGTGTACCATAGGAGCCTTTGTAGGTCTGGGACCCCATCCCATTGGAGAACCAATCACATCCATTACCTCCTCCATGGAGGGTATCAGTTCAATGGGATCAGAAAATCTATGGATGGGGTGATCAACAAGCCATGAGATGAATCTGTCAGTCACACCAACATCCAGTACATCTGGTCTATACTCCTAGTCCCTGCCAACAATACCACTATACTCCTAAGAATTCAAAGAATAAGAGAGCCTCTGTGTCCATCCAAGTCAATTCTCATGCCCTATCTATGCATATGTAGCATAATCCTCTGGGGCATCCTGAATATGTCCATATTGCCACCAGACCTTGGTAATAAGAAACCTGTCTATGGTGGAAGAGGATCTCCCAATCAGTACATGGCTCAGGAAGAAATAGATAAACTACTCTTGAGCAGTAGGCCAAGGCTGAATGGCTACATAAGGTCTCCAATTAAAAAATGTCATATCATCAAGGCATTACCTCCAATACTCTACATGGCCCATCCATCCCTGAATGACATATCTAGCATAGGTATATATGACAGGCTCCTGAGACTGCCTCTGTGAAGTACAAATAGGTCTCAACATTGGGATATGCTCCCACGCCCATATCTATGGAATAAGAGCTCCTGCTGAAAAAGATTTTCTCTCTTGATACACCACTTTGTGCATCTTAGAGAACATGTGTGCTAATAAACACTGACCCCAAGCCAACTCAACGGGAGTGGCCATCAACCATGCTACCATAGGGGCCCAACCCATCAGAAGACCGTTCTACTGATCATCGGACATAATGATACCACCAATCATACTGGCAATGATGCACTCCAGCTGATGTGTCTATCCATATCTCTTAACTAAGGTCTCCCAAGAAATGGAGGTCATCATCTGAGTATCATCTCCAAAGAGACATCTAAAAGCTAAAACACCTAAGTTCCATGAACTCACATACTCTGGTCTCCTAACGGCATGGAAAGGAATCTGCAGTATCTGATACACATCCTCAGGGGTATTAGTGATCTCCCCCATCGAATGAAAGGTCTGGGTCTTTGAGTGAAACCTCTCAATCAATGCAGTCAATAAACCATGATTTACCCTAATCTCGGGTAAATGTATCAAGTGCTCGAATCCACAAGAAGCAAGATGAACCATCATAGAGTGTGGCAAGGAGACACATAATCTCTGAGTAGTAGGATGAGAGATCCATACATGTACATCTGGATATACGACATACACAACACAAAAAGAGGGAATCCTATTAGTAATTGAGTCATAGAATAGGTTACAAGGACATCAATGGGGCAGTTCAGTATTTCAAAAGGTAGGTTAACAGGTCAGCAATTAGGCTAAAGAATCAAATAATTAAAAAATGGACTTAATACTGAGTTTTGAGCTCACTATTTTCCATACGACAACTCAGACTGGCATGAAAATTTGTACAACTTTCCACACCATACCAAACGACAAACCATAGTAGCACGACAAAGCATCCCTTATCGTATGAGTTAGGAGGGACCCGATGGAATGTTGTACGACTCATGGGTCCCTCTAATACGAGTCATGGGGGCTTATCAAATGACAACCTAACTACTGTTGAAAAGTCGTACAAGTCTTGTTAGGGAGTCATACGAGTTTCCATGCATGCAAAATTCAAAAATGGAAAAGACATATAAAAATTTCTAAAATCTTATAAAACATGGAAAATTTGACATTTTAGCAAAGCACAGAGGTCCACCTACTGCATGTCCATATTGTCAGGGTCTCTGGTGTCTCCGGCTATGCTCAAATCGAAGCAAACTCACAGGTACCTTCGGTTCTGCTGCTCTATCTGCCATTTTGCTCAGAGGGCTCCACAAAGATTTCTAAAGTCAAAAGGTTAAAATGAATTGAAAATGACCCTTCCGATTTTTATATAGCTTTTGACCTAATTTTCAAAAGTGCTCTATTTTTCATGAAAATTACACCCCTGGCTAATTTCAACATTCTAAATCCATTTTCGGGATCAAAATTCAAATCTGAGATCATATCTATGTCAAAACCACGATTTAAAATTTTTGGACCCAGGATGATCTACCGCTTGCATAATCAACCTTCATTCATCACAGAAACCTAGACTGCCACTTAACTGATTATCTTCCATCAAACTATCAAAATTTCAACTTGGTCAACCATGGTCAACTCAAGGTCAAACCTAGTCAAATTTGGTCTCCAGGACCTCCAAATGATGCAGAATGCATTCTCGAACGTGTATAACCACTTCTCAAATCAATTAACATGCTTCTAAACTATAGTGCTGACTTTTCTTTTCAGATTTCAATTTTAATCCTGAAGGGGGCATGGTATCACACATCATTCAAGTCTGTAATCTAAATTTTGAAATCATATATTTCCTCAGTAATTGAGACAACAACCACGTCTAGTTGTTGATTCATCAAAAGACCTCATCGCTCAGGGCAAATCAATCATTTCTTGGGGCATATCAAATTCATCGAGATCCATATCAACCTGGTATTCTCTTAATCTTGTAAATTGTATTAGTTTTTGCAACTATCGGTTCAATTGTGTTATTTCCTTGGTTCTTCAGAAACTGAAGGGTTCAGATGTGATACTAATGTGATTCAATATAAGGACAATTGGGTCTGGAATCGGTCACTCACTTCTTCACAATCATAAGGTTCGGAGTCAAGCATTTTGACACTTTTTTGCAATCATCAGTTCATTTGCTATTATAGTTAACATTATCTTTGGTCATTCAGGACCTATCATCTTCATATCAACTTCAATCAAGTTTTTGTTTCATATCAATATCAATTTCATACATCTATATCATATACAGACTGTCTTTGAACCACTGCACTTCGCACAACAATTCAAAGAGGGGCAAAATGTAATACCCCAAAAATGGGCTATAGGTTCATTAATCTCCTACATCAACAATACGAATGAAATCAACATCAAATTCCTAACCTAAGACACATCGGTACATTATCGAATCTTAATTGATTATCATAAATTCTACATCGGCGAATATTCCTAGTAATATTCCTAATTATCCTAATTATCTTTGATTTGATGATTATTTGGCGATAAATCCTATTTATCCTAAAGTTTGATTAATTGAATATTCTCAATATTTAATTAATTAGATTTAGTTCTGCCACTTAATTGTTTAATTGAAGTTAATTATATTTATTCTTAAATTGTATTATTTAATTTTGACAATAAATCCAAAATCCTATGAATAATTGATTAAATTCTTATTTAATTAATTAAAGAGTTGTCAATTTTTAATAAAATTCCTCATCTAAATAATATACCGAGGTCAGTGATTTGGTCTAGAGCGAAATGATGAACCTATCGAGTCTGATCCACCTGTGGTTGAATTGGACTCCCACGATGACATTGAGCCTATTCACGAATTGAATGTCTTAAGTTGTAATATCACCTTTGAACTCAAGCGTCGGGTTAGGACCAATGATGATAGATCCATTTCCATAAACACTATCTCCCAATCTTTTCCCACTTTGACTATCCAATATACAGAACTTATCGATCAAACCTCCACAAATCTGAGCCATGGTATTTATACCTTCCCAAATGACTATGCCCTTGCTTGCTACCTTAATGCAGTTGAGCCTATGAGTACTTCCATCAGTGAACTGAGCATTAGCATGACGGAGGCAGACATCAAATATCTTAGTCAGAAAAATAAGAATAAAAAGAAAATGAAAAAGAGTTCTGAGAGTGAAAACCACTTTGTGGTAGTCTCAGAACCTACAAAAGTAAAAATAAAAGATGTATTCGAAGGTGAAAACCTCTTTGAGGTGCCTAAGGATGAGATATTTGATGTCCCTTTGACTCATTTATAGGACAAATCTCTAGTTCTAATTGAGTCCACTCAATCTATCAATTTGGGTACAACGGAGGAACCACAATTGATCCATGTAGCACAATCTTTATCAGAAGAAGAGAAGATAAGAAAAAATTTACAACATTCTTAACAGAGAAGAAGATCAAATTTGCATGGAAATATTCAGATATGCCAGGATTGGATAGTAATCTTATAATGCATCATTTATCTATAGCTCCAAATGTCAAACTTGTTAAACAAAAGTTAATAAAGATGCATCCTCATGTTGCACTCTTGGTAAAGGCTGAATTAGAGAAGCTCCTAAAAGCCGGATTCATCCACATTATTGACTATGCAGAATGGATCTCTAATATTGTACCTGTTTCAAAACTAGATAAATCAATCAGAGTATGCACAGACATTAGAGATGTAAATAGAGCATGCCCTAAGGATGATTTTCCATTACCTAACATTGATATGATAGTGGACATGATTGTGGGCTTTGAGATGCATTCTTTAATGGATGGTTTTTCTGGATATAACCAAATAAAAATTGCTCCAGAGGATCAAGAGAAAACTGCTTTTACATGTGCTTGGGGTACCTTCTGTTGGAATGTCAAGTCATTTGGGCTTAAAAATGCTAGTGCTACATATGAAAGAGCCACGACATCTATTTTTCATGACATGATGCATAGGACTATGGAGGATTATGTTGATGATACTTTAGCAAAATCTATGATTAGGGCTGCACATCTAGATGACTTGAGCAAGATACTCGACAAAATGGAAAAATTTAGTCTTAGACTAAATCCTAAGAAGTGTGCTTTTGGTGTCACTTCTAGAAAGCTCTTAGGATACATAGTTTCAAAGAAGGGTATTGAAGTTGATCCAGCTAAAGTGAAGGCTATCATGGACATGCAACCTCCAAATAATATTAGTCAAATGAGGAAATTGCAAGGAAGAGTTTAATCTATCAGATGATTCATATCACAACTAGCAGATATATCACAGCCTTTTACAAAAACATTACATAAAGGTGTAACCTTTGCATGGAATGAAGAATGTGAGAAAAACTTTAATCATATCAAGAAGTATCTATCAAATCCTCCTATTTTGATGCCTCCTATTCATGGGAAGCCATTGATGTTATATGTCTCTACAACCAATACATCACTGGGGGCATTGCTTGCACAACAGTATGAGAACAAAAAGGAAAGAGCTATATACTATATTAATAGGACATTGGTTGCATATGAGAAGAACTATTCAATGATTGAGAAAGCTTGTCTAGCTATGATCTTTGCATCACAGAAACTGAGACACTACATGTTAGCTCATACCACACATTTGGTAGCTAAGGTTGATCCACTCAAGTACCTTCTAAGCAAAGCTGCCCTCATAGGTAGATTAGCTAAATGGGTCATGATCTTAAGTGAATTTGACATTGAAAATGTTGAGAGAAAATCTATCAAAGGACAGGTTATTGCTGATCAATTAGCAAATGCACATATGATTGATGATACACCAATGCAAATAGAATTTCTAAATTCCTCTATCATGACTCTTTCTTCTAGAGAATGACAGTTATTCTTTGATGGCTCCTATACACATAATAGATTGAGAGTAAGCATATTGTTCATAAATCCTCAAGGATACTCAATCCCAAAGGCATTTAGATTAAAGTTCCATTGCACAATCAATATTGCAAAATATGAATCCCTTTTGAATGGAAAGAAAATAGCAATTGAGTGGAGGGTAACAAAACTACACATTCATGGAGACTCACAACTTGTTATCCATCAAGTCAATGATGTGTACCAAACTAAAGATGAAAAGATCATTCCTTAAAAGAGAATCATAGATGATCTAAAGAAGTATGTCTTATCTATCACATTTGAGAAAATTCCTAGAATAGAGAATAAGGTTGTCGATGCAATGGCAACACTATCTACTTTATTACAGCAGCCTGAATATGAGCTAAGCTACGAGTTCCTAGTGCAAGCACTATCTTATCCTGCATATGATTCCCCTGAAACCCGCATGATCTACACTATTGTTTCTCATGATTCATCCAGATACAAAAACCTATTTTCCTATCTCCAAGAACAAATCATTCCTGATACCTTCAACCACCATGAAAAGAGATACCCTATCTGTAATGCCTTATGATATGTCATCATTGGTCATGATCTATACAAATGAGGTCTAGATGGTACACTACTTTGATGTTTATAACGGGGAGAGTCTCAATGTGCATTAGAAGAAGTCCATGATGGTATTTGTGGGTCACACTTGAATGGTTTAACACTAGCTCAAAAACTTATTAGGGTTGGGTACTATTGGCCTGAGATGGAGATAGAGGCTATCAAATTTGCTAAGAATTGTCAAAAGTGTCAAGGACATGGCAAGCTAATTCATGCTCCAGGGAGAGATCTAATTCCCTTTACTACACAATGGCCTTTTCACCAATGGGCATTTGATCTTATAGGAGCTATACATCCTCATTCTTCTAATGGACACACTCATATAATCATAGCTACAGATTATTTTACAAAATGGGTAGAAGCAGTCCCTTTGACACAAGCAACTGGAAAGAAAATATCTATGTTCATATTGAACTATATCATATGCAGATATGGGATACCTCATTCCATAATCATAGATAACGGTGGACAATTCAAGAACAAAGACCTAGATGATCTATGTGCCAAATTCAAGATCATACAACATTGGTCTTCTATCTACTATCCTCAAGGGAATGGACAAGGAAAGGCTTCTAATAAGAATCTATTGAAAATCTTGCATCGTACAGTTAATAAAATAGGAAGAGACTGGCATCTCATGATCAATCCAACTCTCTGGGCTTACAGAACAAGTATCAAAACACCTACTAGGGCTACACCTTTCACTTTAGTTTATGGATCTAAAGCAATACTACCTATTGAGGTTGAAATCCCATCACTAAGAATCAGAATGCGTGGTCTAGTAACTCATGATGACTACAAAGTGTCTAGGTTACAAGAACTTGAACTACTAGATGAGCACAAACAAGCAGTGTATGATCATCTCAGAGTATATCAGAAGAGAATGTTTAGAGGTTACAACAACAAAGTCAGACATAGAGAATTTCATGTTGGTGATCTAGTCTTGAGAGAGAATCCTAAAAATCAATCACATCGAGAATGCAAGGGGAAGTTTGAACCCAACTGGCTGGGTCCCTTTGTAATCACTGCTACTTTTGGCTCTGGTGCCTATCAACTCTCAATGACTAAAGGAGAATAGCTCTGAGAACCAATCAACATTCTCCATCTAAAGAAATTCTATGCCTAAGGCATTTAGTCTATGGTAAAATGTCCTTAAAAAATCTTAAAAATTGAAAAAAGTCCTAAAAAAATGAATATCTTGGTAAAAACCTAGCAATAGGCACCTTGATGATTCCCAAAAAAATAAAAAAATATCAAAAGTAGAAAAAAAAATGAAAAATACAAAAAAAAATAAATGAGAAAAACAAAAAAGTGCCTAGGTGAAAACCTGGAAAGAGGCGCCTTGGTAGCAAAAATAGAATCTCTACCAAGATGGTGAAAACCCAACAAATAGGCACCACTTGTTCAAAAATGCTCCATCTATCAGTGCAATCTTGGTCTTTCCTAGCTTTCTGATGCAGGAGCATCCCAGGGTAGTTGGCTATCCTGCATGTTTTGAAGATTTGATGGAGTAGTGTGGACTTATTTTCATATGTGAGGGGTTTGGTAGAATTGGATAAACCTACTTGGGTCTTGGGTAATTGGTTTTAATGTATTTAATGGAACTTGGCATGGTCTTGGTTTCTTAGCATGGCCTAGGAGGAGCTCGGCCTCGCTTAGGAATTTGGTGCCCATTATAGGCCGTATAAGTAATTTTCCACAAAGAGTTAGAGGATGAAAATTTCAAGGATTGAAGAGGGCCTATATTTCTACCTACCATTTGAAGCACAAGTTCTAATTCATTCAAGGCTAGGAGATATCATGATTTTACTAAGACATCAATTTTGGGCATTTAATTGTTGTTGTTGGCCAACTTGTGGCATTTAATTTATGTATTTGTATTTAGTTTATGTTCAGGGCTGACCTGTGGCTTAGATTGGTATAAGTAGGGGTTGTGGGGGAAGTCTTTAGGGATCATTCATCCATCTTGGAGAAGAGGAAGAGGTAGAGGAGTGAATTTTGAGGAGAACTAGTAGCTGTGGCTTGGAAAACAAGGAGATTGCTTGGAGGGCTTGCGGGCACAAGTTTAGATCTTCCTGGAGGTTTCTACCATAGTGTGGCTAGGGTTTGGATTGGATCTTGAGGGATCTTGCAAAGTTACTATTGGAATTACATTGTATTTGACCATAACCCGAAAGGCCTTACAGCTGGGCATGTTGGATGAAAATATGATAATTCTATTATGAGTTTTGGCATTGTCTGGTTCTAAATCTTTGTATTGTTATTATATTCTATTGTGTGGTTATTTGCTAGGGGCTAGGACATCTCCATCGGGGATTCTCCTACCTTGCACTGCATCAAGTGGTATCAAAGAAAAGGTTGGATCTAGTTGGTGATTTTCTGCAGAGGGTTTGTGAAGATCTTGGAAGATGCCTCCGAGAAGATTGGACCCTAGGGAAATTGATGATCTTACTGATACTATGGAAGAAAGAATCTGAGAGAAGATTAAGGCTCAAATAGAGGAGGTTAAAGCCAGTCTTAGATCTGAGATGGAGCTGATGAAGAGTGATATGATTGCTAAGATTGTAAGTGCCTTGGGTGGTATACCTAGGCATGCGGGCACTAAAGATGGTTATGAGGAAGCTGCTAAAGACTTTGAGACTACTAGATCTAATGGTAGAGCTGAGCAAGATGAGAGACCTAGAGGAAATAGGATTGTTCAGTTTGATAGATCTGGACCTCAGTTGAAGCTAAAGTATAAGATGGAGGTTTCTAATTTCTCAGGTACTTTGAATCCTGAAGACCTGATTAATTGGATTGGTGAATTGGAAGACTATTTTGATCTTGAGGATATTGAAGATCTGCTCAGAGTGAGGATAGCACTGACCAAGCTAAAGGGACATGCTACTCTTTGGTGGAAAGAGTTATAGCAAGATAGAGAAGAGGAGGGTGAAATGAAGATCACTAGATGGAGATTGATGGTGACTAAACTGAAGGCTAAGTTCATTCCTGCTAATTATGAACTTGAGTTGTTTAAAAGGTTGTAGAATTTAAAATAGAAGGATATGACTGTGAAAGATTATACAGAGGAGTTTTACAAGCTGACTATTTGTTTAGTGGCTAGATACATTAATGGTTTGAGATTTAATATTCAGGATGAGGTTGGTATGCTGAATATTTCTTTAGTTGAGGATGCTTATCAGTATGCTTTGAGGGCTGAAGAAAAGTTGAAGAGGAAGAATCAAGGTGGTTCCCGAGGGAAGGAGAAGCAAGATTATTCAGCAAAACCAAATGCAGAAGCTGAACCAAAACTTGTTGTATCAAAAGTGAAGGATGGGTCAAGGTGAATTTAAGGGTACTTGTTTCAAATGTCCTGAAGAAGGGCATAGAGCTTATCAGTGTCCATGGAAGGATGGTGATAGAAGAGCTACTATTGTGGATGACATTGAGGACCAAGAACCTGAGCAAGGAGAGAGTTTGCTAGCTCGGCAAGTACTAATGGGTCAAAGGACATGGGAATCTTGTCAAAGGACTAATTTGTTTAGGACTCATTGCAAGTCTGGTGGCAAAGTCTATAATGTGATTGTGGATGGTGGTAGTACTAATAACCTTGTTGCTGAGGAGATGGTTCAGAATTTTAGTTTGAAAAGAACAAGACATCCTTATCCTTATAGGATTGGTTGGTTGCAAGGAGAGCATGCTTTGGAAGTAAGGGAGTAGTGCCTTGTTGGTATCTAGATAGGGCAGTATAAGGACCAAGTGTTGTGTGATATTGTGGACATGAATAGTTGTCATTTGTTGCTTGGTAGACCTTGGTAGTATGATTGTAGGGCTATGCATGATTGTGTCAAGAATGTGTTTACAATTGTGAAATATGGCAGGAAGAATTCCCTAATTCCCTTGCAAAAGGAAGAGGTTGGTAGAAGGAACCTGAGCATTGGTAGCTAAGTTGAGTTGGCAGATTCTGAAAGGGTTAGAGATCAGTGTGGACAGAAAACCTGTGAGACCTCGAGGATGGATACAAAGAAGCAACAGTGGAACAAGGGAAAGAATGTGCAAGTTAAAGACTTGGAGGACATGTATGTGAAGAACCATTCAGGGATTTATGTGTTGAATCCTAGACGATGTTCTTCCAGCTATTGAGAACATCTTTTC
The DNA here is from genome assembly GCA_027943335.1 of Chamaecyparis obtusa. Lineage (NCBI taxonomy): Eukaryota > Viridiplantae > Streptophyta > Pinopsida > Cupressales > Cupressaceae > Chamaecyparis > Chamaecyparis obtusa. The sequence continues at coordinate 791,465 of BSBK01003611.1, read as the reverse complement.
GCACCTAGGGAGTCTAATGCAGGAGCATCCCAGGGTAGTTGGCTATCCTGCATGTTTGGGAGATTTGATGGAGTCATGTGGACTTATTTTCATATGTGAGGGGTTTGGAAGAATTTGATAAACCTACTTGGGTCTTGGGTAATTGGTTTTGATGTATTTAATGGAACTTTGCATGGTCTTGGTTTCTCAGCATGTCCTAGGAGGAGCTCGGCCTTGCTTAGGAATTTGGTGCCTATTACAGGTCGTATAAGTAATTTTCCACAAAGAGTTAGAGGATGAAAATTTCAAGGATTGAAGAGAGCCTATATTTCTACCTACGGTTTGAAGAAAGAGTTCTAAATCATTCAGAGCTAGGAGATATTGCAATTTTACTAAGACATCAATTTTAGGCATTTAATTATTGTTGTTGGCCGACTTCTGGCATTTAATTTATATGTTTGTATCTAATTTATGTTCAGGGCCGACCTATGGCTTAGATTGGTATAAGTAGGGGTTGTGGGGGAAGTCTTTAGGGATCATTCATCCATCTTGGAGAAGAGGAAGAGGTAGAGGAGAAAATTTTGAGGAGAACTAGTAGCTGTGGCTTGGAAAACAAGGAGATTGCTTAGAGGGCTTGCAGGCACAAGTTTAGATCTTCCTGGAGGTTTCTACCATAGTGTGGCTAGGGTTTGGATTGGATCTTGAGGGATCTTGCAAGGTTACTATTGAAATTGCATTGTATTTGGCCATAACCTGGAAGGCCTTACAACCAGGCATGTTGGATGAAAATATGATAATTCTATTATGAGTTTTGGCATTGTGTGGTTCTAAATCTTTGTATTGTTATTATATTCTATTGTGTGGTTATTTACTAGGGGCTAGGACATCTCCATCAGGGATTCTCCTACCTTGCACTGCATCACTTTCAGTCTTGCTTTAGTTTGTACATATCTCCCCTTTTGTTTCTGCATTTCCAGTTTTCAATAAGTTGGTCTGTACACCAATCTACTTAAGCATCTATATCCTATCAATGTTCAAACTTGGGGGCAATCAAAGTCATATCCTATGGCCTCCAATGTATCTTAGATATATCATATCTAGTTAGAGTCCTTTGAAGCTTCATCCAAGTCAGTTAGTTAGTCTCCTCTCCAGAAAAGATTTTGCATGTACAACAACACAATCAAACATCAAACATCAAATTGAAAAAAATCTATGCTTTTTACATGCTTTTATCTCCTTGTAGGCTTACTGATTCACATTGAGATTTTTGCACATTGTGTCCCTTTGAGCTCTTTGATGATGTCCTTTATAGGATTTAGAGAGTGATGACTGGGGGTATAATCTTTTCCTTTTTTTCTTCTCGCATGTGAAAATCTAACAACTTTGGAAATTCTGGATTGAAATGGTGTCTGGTTGTAAGAGCCTCTATCTCGAATTGGATGGCCATGCGTACCTTGACAATTCATACCTAGAAAATTCAAGGAAGTTTGATCTAACTATTGTCTTTTTGAGTGAGATCTTCCTCCTACTATTAAATGTGATATTGCCTAAGGATGTGAATGATAATGGGTCACTAAGGGTAATTCACATTGGATTTAGAAGGATCTCTTGACTATTTGATGTGTTTGACCACAAGGTGTATTTTGGTCATCACAAAGTTTATGTTTTGATGCTTATACAAATTACTATATCAAAATGGACATGATATTCAGGTCATCCTGGAATTTATTCCTTGGTGCTTATATCTAATCTGACATTCTGAAAACAAAATCAATATTCATATGTCCATGGTTTCATAACCAATGGGTGTTGTATTGATCCTTGCATATACAAATCAATATTCATATGTCTATGGTTTCATAACTAGTGGGCATTGTATTGATTTATCCATTTACCTAAAAATTCAATGATGAGAATAACTGACATATGATTAGTGATTAGGTCCTAGGTCTTAGGCTGCATTTCATTTTGCATGTCTCTTTGCATTTTGCATGTTTGCATGATCTCACAATGACTCAACAAACTTCAAAGCTTAACAATTCTTCAATTATCTCTTCAAATCTAACAAGAGTTAAATCCTAACTTGAAGGTCTCTTCAATAAAATCACAAGCAATTACTATCCTGGGTTAAACATCCTTTTTGACATAAGACTGAGTACTTGTCTTCATCAATACTTGAAAAACATATCATGTGTATCATTGCATTTACATATCATAATCATTTGTTGCATTACAATTCATCCATGTGCATAAGCATCAATCATATATACATATTTCCATAATCAAATACATTTGCATAACATCCATACATATGAAAGAAATCATTGCATTGCATTTATCCATACATACATTCTACTCTATCCATAGCATAAGCATAACATGATATCCTCATAAATCAAAACATGACAAGTACATATGAAGTCACACCAAAATATTGATCTCATATATATCAAAAAACTTGAACTAGTTAGGGGTGCACTACTGGCACAGTGTACAAAAGAATGAGCTCACCTAAGCTATCAAAATTAGAATAGTATATCAATGATAAAAAAAGACAACAGTCTATCAGAATGTATTAAAACAAAATCAGCTATCAGCATGATCCTCTACATCTTGTGGAGGTGGAGGTGGTGCATCAAGCACTGGCTCTGCTCTCGAGGCCCGAGCTCCCTCTAATGCCATCATGAACTATGAGTAGGTAGGAACTCTCTCTGCTGAAGGAACTGCAGTATAATAAGTTGATACATAATATATAGATCTCAAGGTCTAATGAATCACCTCTGCCTCTAATAGTTGTACCTCTTTGCTGAGTGCAATGCACTATCTATCAGCCTCTATGAATATCTCCTCCCACCTGGAACTGCATATCTTGAGGTCCCTGACCTGAACTCTGAGATGTCTAATGGTCTCCTGTGGGGTAAGAGGAATAACTAGATCAGCATCTAGCATATCAGTATCAGGGGTAACCTACTCTGTAGTCTCTTCTCTTTGCGCCTTGTGGTGTCTAACCTCTCCACCTAAATCAAAACCAATATCCCCCTTTGTGAAGTCCACACCACCACCTACCACCTGCTAAGCTGCAAGTACCTCATCTACTAAACCAACTCCACCTAATGTACCACCCTCTCCTCTAGTCCATCTATGAGAACCAGAAGATCTTCCTACTATGGAACTAGTGGGATGGGGGGCCCTCATTTGTCTTGATGGTCTCTGTGGTGGAGCCATCGCTCTGGGTCTCGAAGGTGTGGGGTGTACCATAGGAGCCTGGGTAGGTTTGGGACCCTGTCCCATTAGAGCACCAGTGACATTCATCACCTCCTCCATTGAGGGTATCTGCTTAGTGGGATTAGAAAATCTGTGGATGGGGTGATCAACAAGCCATGAGATGAATACGTCAGTCACAATAGCATCTAGTACATCTGGTCTATACTCCTAGTCCCTGCCAACAATAGCACTATACTCCTGAGAATACATAGCATAAGAGAGCCTTTATGTCCATCCAAGTCCAATCTCATGCCCTATCTGTGCATATGTAGCGTAATCCTCTTGGGCATCCTAAATACATCCATACTGCCACCAGACCCTGGTAATCAAAAACCTCTCTATGGTGGAGGAGGACCTCCCAATCAGTACACGGCTCTGGAAGAAATACCTAAACTACTCTCGAGTAGTAGGCCAAGGCTCAATGTCTACATACGGTCTCTAGTGAAGAAATGTCATATCATCGAGGCATCACCTCTAGTACTCAGTGTGACCCATCCATCCCTATATCATATATCTGGCATATCTATAAATGACAAGCTCCTGAGGCTGACTCTGTGAATTACAAATAGGTCTCAACACTATGATATGCTCCCACGCCCATATCTATAGAACAAGAGCTCCTGCTACAAAATATTTTCTCTCCTCATACACCACCTTGTGCATCTCAGAGAACATGTGTGCTAATAAACACTAACTCCAAGCCAACTCAGCGGGAGTGGCCATCAACCATGCTACCTTAGGGGCCCAACCCATCAGAAGACCATTCTGTTGACAGTAAGACATGATAATGCCACCAATCATACCGATAATGAGGCACTCCAGCTGGTGTGTTTGTCCATATCTCTAAACTAAGGTCTCTCAAGAAATGGAGGCCATCATCTGGGTATCATCTCTAAAGAGACATCTAAAAGCTAACACACCTGAGTTCCATGAACTCACATACTTTGGTCTCCTAACAGCATGGAAAGGAATCCGCAGTATCCGGTATACATCCTTAGGGGTAACAGTGATCTCCCCTGTTGGCAAGTGGAAAGTCAGGGTCTCTGAATGAAACCTCTCAATCAATGCAGTCAATAAACCATGATTTACCCTAATCTCGGGTAAATGTATCGAGTGCTTGAAACCACAAGAAGTAAGGTGGACTCTCATAGGGTGTGGCAAGGAGACACATAATCTCTGAGTAGCAGGATGAGAGATCCATACATGTACATATGGATATATGACCTACACAGCATAGAAACAAGGAACCCTATTAGTAATTGGGTCACAGAAAAGGTTACAAGGATAGAAATGGGGTAGTTCAGTGTTTCAAAAGGTAGGTTAATAGGTCAGTAATCAGGGTAAAGAATCAGAAAAATAAAAAATTTGACTTAATACTGAGTTTTGAGCTCACTGTTTTCCATACGACAACTCAAAATGGCATGAAAATTCGTATGACTTTCCACACCATACCAAATGACAAGCCATAGTAGCACAACAAATTATCCCTCCTTGTATGAGTTATGAGGGACTCAATAGGATGTCATATGACTCATGGGTCCCTTTGATACGAGTCATGGGGGCTTATCAGACAATAACCTAGCTACTGTTGAAAAGTCATATGAGTCCCACTGGGGAGTCATACGAGTTTTCGTGCATGCAAAATTCAAAAATGGAAAAGACGTATGAAAATTGCTAAATTCCTATAAAAACATGGAAAAATTGACATTTTAGCAAAGCACAGAGGTCCACCTATTGCATGTCCATATTTTCAAGGTCTCTGGTGTCTCCGGCTACGCTCAAATCGGTGCCAACTCACAGGTACCTTCAGTTCTATTTCTCTATCTGCTATTTTGCTCAAAGGGCTCCACAAATATTTCTAAAGTCAAAAGGTTGAAATGAATTGAAAATGACGCTTCTGACCTTTATATAGCTTTTGACCTAATTTTCAAAAGTGCTCTATTTTTCATGAAAATTGCACTGTTGGCTAATTTCGATGTTCTAAATCCATTTTCGGGATCAAAATTCAAATTTGAGATCATTTACTGTCAAAATCATGATTTAAAATTTTTGGACCCAGGACGATCTACCGCTTGCATAATCAACCTTCATTCATCACAGAAACCTAGAATTCCACTTAATTGATTATCTTCCATCAAACTATCAAAATTTCAACTTGGTCAACCATGGTCAACACATGGTCAAACCTAGTCAAATTTGGTCTCCAGGACCTCCAAACGATGCAGAATGCGTTCTCAAATGTGTATAACCACTTCTCAAATCAATTAACATGCTTCTAAACTACAGCGCTGACTTTTCTTGTCAGATTTCAATTTTAATCCTGAAGGGGGCATGGTATCACACATCATTCAAGTCTGTAATCTAAATTTTGAAATCATATCTTTCCTCAGTAATCGAGACAACAACCATGTCTAGTTGTTGATTCATCAAAAGACCTCATCACTCAGGGCAAATCAATCATCGCTTGGGGCATATCAGATTCATTGAGATCCATATCAATCTGGTATTCTCTTAATCTTGTAAATTGTATCAGTTTTTGCAACTATCGGTTCAATTGTGTTATTTCCTTGGTTCTTCAAAAACTAAAGGGTTCAGATGTGATACCAATGTGATTCAATATAAGGATAATCAGGTCTGGAATTGGTCACTTACTTCTTCGCAATCATAAGGTTTGAAATCAAGTGTTTTGACACTTTTTCGCAATCATTGGTTCATTTGCTATTATATTTAACATTATCTTTGGTCATTCAGGACCTATCATCTTCATATCAACTTCAATCAAGTTTTTGTTTCATATGAACATCATATCAATTTCATATCGATATCAATCAACATTGTACATACACTGTCTTTGAACCACTGCGCTTCACATAGTAATTCAAAGAGGGGCAAAATGTAATACCCCAAAAATGGGCTATAGGTTCATTAATCTCCTACATCAACAATATGAATGAAATCGACATCAAAGTCCTAACCTAAGACACATCGGCACATTATCGAATCTTAATTGATTATCATAAATTCTGCATCGGAGAATATTCCTAGTAATATTCCTAATTATCCTAATTATCTTTGATTTGATGATTATTTGGTGATAAATCCTATTTATCCTAAAGTTTGATTAATTGAATATTCTCAATATTTAATTAATTAGATTTAATTCTTCCACTTAATTATTTAATTGAAGTTAATTATATTTATTCTTAAATTGTATTATTTAATTTTGACAATAAATCTAAAATCTTATGAATAATTGATTAAATTCTTATTTAATTAATTAAAGCAAGTTGTCAATTTTTAATAATATTGTTTTTGAATAAAAGTTTGATTTAATAATTGATTAACCCATAAATAAATTGTTTTATTTTTCAAATCAGTTAAGTTGAAAATAAATCACTTTATTACTAAATTAATTCATAAATAAAACATGCACAATCAAAAAAAGCAGACAACTATCAATTATCAATTAAAGCTAAACTCTATTTTGAGTTGATCTCTACTTTTGCATGTTTTTGTGAGTTTATTATCCTTTATTTAAAAATAACTCAAAAATCAACCTGAGTTATTTGAGTGATTTATGGATTTTTTTCATGCACCTCCAAAGCCCTAGATTTCTATAAATTAAGGTTTCAGCACTTCATTATCAATCCATCCATCCACGAATTGCACACTCGCGCTGTCGAATTGGAGACTGAAGAATCGATCTTGAGAATTTGAGTTGTTGTGAGATTTTCATTTGTTATTGCATAGTTTTCATATCATTTCTTAGCTTAGTTTGCATATCAGTTTTTCATATCATTGTTAGCATAGATTCATATCAAGTTTTCATCATAATTGCGCAGAAAAACCAAAAAAAAATAGATTAGTTGGATTCATTCCATATCTAGATTTTGCATTCAAATCCTTCATTTAGGTGTCATCAAGGTCACTGATCTCGGTATAATCTGAGAATACATACTCTCGTCTACCAGAAGGTAGTAAATCACCTGGTTAGTTTAGTTGTCATTTATTGCACGATTTTGATTTCAACTAACCTCTAATGTTTTACTGAAGTGTTGTGTCTACAGATCAGGTACAAAATTCACACACACAGTTGCTACATACTGTGCTTCTATTGTTGATTGAGAAATACAATTTTTCTTCTTACTTGTCCAGGTAACAAGTCTATCTCCAAGAAATATTGCTCCTCTTGAGGTACTCTTTCTATCATCCACGCATCCTGCCCAATCTACATCTATATATACATGAAGCTCTACATTCCCTAAATTATGATACCATAAACCATAGTCTATAGTTCCTCTCAATTATCTTAATATTCTCTTTACTTCCATGAGATGACTTTGTTTAGGATCTGCTACAAATCTTCCAACAATTCCAACTGCACTGGAAATATCAAGTCTAGATTGAGTAAGATAAATGAGTTTGTCAATCATAGACTTGTATAAGGTCATGTCTACTACTGCTGAATCATCTTCTTTTGAAAGCTTGCATCGTATCATCATAGGGGTACTTACTAGCTTGTAATCATCCATCTTGAACTTCTTCAATATCTCTTTGACATACTTATACTGATTAATGAAAATACCTTTGTCTGTCTGCTGCACATTCAGTCCCAAAAAGTACTTGATAGGTCCAATCATGCTCATTTCAAATTCGCTCTGGATTTCTTTAGCAAATTATGCACTAAGCTTGTCATTACCACCAAAAATGATGTCATCAACAAATATAGCAACTAACAGTAGTCCAGCATGTGTTTCTCTTATGAATAAATTACAATTTACTGCTCCTTTCTTGAATCCAATCTTAGTCAAGTAACCATCTAGTCTTTCATACCATCCTCTAGGGGCTTTCTTAAGTCCATAGAGGTATTTCTTCAATCTCCATGCCATATCAGGTCTGTTTGATAAAGTAAATCCTTCGGGATGGTCTATGTAAACTTCTTCCTTCATCTCTCCATTCAGGAATGGTGACTTGACATCCATCTGGTATACCTTAAAGTTCTTGAATGTAGCATAGGCTAGAAACAATTTTATGGCTTCTAATATACTTACAGGGGAAAATGTATCAGAATAATCAATTCATTCTCTTTGCACATATCCTTTGGATACTAGTCTTACTTTCTTTCTTACCACTATTCCATCTTCATTCATCTTATTTCTGAATATCCACTTGGTTCCAATCACATTCTTATCACTAGGCATAGGGACCAATTCCCATGTATCATTCTTAATTATCTGATCTAGCTCTTCTTTCATTGCTTCATGCCAATTTGAATCATTACATGCATCTTCAACACTTAAGGGTTCAAACTATGAAAGTAAACATACCTCTTCATTTGTTATTGAACCTTTTGCTTTAGATCTTGTCATAACTTTTTTGTTCTGATCTCCAATTATGTCTTCCTTTGAATGATATCTAGATGTGAATTTAGGAACATTAGGTGTGAGTATCTCATTTGACTTCTTAGATTCTTCTTCACTAGTTTTAGGGTCATTGAATAATACATCAATGATGTTAAACATTTCATCAACAATTGTTTCTCTATTGGTAGGTCTAGGTTATTCTTCAATCATAGATGCATAATCATGATACCTCTCTTGAATCATAAACTTCTCATCAATCTTAACATGAGAACTTTCAATGATCTTCTTTAATCTTAAGTTAAAACATCTATAAGCTTTTCTTTTAATAGAGTAACCAAGAAAAATGCCTTCATCACTTCTTCCATCAAACTTGCCAATTTCTTCATCTCTCTTGATGTAGCACTTGCTTCCAAAGATTCTAAAGTATTTGATTGTAGGTACATTACCAAACCATAGCTCATAGGGTGTCTTGTCTGTGCCTAGACTTAATTGAATTTTATTGATAGTATATACTACAGTATTGATCATATCTCTCCAATAGGTGTGTGACACCTCTCCTTCAATCATGATGGTGTGCACTGTGTCAAGTATGATCCTATTCCACATTTCTACAATTCCATTCTATTGAGGGGTTCTAGGTGCACTTAGTTGTCTCTTTATCCCATGTTATTCGTAGTACTCATAAAATCTGTCAAAGGTGAATTCTTCACCTCTATCTGATCTCAGACACTTTATCTTTAATCCAAATTCATTTCCTACCTTAGCCTTGAATATTTCAAACTTCTCAAATGCTTCTGACTTATCCTTTAAGAATGTAACCCACATCATTATAGAATAATCATCAACAAACAAAATAAAGTACCTTTCACCATAGTATGATCTTGTTTGAGTTGGTCCACATAGGTCTATATGCACTAGATCCAATTTGTTCTCTATTGAATTATGCTTTCTTCTAAATGATTTCATCACATGCTTTCCCATCATACATTCCCTCCATATCGTATCCACTAGTTTTGCAATTCTAGGAAGGTCTCTTACTACCTTTACATTACTTATCTTTACTATATTGTCAAAATTGATATAACAGTCTTTTGTGCCACAACCAACTGTCATCTACCTTAGCAACAAAATAAATTGCTTCAGGATTAATCTGAAAAACATTACCTTTAGTCTTTGAACCTGATGCAATCATTTATCCTTCCTTTTTGTTAATGATGCACTTGTTGTCTAAGAAATTCCAACTGATAACCTTTGTCAAGCAACTATCCAACACTTAATAGGTTATGTTGCAAACCATCAACATAAAGAACATCATCACTAATGTTATTTCCATCCAAGGTGATAGGTCCTCTACTTATGATAGGTTTAGGAGTGTTGTCTCCAAATCTAACCATGCCGCCTTTGTACCTATCTATATGTACAAATTTTTCCTTGTCTCCTGTCATGTGATGTGAACAACCATTGTCAAAGATCCAATCCATCCTGATGTTAGCTTGTGAAATCAGTGCTAACTCTTGTGCTTTCTTTTCATCTTCAAGTTCCATTTCCTCAAACATTCTCTCCATATCTTCAAGGGAAATGAATCCAATTTCATCTTCTACCAAATCTTCATCTGATACTCCATCTTCAGCATAGTAACATTCTTTTGTATACTTAGGCTTGTAGTTAGTTTGGAATTTCTTGACTCTTGTAGGACACTTAGATGCAAAGTGACCAATCCTATTACATGAGAAGCATTTGAATGGTAACTGACCTTCATATTTTCCTTTTCCTTTCATTTCTCTCTTAGCAATCATAGCAATGCAATCATCTAGTGTTTTATGTTCATCATCATCACCAAAATTACTAGAAGTGTTGAAGGATTTTTTACCATGGACTGAGGCTTTGAAGGTTGTTGCACTTTTAGGCTCTGTCTTCAAACTTGATATCTCAAATGTTGCAATCTTGTTGATTAAGGTCTCTCTTTTGAAGTTTTGTGAAAACTGCATAGTCTCATCAAGGATGTTTATCTTGCTCTCATATTCAAGTGTCAAGGTATTCATCAACTTATCCATTATGTCTTCTTCTGAAATTTCTCCACCATTGTTTTTGATACCTGCAACTACTTCATTAATTCTTTTGATTGTAGGCTCTAATGTTCTCTTCAGGCAGCATCTCCAATGTATTATACATTTTCTTCCATGTCTTTCTATGTGCATTCTTAGCTTGGACATCTCCTTCAAACATGTCTTCTAGATACTTTCATATCTTGTAGGCTTTGTCTATTTTCTTGATCTCTGAAAACTCACTGTCAAATAAGGTGTTGATAAGGGCTTCTTTAGAAATAGCATTTTTCTTCTTAAGAGTTGAATCTTCCTTTGCAAGATCTGCTAGACAGGGAATTTGAACATCTTTGGTAGCCACTTCAAAAATCTCAAAGGCAATGCAATGCAAATGTGTCATCATTTTATTGTTCCAATCTAGATAGTTCCCTCCATCAAACTTAGGAATTTCTTTTCTAAAGAATTTCATCTGATCAACCTCAATCTATTAAACTCTCTCTGAGGAACTTGTCTCTAATACCAATTATTAGCAATAGTCCCAAGAGATAATTGAGAGGGGGGTGGGTGAATCAATTATCTAAAAGATTCATTTATTTGTCCAATTAAGTATATAAGATCATTAAGCATAAACACAATATGATAACACTTAACATAACACCACAATTTTGATTATGGGGAAACCCAAATAGGTAAAAACCCTGGTGGGAATTAGCACCCACTATAAACTGCACTAGATTATTATGATCCCTTTTAGAAGATCTTACAATATTGTTAGGAGTTTATCTTTACAATGCATTAAGTATAGTGACTTGGTCAAGGGTTAGACCCTATTAGGAGTCTTTTACAATTAACCCTGTTAGGGGTGATGACACACTATCCGGGAGCACACTGCTCAAAGGGGTGAAGGCTGTAACATTATGTTTAATAGATACACACTATTCTAGATCTTTGGTGAGCTCCAAGGTATACCTATTGTCTTGATCAGTTCCAATAAATAGAATACACTTTCTTCTTTGTCACATAGACCTTCTCCTAATGGCACAATACTTTGCACTCTCTTCTATGCTCTTATCTTTCAACTGTCTACCATATTTAGAAATAACATATGACTGCCTATAAATATCTTTCTCTAAATGACATAATCAAGTCTTCCTATTAGAAATTCATTGAAATCATTTTAGAGAAACAATGCAAATCTCCAATAACATCTCAGATGGCTATACTAAGCATGCAACACAAAATGGGACCACCTAACTCAATATGAGTAGACGCGTCACTTGACACTGTCGGCTCCACCAAATTAACTCAAACTTTATTCTCATGTTCAATTATGTCATGCTCTCTTAAAAAAATATTCTTAACTCTTCTACAAACATAAATCCAAGCATGCATATCAAAATGATAAGCACAACTACTACAACAATATAAACATTGTCAGCTTCACCAGATAAACTCAAGAAACTATGACTATCAACTAGAGACTTCATAACTCAACCTGTATTGCACATCTAACTCTACTTCCATGAACATATCATCATACACATGTATAGAACATAAATATAAATGTGCAAGGCTTCATAAAAACCATACTCTAAATCACATACAGAACTCTTCCTAGGATCTCTCAGGAACACTCGCTGATACAAACAACTGTATTAGTGTCTTTACTCAGAATCAACCTTTGCATCTATGATATCATGTTGATAACAAATATAAGAACCATATTCACAAGGCTCTCTCCATTAGGCTTCCATGCATGCTACTTACCATATGTTGTCATCAATGACAAACATACAGTCGGCGATCTGGCTCGCTGAAAAATATCCAATAGATAGTTGTCCAAATCCCGAAGAATAGGAATGTCTGATATTTTTATGAAACATTCTTTAATATTCTAAAAAAGGATAAATTATTGACAATCCATTAACCTTGATCCTCCATAATGAGTTGTGTGTATTATTCATTACAAGATTTCTTCTGAGTTCTAAGTGCAAATTTCCACAAGTTGTGGTTCTCTCTTTTATATAAAAAAGAAAATTATTCTAATGATTACGTATAGCAACTGTATTAACCATCAATGTGGGACTAGGCACAATGGTAGATGTTGGGACTAGGTAACTATTTGATTCTTTTCTTTCTTCATGACTTGTTTTCTATCCTTGTTTCATTCTTAATTTGTAGAGTATCTATCTTCTTTTCTAGTCTCAAGTTTAGATTGTCATATTTCCTTCATAAACAATTAGCTGCAAAAGTATCCTTCTCAGTGAGCCTACCATGTTGTTTTATGATTTCTTGTACATAAAACATGTCAAATTATTCCACTAGGCCAAGGAGATAAATACAGTAAGGTGTACCATGTTTCATCCTTGGCTTCTCATTGTATACATAGTACTCACACATGATATCATTGTTTTCTGCTAAAGGATCTATGAGTTTACTCTGAGATGTTAAATTAGATGTTGTCATTTGAAAAAAGTATGTCTAAGGTTCTATTTCTTAGGGCACCAGATTGAATTATAATTTCCAATCATAGAATTCTACTCTAATTTTTCTTTACATGCATGGATTATGCTTGTGATAGGTTTTGCTAATGAGGTTAAGGATTTTCACAAGTCTAGGCTACCCATACTAGGACATATTGGCAAGCTATCAAAGCTAGACCAACATTATTATGTGCTCTTATTTTCCCCTATTCAATGTGTTCAAATGAACAAAAGGTGATCTTCTCTTACCTTTTCTTTATATTGACTTATGGTACTATTGTAACTTTAATGTCCTCGAGAAGTTTTCTAAGATTCTATATTTGGCATATGACATCTGTATGCATTAGGTTTCTTTGATCCCATTATGAGGAACTATTTTAAGATTTGAATTATAATTTTGATATGGTTCTTCCATGGCCATTATAATATATAGCATTCTACATACTTAATCTTGATCTTGTAATTTTGACATATAAGTTTATTTATGAAATAAGGAGAACAACATCCTAAAAACATCATGTTTATGTAGGTGAAAAATAAGTGTTATCCTTGCAAAATTGTTTCATGTTACTCGTCCAACTTGTTCTCTCCATGTTCTATGATTTAAAAAATAAAATTGTTACTCTAAGAAACAACATATGACATCACATTACTATTAAAAGTAGGATGTTAGACAAGGTAAAGGTTCATTTCTTTGGGGTAAGCAACAAAAACTATAATACAAGAACCCACTTCAAACTATGTTATTAGAAACAGGAAACAAAAAATGACATAGAAATAGGCTTGAACCAAGAGACCAGGGTTCTAATGTTAAAGGATTAAAAACATTGAAGGTCCTTCTTGTAGAAATGAAAAAATTTACACATTTTCATTATCCCACAAATTTTAGCACACAACATGGTGTATATGGATCTCAATATCTAAAGTAAATATCACTACTTACAAAAAAAAGCTCATTGCCCTTCACATTAACATTTCCAAATCTAATCAAGTATGATTAACAAGAAATTAAATTAGCCACCAAATGGGGGAGGCAATCTTGGCTTCTGCTACTATTTTCTCTACCCAAATTTCCACTGAAGTCCTCAGTTCTAATATAGAGAATAGAAATATTTTGCAACATTCATATTTTATAATCATCAATCCTATCAATTGTATCATCTTAAAATGGAAGCACTTCCATGTTAATAGAGTTTAGCCCTCTGAGTGAGTGTTCTAGGGTCATGTTAAGCACCTTGATTGGGTCTTTGCATGTATCTGGTTGTTTCCCCCCTATTCTGCTTCTCTCCCCTTTAATACCAGCCTTTTTCTGATAGTTTTCTCTGAGAATCTGGAGCTTCTAACTATCAGGGTCAAAGATGACCTGGTAGGTTCAAGGACAACCTAGACCCCCACCTAGATTTGGGATGACCTCAACCCTGACCTAGGGAAAAGTCTACCTCATCCCTGACACCTTGTCCAATTTTTTGATTCCAAGAGTTATGGAATGTCGGGCTTTGGAAAGTTTCTTTTTCCTGCTTCCGGGTCAGCCATTTCGGATTTTGGAATGGTTAATCCTTAAATTTCATTTAATTTGGGTCCATTTCTAGGGGTTAAGGTTAATTGGGATTAAATTCTCCAATGTTGGCCTTCTCTAGAGGTTTGTGCCCTAGATCACTATAAAAGGAAGCCTTCCTCTCTCATTTTCTCCATTAAGTTTTGTGAGACAATCCACAATCAAGCAATTGCATCCATTTTTCATAATCTCTCAAGAAAGTGAAATCAAGAAATAAAGAAGGAGAAGGAAAGAAAGAAAGCATTCCTTCATCTTTAAGCCAAGAATTCAAGTCCTCATACATTCAAGCATTCATTAAGGAGATCCGTTGTTAGCTATTAAAGGATTCAATCTCTTTGGAGCCCCCTTGAAAACTTCTCCATCCATATTCATCCAAGCCTCTTCCTATGAAAAGACACATTCAAGATTGGTGTTGAAGATCTAATTCCATTGATTTGAGACATCCTACACACTTCTACATTCATTTGGAGCATCCCTACTTGTGGATTCAAGGATTCAAATCCTCCACAATGACTTCAACATAAGCAAGGTGAATAGTTCCATTTACTTTGTTTATGCATATTACTATTTCAATTCAATTTCAAGGTTAATTTCTAAATTGGAGTTTGACCAAGGCAAACCCCCCCATCCAAACAACAAAAACCATTTTTCTTGCTAGTACAGGTACAGGACAGTGAATTGAAGTGCAGATCCAAATACCCTTTTCGATGAACTTCTGAGATCTGCAAACAAATTTTCCATCGGAACTATTTTAGGTGACAAAAAACCTTCAGTGGGGGGTAGGATCCTACCCTAGGGTAAGACCTTGCCCCATTATCTAGGTCAAGGATGACCTGCTTCCTGAAAGACAAAATTTTTCTGGGTTTTCTCCGTCTCGGCCTTTCTAGTCTGAAATAGGTTGCAAAATTGCCCGAAATTATGCGTAGACATCAGAAATCAGAATTTTCTAGATTTGCCCTATTTTAAGGTTAGTATTTTTCTTCTATTTTCAAGTATATACTTCTTATAGTAGATTATATGATTTTCCCCTTTCTTCATATTCTCCATTGTTTGATTCTTTTGTGTATTGATTACTTCTCTGTGATTAATCCATTTGGATCTTTCCTTTAGGGAATTTGGATTGAGGATAGGTCCTATATTCCACCCTATATCATACATCTTACCCCTATTCAAATTCAAACATCATTCATTGAGGTGATCCAATTTCATATCTATTAATTTTGGTGAATCCAACATACTTACTCTCCTTTCTTTTGTGGAATTAGATGCCCTATTATGTTTTGTGGTGTTAGATTTCCTTTTATATTATCTTGTTGATGTTAGATTTTCCCTTTGTGTTAAATCTTACATGGTAATTAGATTTCAAAAATAAAAATAAAAATTACAAAATTTCTTTCAAAATACAAAAATATTCATGCTTTATGTGTTCTTAGTATAGTTAATTTGCATTACATTGGTTTATTAGATTTACTACTTCTATTCCTACTTATAATATTCAGGTTAGACAAAGTCATAGACTTATGGGTGCCTTTGATCCTGAGTCTTCCTCTCCTTTCCTTAGGATCCCGGATGATAATTTGATTCTTCATGATTCTAATCCTATTATGGAGAAAAACTCTTCTCACTCATCTCATGATGAGGATGATGCTTTAAGAGTTCCTCCTGAACAAGTCCAAAAACTTTCAACTGAACTTGATAAAATGGGTAATTGGCTTATTCAAGAAAACCATAATCAAGATTCTATTCAAGCTATAGAGACTCTTAAGAAAGTTCTTCATGATAGTGATCAAGGTGTTAGTCTTCTTCATGGTATTACTTACCTTGTGCATTCAAATGTTAAACCTTTAGCTCAAGAAGCTCAAGATTTAGGGTTGATTCCTCCTGTCACTAGTGTAGAACCTTCTTCTATTCCTTTACCTAGTGTTCCTACCTATACTCCTTCTTTAGTGACTGTGAAAATTCCCTCTATTCCTATGAGTTTTCCCTTTGTGTCTTTGCCTACATCACAACCTTCTTATCATAATGTTCCTTTTACTTATTCCAATTTGCTTCCAACTGTAGTTCCAAGTGTTCCTCCTATTGTGTCTTCCATTCCTGCAGCTTCTTGCACTTTACCTAGTGTTTCTAATGTTGCTATTCCTCCTATTTCCACTAATGATTCAACAATCATCAGTTTGACTCAAATTGTGTCATCCTTACAACAACAACTTGCTTCCCTAACTCAAAAAAAATTTAGTGTTCCTACATGTGACATGGAAAGTCCTTTGTCCCAAGACATTATTTGTACTCCTATTCCTTAGCAAGTTGATATGCCTCATCTTGAGAATTATAATGGAAAAGGAGACTTTGTGCATCATGTTAAAACATTTCAAATCCTTTTTATTGATTATGCTCATGACCATAGGATTTTAGCAAAACTATTTTCTAGAACTTTCTATGACAAGGCCTTACAATGGTATTGTTCCTTGCCTCCTTATTCTATTGATTCATTTCCACAACTTGCCAATGCCTTTATTCAACAATTTCAAAACAACATTGGTCCGCAAGTTTCTTTGACTGATTTGATGCATTGTAAACAAAGTGCTAAGGAAAAATTGACTGAATTTATTGGTAGATTTAAGCATTTGCATGCTCAGATTTCTTATCATGTTCCTAATATTGATATTCAACATATGTTTATTTCAAATTTGCAAAAGGATATTAGAGATAAGATTCTACTGACTGAATTTACCTCTTTTCAACAACTTTGTGCAGTGCTTCATCATTATCAATTACAAGTGAGTCAATTTGAGAGCAACACTCCAATGGCTCTTCTTCTAATCGATAAAAGTGACGCTTCTCTTTATCCAAATAAGTTTAAAAAATTCAACAACTATTTCAAGATAAACAAACAAGCGAATGTAGTGGCTAATCAAGTTTTTGTTGCATCTCACAATGCCACTTCTACATCCACTACTTTTCAATTAAATCATATGTTTACTCCTCTTTCTAAATCTTTACATTCTTTTATGAATAGGTTGTTAACTGCTAATATGATTACTTTACCTCCTATTTTCCCACCTTTACCTGCTACGATTGTATCTAAATCTTTTAATCCTAAATCTTTTTATCAATATCATTGTCAGAATGGTCATGATACTGAGAAATGCTATTATTTAAAATATAAGATTCAAGACTTAATTGATTCTAATGCCTTATCTATTGATAATCTTGATGGTAGTGGGAACAAATCTATCTCTCCTCCTAATCAAAATCTTCAAATCTATACGAATCCTTTACCCATGTATGATATGAATACCATTGCTCAGCCATCTTCTATAGAAGTTATGTATGATTCAAAGATGGATGATCTCAATCACATTGTTAATCAAGTGGAGCATGTTGGTCAATTTGTATCGCCACCTCAACCTTAGCTTCAATCTCAAGTTCAATCTCAACCTCAACCAAAACCTAAACCTAAATTGAAAACTCAACATAAACCTCGATAACAACATAAGAATAAAAGACCTCAGGAACTTTTGATTACCTTTGATGATTCTGAGACTATTCAAGATCCTGATGGTCCCCTTTATATTTATGCTAGGATTTCCTAGAAACCTACTCGTGGTTGTCTTGTTGATCCTACATCCTTAGTCAATGTTATTATTGAAGAAAATATTTTCATGAAAAACTTGCAACATGATTCTTATGATACATTAGATGTATGGATTCAAACTTGTAATGGTTTTCTTTATCCATCATTTGGTTCTATTAACTTACCATTTGAACTTTGTGGTAAAATTGTGAACACTACCTTTTTTGTTGTGCCTACTTCTGATTAGTTTTAAGTTAATCTTGATTTTACATGGTTAAATGCCATGCATGTTGTTGCTTCACCTATCCATAAATGTCTTAAATTTGTTCATGATGAAGAAGTGAAGATGGTTAATCGTAGTTTATATCAACCTTCTAGGCCTAGGGATTGTGCTTCTGTTGACTTATTTTGGCCTTCATTACCTAATTCATGTCCTTCTCGACCTGATAATATTTTCCGTTCATATCAAGCCTATAAGCATCGTAAGATTCTTGAATTAAGTGTACCTCCAATGGATCTTAATCATGGTCTTTTGCCTACACCTTCTATACCTCCTTTATCCATGGCTTCTACATCTTTTAATCAAGTTCCTGTTGTTGATCATTCAACTATTGATAATCTTATTGATCTTCCTAAAGAACCTGTGAAGGATCCTATGATTGTTCCTCCTAGTTCTCAACATATTTAAAGTAAAGAAAAATGTAATTGATCTACTAATGAATGTCATAAAAAGTTTCATGCTCAAGCTAAAGCTCATAATTATGTTCTTCAAAAATCTTTACTTTCTTCGGATAAACCTATGCATGATGTGTTAGAAGAAGTTGTTGCTAATAATGATGTTAAGATGCATGAATATGATGATTCCATTCACGTCTTAGATCCTATTTTGATTAATCTGGATGAAGAAGATACTCTTGATGATGTTGATGATGAATATGAGACTATTAACATTGACATTGATTTACCTAATATGCTTTCATCACAATTAACACTTACACCTAGTGTCAAACATTGTGATTCTCAAGAGGATCCTTGTTTGGGACTGGCTATCATTCCTATTGTGTTGGATATAGTCCCTCTTGTGAGTTACCCACTTTCCCTAAATGATATAGAATGAGATAGGGAGAGTAGGTGGCACACTTTATTAGCTTTTCCTTTATGGTATCTTTGTTGTGTGTTTTCCTGTTGTAATGTGCTTCTCCTATGATGTGTTTGCTAAACATTGTTAGATTCTTTTATACGACCCTTGTTTCTCTGTTGGTGCAAGGTGATAAAAGAATCAAACCTATTATACAATTTCCTCTATATGTATCCCTATTCTTTCATATGTTGTTTCATGTTATATTGTAAATGTGTTATTTCTTGTAAGTGTTTCCTTGTGTAATTTGCTTAGATTTGTGACTTGGTAGCACTGATTCTTTTTGGTCTCTAGATCATGATCCGAAAAGATTATTCTTCGTATATCTTATGTGATCTTTCCTCCTTTGTGATTGTAGTTCTACTTTCTTTGGGGAATGATATCAATTCATTTACAATAATATCATATATATATTATCTTATGATCATACTGACCCCACGACAAGTAGATCCCTTTTGTGTTCTCTGTATGTTTATGTGATATTTCCCTTGAGTTGTCTTCATGTGGGGGAATCTTGTAGTGGAAATGTAATCAGTGGAGGTATTTATGTTTCCGTTAAAGATATTGCTCCTGTTAAAGTGTTAGTAATGACTTTAACATGGGGGCATATGCTCTGCTCACTTATTGCACACATGCACTTTTTCAATACACATATATTATTTTTCAAGATACTTGTCTCCATTTTTGGATTAGTGTCCAATCCTTAAAGCATAGATTTATATTTTAGGATCTCTTGATCCCTCCAGTTTTAAATTTTTGATCCCTTAAGGTCGGAGATGTCCTGAAGACTTGATCTCTTTTGTTTTTGGTTTTTCTCTTATAGAATAGAATATTCCTAAGGGTGAGTCCTTGATGGGTTGACTATTGAGTAGCCACATTCACTATGTGGTTCAATTCCATCTTTCCAATTGTGTTGTTTCCTTGTGTGGTTCACAATGGGACATAAGTTCTCATTGGGAGAGATAATCTCTCTATATCTCTCTCTCTCTCTCTAGAGATGTCTCTCTTATTGTGATCTTGGAGTTGATGAAGACTTGAGTCCCTAGGGGCTTGAGGTTTCCTTTGTCCCTTTGATTATGATAATATTATCTTTTCATTATGATCTCCTTTACCAAGAGTTTGCATTGAGTCCATAGTCTTACTAAAGTGGGGGATTAATGTATCATCTTAAAATAGAAGCACTTCCATGTTAAGAGTGTTTATCCCTATAAGTGAGTGGTCTAGGGTCATGTTAAGCATCTTGATTGGGTCATTGCATGTATTTGGTTCTTTCTATCCTATTTTGCTTCTCTCCCCTTTATTTCTAGCCTTTTTCTGACAGTTTTCTCTGAGAATCTGGAGTTTTTGACTATTAGGGTCAAAGATGACCTGGTAGGGTCAAGGACAACCTAGACCCTGACCTAGGTTAGGGATGACCTCAACCCTAACCTCGGGAAAATTCTACCTCATCCTTGACCTGGGTCCAATTTTTAGATTCCAGGAGTTACAGAATGTCGAGCTTCAAAATTTTCTTTTTTGTTCTTACAGGTCAGCCATTTCAAGTTTCAGAATGGTAAATCCTTAAATTATATTTAATTTGGGTCCATTTCTAGGGGTTAAGGTTAATTGGGATTTAATTCTCCAATTTTGGCCTTCTCTAGAGGTTTTTTCTTTAGATCACTATAAAAGGAAGCCTTCCTCTCTCATTTTCTCCATCAAGTTCTATGAGACAATGCATAATCAAGAAATTGCATCCATTTTTCATAATATCTCAAGAAAGTGCAATCAAGAAATCAAGAAGGATAAGGAAAGAAAGAAAGCATTCATTCATCTTCAAGCCAAGCATTCAAGTCCTCAAGCATTCAAGAATTCATCAAGGAGATCCATTGTTAGCTATTGAAGGATTCAATCTCTCTAGAGCCCCTTGAAGACTTCTCCATCCATATTCATCCAAGCCTCTTTCTATGCAAAGACACATTCAAGATTTGTGTTTAATATCTAATTCCATTGATTTGAGACATCTTACACACTTCTACATTCATTTGGAGCATCCCTACTTGTGGATTCAAGGATTTGAATCCTCCACAAGGACTTCAACATGAGCAAGGTGAATAGTTCCATTTACTTTGTTTACGCATATTACTTTTTCAATTCAATTCAAAGGTTAATTACTAAAATGGGGTTTGACTAAGGCAAACCCCCCCATCCAAACAACAAAAACCATTTTTCTTGCAAGTACAGGTACAGGATAATGAATTGAAGTGTAGATCCGAATACCTTTTTCAATGAACTTTCAAGATCTACGAATAGATTTTCCATCGGAGATGTTTTAGGTCAGGGATGACCTTTAGTGGGGGGTAGTATCATGCCCTAGGGTAAGACCTTGCCCTGCTATCTGGGTGAAGGATGACCTGCGTCCCGAAAGACAAAAGTTTTTTGGGTTTTCTCTGTCTCAGCATTTCTAGTCTGAAACAGGTTGTAGAATTGCTCAAAACTATGCACAGACATAAAAAATCAACATTTTCCAGATTTTCCCTATTTTAAGGTTAGTATTTGTCTTCTATTTTCAAGTATATACTTCTTATAGTAGATTATAGGATTTTCCCCTTTCTTCATATTCTCCATTATTTGATTCTTTTGTGTATTAATTACTTCTTTGTGATTAATCCATTTGGATCCTTTTGGGAATTTGGATTAAGGATAGGTCCTATATTCCACCCCTATATCATATATATTACCCCTATTCAAATTCAAACATCATTCATTGAGATGATCCAATTTCATAATTATTCATCAATATTCTTAAGCTATTATGGAATCCACAACTTCAACGTAAATGTAAACTACCCTTCAACCATCTACAATTTTACAAACAAAATCCTATGTAAAATAATATTCTCCATTGACTATTTATCACTAGTGAAGCCTTATTTGATTTGATGTATAAAAATGAGTTGCCTTCAATAGAGAGTCCCTTCCAAACTATGGTAAAGTACAATTTGTTATAGATTTAAGGATTACCATTACATTTGAATGCCAACATTTTTGGAAATAAACAAAACTAAAAATACTTCCACAATCCTCAAAGGGAAGTAGAGGATCATGCAAGAGTAGGGAAAATGTAGGTTTTTTTTTAAGCTTGAATAAACAAATCCTTTCACCCAGATGGAGGATTTTTTCCTATATGTTGCACCTCAAGAGGATATTTTTGGTCAAGTTGACATAGGGAAATGTTGAATCCTTCCAAATAAACTTTAAATCATAAATCAAGGTGTTTTGCGAATGAACACAAGGTGAGCCATGACTATATAAAATATATCCACTTGAATATCTATATCCACTCTGTAATGTAGACATAAAATTCATCTTGAAAACAAAAACATAATACTCTTTACAAATCCAAAAATTGTAAAAACATGAGTACATAGTTATCAAACTACGTAAGATTAATGAATTGATTTACCCTTCTTTATAAAATATTCAAAGTTTGACAACCTAAATCTCCTTTGTTTTGAACTGTCAAGTTACTAAAAGTCTGAAAGTAACACACTTTATTCAGGCTAGAAGCTATGAAGACAAAAGGAGACATTTTACATTACTTTGGAGTAGTTTTTGTTTAATATTTTTGTTTTGATCAGGGCATCTTAAGTCGAGAGCTTCCAAAAAAACCAACTACACTCATAAATTACTCCATTAGAAGTTTTTTTAGTAACTTAGTTCAAAGAAACCATGGAATTGGGATTTAACCTTTTAGACATGAATAGTTTTACCTAGTTGTGAATCCCCTTGTCTTGTTTGAGGTTGGAGAAATCACCTAGTTAGCACATTCCATTTTAAATGCAAATGTAAAGGTAGAAAAAACTCCATATGTGATGGAAGCTGTAAAAACTCATCTAGTGGTCCAGGTTAGAACTAGTATAGATTTAGAAAAGGGTGAAGTTTAAGGTGAGCATCATCAACTCCAAATCAATGTACCAATACAATTACATGTCATTTCATAAAAAACTAAACATGCTATATTAAATTCCTATACATTAGTGATAATAGATTTCTATAATTACTATCCGTCCACTACATAGCATTGTTTCTTACTATATCCTTCAATAGTGCTGCACTCTGACAGTAAACTCTATGCTACTTTGGAACTGCAACAACATTATTAATGCTTCTCCTTGATCATATGATAGAATGTCACTACATTTTCCTTTGTTTATAACAATGTTGTTATTATAATTGATCACTATATAGTCCAAACATTACTTCCATGATCCTTCATTACCCCTTTTCTACTACTCTATAACTCTTCTTTTGAAGGTCATGTCACATAATTTGTTGGCAATCTTTATCTATGCTCTTGAATACCACACTTGAGCCATTCTATGCTTGTTGTAGTAGCCTTTGAATCTGGTGTAGGGGCACCTAGCCTCATTTCATGGATATGGTCAATCAGGTAATTTTGAAATTTTTAATCATTTTTTTGTTGTAATTAGGTCAAATTAGACCATTTAAGATGTACCAAGGGTCACTAGGGTTAATATTGCTATATGTTGCAAAATTGTCAAGTTGTAAGAAAAGTTGTCAAGCACCTTTTCTTGCAACCAAATTGTCAAAAGGAGTCTAAGTTTGTGATTAGCTGAGTTTGAATGTTTATTTAGTGTAATAGGACATATAAAGGCCATTTGTCATGATGAAAGGTAAAATACACAAGTTTTTGAACAAAGCTTCTTTAGTTATCAAAAGTTGTCAATATGAGCAAAGTGCAAAAATTGCAAGATAAAGGAAGATGAAGAGTCAAGTTGGTTGGCTGGTTGGAAATTAGTTTGTAGACATTGGAACAGATGTGAAATGACATAAATAAGCCTTGGACATTTGAATGTAGAGGTTTGAAGTTGATTGTGGATGAAAGATGTAATGCCCCTCCAACCCTGTCAAGTCTTGGTTATGTTCTCTTGAAATTAGGAAGGACTATATGTGAGAATGATCCTTCTTGTGATGGATGCTTAAACCAAACCTCTTACAACTCACCATAAATTCATATTTAATATGGGAAATAATATTTCATAGGTATGTTACTATACATATTCTTTTGTGTCAATGATAGTTTAGGACCTTAATGCTAAAAGGATCACCTGATAGACTTATATGCTTCTTTTTGGAAATGCTCATTATTAATATTTATGTTTACCTTAGGTTAATTGATTATAATCACTAAAGGGTTAGATCTATTACCTTCTCTAATAACATTACTTGTGATTAGACATGATTAGTGCATTTATGGTTATATGATTTGTTTATCTTGATTTGATAATGGGACATTTTGGAGTACATGTCTGATGGTTAAATGGGTTTGTGAAAGATAATAGATGATTTATATTTACATGATTATGTTATGATTCATTATTGTTATAAAATATAGAAAAGAGATCATTTTGATACTAACCACACTAATCCAATTATGCTTTGTCTGATGTGACTATCGGAAGAGGGGAGGCAATCGTAGTTACTCCTCCAGGAGGTGCACATGATGTCGCACTCTCCCTTCTTGTTTGCAATTGTTTGTACATATGTATATATATATTGGTGTACTTGGTTGCTGTTGTAGGATGTAGATACCAGGCATCGACTCCACCTGGCTACACAAGTCTGAGCATTCCTTAAAAATCCTCGAACTATTGTTGTGTGGAGGTATTACCAAGATTACTCTCAAGGTTACCATGGACTTAGATTTCTGCTTAGGAGATTACCCTAGTTGGGGAAGTTGAATGTAGTATGTGATGTGGTCTTGTGATTTCATGTGGTTAAGAGATTAATGATGTGAGTTGGATTTATCCTTGTAAGTATATGTATATATATTTATTATGTATGTGTTATATTGATTGCATGTTATATAGGTATGTGTATATGTGGGTGCACACGCATATACCCATGCTTATATAAATAATAATATTTGTATGGATTTATTGATTGTTTTACTGGTATGTTATTTGAAGTGAATTCAATGAAGTGTATTAAATAAATAAAAATTGAAAATAATATTAATAATAGTAATAATAAAATAAATGCTCTTTGTAGTAAAACTAGCTATCTAGGAGGGAGTTGAACTCAAGACCTCCTAGAAGTTAGGCTAGTTGTTTTCCAATTGTGCTTTGTGTTTTCCTTGGAAGCTATTTGGTTGTCTTTCTTGTCGTGGTCTTCTTTTAAAGCCATTTTAATTAAAATTATTAAAACTTGGATTAAGTCTTGTACGGGAATTGTTTGGTCCTCCAACCAACTATGGAAGTTGGAGAAGTTTCTTCCTGTAAAGAAACTCCTCCAACCACATAATTGGAGGATAAATATTGTCATTTTTGGTATGATTGGGGGAGGAAGGTTTTTAGGAAAATTTAGAGGCTTTTTGCATAGATTTTTCTGGAAGATTTATTGGAGTTTTTCTGTGAGTTTGAGATTTATCTATTTGGAGGGAAATCATGTGTGTATTGTTGGAAGATTGGATGCTAGAGGAAGATATCCAGGAGGATACCAACTTAAGGCTTGGAAATTTTTAGAGAATGCTCCAGCCATCGAAAGAGGATTCTCCGCAGGACCCTAGGTAGGGTCTAAACTAGGACAAATCTCCATTCTCCCTATGTGTATGATTTTGTATATGAAAGATATGTTGATGGATGTGGATATGATCTTTTACTTTGGATTGGAAAGGAAAACTTATATATGTTTTGTTTCTGTGTGTTTTATATATGGTTCCGGAAAGTAATTTTTATCAATGTTTAAATATTTATTGTTGTGAATTCTTCCTAGAAGGGTAGAGATTTTTTGATGGTGTACTATATTGTTATTGAGTGGATTGTGGATGTTTAGGGAATCTAGGAAGGTTTGGTTGGTTTAGGAAAGGTTACGGTCCTTCTTCCCCATTTTCCCTTTTTGCAGGCCTTCTCTATGAATTTATGTTTTTTATTTGATTCAATCTTATCTAAGACTTAGGTAGTGTTGAGGATGTGTTTTGGATGTGGTTCTAAGGTCCTTGTATTAGGCTGATCTTATGGAACCTTTCCCAGGCACTCTCCATGCCTTAAAAAGTCATTTTTTGGTCTTTTCGGGCAATTCTGGATTAATTTCATAAAAGTGTGTTGCAGTGTCATATGACATTGTGTTCATACTCATACGAAACTTGGTCAAATGTTGTATGGGAATGCATACAAAGTCATATGGGTTAAAAATTAGTTTTCAGTGTTTTCAGGGAGTTTTAAATGTAATTTTGTGTAAGTGTTTTACAGTGTCATACGACATTGTAGTCATACCCATATGATAGATGGTCAAATGTCATATGGGAATGCACATTGTCATATGAGTTTATGTGGAAAGTTATTTGGAGTTTTGGGGGTTACAGGGACTCAAATTTTGCAGGATTCAAGATTTATAAAAGTATAACATTTAAGTATAAGTCACAGTACTTATACTTTAAGTTATACTTGTATAAAGAAACTAGGTACCTTCTAAGATGATTGAGATAGGTTCCAGATTCATAGGAGTTAAGATACAACTTCTAGATTTTAGTTTTTTAGGAAAATAAGACTTAGTTATAATTCAGGCACGTGACATTTTGCAGAGCATTGTGCTTTGGCATATGAAATTTTGTGTAAACTTTAAATATGTTCATTGCTTGTTTTATTGAGGTTATATGGTTTACTTGTGATGATTTTGCACTTGGCATAGATTGAGTTTAGTTTATGAGGCTAAGACTTGTCTTGGTGGCCAGTGTGCACGGGAGGGTTCCTTAGACCTATAAATGAGCCTTGGGAAGTTTTTACTTGTGCATGTGAAAATTTTTATGTTTTCCTTTGAGATGTCTTGTGATATACATTCTTCCAATAGTTCTTGTTATGTATATGGCTAAGGTTAGGACTCATTCTGAGGGCCTGAGTTCATAGGGGAGTTTCCTAAACCTATGAATCAGGACTTGGAAGAGTAGTCTAGTTTTGTGGCTTGTGATGGGGTAAGGGAATAGGAACCTTAAGTGAGTGGCTCACCATAGGTGCTGGAACCCTAAAGTGGTTGCTGGATGATCCTATGGGTGGTTTTGTAAAAAGTGATAACCTTAAAAATTAACCTGGGAAGGGGGGATTCAAAATATAATGAAAGAAAACATAATAATGGCCACACAAACTTGATTGAAGTACCGGGACCAGGGATAACTGCCAGTGTGGATCCATATTCATAAAGGGGGGACCAGGGTTACATGGTTGCTAGGGAGGATCCCAATACATAGGTTGTGTGATGACACTCACTTAGGTGGTCTCCTAGAACCTTAACCTCGGTGTTATATTATGATGATACTTTATGTGATTTATTCTTGTTCTTTTGAGCCTTGGATTTATTGGTATTTGAGAATTAGATTACCTTAAGGTCTTTAGTGTACCTTGGTTCTATTTCCTAGCATGGGGGGTGGAACTTTATCAATTTCACATGGTTCGGTGGCAAATCTCTTTCGAGGTATTGTTTGTGGTTCGTGTTGTGGTTTGGATTTCAAGTTGTTCAGTGGTGAAGATTATGTTCTTGTATCATGTGTCTCTATCTTTTGTTATCAATATGTAAAGATGTATTATGGGATTTGGGAAACTTGATGTAATTATCTTTCTATATGGCTTTGGCCGATGTGTAGTAACTGTAATTATGTCTGTAAGAGGAAATTGTAAGAAATAAGCTATGTATAAGGGAAGGGTAGAATTATGAATTTGAAAAGGGGATTGAGTATGGTTAAATCAATGAGAAAATTCCCACCTTATATCTCTTGTGAATTTTGACTGAAATTGAAAGTAATGGTTCTATGCAAATCTTTGTAATGAAAGTACTTGTGGATGTAAACTTCTTTTGATATATGGTTAGTGAAAAGATATGCTAAGGGTTCAAGGGTATCTCCAGGTGAAATAATAAGGGTAAGAAATATGTATGTTATTAAAATAGTGATGAGAAGTGATTTCTTAAATGTATAGATCAATATGAGTAATGTGTGGGATTATTCAAACTAGGTTTTAATCTCAATTCTTAACTAGACTTGTGCAAGGTTATAGATGATAATTTGTGGAAGTTAAACTTATGGAAAAATGGATTCATTTAATAATTTATGTTGGTTATCAATACATGGTTAAGTACTTTACACTCTTTCTATTCTTGTCTTGAAATGAAAATAGGATGTAAGGACTCTTATTGAAAAGTTTAATTGATTTTTGATGATGCAATTGAGTTGAGCATAGATAATGTTAATGAGTAAATAAATATGTAAGGATAAATGAACTTAGTGGATGTGATAAGTAATGTGTGCTTGTTTCACTTCTAAAGGTGAATTACATGTTAGTCGGTAAGGGAAATTGATTCCACTAGTTCATTAATGTAATTAGTTTTGATGTGAAATGGAATCAATGTAAATTGAAGTTGTAATGGAAATAGAATTTGTTAGATTAAGTAATAAAATGAAATACTTAATAATGGAAATTGAATTCAATAAGGGAACCTTAAGGAATGTACTTGTGAGTGGTAATGATGATATGTTAGAATGTAAAAAAAAAAAAAAAATTAGTTGTAAATTTTAGGTCATAGACCTAATTCCTTATGGGTTCCCTGGCGGGGACATTACAAAAGACAATAATACAAGCTTCATATTCCTCAAACTCCAAACATTTTTTGTTGTTGCAGGCCTTTACATGGCCATGTACAGATAGAAACTCACTTCTAATTGATTGAATTTGGTACATATCTATGTCTTATTTTTATTCCAAGTGGTCTCATGTGAATTGATCAAGATTTGTGCAAGATATTGCAACTTTAGTGATTGTAGGTCCATTTTTCTGAGTTTGTTTTTCCTGCAAATTCTCAGTTTTTAAGTTCAGTACGGACAAGTATGGAAAATTACCAACCTAAAACTAATTGGGGGTGAAATGGAAATAAGTCTAATTTCATATGCAATTGATTTCATAAAATTTAGTTGAGTTTCAAGCAAGTTATGGTATTTTTTCTAAAATTGGGTTGTAAATACTGAGACAAGAGGGTTTTGAACAAGAAAATAGCATATTGGATGTTCCCACTAGTGAAAACCTCTAAAAATTGGTGGAATAGATTTGATTAGGTTTAGTTTCAAGTTGCTTTTTTTTCCATTATTAGGGTAGACCATTTGGTAATTTTGAGGTGATGCCCTAGTTGAATGTCTTGTAGTTTTCCAAGTGAAAAAGAGGTGTAGGTGCTGGAGTTTGATAAAATCTTGATGTGGCTGACCATGTAATGTTTCATGAAGCATGTACAGACCTAATATACAGTTTTTGGTGGTATTGAGAGAGTATGGGAAGAAGTGGAGGATGGGTTTTCAATAAACCCTCATGAAACTTGGCCCACACAAGCTTAGGTAGGGTTTTTAAGGTAGGGTTTTTGAGTTTGGCAAGTATGCAACCTCTTCCAATTGATCAAATTATGGATTTAGTCCTTTTTTGATATGCTTATAAGATTTGGGTTGAGTTTGCAAGTTGAGAGAGTAGTTTGTGGGTATTTTCTTTCTAAAATAGGCTTAATTGGCCCTCAAAAAATTGGAATAAAAAATTTTAGGCTAATGTGTTCCAAAACAAGGCTATCAAAGATTTTCATATGTTATAGAGGAAAAATGAGTATCTAAAAATATATTTTTTGGGATCATACCCCATCCATACAAAAATTTGTGCTAGAAAAATAAATTTGGAAGGATTATTAGCTAGTTAGCCTAGTTGTGAAGGAGATTCTATTGAATTCGATCAAGTATAGTTGGTTAGTGATTGATTGGACCAAGGGGAATGTCCTAAAGTCATAAAAAGTAGAGATTCATTAGTAGAAGCATAAGAAACCTTTTCTACAAGGTTGGGCCCTTGTAGCTCAAACTAGCCACCATAAGGCAAAGAGGGGAATTGACCAAAGTGTCCCTTGCCAAGACCAACATTGGAAGGTATGATTGGTGTCTTGAAATCACTTGTTTTTCATTGCATTGCACTACATTAGAATCAATAAATGGTCATAGGTCTATTATCTACTAGTCACTTAATGATATCTTCCTTTCCTCTAAAACTCTTTGTCCTTCAAGATTTTGGTGTTCCCTTTACCTAAAGGCTACGATTTTCATTGGATATGTTGTTGTAAAGAATTTAATTGTTCTTTGCCATGAAATCATGTCCCCTTCATCAAGGATGATGTCCTTTATTTGCATCTGTTGTTTACACATTAAAATTCTACTTGTCTTTTCCATGATCTTATATTCTCTTAAAAGATCAGCTATTGCCTATATTGAACTTGTTTATGAATGGATTTACTTACTTTCCTCTTTTCCATTGATCTATTCCTTATGCATGAAGAGTGTTTCACTACATTTAGAAACTCCTTATTTCATTCTAAAAATGTTGTTCAATTATTGAGAAGGTCACTATCCTTTATGGATTTGTTCATGCATTCAATAGAGTTGCTACTATATGAGAAAATTTTAATTCTTCCTTCATTTATTTTCTCTTCTCTTTCCATGAAATGTGCTCTTTATCTACTTATTTCACTGCTCTATCCTTTGAAACCGCTATCCATTAAAAGAAATGTTTTTTTCTTTCATTGGCCACCATGATAGGGCTTCATTTATAACAAAAGGAAACACCAAAGATAGGGTTTTCTTGATTTGTTTACCAAAATTTCCCTAGATTGAGTCATGTTGTGTGAAAACCTTGCAATGAAACTCAAACTTGGGCTCTTAACATGGAAATATTTAAAGAAAAAATGATATTTGACTCCTTTCTGTATTGAGCACATGGTTTTTCCATTTTTAACAAAATATTATCCTCAAAGAGCCTTCAACATGAAAGGGTGTTTAATGAAAGATTTCCTTTGATATTTGAATTTTTAAAACAAAGGACTCCTTTTTGGAGAATTTTTAATAAAACATTGAAGCATGCTTTAAGGTATTTAAATCCCATTTAAAACATAAAACCTAGTATTTGTGGAATTATTTTGGCTTGATAGGGAAAAATATGTAATAGGCATTAGGTATGTGCATTGAAAGTGGAGAGAAAAAGGGATTTTTATTTATTTTTTATTTATTTTATTTCCTTTTTCAACAAAGAGATATTTAAGTGGGGATTTTATTAAAAGATGAATTTTATTTTAATAAGATAATTTTATTTAATTAAAAGGGAAGTTTTATTTTAATTAAATGAGGCTTAGGATAAAATGATCAAACCTTAGGAAATATTGAAATAATTGAATTAATTGTGATTTGATCAAGGAAATTGATTTGAATATATTGCAAGGCATTGATTCAAGAACTTGATAAATTGGTTCCATCATTTGATAAATTGAAGAATGGGGCCCAAAGTCTAGGCGACCATTTTAGGGTGCATACATTTGCCTCTCTTTGACTAATGTGTGATCTTCATGGGAACACATGTAGTCAAAGAATGAAGTTGAAATATGAGATCGATTTGGGATCACAAAACAACCCAAACGTGAGCAATGGATAGGAACACATCAGGACAAAGATAAGATGATTGAAAAAGACAAGGCCAACACCCCTATAAATAGGTAATTGTCAAGTCTCAAGAAAGGTTTAATTGATAGGTTTGATAAAGCTAAATCAAGGATTGAAGTTTGATGGGTACTACCCCCTAATGATAGAAATTGAAATGAGATAGAGGAGAAATAGTAAATTGATAAATTTGATCAAATCGAACTAAAAATAAGGTTCTTGATGTAACATGAAAGATATAAGGATCATAGAACCAAGGTAGATCATCAAATAAAGGTTATGCCCCAAGGTTGAATTAGAAGAAAAGAAGTGGGGTGAAAGCGAATGGAAGATAGAAGTTTGGAAGATAGAGAATCTTGATTGAGATCACAAAAGAAGATAAGGAAATGAAGATCAAAACGTGATCACAATTGATTCAAAGTCCAAAAGAAAGATGAAGGAAAACCCTCTCAAACTCCTAATGCAGCCTAAAAAAACAAATTAACATGAAGTCTAACAATGCAAGCTACATGAAAATGCAAAGGTGTACTTGCAATAGAGCAACTGTAACATAGGATTTATGTTCATCATTCATTAGAGAATGTTAAGGAACTTATTTTCATCATTGGGCCATTATTAACGAACATCAGAAAATCACACAATTATCACTAGTCATAAGCACAACTATGAAGATATCAATGTAGTTTATATCAGATTGGAATGTGGAAAGATTCTAACATAAGCATCAAAGACATAAAGGTCAAGATGACTTCGATGTTAGCTTACCCAATTTAAT
Organism: Chamaecyparis obtusa; assembly: GCA_027943335.1. NCBI lineage: Eukaryota > Viridiplantae > Streptophyta > Pinopsida > Cupressales > Cupressaceae > Chamaecyparis > Chamaecyparis obtusa. Next base: position 758,802 of record BSBK01003611.1, on the reverse strand, counting down.
GTAGAAAAGCCACGCTCGCATCAAGGCAAAGATGTCAGGATGACCATAAGAACAGTTGTGCAAAAATAGTCAAGGATGATGCCTCAAACCTCCTAAGTGTTTCGAGGGAACAACAAGAGACACTCAAGAGCTTCAAGACCACACCCACAAGTAGAAAGAAAATAAAAACATGCCCCATGCCCCAAGTCCTCTAGCTATGCATCCTGGAGAGACTTATTAGACAAGGACATTCAACAAAAATCAATAACTGTCAACACACAAAGAAAAGATCATGACATAGCTCAAGCATTAAGTTTTGCATTTAAAAATTGAAGTGTGTCAACTGATACTGAGTTCCAAGGATAAGGATCAAATGCTTGCAAGTAGGTAAGATCACATGACAAAATTGGGTAAGACCAAGCTGATAAGTGTTGAAAAACACTCGATGTCAGGGGTTGTATTGAAAAACACAGTTTGGGTGGTGTTGGAAAACACTATTTGCAAGGTGTCCTAAAGACTAACACATCCAAGAGACCAAAGCTAACACAGTTATGCCCCCTAGACAAAGACAAAAACCAATTCCAAACCAAGGCAACAAGGACAATGCATGATGGAGAAAGGCTAAGTGTCAAGGATGCATGCTAAGAAACAAGGTGTAAAGCCCTCAAGTAGTGCCTATTTCCAAGTTTTCACCACTTGGATTTTATTGCAATTTTTTTTTTTTAGGACTTTTTATAATTTTTTTGTATTTTTGCTACCAAGGCACCTATTTCCAAGTTTTCACCAAAGCACTTTTTCTATTTTTTTGAATTTTTGAATTTTTTTTATTTTTTTGTATTTTTGGAATATATAATTTTTTTTTGGAGATACATCAAAGTGCCTATTGCTAGGTTTTCACTAAGATGATCATTTTTTCAAGACATTTTCCAATTTTTTGAATTTTTAACAATATATCATTTTTTGGGATTTTTTCAAGATCAATAAGTATGCACAAAGGATGCCTCCAGAAAGAATAGGCATCATGGATAGAACTTCTTCAGGTGCAAGACATTGATAGGATCAGGGAGCTGCTCTCCCTCTTTAGTAGATAATAAATAAGCACTTGTCCCAAAAGTTGTTGTAATAATGTAAGGTCCAAGTCAATTAGGTTCAAATTTGCCCTTTTGATCTCTATGCTATTGGTTCTTAGGATTTTCACATAGGACAAGATCTCCCACTTGGAACTCTCTAGGATGAACATTTTTGTTGAAGGCTTTGGACATGTGCTTTTGATAAACCCTCATATGTTCAAATGATGCTTGATGTTTCTCATCCAGAAGTTCTAACTCTTGAAGTCTCATGGCATGGTATTCTTCATCTATAACTAGACCTTTGAGGGAAACTCTAAGTGAAGGAATCTCAACCTCTAAAGGTAACACTGCTTCAACACCATATGTAAGGGCAAAAGGAGTAGCCCCAGTAGGAGTATGAATACTCATTCTATAGGCCCATAAAGTTGGATTTATCTATAAATGCCAATCTCTACCATTCTTATGAACTGTTCTATGTAGGATTTTTAGAATGGTTTTGTTTGATGCCTCTGCTTAACCATTTCCTTACGGGAAGTAAATAGAGGACCAATGTTGTTTAATCTTGAATTTATTGCAGAGTTATTTAAGGTCCTTATTTTTGAACTGACCTCCATTGTCAGTGATAATTTCAGAAGGCACACCATATCAATAGATGATATGGTTTAGAATGAATAGAGAGACTATCTTTCCTGAGGCAATAGAAAGTGGGATAGCTTCTACCCATTTAGTGAAGTAATTAGTAGTAGTGATAATAAACTTGTGTCCACCTGATGAGTTGGGATGAATCTTCCCAACAAGGTCAAAGGCCCAGCGCTGAAATGGCCAATGAGATATGGAAGGAATGAGCTCCCTGCCTAGAGCATGTATCAAGTTACCATGTTTTTGACACTTTTCACATGACTTTTCAAAAGCTACTGCATCAATCTACATCATAGGCCAATAGTACCCTACCCTAAGAAACCTTCAAGTCATGGAAAGACCATTGGAATGTCCCCCACAGATGCCCTCATGAATGTCAACTAACCCTTGGTTAGATTCTTCCTTATCTAAGAATCTAAGAAGTGTTCCATCAAGACCCCTCCTATACAAATCACCAGAGATAAGGGTATGGCAAGAGGTGTTTCAGGTAAGGTTTCTGCGTTCAGATTGGTTAGAGGTTTTAGGGATAATGCCATCACAAAGGTATGAGTAAATGGCACCATAACGGGATGACTCACGACCAACAAGGGTACAGATAATATGGATTTCTTGGGAGTCATAAATAGGGTGATGTAGCTCTTCCACTAGGAATTCAAATATGGATTTGTGTTTCTCTAACAGAAGGAGTGAAGCAAGTGTAGCCATAGCATCAGCTGCTTTATTTTCTTCTCTAGGGATTTGTTGAAATGTGATGAATGTGAAGTATCATTTCAAGGAATCAACCATTTTCTTATAAGGTAAAAGTTTCTCATCTTTTGTTTGATATTCTTCATTGACTTGGCTGATTATCAGCTATGAATCCCCATAAATATGTAACTCTGTGACTCCCCATTCTATGGCCATCTTAAGTCCATTTTTTAAAGCTTCATACTCAATAATGTTGTTTGTACATGGGAACAATAGCTTGTAAGACTTAGGAATCATGTAACCATGAGGAGAAACAAACAACACACTAGCTCCTGAACCATTTTGCATAAAAGATCCATCAAAGAACATCTTCCATGTTCTTGCAGTCATATACATAAGATGCTCATCTGGGAAGTCAACTTGAATAGGTGCACTATCTTGAATTGGGAAATCAGCCAATTGATCTGCTATGTCTTGTCCTTTGATCACTTTACATTCAATGTACTCTATGTCAAACTCTGAAACGATCATCATCCATTTAGCAAGTCTACCTATGAGGGCAGCCTTACCAAGTAAATACTTGAGTGGATCAATTTTTGCTATGAGGTGTATTATGTGTTCAAGCATGTATTGTCTCAACTTTTGGGAAGCAAACACAACCGCGAGGCAAGATTTCTCAATGTTGGTGTAATTAACCTCATATGAAACAAGAGTATGGCTAATGTAGTATATTGCTCTTCCTTTCCCATGTTCATCAAGTTGAGCTAGTAATGCCCCCAAGGAAGATTCTATCACTAAAACATATAGAATAAGTGGTTTCCCTAGGATAGGAAGCATGAAAATAGGAGGATTTGCCAAGTATTTCTTGATTTGATCTATGCTCTTTTGACAATCCTCATTCCAAACACATTTGACTCCTTTATATAAGTTCTTGTGGAAATGTTGAGCTCTATCTGCCAATTGTGAAATGAACCTCCTTATAGATTGAAGACATCCTTGAAGACTCCTCATTTGACTAATATTTTTAGGAGGTGGCATATCTATGATTGCTTGGACTTTTTCAAGTTCTACCTCTATTCCTTTTGCTGAAATGATGAATCCTAGAAGTTTTCCAGAGGTAACACCAAATGCACACTTTTTAGGATTTAGCCTTAATTGAAATTGTTCCATGTGATCTAGAATGACTTCTAAATCATCTAAGTGTGTGTCTCTTTTCTTAGACTTGGCCAAAGTGTCATCCACATAATCTTCCATGTTTTTATGCATCATGTCATGAAAAATGGTTGTCATAGCTCGTTGATAGGTAGCTCCTACATTTTTTAATCCAAAAGGCATAACGTTCCAATAATAGGTACCCCATGCACAAGTGAATGTCATATTTTCTTGATCTTCAGGAGCTATCTTAATCTGATTGTATACAGAAAAACCATCCATCAAGGAATAAATATCATAACCCGCAGTCATGTCCACTATCATATCTATGTTCGGAAGTGGAAAATCATCCTTCAGGCATGCTCTATTGAGATCTCTAAAGTCTATGCAAATTCAAATGGATTTATCATGTTTGGAAATTGGGTGAACCCACAATAGTGGGTTACACTTTTTTGCCTGAATGAACACTAAACTCTACATTTTGAGAAAAACTTTCAGATTTGGATGCATATTGTCATTGAACCGTTTGAAATCAGAGGATGAAGTAAATTAGAGTGTTTTAGGATTTTCTTTCTAGATTCTAAATATTTTTATTTTAATTTATTTGAATACTTTTTTCTTTCTCCCAGGAAAATCGGTATGGTGCTAAAAATGTCATTTTCAAATAGTAACATTGTTTTCATAGAGCATAACTTTTTTTGTAAAATAGATATGAACATGATTATTTTGAATTTAGTTTTGTAACATTCATACGAAGGGCATGCAATTGGTTTGATGACTTTATCATGATTATTGCATATTTTATTAATGTTTGAAGTTGACTAAACCATAATTTTGACATACCTTAACTACATAGCTTATAACTTGTGTATTTATCGAATTTCAAATATATTTATTTTGATAGAAAGTAGATTCAAAGACGGAGGGCACTATTATTTTTCAACAAAAAAAATTCCCTTTTTTTCTATTTTTCATTGAACTTCAAATTCAGAGGTTTATATTTGATAAAAACCTACATTCGATTAACATCAAAAACCATACACATAATAAATAAAAAATAATCGAATCTATAATCGTTAGAAAGCTAGTTCTGAGTACTTGTGCTATGCAAAAGAATGTCTCCTTATTGTTCCATTTGATCCCCATGCTTGGGCCCTGAAGCCATGAAATTCTCAGAATTTCTTCAAAGTTTGCAAATAGGACCTAACCAGGTACTTTCGATAGAAAGTACTTTCTATCAAAAGTACCTAGTTTCAATAGAAAGTACTTTCTATCGAAAGTCCTTTACATAAAATAATGAAAATTACCCATTCTTGAGGTTTTTTTATATAAAGTACTTTCGATCAAAAGCACTTTCTATTGAAAGTACTTAATTTCAATAGAAAGTGCTTTCTATCAAAATTAATTGAGTAAATCTGCGCTCTTATGATTTTTCGAACAAATTCCTTCCTCCAAAAAATTGTAACCCACTATTGTGGGTTCACCCTACTGGTACAATGTTTGATATCCATTTAGCATATTCAATGGCTCTTATTAATCCTACACCAAGGAGTTTCTCTAATTCTGCTTTGACTAGGAGAGCTATGTGAGGATGCATCTTTCTCAATTTCTATTTGACTGGTTTTACACCTAGAGCTATGGACAAGTGATGCATGATAAGATTCATGTCCAACCCTAGCATATCTGAATAAGTCCAAGAAAAGTTGATCTTCTTTTTCTATAAGAACTTAGTGTAGGCTTCTTTTTCTTGAGGTGACAAGGACTGAGCCAAATGTACTATTTATGGAGCCTCATCCATACCCAAATTGACTCCTTGTGTTGGCTCAATAAGAACTAAAGATCTATCTTGAAAGTAGCTATAGAGATGATCAAGTACCTCATCCTTAGGCACCTCAAAGAGGTTTTCACCCTTGGATATGTCATTTATTTTTACTATTTTTGGTTCTGACACCGCCACACAGTGGTTTTCACCATCAGAACTCTTATTCTTTTTTTTTTTTCTTTTTTTTTTGAGACTAAGGTACTTGATTTTTGGTTTTGTCATGCTAGTAGCCAATTCACTAGTGGAAGAGACTATGAGTTCAATGGCATTCAAGTAATAGGTTATCTCATAATCATTTTGGAAATTTAAGAGCTCAGGCTCTTGATAGCATTGAGACCAATCAATGAGGTTAGGATAAGAAAGAGGTAAGTCAATGACTAGTTCAAGGTTATGAATGTGAATGATATCATCTCTGGTGACTGAAGAGTCAGATATCATCAAGTATCCTTCTTAGCTACCTAAATCAGGATTCATCCTAACAAGTGAAGAATCATCTACTAAGGCAACATGTGGGTTCAAATCCTCTAATCCTAAATGTGACTCGTCAGCTACCTTGAGTTGAGAACTATAAGTGTGGATGACATCAACATCCCTATCAACTATAGAGGGATCTGAGAGAGAGTCCCATTCATACTCATGTGAATCTATTTCTGAATCCCAACTAGGATGTTTACACCATGAAGGTTTGGGACATCTTGATGTGGAAGCTCTAATGTCATCAAGGGTAACATCTCTCTCCAAAAAATGAATAATATTCTTACGTTGGCATTCTCTGATAGGATCTTCTACACCTAATTCATCTTGTTTTAAGTTTGCAACTGTCGCATGAGCAACTGGACTATCTAAATCTCCCCAAAGGAGATTGGTGGAAGGGACCCAATCTTCACACATATCTTTTTGATTTGTCAAATTAGGCATGTAGTTTGGTTCATCTTCACTATCCAACTCATCAAGGATAGGAGCAGTGTTCTTGTTATGATTCACAAATCCTAGGCCAACTATCTTCTTAGACTTGCGTCCAACAAGAGCATGATCAAGAGGTTCAGCTCTAGCATCCAATCTATGACTAAGAGCGCCATGTCTAGGATAATCCATCTTCTTGAAAAGAGTATACCCTCTTCCATAAGCCTTAGGAGAGGGAGAGAAGTTCTCATTGTGCATGTATTTTTCTTCTCTATAAATCCAGTCTTTAACAGCCACCTCTTCTTTCTCATCTTCAATAGGTGCCGAGGACTCTACAAATGTTCCAAATAAGGTCATAGCTAAAGAAGAAGGTCTCGCTTCCTATGAAGGCTTACCATAAGACCTAGGTGAAACTAGAAGCTTTGTGAGGGAGCTAAGTTGGTACCCTCCCATACCAAGGTCTACTAACTTAAACTTGTCTTTACATTGTGCTAGGGTCACATTGAAATCTTCTGCTTCTCTATTGAGGGGAACATGAGTACTTTCTGAAATTAAGTTGACAGATAAAGTACTATCCCCAAATATACAAATTTCTACTCCATTGTAGGGAAACTTAACACACTGATGATAAGTAGATGGCATTTCTTGCATATCATGAATCCATGTTCTACCAAGTAAGATATTGTATGCTAGAGGACCAACATCAACAATTTGAAACAAGATATCTTTCTCAACAGAGCCAATCCTAACAGGAAGGATGGCCAACCCCTTGGAACTTCTTTATGCCTCATCATAGGCTTTGATTGTGATCTTCTTTCTAGTATCTATGACTTGTTCAGAATAACCCAATGTCTTTAAAAGACTCAATGAACAAATATTAAGCCCAACACCCCCATCTATCAACACACGCTTGACACAGGTTTTGTGAATCATGACTTCAATATGAAGGGTGAGATTATGTGGGTGGCTTGTAGCTTTTTCATCATCCTCTAAAAAGGTTAGGTAATGAGGGCTGGAAAGATGGTTAACCATCTTTTGGAATTGATCAACATCTAAGTTGTTAGGGACATTCATCACACACAAAGCATCCTCAAGGACTTTCTTGTGTCTCGAGGACAACTCTAAGAGCTCAAAGATTAAAATATGAGCTAGGGTTCTCTGCAACTGATCGACAAGGTTATAGCTCAACTTGGGATTAATTACTAATTTTGAGGTGACATTCTTGGATGCCACTTTCTTTGGTTTATTGGGTTGACTTGAGTTGGGTCCTCTAATGACAATGGGACCTTGACTTCACATGACAACATTAAGAGCTTGGGATGACATTCTAGATTTGGGACCCCTTAGCACCACGATGGGTTCTTTATCAAAGATAGTATGAGAGTCCATGTCTAGATCATAACCATAGGGATCTTTATTTCTCATCATGTTGACATTTTCCTCTACAACTTCAAGCATGTTGACAACATTCTCCACAGTTGTGTAAGTGTAATTAATCTCAGCTTTTCCATTCTTAGGTTTAGAGGTTTCCCCCTTCTCATACTTGGGAAAAGGCTCTTTGAAAGCCTTATGATCAGCATTGGTGTGCAATCCATCTATCTCAAGTTTTCCACTCTCAATGAGATCCTAAATTATATGTTTAAGTTTCCAAAAGTGTTCAATATCATGTCCAATGCCATTGTGAAATTTGTAGAAAGCTTTCTCATCCCTCCAATGTGGCTTAACATCATGTATATGATGCTTTGGGGGATCTTGAGGATGCACCAGATTGTTGGCAATGAGCATTTTGAAGACATCCTCATATGAATCACCAAGTTTTGAAAATTGACACCTCTCTTTCTCAGGCTTATGTTGATATCTTGGCTTATGCCCTTGTTAGTTAGATGTGTTGAGCTTCATGGCTTGGACAACACTAGACAAATGAAGAACACCTTGATCCTTCGATTGAGAGGAGTCCACAACTCCATGATTAACCACTTGTTTGTTCCTATTCCAATGTGAGTTCTTCCCCTTATCCTTGTTAGAGTTGTTATTATTTTGACCATTGTTGTTGGCCAAAATTCCTTGTTCTTTCAAAACATCCTCAATCCTACATGCAGTTTCAACCATGGTGTCAAAGGAATCAAAGGCCATTTTCCTAACTTCATACCACATTTTAGGAACTAAGTTGCTAACAAGGATATCAATATTTTCATTTTCAGGAATGGTCCTAGAGTAGCAAGAGCATTGTTGTCTCCATCTTTGTAAGAAAGTGACAAAGGATTCCCCTTGATTTTTCTTTAAATTGCATAAGTCCAACATGGTGACAGATCTTGAAAGGTTGTATGCAAAGTGTTGAACAAATCTATGGACAAGCTCTTTGAAAGTCTTGATAGGGGGAGTTATGTTGGTGAACCATTCCATCACTTAACCTTTAAGACTCCTTGGGAACAATCTCATAAGGTAGGAGTCATCTTGATGGAACTCAAAACTCATAATATAGAACTGACGCACATGATCGTGTGGATCTCCATTACCATCATACTTGTCATATTGAGGGATTTCAAACTTTCTAGGAAAATCTTTCATGCTCACACTCTTGTTGAAAGGATCTAGACAAATTGAGTCAAGATTGAATGAGCTCTTGGGTGCCAACATCTTTTCCATCATATTATGAAGTTGGTAAATCCTTTCTTCCTGAGATGGACCTTGCTTCTTGATCTTTCTACCCACATCAAAGTTGTAGGGGACTCTAGCACCCTTTTTTTTTTTTTAGTTTAATTAAATAAAATAAATCATCTAAGTGTGTGTCTCTTTTCAAATTTTTCTAGGAACTTATCTTTGTTTTGCTCCACATACCTCTCCACATACTACTATAAGAGTGCTTCTTGTTTCATTTTCATGAAATCTTGAGAATCAAGGTCAAAACTTGAACTACCATGCCCATATTGTGAACCATGGTGAGCATGTTGAGAAGGTTGTCTTAAGTTCCTAGGAGGTGTTTGTCTCCTATAATGGTCTTGTTGTGAAGCCCTTCTTCCTCTAGGGCTAGGAGATTGTGAAGGTGATCTTGAACATCTTCTACTTCCTAGAGTCTTGGAAGGAGTGGATGGAGGAGAGTTGTTTCCAACACCAACACACATGTTGTTGTATTGATCACTGAGTTGTTGAGCCAAGAGTCTATCTTTCTCTTCTTGTGCGGCTCTCCTTTCTATATCCAATAAGGCTTCTCTTTTCAAATCTAGGAGTCTAAGTTTCTCTTCCTTTGCTACTTGTTCATCTAGGAAGGCTTTCTTTTCATGCTCAATTCTTTTGAGTCTTTCACTTGTATATCTTGAAGTTGTTTGGAGTGGTGAACTTAGTCTCGAATGCCTAAAAAAGTCATTGGTATATGTTGCATTCACATGGGTATCATAAGCTTCATCGTCTTGACTGTCATGTTGTGATTGCTCTTCTTGATAGGATTTTCTCATTTCCCTTTTAGCCTTTTGTTGTGCATCCAAATATCTAGTTGAGATAAGGGGTGAAACTGGTCAGTTTTCATTAGAAGAATGGACAAACAGAATGGTATCTCTACGTCTTTCCAATAGGTTGTCAAGACTTCTATCCCTTTCTTCCCTCTCTCTTCGAGTCATTGTGTAACTCATGTCCATATATGAATGAGAAGGTGCTAAGGATGTGCTCAACTCACTAAGATTTCTCTTGGGATCAAACCAAACTTTTGAGTTGTTCCTAGGGAATTGATCAAAGATGGGCTCTTTTCCCTTACATTTTTGGTGAGTTTGAACTAAGGGTAATTGGTCAAAGACTACTTGAGGTCATTTTCCTTGATTTACTTGATATCTTGTCATAAATAACATGAAAGAAAAGGTACTAGGTGATAAGATCACCCTAAGAAACATTGGTACCAAACTAGGATAGTAAAGGACTCAATTGTCCAAAAGAGATGTGATGAGATAGAATTTTTGCAAGAGGTATAAACCAACACTGCCACAGAGGTGCCCAATGAACGGATGATTATCCTAACACATATGGATCGAGAGGATGATTTACCCAAGTTATATTTGATTGAATTTGAAATTGGATGGAAGTGAATTGGACAAGAGATTACTAAGACTCTCCAAGTGTGTTATCAAAGGATCCAAAGGTTGATCTCCTCAACAAGGATGATTTCTAACTTACCGATTCCAAGCAAGGTCACTTGTGAAATCAAAGATTGCTAATTAAAGAGGTCAAGACACATGAACCCAAGGTGAAAAAAGGCTTCTAATAATGGGGTAAGTGACCTACTATAAACCGGATTGACTAGGGAAAACTAGAAGTCACACGAATCAGCTCACTATTCTGACAGACCAGGGGACAGGTTCACATGAGAGAATGTAGTCCTGCATGAGAAAACAACAAGGATCGCATGAGAAAATGAAATCTCATGTGAGAAAATGATAGACTCACATGAGAATGTGTAGAGCCAGGTGACAAAATAGGATTAGGCCACTTAACAGAAAGTTTGTAAACTCAAGAACTCAGTTTTTGTTCATTTTAAAAGATCAAGTAAGTACATCAACATATTTTTATCATTGATCAAGCACATAAGATAGCAATCAAGGAGTTCAAGAAAAAAAATGTCTTCAAACAATGAGCAAGGGGCAAAGCAACATTGCACATGAACAAGAATAGTGACTTTGTATGCTACTCCTTAAAGATTTTACTTGTGTATGCTCTCAAAATGTTTTTGCAATCACACACATAGTCCTACCAAGTAAAAATCTGGTTGCACTATGGTTCTTAGTAATGGTTTGACTCTGTAACTTTTGTAATCTCAAGAGGGTGAACTCCAATCCACACGCACTGGTGTTTTGACACATTTGAAGAATTTAATCAATTGGAGATGTTGAGGAGATCTAACAACCCAACAAGAAACTACACCCATGGAGATTTCTTCCACAAGGAAATTTATATAGCAGTTGTTGCTACCATGGAAAAAATGGCTATTACCACTTGAGGTTTCATCCACATGGCTTACCCAATAAAGGAAGTGTCCACTATGGTGAGCCCTCTCTAACAAGGTGACTCACAAAAAGGACCACATGGGGACTTGGTTTAGATTCAAGGATCTGAGTTTCTGATAGTACCCAAAAAGGGAGTAGAGCATAATCCTCTAGCCTCTTCACTTCACCCTAACATAGTGAGCAATTCCATTGACACACTAAGATTGAAACCACCTCACCAAGGTTCATGATGTGAACAAAAATGTCTACCAAGCTCTCTAAGTGGGACCAAGAGAGAACATACCGATCAATGTTGAAGACTAAACCAAGTAAGACTATGAGATAGTAACAATATCCTCCCTACCTACAAGGGGTTCTATCATCAAGAAGAGCTTCACAAGAAATCCACTTTCTCAAGAACGCCACAAATAGTGTTCATAGGGCCTAATTACTATGTGAAACACATATGCAAGAAAGCGAATCTATGTTCTTTTTAGAGCCCAAAATTGAAGTGTGATCTATGAAAGCAATAAGCACTCAAGCTAAACACATGAGAGATTCATTTTATACCCAAAATCCAAATGTTATAGAGATCATAGAAACTCACCTTACATCCAAAGATCTACAATCCAATGCTATGCTACCTCAACAATCAGAATCAGGGAAATAAACCACATCAAGCATTAATGTTAGAAAATAACAAGCAAAACTAGCAAATCTAGAAATTTAGGTCTCTACTATCAAAATTCCACGTGAGATAGTACGTTGTGCCATATGAGAAAGTATCAGGCCTGCACGAGAAAGTACACAAGCCCACATGAGAAAGTACACAAGCCCACACAAGAAAATGCCTTTATCATGCACAAAAATGCTAATACCAGCAAAACTTCATGCGATACAGTGAGAAACTTCACGCAAGACTTTGTAATAGTGATGCACGGAAGTACAGACAACACATGAAAATTGTCAGAAAAATAAAATAAAATGATATGAGGCAAGAAATGCAATATCATGCCTCATGGTGGGCACCAAAAATGTGTGCTAAAATGTTGTCACACTTCTATGAGTCATTAAATCCAAGATTGCTCAAGAATAAGGTCTCAAATGATGACTCATAGCTCTCTATTCATGGAGTACAAGGGTTTGTAATGGAGGCCCTCATATTAGACCTATGCTTGTGCCCATGCAAGTACACCATAAAATAAGAGCTTCAAAGAGGAAAAACAAGAATGCTAGTCTCCATGATCATCAAGTATGCATGCAAATGAAAATGAAAGCTATTCTATATGATAACAATGCGTGAAGGTAAACTAATCTATGAAAGGAAATGCTTATGCAAGATTATTCTATGAAAGGAAATATGAATCTAATCTAATATGAAAATGCAAGATTAATCTAAAGGGATTGCCATGGGCATGAAAGAAGAAGACAAGAAAAGAGAAGTTTTAATCTCCAAGCTCAAGTGCTCAAGAATCTTCTCCAAAATCGCTCTCCAAACCTGCAACATAATGATACTTAAAATCTAGATGTATCAAAATGAGAAGGAGAGGGCTCCTTTTAAAGGAAAGCAGATGGTCAAGATTAAGAGGTAAAAATAAATGAGCAATGGTGGAGATTAAATCTCGGTTGATCCATGTGCTCAAGAATCTTTAAGAGACAAAAAGATGAAAAAGGCCCACCACTTAAAAGTATGTGCATTGAAAGTGGAGAGAAAAAGGGATTTTTATTTATTTTTTATTTATTTTATTTCCTTTTTCAACAAAGAGATATTTAAGTGGGGATTTTATTAAAAGATGAATTTTATTTTAATAAGATAATTTTATTTAATTAAAAGGGAAGTTTTCTTTTAATTAAATGAGGCTTAGGATAAAATTATCAAACCTTAGGAAATATTGAAATAATTGAATTAATTGCGATTTGATCAAGGAAATTGATTTGAATATATTGTAAGGCATTGATTCATGAACTTGATAAATTGGTTCCATCATTTGATAAATTGAAGAATGGGGTCAAATTCTAGGTGACCATTTTAGGGTGCATACACATAAAAGTCTTGTTATTTCTTATTTGTACTCACTATCTTCTGATGATTGCATTGCGTTTTGATCTCTTATAATAGCAACATCTTCTATTGTGTTTGTAGCAGCAATGTCTCTTTATTTGGATCATTAAATTGGTGTCTCTTTCATTAGAAGCTTTCACTGTTAATCATGATTGTCCTATCAATGTGTCTTTTGAGCTTGATATTGTCAATCCATAGGCCGATCTATTACCTCCTTTAGGAAAATCTTTGTTTTGTCCTAGGCTTACCCTGGTGATATAATTGTCTTAATGGTGGCTAATGCAACAAGCCTAATTACATTGATAAGGTCTTAATATGATCATGAAAATATTTATGTCAATTGTAGATTTATTTATATTTATGACTTCTTGTCTAGTTTCCATGTGTCTCTCTTAGATTCCAATTGGTTAAAACCTCCAAAAAAACTATTAGTATGCTTCTTTTGCATGCATGTATGCAACTTGACTATTGATCTTAGGTGCTTCCCTCTAGCTCAACAAAACCATAGGTCTCTGTGACAAAATCAAATGTAATAGCATAGTGCTCATGGCCAATGTATTCCAAATTGTTGGTGGCTTGTATTTCTGTGTGTTAGGGATTTGTTAGCACTATTTGGATATTCTTAAAGACTCTTTCTTAATATGGGATTTGCACACTAGCGCAGCATTCAATTGGGTCAATAGAATCATTTTGGTATTGTTGTTAAAAAGTAGCCTGATATTATATTTGGTTATATTATACTATAAATATAGACAAGCTTGCATCTCTTAGGTATGTCCTTGAGAAATTACAAATTAGAGATATGGATTATAGGAGCAGCAATAATGTAAACTAGTATTTGAAAATTATTGCATCGCTTTAAGTTGTCCTCATAATTGGTAGTATTCATTTAGCTCATGAAAATGATAACTTCTATACTTCAATATGCTAGTTTGGAGACTCATTAGCTAGTAAAGGGAACCTGCTTATCTCTAGACTGGGTGTTATACTTAAAGTAATAATCATAATATAATAATTTGTATAATAAATTGACAATCACAATACTATTTTTGAGAGCTTTAATAGCCAAATTGATGGATTGACTTTTACAAATCATAGTGGTATTTTTAAAAATACTGAGGTTACTAAAGATCAAAACAAGAATGGAGGTTACTATAATTGGAATATTATATATCACTATCATTATAATTTTGATGGATTATTATATTTTCATTCTAAAGTTGATATTAATTGTTGACATACATGATTCTAACATATTTTTTGGATCTATCTAGTGAGTTCTATTCATGTTATACAAAACCTAATTTATTACCCTTTTTATAATATTCAGGAATGGGATGTGGTAATGTTGTTAAAATATTATTTGGAGATGTGGTTGCATGCAACAAGACAAGAAATTAGCCATGCATTGTATAAGGTATATTCATCTTCAAATATCTACTATTTGTTTGCATGTATATCACTATTTTCATTGATGTCTCTACCTTTCAAAAAAATATTGAAGGTCATTGTCATTTACATTAGTGAAAATCAGTAGCATCACATAGGGAACTAGGAAATTGTATTTGATGTTGAGGTTCATTGAGTCTTTCAACCTTCATTCAAAACTTGTCCATTGCTAAAAAAATCATACCTATCTCTGATATTCCTATCATAACTCATTAGTTATCCTCATAAGCCCTTTCTTTAATACTATTGCTACATTATAGGTGTGAAGACTCCTTATACTCATTGCTTCTCTTAGTCATCATCATTGGTGATAGTCTTCTCATATGTTGTCACCGTCTTATGCATCTATGTTTTCATCCTTTTGTCCAAACATTTCTGATTGTTGTTCACTCATTTAGCACTATCATCATTTCACCATTTTCATTATGTTTTCAAGCATCCTTTCAACTACCTCTCTATTGTCTTCTTATTGTTGAGATCTTTAAGCAAAAATTACAATGTCTTACACCTCATGAAGCTTAAAATGCTAGGATATGTTCCAGAGCACTTCATTAACTCAAATTTTTTTAGAGCATCTTTGAAAATTCCATTATGTCCATACCCTATGATCATGGCATTCCATGAGATGACATCTCTTTTAGGCATTATGTCAAAAAATTCAAATGCCTTGTCTATGCTTCCACATTTTTCATACATTCCTGTAAGAGCATTTCCAACTATAATGACTGACAAAAATCCACCTTCCAATTTTCTTTGATAGATATCCAATATACCTTGTTCCAGAGATCCCATTTTGGCACAAGTAGGGAGGATGTTGGAAAAGGTGGTCGAATGCTAGTGAAGGGAGGGTGCTAGCAAAGGTTTTTTCTCTCCTAGACGTAAGAACATTCATGTTAATATATTAGATGAAGCTACAAGTAAACTAGTTTAACTCAACAACATAAGAATTTAAAACTTGGAAAAATAGCTGAATTGCTATCCAAAATTGCTAATCTTAGTTTTGTCTCCCTTGATTGCATAAATGAAGGTCTTCCTTCTTTTATGCCACAACCTTATTACAATTAGGGGAATGAGCCACATGTAAATGATTTACCAATGCATGACATCATTTTCTTCATCCTAATATTACACATTTAATAAGTTCAATATTGAGTTTAGAGTATCACTAGTTATCCCCTCCCTTAGGCTTTTCTACCCTTGAACTATAGATGGAAAACCTTGAAATCATGTTTAATGTAAAGTACTAGTATACATAGTATGATCATTCTTTCAAGGGTACTAGCTCAATGGAAGAGGACCTACTTTACAAGTAGGAGGATAGTGGTTTGATTCCATCATGCCCTAATATGACTAAATTAATGATTAAATATGTGACTAAATATATGACTAAATATATCACTAAATAAATGACTAAATAAATGACTACATAAATGACTAAATCAATGACCAAATAAATGACCAAATAAATGACTAAATAAATGACTAAATCAATGACCAAATAAACAACTAAATAAATGATCATTTATCAATGACTAAAATAGTTTAGTCGTAAATTTCATCGTGAGATAAATGACCGGCAATAAACTACTAATGGTCACATGATCAAAATTAGTCATTTATCTACAATTTTTAGTAGTTTATTTAGTCATATATTATTGTTTTCGTACTAGTCATATGCATGAAAATCATTCGAGAGTGTTAGGTTTATCTTTGTCTTCTCTATTTCTTTGAATTTCCTCTCTAAATTCTAAGTAGAGGAAAGGATTGTAATGCCTTGGATTTCTTTCATCCACAAGCTTTGATGGTGCATATATTTCATTCTATAATGGAAGTATAGTAAAAATCCAATAGACATATGATCTATCCACCCTTTACAAACAACTCGATGGTCTGCATTGTGGTATCTATCGGTACCCTACGTCTACACTCATATTCATGACTCATCTTTGTTTTGAATTTTTCTTACACGAATAAAAAACATATTTTAACAATAATTTGAGGACGAGAGAAAATTTCATACCTTGAGAGAATCCCCCACATTGACAAAAAATGAATGAGAGAAAGGTTTGACGTTAAACCAATTTCCCTCTCGAGATTGAATCTCAAGCCCTCCATTATCATCTTGGTAAAGAATTGTCAGGCACCCACTATCTGTATGTGCAATCATAGCCTCCTCGACATTTTTTTGGTACAATGAAAACCCATTTATCCACAATCTAAATGTGCACTTTCCAAAAAGAGAGTGGTAGATTGTGTAAGATTTGTGACACACAAGTTGTACTTTACCATTGTCTTGTTGCAAAACCTAGAAGATGATTGTAAATTCCACCTATTGGGTGGGAAGATAGTGCTACCGATTTTGGTGCCTAAACCAAATTTTGATCTCCAAAACTTGAATTGCAGTTTAGCATCCCAAACAGAGAATTTGGAAAAAAAAAGTGGAAGTTTCACACCCAATTTTGCCCCAATTCCACTAACCAAATGGGGCCTAAAATAAAATGAAAATCCTACCACTCAAACATCCAAGAAAATGATAAATCAATTTCTTAAATTCATAACATCATGAGCTATAAATGTTAAATTATTCAATATCATGTTTTAATCCAATCAATAATTATTTTTTATTAAATTAATTTCAATAATAATAATTTATCATTATTAAATAAAGTACATAATCAAATGACAAAATAAAGTCATAAAGAAGGGGTATTACACCCTCCCCCTAGAACTTGACTTAATTCTAGAAGTCACATATCACACATAATACTAAGATGAAATTATCAATTGCAATATATCAAAACACGTCAAGAAGGCATTAAAATCAAACAAAAACACAATGAACCAAAATAAGTAGGACAAGGATGAACACAAAGTCAAACCAACCTCAAGAAAAAGGATCAAAAGAATTCAAAGTTGTCTACCCAACAATCTAAATAGAAAACATAGGCAAAAATCATCCCGGCATGGAATGATAGCAAGGTTGGTGTAAAATATTGGGCCTTGATGCTATCTTCATCAATAACATTCATTGAGTAAACACATGATCAATTCTACCAATTTAGGGGAGATGATGCTTGATACTTGCAACATGCATCACTAAGAAAAGATATACATGTACATACATATACACCAAGATAAACAATGGAAAATAAGGAATGGGAATAGGACATTTTGTAGATATCCCAAAGAAACTTGACTATGACTTTTTCCCTCATCCTACAAGCACATCAAACAGGATCCATATGTTTAAAATAGCATACACATAGTAATAGACAAAATTTTTGTAGGGTTATTACATCAACAAATCATAAACATATGCATAGGATCATCATAACATGTAAATAATCATTGATCATAACACATAAATGCATCAAAAATGTTGATCTTGTAACTTAAAAGTGGCTATCACACCATGTATCATTAAGGTCCTCATTAGCAATCTGAGCACATCAACATGAGTAAACTAGAGTCGGTATCATAAATAAGATAGCATAATCTCCTCAAAATGACTAGTCAAAACACATTTATATATAAATCTAAAAAGTTCATCCTTATTATGCTGATAGGCGTCTGTTTGGGATTTTTCTGCTAAAGAGTTGTCATCCATGTCGGGTTTTTTTTTCCATTTATAAAACCATAGTCATCTTTTCTGTATGTCATCTGAGGCATGATGTGTTACTAGATGATTGTGGTTGTTTGGTGCATGTAATTCCATGTACGTATCACATCGCTCGGTTTGTATTGTCATCATTTTGTAGGTTGGCATTCCCCATTTATGCTATTCTCTACAGACACTTTGTTTTCGTTCTCCTTTTCCTAGTTTTGTTCCAAAAAATAGTTGTGTGCACCACTTTGGAGGTTTTTTGTTGGCAAATGTGAGAGCTGAAGTAGGGCCAAGTATATAAAATGCATATTTTGTTGGGTTTTCTTAACATATCTCTTCCTTCACTTGGTATTGCTTATATTTCATTTTCCTTCACCTTTCACTAGTTTTGTTGCAGGCAAACTTTTGTGTGTCGCTTTGGGGTTTGAGAGCTATTATCAATCATCACTGTGTTTTCCTTCACCTTTCCCTAGTTTTATTATAGAGTAGAGTTTTGTGTGCCTCTTTGGGGGTTTTTTGTTGTAAACTATGAGAGCCAAAGAAAGGTTAGGTACAAAGAATGTGTATTTTGTTGGGTTTTCTTGTCTTTCATTTTTTGAGAAGAATGTTTATTGACCTTTGCCTTCACGAGATTTGGATTTTAGTTATTTATTTATAATATTTTGTTTGATTCATGGAAGGAAAGATACCCACCCTGATTAGCAAGCCAAACTATTCTAGATATATGTTCATTAACTACAATGCAAGGTTTTTTAAGTTGCAAGAACAACTAAGGCATTGTCTATTTTTTGCCATCATTTTGTGGCTGGTGATTCACCATTTCCTATATTATTGACCATCATTGTCTTTTCATTCACCTTTCGATGGTTTTTTTGTAGAGTAGAGTTTCATGCATCGCTTTGGAGGTTTTTGTTGGAGAGAGAGAGAGAGAGATAAAACGGGGCCAAGTACAAAGAATGCATTAAATTTTCTTGGGTTTTCTTCTTTTTCATTTTTGCAATAGAACATTTAATGGCCTTTGTCATCATAGGGTCCACCCGCCACTTTTGTCAATTGTGTTGCAAATCACAGTGGCTTTCTAGTGCTTTGGGGGTTTCTACTTGGCGAGTGAGAGAGCCAAAGCAAGCCACATACTCTTTGTTTTCTCTTCTCTGAAATTAGGGACAAAATATTGATGGTAAATAGTGGTTGGCAGATTTTATTTTTTTATTTACAATATTTCTTTATTGGTGGAAGGCAAGATACCCACCATGGTCACCAAGCCAAACTATGGATATTTGTTCATTATCTATACTGCATGATTTTCTACCACAAGAAAATCTAGGGAATTGACTATTTTTAGCCATCAACCACTATTTTCTAACTAAATTTTGTTTCCAAATGAATTTATTTTGTGTACTTTGTTGGAGCTCTAAATTTTGGGAAAAAATTGGAGTCTTATATAGTGATAAAAACCTTTAAAATGGCCTCTTAATTTCCATGCCAAATAATTAATGATGGAGTACATCAAATGGGATAAATAATTATATTAATTTTCAATTAAAAGTTGAGGGATTAAGAAAGGAAGCTCTGTGACAGGAGCAGTCAAAATTATGTGATCAAAGCCTTCAAAAAATGCTGAAATTTTGACCTTTTGCAAACATGACACCAACAGAGGCTGAAGATCGACGAATTTTAAAAATCTAAAAAAGACCCAGTTTGGGAAATCAAATTTCCTATCTCCAATTAAATCTTAGCTTTCCACAAGGTGTTTTGGTTTTCCGACTAGACCCAAATCTGAAAGTTAGGTACTTATTTTTAGTTAGTTTATTGTTTTTCAAAATAATTTGTAATAAGGGTTGTGTCTCTCCACCCTAAACAGGTGTGAAAGCCACTCAAACACACACACACATATATATATACATAATTTAAAATGTAAAGGGAATACAATTCAGATTTTATAGGATATAATTTGATCACAACTATGATATGAACTCTAATGTACTATTTTTTCAACATTAACAAAGATAAGTGCTCTTCTTTTTATTTGTCATTATAAGTTATATGTTTTCAATTAGTCTTTCAGATATTCTATTAAATAGAGTGTTTCACTTTGTTAAATTCCCTGAGTATCATAATTCAAAATTAATATATATAGTTTAAATATCAATTGAAAGATCTTTGTATCTTCTCTTGTTTTTATCGGTCTCTTAATTTGAGTTAAATTCGATAAGATTAGCTATATAGATTGATTTGAATTATAAGTCAAGTTGAAGCCTGTGAAGTGATGGTCTTGTCTTATTAAAGAAATTTTTTAAAACTGTCTCTGATCGTACATAGGATTGAAAGTGTTTTGACTCTATAACCCAAATACTTAGAAGGCACTGATCTAATCTTTAATTGGAAATTGTCACATTAAGTTAATCTATATTTTGTAGATCATTAAATTATTATTTCAAAATCATTACTTTTGATTCCTTAGTTTAATCCACTTTAGTCAATATTTATAGAGTAGAGATTATTAGAGAATTTGTTTCTTTCCTCCAAGGATCATTCACCACCTTGGGAGGAACTTTGTTTGTTTATGTATGCAGTTGTGTGACATAGAGAATTTGATAGTTTAAAGTCAATTTAGGCCTACCAGCCTTGGCTTGATTAAGCCAAAATTGTAGAGGTATCAGTGTGTACCTGTCAGTTGGCAAAAAATAGTCCATCATTTTTGGGCACCAACAAATTGGCAACTCTGCTGGGGAGAGTTGCTCACAATATATATTATGAAGTTACCTAGAATTTCAGATTTCATAGATCAGAATCAGAAAGTAGTTACATTAGTTTATTTGGAAGCACACTCTACTGGAAGAAAGAACCCAAAAGCAAGAAATTCCTCAAATGAGGTGGTGACTCTATTCAATAAAGCATTTCAATCATTGACTCTATTGAGGAAGAAGACCCAGAAGGAGATAAGTAAAGTTTTCCTCTTTGAAAGAGGTGGTGACTTTATTGTCAAGAACCTAATGTATAAAGAAACAAGTTACTACCAATTCAAATATTCAGAATGTATCAGGATAAACAACCATTTTAGAGAAAACCATTTATTCCAGATGGTATTAGACCATTGGATCTAAGGGGATTCCATTGTATTCCTTTTAAGTTGCTCCCTAAGTTTTCAATACTTGTACCAAATTTCCATGGAGAATGGGATGAATCAGCAGTTGAACATTTGGATGCATTTTATGCATTTATAGAGAACTATGAGATTTGTGCAGAAGATCAAGTAATGAAACTATTTTTTAGGACATTAGAAGATAATGCAAGAGAGGCATATGAATCATTACCTACACAAAGTATTTCATCTTGGAAAGAATTTGAAAAATGGTTTATATATGAATTCCATGATGCAAGAGATGAAGATAACATGTGTTATGAATAATCTAAAGACCAAAGCTGCAACATGGAGGAGGATCCTAGCATGTCTCCACTTGATGCCTTTTTCAATTTGGAAAGGTATGAAGGTGAATCTATGATATAGTTGTTCATGAGGATGTGTGATGTTTATTAGGAGATACCTTCAAATGTCAAACCTTCATCTCATGAAATATGCAATAAAATACATGAATTAGGGATTGCTCATGATTCTTGGGCATGTAGTTTTCTAAAGTATATATATGGTAAAATTAAGGTAGAAGATAATGAATACAACATGAAACATACAAGAGATGAGGCCCTAGATTCTAATGAAGAAGAAAGTCTTAATCAGATGGAAGAATATTTCATCCAAGATGAGACGTGTGTGGAAATGGATATAAGATGTTATGAACAAGAAGAAAGCTATATGGAGGAAGAATCTTATATATCCCCTTTGGATGAATTTCTCAATTTGGAAAGACAAGAGGGTGAGTCCATAGCCTGTTTGTTCATAAGGATGATGGGTTTCTATCTAAAGATACCTTCAGATATCGCACCTTCAAGCAGGGAATTTCTAAGAAGGCTTGATGATTTTGGGGTCTCTTTAGATGACCCTGATTTGAAGATCCTTTTTCAAAAAGTAAAAGAATATAATGAATGCAATGTGAAACATAAAAATGATATTTCAGATCCAAATATAGAAAAAAAATTGGACCAATTTGGAGAAGAAACCACCCATGATGATACTTGTATGACATCAAACATCAATGAATATAAAAATGAGAAAGAGGGTTCTCTCAGTGAGGAAGATATTTCAGCCTTGTTAGACATAGAATATCATAAACATATTGAGAGGAATAACCTAATTTTTTTCTCAATCCATCATGGTAAACAAGTTGACAGATCAACACAATTCAAGGGGTACTAGATGAAGGAGATGATAATTCCTAGGGATCAAATTATGGAGATGAAATAGAACTGCATGAACATGAGGAACTTTTAGGAAATAATTTTAATGAAGATATTAGTCTTGTTAATGAAACACTTGATGATCCAAATGAAAATTCTCATGAATCTATGCTTGAATTCTCTATGTTCCTGAATCCGTTGTTTGAAGAGGAAGTAGATGAAGCTATGTATGATTTCTCTATGTTATCAAATCCATTGTTTGAAGAGGATCCTTTATGCAATGGAATCCATCAACATCATAATGAAGATAGAAGTCCTAATTTTAAAGTTGATGAAACTCATGAAGTGCATTCAGAGGGTGAGATATCTTTTAGTTCATCCTTTGAGCTAAAGGTACATGAAATATGTGAAGATGAGATGGAATCAGCCAAGCATGATGGGGGAAATAGATTAAAGGATAGTTTTGAAGATTTCTCAAATATTTCACCTAACCATAGTCTTGGTATATGTGAAGAAGTTTCTCCTTGACATGAACCATATTTAAAACCATTATATGAACAAGTGTTGCACCATAGGCCTGAAGAAAAGATTGGATGTTTCCATTTTCTTGCATGTTTCAATATAGAAAGTTAATGATAATTACATTATTTTATTGTTTACTAAAATAATATATACATAGGGAAAACTATAGATGCTTATCTACAATCATACATTTGTAGAAAACTTGTTCCTACTTGTTTGAATGCCAGTAACTCTCTTGGACTGTTGTTCTCTCCAAACACCTACATTAAACTTAGCAAAAATAGAACTACATTCCAAAAATAGAGCACATCTCCAACAAACATTGATCCCATGGATCTGATGGGTATGTAGGTAGCCTGGAATGAAAGTAAAGCTTCCATTGTCCAAGTGCATTGGATATAGATTCAAATTTTCTCCAATTTTCATATGCATTCTTTTATTGTAACTACTTCCTCTATTATACTCTAATGAGTTCCTCTCTATATGTTTTTGTAGAAAGAAAAAATATTTCAAGTATATAAAAAATATATTTAATGATTCTTTATGTTTCTAAATACTTTTGGGTTCATATTTTTGTTGTAGACTACATCGTTGTACATTTTATTGAGATTACAAATAAATAAGATGTTTAGTAATTTTGGGAGACTATTGATAGTAATATTGAGTTATGAGTTGACATTATAATTTTATGTCATTCTTCATTGTTACTTTGGGTAGTCCTCCAAAATTACTAAGGGCCTTCTACTCTAATCCAAACATTGACAATTACAATTATGGCTTCAATAACCATACTACTCACAATAGAGTAGTATCAATTCAAGTCAATATCACCAAATTGTCATATTATTTTCTAATATTAAACATATTAGAGAAGCCACTATTTCTAACTAGCAAGATCATGCTCCCACATTTTTGCCTCCTCCCCTTGTTTTTGGTTTTCATTGCAAGTTTCATTACAAAAGATTTCATCTAAAATTTGATTGGTGCAATACCAACTCCAATCGGTGCTCCATTTAATGAGGCACATATAGCACACCATTACAAGGGTAATTATATTTTCTTGCACCTTCTATTGTTCCCTATCATTTTCTTTACTTTCACATTTCATCTGTTGCATTATTGCTTCTTCACATCATAATTCCTTTCTCTAAAGTACTCTATGATAAATATATGTTTGTTGTTCTTTCTCCTTCAAGGTGTCATTACTTCCATGCGCTACACTTTTTTATGGATTCACTCCAATAATGAAATATAAAAAATGAAACTATATCTGCCAAACTATTTCTAAGAACCATTTCTAGGTATATAACATAATTTCTTTGTACTATTTTTCTTTCTAGATACTAATTAGTTTATTAAATACTTCTCTATAATTCATTGCTTCAATTTATCTTCTTAACTATGCAATTCTTATAGAATATTATAAATGTTACACTATTTTTATAGGTTTATATGAACACTACCACGGTAAAAGTCATTACCTAAAAATGTTTAACAGGAAGACAATCAACAAACAAATAATAAATTAAATTGAGAGGAGGCTCCTGAAAATAGTTATAATATATTTATAACAATATCTATAAATCTAGCCACAAGTTACTACTAAACTATTCTGCAGATGGGGTGCTAATTTCCCATCCCTTATTTTGACAAATAAATATAACTCAGGCATCAAGAGCTGCTGCAAAGTTCAATGTAGCATGTTTATCTCTTTGGTAAAAAAAGTAAAAGTATAAGAAAAATAAAATATAAGTGAAATAATTGAGTATACATTTGATTGTACCATATTCTTTTGAAATTTTTAAAAGAGCACTTGGTATTTCATGTGGAAATTTCTATTTTGATTGGTATTTGACTCTAAAATGAAATAACAATTAATTTTTATTTCCAAAGTTGTTGACTAATGTAGAGAAGAACATCTTCATTAATTTCTCATGGAATAGAACTTGAAAAGTTTTTCTTACCATGATTATTGTTCATTTACTCTAAAATGGCCTTTGTTAATTGCAAACAAGAGCTTACTACTCCATGTTATATGTCTAATATATACTATAATTTTATAAAAAGGATCCAACTTTCAATGTTGATCTTTTCTTTTATTGCATGATTGCAATTCTAGAAATGTCTTTAGACCTTGAAAGCAATTCATTTGGAAGAAAATGGTGTTGGGAGTTCCCTTTGATCTTCAAACTTGTAGATTTATATTTTGATGGATAACTTTAATATAACTTTGACTCTATCACCACTCCAAAGTCTACAAGGAAGAGGGCCAATTAACAAGGATCAATAATGAGATCCTCCTACACTTTGACCCTTAATGCTCAGGCGGGTGTACCCTTGACTCACTTCTCCAAAGGAGTCTCAAAACAATATTCAACTATGTCCTTTACTAACTGATTGAAAGATTTTATCATTTATATGTGTGTGTGTGATTGATGATGGACAACCTCTAGAGAATGGACCAGTGCCTTAACCAAGGGCAAAGAGTCACCAAATAACATATATCAACTGAACCCTAACTTAAACACACTTAAATTCAAGATAAGTGCTTTGCCTATTATCCTTCTCACTCACATATCAGGACATCAAATCCTTATCTAGCCATGAACTCACTGAAACTACCTTAAAGACTTTAATCCTAACTTTGTTAGGAACTCAAAGATAATTTCAAAATACTCTTTGTTTACCATAAGATAACCCACTTTGTGAAATTAACATATATGAGCTCAAGAACAAAATAAGAAGATATACACAAACATGAGATTGGAATCCAAATGTATTCTCATTAAAACTTGCAGGATCAATACATTATCAAACAACAAAATGCAAGGATAAAAACCCTAAATCCAAGCTCTCCCTATTCAATAAATTAACATCAACAATCAGGGACTAAAAAGAAAGTTTTGGAACCCTTACTAAGTCAAAAAAGCTACAATATATACCCCCTAGTCATCAAGGAAACCCAAAATAGGTTGCAACAAGCTACGGATGACTAGGGTTAGGGTTTCACCCACTAAACCAACTAGAAAGAGTCAAAAATTTATTACAGGGGATGAAAAATAGTTGGGCATGCTTGAGAAAGATTTGCACTTATGATAGATCTCTGAGAAAGTACTACAAATCATGGAATTCTATGTCAATTATTCCTTTAGCCACCTACAACATGCCTTGAGCAACAAAACCATACTTCTCCTAGTACAAAAACATCATGCCACTGACCACAAAGACCCTTGGATCAGTCGG
The DNA here is from genome assembly GCA_027943335.1 of Chamaecyparis obtusa. Taxonomy (NCBI): domain Eukaryota; kingdom Viridiplantae; phylum Streptophyta; class Pinopsida; order Cupressales; family Cupressaceae; genus Chamaecyparis; species Chamaecyparis obtusa. The sequence continues at coordinate 732,410 of BSBK01003611.1, read as the reverse complement.
TAACAACCAGTGCCACCAACCCAATCGAAATCAACTCCAAAAACCATAAATTTTGGTACTTCCTATCGCTGGAAACCCTTTGCAAATTTGAATTTGAATTTCAATGATTAGTTCTAAAGCACCAGCAACAAATTGATAGTCAACATTTGAAATTAGGTCAACTTTAAGTCCCGACTGTTAGATCTTTTTATTTCATGGGTTTTACATCTTAACTCAACTGCTATCCTCAAGTTATCTTTTACTGACCACGTGACAAAGCAATTTCCTATTTGTGAAATGAAATACTAACTCACCGCTTAAGCCCACGAACTGGTGAACAAAGGAAAATAAACTTACTCTGGTTACATTTGGCAAACTGGTGACAAAGGTTTTCGCCAGTTTGCAGAACACTCTTTACCTTTGCAATTCATTTAGCGATTGCGTGAATCCTTTTGAATTTTGTCAGTGCCGCTAACCTTATTTATCCAGACTGCTAGACCTTAGACCCCCACTTGGGCCCACTTTTTTGCCACTTGTTAGCAAACCATTTGCTGCTCATGCTTAGTCATCTCTGACATAGGACCCATAATCAGTAAGCCTTCAAATCGTACGGCAGGTGCAAGATCTCATGGCTCTGACACCACCCATGAGAACTTACACTGATCATGGATCTTGTCCTCATCACTAATTTTTCTAACAATGACCCCACTATGTTACATCATCATCATCCTCTAGCTCAGCCAATCAAAATTGAACAACTCTGCACCACCTAGCCGACAGTCCCACCGAGAACATTTTACCACCTGGAAGATCAGATAGATGGCGCATGATCTCAAAAGCTCAAAAGATTCCATGAGATCATGCGCCCACCATCGATCATGAATCTTCTAACTGAGATACCAGGCCTTCCTGACAACACATCCAGCTCACTAACGCATTGACCAACTAGATAACAACAAATAAGCACACCTGGCATGTGGACCTACTGCACTTTATCCCCTCTAAAAAAGGTATAATTGACAGTTGTCACATGATCTTAAACCTCTAACACATCCCATAAGATTATGTGCCTGTCGTTGATTTTTTGACAATGTCAGGACCCACTGAAACACTCAGAAACTAGGTCCTACTGACAACTGCCAATGTATTAATACATGGACCAATCATATACCACCATTTGTGCATACATTTCAATGGACCAACCCATTTGAAATGATGTGTCATAAAGTAAGATCAATGATCATCATAAGATCGCAAGCCTCTGACAAAACCCTTGCAAACATACAACAACCATCGGATTAAGATGTTGTCAGGAGACCAGGCCCAAGAAATATTAAGCACTGAGGACTTTAGGAAATATTTAATTCACTGGGCATTTAGACTTAGGAAATATTAAAGGTCGTCGAGGTAAAAACTTAGGAAAGATTTAAATAGGGAACTCCCAACAAATGGGAAACTGTCTTTAGACCTTGGAAGCAAGTCATTTGGAAGACAATGGGAAACTACTACAAAATAATAAGGGGTGTTTTTCACATATTATAATACTCTCTTTTCTACTCTTCATGACCATTGAGTTTTCTTCTTCTCCCCTTCATCTTTTTGTTAGCGGTTTGGAGGCTTCACCCTACCCCCCTTTTGTTCTTTATGGTGCCTAGGGAAAAAAAATTGTTGGCATATAGGTTTCATTGGATGCTACTTCATGGGTGTCTTTGTTTCACCATGTTTGGAGAGTTATTCTTCTAGTTAAGCTCATTTTCTTGGAGTTTTGGGTTTTATTTGTGGTTGGCTTTCTCTAGCTTGTGTTCTTCCTTGTTAATAGGGGCCATTATCTATGGTTGGTGTTTAGCTTTTCTTGTTGGGGGAGATTTGTCTTCTTATTTTGGTTTTGGGTACTCTACTTTGGTGGGTACTCTCCATGAGCATGTGTCTCTTGAGAACCACTAGGTTTTTCTTGATCATTTGTCATAGGTGGTTCTTTGAGAGTAGAGACATCAAAATCAGTTGGTAATTTTACTCCTTGTTGAGAAATCATGAGGAAGTATTTTTCCTTGTCCATATCTAAGATTCTTTCCATGACTTGTGGAATCTATGATCTTGCTTGGATTATCTCAATTATTCATCTATTGGCTCTTCCTCAGTTGTAAAAACTATATCATGGAAAAAAATTTGGACCAAGGGTTTTCATCATTGCTAGTTCCTACCATTTTGTCTCTAGATTCTAGATTTACATGTTTCTTTAGTTTTTGTGATCGAGTTTGAACCATAAAAAGGTGAAAGATGAAAAATGTGATGAAATTTTGGTATAAATATAGATGTGTGATAGATAGAAAGGCGTGAAAAGAAATCCTAAAGTGTTGAGATGAAAGTAACAAATTGATAATCTAAGTCTATAGGAGATATAGAGCTCACTATGATATGACAAAGACTTTCAAGGGTAAAATCTTAGCAAGTTTTGAGATAAGGATGATAGATCCTGTTAGGTAAAACTCACAAAGGCTTTTTTGATATTAAAATGGAAATGAATACTAAAAGAGTGATTTTGGAAAATGTGGATGGATGAAATGATGATCAAATTTTGAAAATGATGGTCAAACTAGGTAACAATGTTTTGAGGAGATCAAGGGTTTCTAGAATCGAAAAGAAGACAAAATTTGGTATTTGAAAAAGTATGTTTCAAAAGGTCAAGGTCCATACAACTATCCTATGTTGTGAATGCACTGAAATAGATGCGCAAGATAGTTAAATGTTTGCACATCAAATGGATACCAATGTGCAGAAAATTATGGTATATGCGCAATGACAGAGATGGATGTGCGGGACAATTAAACATATGTGTAGCAAAGTTTGATATATGTGAAGCTTTGATTTTTTCTATTGTTAATTGCACAATTCAAGAAATTTTTGGTATTTTGGTATTTATTTCTGGTTATCTTTCTGGCAAGAAAATTCATGAACACACACACACACAAAATAGAAATGATTGATTGCTAAATTATTCTAATATGAATGCACAAACATGCTTACAAATCCTATGGTAGGAAAGGACAATATCTCTTGAATCCTCACTTGGATAAAATCTAGCCATGCATATCCAAAGTAGATAGCCTAGGAACTTGGAGGAATGGGCTCCTCCTTACAATGCACTCACTTCTCTAGCACACCAAGTTCTGAATTCAATGGGTCATTACTTCCAAAGAACTTTTATCTCTACTATGAACCATGAGTAATGTGAGGTGTCTTCATGAGCTTGGGTAACCCCTCAAGCTAGAAAATAGAAGGTTTTTTTCCACTAAAACAAAAGTATATAGTAAGGGCATCCATTCAAGTAGCTATGATCAATCCATATTCCTAATTAATGGGACTCTCCCAATCCTTTCAAAGAAAGAAACTTACACCTTAGCAATATTTTGGTTGCCATAATCAATTCACACCTGTTCATTATGAGACAAATAATAATTACATTTTTATATACCAGTTTTGAAGGGCTTGGACTTATCCTATTACCGGTGGGGTCATTCCTTGGGGTGAGTACCTATTTTCCATCAAAGACAACCCTCTAAAAGTTATAACAATTTCTCTTACACCCAAGATCCATGAAGGTGAGGGGAGAGGATACATTATTATAACTTTGGGAGATTATAGAATGCTTTAAATCAAAACACAATACATACTTGATCTAAGCTAAAGAAGACACATGAAAATAAAGCATGTCCTATTTTAAAACCCAAACAAGATTTTGGTTTCCTTAACAAGCCCCCTTTTCTTCTAAGCAACCTACAAGAAAATTTTGTGAGTGATTTTGAGGGGTCTTTAATAACACATCCTGCAAAACAACATAAATGACTAAAAGACACGAACATAAAGTCATTAAATCATTAGCTAAAAACTAAAATGTAATAAAAAGGATTTTAAATACCTATGTAAATAAATGCACAACTACAGTGAATAAATGCACAACAACATAGAATTAATGCACAGGTATGACAAATGTGCAGCCTCAAATAATGAATGCACCACAAAATGTGATGGATGCACAAAAATAATAAATGTGCAGCAAGATGATATGAAAATGATAGAAAGTGAAGAAAATGCGTAGAAAGAAAAGAGAAGGTAACATAATGTTGATGTCTTGTATGGTGGAAATAGATGTGTGGAAAGAAGGTATAGATGCACCAAAATTGGGTATGAATGTGTAGAAACAAACCTGTATATGTTGTACATGGAAAATTAAAAATCTGACTATTAATATTTCATGGGTAGCCCCACAGTGGGTGCCAAAATATATGCAAATTTACTATCTAATCCTAGAATTGAAATACTAACCACTATAGCTATCAAATCTATCTAAAATACATTCTAATGAAAATTAAAAAGAGAGAAATGAATTAAAAACAAAGCTTTTACCTTCATTCACCCATGGAGCTTCTCTCCATTGTTCACCTAGCCTTGAATTCCTAGATTTGATGAGCTCTCATAATTGCAAATGTGCTCCTTTTCCCAAGATGTTTCCAAAGTGTGGAGGTTAGTAGAAATTATACCAAACTAGCCTAAATCTAGAATGCTTTATGCTATGATAATAGATGCAAATTTGATGGATGAGGATGATATGTAAATTATCAAAATGGTGCTAAAATGGCTTGGATTCTCAATTTCTTGAATGCTTGAGATCACTATTTCTATTAGGCTCTCAAAGGAAGAGGAAGGATCCTTTTATAGGTTTTTAGAAGACTCAAGCCTAGGTGGCAAGATCTGAGGGTGGAGATTGAAAGGTGGAAGATCCTAGGGTTGAAATTGACTTGGTTGAAGGGGTTGAGAGAAATAGGCATTTAGTTGGAATGTGAGGAGGAATTAGAGAGATGTTCCTCCTACATTGACAACGGGGAGTGTAAGGTGGAAGGGAAAGACACATGTCAAGTGTCTCAAAAAGACTCTTGAGAAGAAGGCGGGAAGACATTTTCCTCATGAGGACTCTTGGTACAAGTGTCCCATGAGTCACCTTTGACTCCTTGAGGTGGCTACGAGAAGCTCCTAAGGAATAGGGAATGTTATCTTGACCAAGTTGAAAGAGGACATGTGGTCATTGTTATAAATAGGGAATACTGAGAGGGGGGGTGAATCAGTATTCTACAAACTTTTACTTTTGCCCAATTATGGATATAACAAATTAACTTGAAGCTTGAAAAACAAAGTAAACTAAATAACAAGCATAGAAATAAATCAAATGAACTCATAACACCATTTTTTTTCTAGAGGAAACTCTGGCAAAGGGAAAACCCCGGTGGGGATGATACCCAAAATTGATCCACTAATCAAAAGTATTTGGTTAAGGATATTGACCCTGTTAGGAGTCTATTATATACATATAGTGTCTTTGTCCTAATTAAAGGACTCTAGGCCTTGTTAAAAGCCTCAACCCTGCTAGGATTTGGTATTAAAAAATAGGATGTTTACAAGATGATCTCACTACCCAAACATGTAAAATACAATGATAGCTGAATACAAAAGGTAAAGTACATAACCTTTCACTGCTACTAAATAGCTTTCCTATTCTGATTTATCTTTCTAGGCTCTTTGCTTTCATATACAGAGTCTACTTTCTTTTATTTTACAATATACAACTTCACATCATAGCATTACAACATTACAATATCTTATTACATCTGTTTCTACTTTGCATTACATGCTTCTTACATATATACAAGTTATTAAGAATAATAAATTCCAGTCGGCTTTACTAACAATAAAATATTTCCATAATACAAAACTAGTCCATGCTGCCTAAGGTTTAACATCTAGGATTTTGTCCCTTATATGGTTAAGTTATTATTTTGATAAACAAAATAATCCCTTAAATAATATTCTTATTCTGTCTTCTTTCTCTGTTCAGACCGGCTTCAACTCTATCTCTGTTATTCTTCAATATCTCCTTTTGTACATGTTGTACAGACTTTCTCTTTCACATGTGTCTTTAATATACATAGAATTATCCATGTTCAAGTGTGCATACACTCAACCTTCTTCTGTGAACATTTCTAATGAAAACTATCTCTAATTAGACTGGAAAATACTATTGTACTTAGACAATTTTTACTTGCACTCTTACAAAATTGCTTGCTACTATAGTGTGATCATCATAGTGATTATATGTTTCCATAATGACAACAAATTGATATCCTACTCAGCCAAATTTCCAACAATCTCCCCCTTTGTCATTGGTGGAAACATATAAGAAAATTGGCTAAGTCTCACAAAATTTCAAAATTGTAGCCATATAAAAAAAAATCTCCAACATACTTATATCTCTGAATACCTATAGTCCCCCTAGGAGTATGCATCATACTATACTGCATACAATTTTCTACTACTATGCCCCCTTTGACAACAATGACAAAAAAAGGTCTCAAAAATGGTTTACCTTAGGATCTCAAAATTGCAAAGTCGGTAGGCTTGCAACATAGTCTGCAAAATTTATCTTCATGGTTACTAACTCCTTATCCCATGATTTGTTTATAGCATCTGAAACACTTAGGAGCGTACATAGACCATAAGATGCAATTTCACATGCCTATAGGTTTTCATAGTGAAATTTCTCATAAGATGTCTTTAAAGAAAGACATTCCTCAAACCGATTCTCAATAATACTCAATTTAATTGATACATGCTCTCTTAATAGAGTGAATCTCCTCAATTTCTTGTCCTTTTCATCATTCAGAATTCTTATATCATTATAGAGTTTTCTTATGTTTTTCTCAATGTCTGAGATCTTCACATTTGGGCTTGACAAAAATTTTACTACTATTTGTATCTCTACCTCTTTCATATTTATCTTCTCTATTATTTATGATATATGATCTTCTAATTTTGTACACTAAATGTACAAAGATTTTCCTCTTTCCAAAATCCTTAGTTCCTTAATGCAAATATCCAAGATTTCCTATATCATTTTTGATATTCTAACATACATCTTGGAATATCTTAGCTTCATAAGATACTTTTTCTTTAACTGTGGCCATATCTGATAAGCTTGTGAATTCAATATCAAAGGTTTTCATATCTTCTTTAGCTTTACCCTATGAATCTGCCTCATTTATTTGACTAGTTATTATGCTCTATAGTTTCTCTATCACTTCAAGCAATGATCCTTCTAATATTTTTACCTTTTTATTCTTTCCAATAATCTTATTCAAAGATGAGATTAGCTCTATTTGATCATCATCATCAACTTCTTGTCCAAGACTAGCAAAAATAGATTCAATTTGTGGTTTCTCTTCTGCTTCCTTGGGATTAGGACTGATTGTTGTCTGTACCTGTCGAGCTTCCTATTTTGTTGCATCAGCATTATCCTTTGGTTTTACTATGTCATTTATGACTCTTCTTCCTTTCTTGTTTCCTTTACTTCTTTCATTGTCATATCCTACTACTCAATAGCCTAATTGTCAACAATGTTCTCAAGATTACTGAATGGGTTTTCTTCACTGTCTAAGGTAATGTATGTTCCTTCTACATTCATAGTTTCATCTTCAATGTTAATAGATGGTGGTAGTGATGGTGAAGGACTTTTCTAATGTTCAGCTTCCAATACCTGATCAACTACATAAATGTGTGCTCACTAGGGCCAAAGGTTATAACCTTTACAACTGCCTCTTTCATCTCTTTGTTGATTTCCTCATAATTACCTCCCATTATTAATATAGTTCTTTTCATTCTTAGATGAGTGTTAATATTTTTCATAATCTCCTTAAAATGATCTTCATTTTTTATTTTACAAAGCTTCCTCACATATCCTTCTCTTATACTTTTGTCTTCTTCAACTGCTCTTTTCTTCCTGGCTACTAACTTCTCAAAAATTTCATCAGGAATCTTTCCTTTAATACTATCAAACTTTTTGTCTTCTAGTATCATGTGCCTGACAACTACATTTTCTAAGTTCAATTTCTCAGAAAGATTGTACAACTCATAAAAATTTGTTCATTTTAGTGAAATCACCTTCATTGATAATTAAGGAATTTACTTTTTCAATCTTAGGCTTCCATTTCCTTTTACTACTTCCTACTTCTTCATCATCCTTTACTTCTGATACTTTCCTTTGTGCTAGGGTAAATATTGTCTTTTGTCTCTTTCCTGGTCTTCTTGACATTTCCTTTACCCTTTTTGTTGGGGGAGTGGTGGAGGATCTAGTGGATTTCCTCACTTCCACAACTTCAATTTCTTCTTTCAAATCCTAAATTTATTCAATGGGAGTTGCAACTGATGTTAGGGGTGGAACAGATAGAACTTCTTTCTTTCCTATGTCTCTTATTTCTATTTTTTTCTACTTCGCAACTATAAATCCATGTTCTTTCATGCCTGTATCTTTAAGAATTTTCTTTATTGTGTTGTCAACTCTCTTTTTAGCTAATTTATTTACCTACAATGACTTTTTGGAGTTAAAGCTCTCCTCATATGTTCCAAATCTTAGACTATTTGCATCCAAATTACACTTAAGTAATATGCCAATGTATCCTTCTATTTCAGCTTTAGAAACTTCATATCCAAGTGGATCTATAAATTCATTCTAGGTTCAACTGCTTCAACAAAAGTGAAATCAATGTAAACCATAAAGCATATCTCATTTTTGCATTTCTCTACTATAGCCGGTGGAATCCTTGATATTTTTTCTCATTTGGTTTTGAAAAGTCTTGATTACCAAGGTTGTGCTCTCATTTACTTTGTCTACAAGGTGTCTTAGGTACACCTTATTGATTATGTCCATTGTATTCCTGTTATCATTCCAATCTTCTTCAATAGTATATTTAAATATTCTCAACAAATGGAAAAACATATATGTGATTAGAGATGAGAATCTAAACTGTGATTTCTTATTTTCTTAACCTTCTCAAGGTTCTCTATCAACTGAATTCTTAGAATTTCACACATATCAACTTGAACTTTTTCAACACACATCAAATAAGTCGCCTGTACCATAAAAGCTGCTGTACCATCTTCTCTAGAATTTGCACAAAACTTAGATGTCAAAATCTTGCTTACATATCTAACATCATCTTGTATGATCTTGTTGATTACAATTCCTCTACCATTTTAAGATGACTTAGTGTTGTCCAGCACATTTTTCTTTACATTTTTCTCATTAAAAGGAATAACTCTAGATTTTGAAAGACTGACTACCTCATGAATTAGATCTGCAGTGATATCTATCACTCTATCATCTAACCAAAATTTTCCATTGTGGATTCTACTCAAAATTATCTTTGTGCATTCATCATCCTGGAATTCATAATGAAGTGGATACTTAACTACCTCAATATCTTCCAAATGTTCATACCCTTCTTTAAATGACATGTCTTGTTTATATATCTTGTCATATTCCATGATTATTTTTTCATCATTTAAGGTCTCAAACTTGCATTTCAAATAGCTTTTCACATCTTCTAAATGCAAAACTCCATCTGGAATGGATAACAGTGCAAAACTAGGGTCTTCTTCCAAGAGTTCTACTGGTTCCCTTTTAACTCTAGCTCTAACTAAATATTTTATATGGTGAACAAGTGATGCATCGATGATTCTTGCAAAACTTAATTGCTTTGATAGATTTACTTAGTAGAATACCTAAAAAATGTGATTTAGGGCTTCGCATAGATCTTTCACAAAATCCTTTTCCAAATCCAGCAAATTGCTCTTAATCTCCACTGAATCACTCTCCTTGTCACTTGTAGGCACTTGAATGATCAAATAATACTAATCATGTGCTTTTATCCTTTAAATTTTAATATTCTGACATCGCATTCAATTTCTTTGCTGCTTCTTTCCAAAAATTTGTTCTTGGTTACTTGCAAAACTTCATTCTTCTTGTGTACTCACATACATTCATATTAGCTCATGTGCTCTTAACCATAGCATCAATACATCACATACTACCTCATATTAACTTCACAAGACTTAATTCAATCTACGCTAACTTTTACACTATTCTACTCTTCTACTCTAATACATTCTTCATGAATTAATTAGTTCAAGTGCTTTGAGATGGGTTAGGAAAAGATTCACACTTACTATCAGATACTTCACCTATCTGATTACCTTGTGTACTAAGTGTGCTTGCTTGATCTATGGCTCTAATGAATTTAACTTCTTCTGAGTTACTAAAACATCATTTCTAACTGTTGTTTGTGTTCTCATTTCTCCTTGTATAGCTTCTAGGATTAGGGTTTCTCATGTTGTTCATTCTGCAAAATCTTGTTGTGTGACAAAATTTGTTGCATATTGAACAAACTACTTGATTGTTTCCATATCTCGGTCATGTATGACTGATTTGTGATCTGCAATTTTCGGAAATGTGTCCAATCTTGTTGCATCTATAACACACAACTCCATTTCTTTTGTTCATATCTTCAGTAGGTCTCTTATCTGCATGGTTAGTATCTCTAAACATTCTACTACTACTATTGTTATCATTAGATCTAGGTTTCTTACAATCAATAGCTCAATGTCCAAAACCATGACAATTATAACAATAACCATAGAGAGGTTTGAATTGCTTACCTGTGCAATCTTTCTTCATATGTCCAAAAGTATTACATGCAAAACATCTACCTTTGAATTCTCTTCACATATCTTTAGGTGGTTCATCTTCTTTAGGTGGATTAGGTATGTCTTCAAATTTTTTATCTTCATCAGATTTCCTTTCATCTTTGTTCTCATAGGGTTTCAAATCTGGTTCCTTGCATTCTTCACTTATCTTAGATGAACTAAATCCAAGACCACTTGTATCATAGTATGGCTTTTGATAGGATATGTGTTCATTAATCTTCTCACTGGTGGAATACAGTTTTTCAAGATGTTGTTTAGACTGAGTCAATTCACCTTTCATAATTGTATTGTACCTTTCAAGTTCAACATACTATAATTTAGTTTTCTCAATTTTAGATGTCACTTTATATAGTTTAGACTTCAAATCTTCATTTTCAGATTTTAGATTTGATTCATTCTTTCTATTTCCATCTTTCAAAGTTAACTTTAGATCTAGAATCTTCAACTCATGTTTAAGGATCTCATGTTATTTCTTCAGATTTGAAACTTCATCACAATCTTTGATTTGAATTGTAGGTTCTTTCTTTGATTTCAATTCTTCTATCTTTTCTTTTAGTTTTTAATGTAGTTATTTGCATCATCATATTTCCCTTTCAGAGTATCTCTTTCTTCAGTAAGAATATCAATTTGTTCAAGAGCTTCTTCAATATTCGTCTACAATTGATCCATATCCATAGAGATCTTACTCAAGTTGTTAGGTTTTCTCTGAATAAATTTTTTCTGAGTAACTACGCTCTGATACCAATTGTTAGAAATAGGGAATAGTGAGAGGGGGGGGTGAATTAGTATTCTACAAACTTTTACTTTATCCCAATTATGGATATAACAAATTAAATTACAGCTTGCAAAACAAAGTAAACTAAATAACAAGCATAGAAATAAAGAAAATGAACTCATAATACCATGTTTTGTTCTTGAGGAAACCTTGGCCAAGGGAAAACCTTAGTGGGGATGATACCCACAACTGATCCACTAATCAAACATAATTGGTTAAGGATGTTGACCCTTTTAGGAGTCTATTAAAAACATATAGTGTCTCCGTCCTGATTAAATGACTCTAGGCCTTGTTAGAAGCCTCAACCCTGCTAGGAGTTGGTATTACAAAATAGGATGTTTACAAGATGAGCTCACTACCCAAACATGTAAAATACAATGATATCTAAATACAAATGTAAAGTACATAACCTTTCACTACTCTTGAATAGCTTTCCTATTCTGATTTATCTTTCTAGGCTCTTCGCTTTCATATACAAAGTCTGCTTTCTTTTCTTTTACAATATACAACTTCACATCACAATGTTACAACATTACAATGTCTTATTACATTTGTTTCTACTTCGCATTACATGCTTCTTACATATATACAAGTTATTAAGAAAAATAACTTCCAGTCGGCTTTCCTAAGCGTAAACTATTTCCATAATACAAAACTAATTCATCCTGCCTAAGGGTTAACATCTAGGATGTCACCCCTTATATGGTTAATTCATTGTTTGGATAAACAAAATAATCCCTTAACTAATGTATAAGGTAAAATGTGGATGAGGTCCTAAAACAATGGTTTGCACATAAAAGAGATCCCAAAGCCAATATTGTACACTTATATGAAATTGTATTGATATAGAAAGTAAATATAGATGACTAATATAGAGATAAAGGTACTTACCTCTAAAAATGAATCAGTTGAAAACCCTATCAAACGATCTCAAAAAGTGTTGATTTTTGTACTTGTCAACTGAAACTGCGAGATCTACAAAACCCAAAAATATTTTTTGAAGATTAGATCAGGTCAACCTTGACTCTCATAAAAGGTCAAAGGCTACATTTTTATTCTGAAGGTCAATTTTGACATTGTTTGTAGATCCCAGAAGTTCATCGAAAAGGGTATCCAAATCAGATCTCAGATCTAAAATTTTGCACCTGTACCTCCATGAAAAATGGTTTTGTTTGTTGGGGGGATGGGGTTTGCCTCAATCAAACCCCAATTTAGGAATTAACCTTGAAATTGAATTGAAATTGTTGGAATAAACAAAGTAAATGGAACAATTCACCTTGCTTGAGTTAAAACCATTGTGGAGGATTCGAATCCTTGAATCCACAAGAATGGATGAATGTAGAATTGAATGTAGGATGTCTCTAATCAATTGTCTTTAGATCTTCAACACAAATCTTGAATGGATCTTGGAATAGGAAGAGGCTTGAATGGATGGATCTTCAACAAAAGGGCTCCATAGAGCTTGAATCCTTCAATGGCTTCTTATGGATCTTCTTGATGAATTGAATTCTTGAATGCTTGAAGGCTTAAATGCTTGAATGCTTGATCTTCTTGCTTGAGAGCTTGAGAGATGGATTGCAAAACTTGATGGAGAAAATGAGAGAGGAAGGCTCCCTTTTATAGTGATCTAGGGCACAAGAGGGGCCTTGTAGAAAACAATAATTAAGGGTCCTTGGCACAAAAATCTAGAAAGGTGCACATAGAGAGGAAATTAAATTAAAGTCTTGACACAGAACTCTAGGAGGAGACCACCCTTAATATAGAAATAAAATAATTATTTAAGAGCCTTGTCAAAAAATTCAAGGTAAGGCCAACCCCAATGTTAATTTGAGCATTAGGCACAAAAATTGAGAAAGGCTAATCTCCAATAATAAATTAGGAATTCTATACAAATTTTGAGAAAGTTCCATCTCAAATATTAATTTGAGAACTCGACATTTAATTCGAGAAATAATGGCCCCGAAGAGGGAAAAGACAAGATTTTGATGAAATCCTGAAACTAGAAGCTAACCCCAATGATCCCAGACCCTAAGGTCAAGGATGAGCTCAAATTTGACCAAGTCAAGGTCAAGGTCGATCCTGACCAGGTTAGGGTCAAGGTTGACTTTGACCCCATAAGGTTCACTTTGACCTAGTGGTCAAAAACCTCAGGATCTTGACCCGGAATGCTAGGAAAATACCAGGAAAAAGTGGAAAATGGGGTAGAATAGGGAAAAAGCTAGATCCAAGTCAAATACCCATTCAAGGAATTCAACATGACCCCAAACCACTTACTCAAAGGGCTAAATGCTCTTATCATGGAAGTGCTTCCATTTTAAGACAATACAACTAATATTCTTATTCTGTCTTCTTTCTCTATTCAGGTTGGCTAGAAATCTGTCTCTTTTATTCTTCAATATCTCCTTTTGTACATGTCGTATAGACTTGTGCTTTTATATGTGTCTTTAATACACATAGAATTATTTCAAGTGTGCATGCACTAAACCTACTTCTGTGAACATCGCTAACCAAAACTATCTCTGATTAGACTAGAACATACTATTGTACTTAGATAATTTTTACTTGTGCTCTTACAAAATTACTTGCTGCCATAGTGTGATCATCATAGTGACTATATGTTTCCACAATGACAACAACTTGATATCCTACTCAGCCAAATTGCCAATAGTCATGAGACCAAATCTCATGAGGCCACATAGCCCTTAAGAATAGGACATGTGGGTGAGGATAATTGTGACTTATTAATAATTAATATAAATTAATTACTTTAGCCAAGATTGTGTCAAGTGACTAGGTTCATGAGATGGACTAAAAGACTTAGTCATATAGTGATTGTGTAATTGACTAATTCACTAAATCCCTTTAATAGGTCTAATTAGAAGACTTAGGATAAGAAGAATAAGATAAGTGAATATACTAAATAAATTAAGTAATTTATTTAGTAATAGAAGAAATAAACTATTGTCATATTTTTACCCATTCTTGGATTGGTGACCTAATTACTAGATGAGGCTACAGTACCGTAGTTTGAATTATTAGTGGTCTTTCTTAAATTTGTGTTCATTTCATTGTGAAGATTTCATGAAAGAGAAAGAAAGTAACTTCTGCATCTAGAGATTACACATGCATGTATCAGTGATATGTATGTCGTACAAAAGGGAAAGAACTAGAAAGAAAGACATCTATCTAAGCTCACACAAGCCATGATCATAGCCATTACTAGAATTGAATGAATGAGTATAGATATACATGAATAATTAATTAAAATACTAGGGTACTAGACATTGCATGGTAATGGTGTCCAAATCTGATCATGTCCAGAGAGCTCTCATAGTCCAGAACCTGCAAGAAGAGAAAAGGAGATGTGGGTTAGATCCAATAGATCTAAGCAATTTTTGATATCACAGTATTTATAGAATGCATATATACACTCATCCATGCACCTCTAGGAAAAGCTATGCTCAGGACATGTGTATAAGGCTCCAAAAATAAAAGAGGAACCATGTTTTCACTGATGTGTTTGTTTCATGTGCAGATATAGGAGGAGCTAATCTAGAAATAGCACTAATGAATGGCCTTGACCCTTGATTTAGATCATGATATGAAAACCTCAAGTTTTCTGTCAATGAGTGCATCAAGGGCCAAGAGCACCCACAGTACAAAATAGAGGAACATCCAGATGATGCAGCATCAATGGGGATACTCAGGAATCCTGAAGATAAATCAAATGGAGCATGGTCAACAGGGCACTGGTAGATCCAAGAAGAATTCATCAACTCATCATCAAAATAGAGAATAAGGTAACACAAACATGCGTAGGTTCTATCTCATATCTAGGATAGAGGAGATACTTTAAATATGCATCTTGGACTAACAAAATGAAGGCTTCAGTTGATGAACTAGTGACAGTGAATTTTTTAGACACGGCATGTCATCATGTGGAATAGTGATGGAAACACAATGGCACTTCAATAAAGAGACCCAACATGTCATAGTATCCCAAACAATAGATACTTGATACATAGCAGGCATCATATCATATCAGTAGGGCACAAGTGTGTAGGCACCAACAATTAATTGCATCACATTAGATCTATAGTACAACAACAAGTATTGGAAAATGAACCAAATAGCTATAGAAAATGAATTGAGCTGCTTCAACCTAGAAATAGTACATTATATAAAATACAAAGGGCCCTTTTCATACAGAGGATAAACAATCTACACAGTATCATCATTACTTTGGCATGAAATATATTCAAATATGCAAGCATACCACAGAGATGGCATCACCACAAGTGTTCATGCAATAGGAAATGAGCAAGCGACTAATGAATTAATGGTTTCTCTAATATATTTCTACATGGCACATTTTTTTTATGCAATATCAGTAAAGGAGCATCTCAATATAATGTATGTAGAATCATGAGTCATCATTAGTCCTGGATATTTTGGTGCATGTTTTCAAAACAATAATCAACATCATACAGAGCATGCATAAAAATGATGATATAAAAATTAATACTATAGCTCACAGGCTCTCAATGAATTCAAAACAATGAGCATCCAAGGCATATGTTGTAAGATGAACAATAACAAATATAACCAGTCATGAGCGTCAATACATGTCAATGATGCTATGATAGAAAATGCATTCAAGATAATGGTGCAATGCTATAGCTCGCTGGTTTGTCCTAACAGCATAGCACATAGGAAGGAACATACAAGTTATTCCACATCAATGTTGAATACCCACAACATTCATAGCCAAGAAATGAAAGCCAACATTGGTGCCCAAAGTTCACAGGCTATGCAGAGACATAGTCAAGATGCATATAGAGGTGCCATAATCAAATTAATGACAAATAAAATAGCATGTTTGTGTCCCAATATATCCATCAAGATACAATAGCAATGACACCAATGGTGGCATCCTTTGTGGCTAGCTCACAGGCTATGCATGATAAAAAATAGTGACCCAAGCACAAAAATGCAACCCCATTCACAGGATAGCATATACAATGAGAACTAAAGCATGCCAGTTAACAAGGCACAAGTTCAATAAAGTCACAAGGCATAGGTTATATACATCCAAATAGGAGCACTAAGAGGAAGGCTCGTGGCGCTTAAGAATTCCCAATCACAGGAGCATGCAGATGGCATGGAAGGGATGCATGAGCAAAGTCCAAGCAATAAATGACAATGTGCCTTAAACATTCAATCCCATGGAGCTTTCAAGGGGATACTTGGTGGATCAACAAACAATGTTGTGTCTTGCAGTTCTTTCAAATAAAAAGTGCCTTCGAAACAACATACTAGCAATGTCAACAAGCATGGCGATTCAATTGATGCCCAAGGAAGGCTCATGGGCTGTCAAAGCATTACACAATGCCCTAGCATTATAACAGACATAACATATCAACAATGCAATTCTTAAATCTATCTCACAGGTCCTCAATGAAGCTTTAGATAGTCACCAACAGTATGAAGGCGTGAATACATTCATGCCAGAAGCCATAGCAATACATGGTGCCATGCAATAACAACAAATAAGAAAGTGAAAAGCTCATGGTATGATACAAATAGTGAGTGTTTGTATACAAACAATGGCACCATGGATATAAAATAAGAAAGATCTTTCACAGGCTATCAAGAATGCAGGGTCCTCATAATGTTAAACCACAGCAGGAATAGGCTTTAGGGTTGGCATTGGCATTAACAACAGTGAAGAAAAATACCAATGCCCTAGTTTCCATGGGCTATTGATTGTATATCAACACAACAGTAAAGATCAGGGGCACGGTCAACATACATATATCATAATGCCACAAATGGAAAATATAGTATGAAGCCCTAGCTCATAGTTACAGGGCCCTCATCAGCAGAGACATGGCATATAAGAATGAATAAAGTGGATGCAAGCATCAATAATGTAAATCCCTAACCGTGGATCATCGAGCTTCCTCATAGCAAGTAATTTCAACATGATGGTGATTAGTATTCAACATAAATGTAGAGAATTCAACAAGCACAGTGCCATCAACAGTAAACTAGTGAAGAAATCATTCCCTAGCTCATGAATATCACAAATCACATGAGTTGATCAAGTGCATAGTGCCCAAATAAATGCATAAAGGAATCAAAATCATTTACAGTGATGCAAAATTATGGCTCACAAAACCATGAACACACTAGCAAGTTCAATTAAAAAGCAATACCATAGAGAATCAATGCCCTCGATCTACTTGCAAAAATATAGATAACGGTGAAATAATATCAAATATAGGGCACGTATACAACAAGAATCAATAGATACAAAGATAGAAACACTAAGATCAAATGCAGAGTAACAGGACTAAATACAATGTTTACCTTCTACAATGACACCATGAATAGAAAGATCTCGCTATTTCCAAAAATCCAAGTTCTAGTCCAGAGGTGAGGTGCCAGTGAGAAAGGAAACTTGCCAATTCCTGAATGGAGAAGCCCAAACGCCAATGGTTTCTTTTGTGAAGAAGGGTTTTGATGAAAATGGCTATTTAATTATTTTCTCCCCTTTTGTAGGGTCGAGATTTTTAGTCATTTTATTTGTTGCTATGTATCCAAAATTAAGCATGGTGAGGTTTTTTATGGGTTATTTTGAAGTCATTAGGTTTGGTTTTAGATATCCTAGGGTATATGTTATGTGTAGATGGATTTAATCTATGAATGTAATAAGTCATCAAGTGTGCTTTCCCCTTAATTAGGTTGAGAGTCATTTGTTAGACTTAGGACAAAAGTTAAATCCATGTTTAATTATTAGCATAGGGTTAAGGATTTTAATGTAAAAGTCATGGCTTATCATTTATTGTAATTCTGACAATGGCATTTTTATAAGCCACTATCAGAATCCTATTTTTGGCACATGACTTAGTGGGTAGAATGGTCTTCCTTGACTATCTATATTTAGGGACCCCACTTTTTCTACCCCCCTAGAAACCTGGGAATCTGGCATTCGAGTTATGATACAGCCTCATGGGTCTATTGTTGATCTTTTTCTATTCTTAGGAGGTGGTGGAGTTTGAATACAGATTCCTAGGATTTTAGATATATACCTCTCACTTTTGGTGATAGAGGTTAGCTCTTCATTCTTCTCTCTCTGATATGAGTGTTGTATCTTTGAGAGACACAATTGTACTTAGTTTCTTTTCAACAATAAAAATTGATCCTTCTTGTTTCCCTATAATTTTGGATTTGTTCTTTGAATCACATGCAGGACTACTATGATGGCCTTGTATCCTTAGTCCGCATGTTGATCCAAGTGGATTTTTAGGAATTCATTTCAACTCAGTAGTGTAATTTGTGTGCAATTGAAAAGATCAGAATTGTGGATATTTTTCCCTTCTCTATATTTCAAGTACCTTGTTTCATAAAGAGTTTAAGGAAGCAGAATCAAGTAGTGAGTCAAGTTTTGTTTTGCTTTTGGAGTAAACTTATTTTGGGTGTGGATCTTCTTTTGAATTTGGTGGATCACCTTTGTTTTCATTCAGTTTCAATTGTTTATTTTATGCACTCTCTCCCTTTCCTCCTAAAAATTTGGTCAATTTTTGAGTGATCCAAAGGGAAGTTGGCTCTTAATTCAGAGGTATATTCTCGGATAGGTCACCCACAACCTAAGAATAGTCCCATGTTTCATAGGATTGCTGGGTTTTAACACTTAGCAAATTGGGTGCAATCCTTAGTGACAATAGTTTTTGGCACGCCCAGTGGGACTAAAGACTCAGTGAGTCAGATTTCTAAGAATTTTTTCATGCAAGTTATTGTGTGGTATGAGTAGTGACTTTGTTTTGAAATCATACCTAGCAACTCTAATCTTGTTTCATGCAGATCAACACTTAAGCTTATGAGTGGGATCCCAACTAGGTAGAGTAAGAATCCTTTTATTTATACAAAGCTACCATTTGTCAAAAGGAGGTCTAAAGCAGCCCAAACTAGTGCATCACAATCTAAAAATCCCTCTCCTAATCCTACTTGCATTCCTGCAACCACTCCCCCAATTCAGCCAGTGCAAGTAGCACCAGCAATCCAAGTTCCTCATAATCCTCCAATGGCTAGACAACATCCTTTTGTAGCCTTCAATCAAGGCAGCCCCTTGAATTTGTAGCATCATAATGACATACCTATATCAGCCCTTAAAAGCTTGCCCATTTTCACAAGAGAGGATCAGACCTCCACTATTGAGCATATAAGAGATGTAGTATCCCTCTGTACCCTTCATAATATAACCCAGGATAATGTGGTTGTGAGGTTGTTGGTAGCTTCCCTCAAAGGCAAAAATTTGCAATGGTTTAGAGGCTTAGCAGTTGGTTCTATAGCTGATTGGAATGGGTTGGGTCAAGCCTTGACCAATCAATTTGAAGATAAATTAGACCACCTCTCATTAGTTGAGCATTTGACTACTATTAAAAGATCACCCCAAGAATACATGATGGATTTTAATTTCAGATTTCAGAGGACATGTAATAGAATACCAGCTATAGTCAGACCTTTAAGCTAGCATGTTTTTCTATACTATCTAAGAGCCCTTAATAGTGATATCTTTGTTACGATCCAATCCATAGGGGGGACTAATTTACCAGTAGCATATGATCTTGCCATGAGAGCTGAAAATAACCTAATCCAAGTGGGAAAGATAGCCCCAAGGCCTCCAATGCCTATTTTTCCTGAGCTTCATCCTATTCCTGAAGTAATTCCATCCTTTGCATCTATTCCACCTCTCCCAGCTCCTCAAGAAGTTGTTAGCCTAGTCATGAATCAATCCCAAGAGCTGAATGAGATCAAAAAGGCCTTGCAAACTGTTACTAATGAGTTGGTTAGTCTAAAGAAATAATAGTCCCAACCTTACCAGTAACCCTATCAATAGCCTTATCAGCAGCCCTATCAAGCTCATTACCAGCAAAAAAAACCCCAATACCAACAAGGCTAGCAGAGCCAAGCAAGAAATTACAACAAGAAAGCCAATCAGCTTTATAATCCTAACACTCCTAGTGCTTCTAGAGAGTTGGTTCCTGTAGCTCAAAATAACATGGTGCAAGAATATCAATGGGGTTGCCCATGTAATCAGCAACATATCCAAGGGATGTGTCCTAATGGCTATGCTCAGGCCCTCATGGTGTAGAATAATGTGACAATGTTGTAGGAGATGGTTCAAGAACCAGAGATTCAACAAGGTCTAGTTGCTGCCCCAAATGAGTTGCACACACCTAAGGTGGCACTGGTTAATTTTCAAAAGGAAGATTTTTGCGGGGTAATTTTTTCCCCAAATGATAATCTGAACTATGTCTCGGTTGCAACCAACACAAGGTCTAAGAAGAAGGCTTTAGAGGTTGAGAAAGTGGCCTCTACTAGTCAACAAGCCCCTGTTGTGACTCCACAACCCAAGGCAGTTCAAGCTCCTGTCCAAAACCAGTCAAAAGATGTTAAGGAACCATCCAAGACAACAACATAGTTGGTGTCCACGCAAACAGAAATTTCTGTAGCAAAAGGGCAGCCTAGAGTGAGCTTTGGATCTTTTAATATTGTGGAAAAAATGAAGAAAAACTCCATCAATGTGTCTTTGATGGACACCTTGGTGATCCCTGGACAAAAGGAACTAATACTTAGCAAGTTGGCTAAGATTTCATTGAATCAAGAAGCTATTTTAGAATAGCCTAGAGTCCTAGTGGCTGAAACACCTCAAAAGGAACAACAAACTGAAGAACCCATCTTGCAGCCCATTGTTGCCCCACAGGTTAAACCCCCTCCTTTCTATGTAACTCTTATTGTTTGAAATTGTTTAGTTCACAATTGCATGATAGACTCAGGGGCAAGTAGTTCTGTGATTTCTAAATAGTTAGCAGACCTCCTAGGATTGTCTTATGAGCCAATAGACAGGCTTGTTATTTAGATGGATGGGTCATCACTTAGCACCATTGGAGTCATTAAGGACCTGAGTCCCACTCTACATGAATGTCCCAACTTCTCCAATCCCCAAGATGTATATGTCATAGATCTAACTCCTCACTTTTCTATCTATCTAGGTAGAGAGTTCGCTGCCAAGTTAGGAGGATATCTCTCAGCTAACTGGTCTCACCTATACTTCAGGACCAGGTATGAGACTAGAGTTAGAATCAAGTCTGAAGCTTTTGCAAAAATCCATGCTGAACCTTATACCCCAAGCCCTATAAATGCCAATCTAATGTTTCATGAGCAAGATTCCAGTGATTCTGAACCTAAAACCACTATTGAAAAAATTCTTGATATTGTCCTAAATGAGTGGGCTGAAAGAGATTTGGAGGAAGATAACCCTTTTAGAAACATGGAGATTTCTGGTATTGGAATGTATATCATCCATGAAGAGGGCGCTGTGATTCCAGAATTGATGAAGAAAGAAGATAAATGTTTTGAAAATCAGAATGGTGACTTGTGGTAGTTGTTCTTTGATGGTGCTAGAAGAAAAGTTGGTTCAGGAGGTGGAGTTGTCCTAATTTCTCTAGAAGGACAAAGGTATTACTTTTTTGTTCATTTTTCTTTCAGCTGTACTAACAATACAACAGAGTATGAGGCCTTAATTCATGGTTTAGACTGGGCTAAAAAAAAGGGAATTAAGTGCCTAAAACTTATAGGTGATAGTGAATTAGTGGTTAATCAGATTCGTGGCACTAATCTCACAAAAAATGATACACTTAAGATGTATAAGCACAAGGTTTGGGACTTGATGTAAGATTTTTGTGCTTTTAATCTAGTTGTTGTCTCAAGAAATCAGAATAAACAGGTAGACAAGCTGGCTACCATGGGAGCAGAATATGATATTCCAAAGGAGATCACAAGCCCTGAAATGCAGCATGTGAAAGTTCTGGTAAGACCATCTATACTAGACAATCAGGTGAGCTGGCAAGTCTTTGAAAATGATGAGCATATTTTTAACTTTTCGATAGAAGAAGCTGAATTCTCTAGAGTTAACCAAAATAAACATGCTCACCAGTATAATGACCAGATGCTACAATTAAAAACCAACAAGCTGCCCAAGGGACTAGTCACCCTTGAGTCCATTTTTAACTATGATGATCAGCTCAGAGGAGACAAGGCCAGCATGACAGTCAAAGAAGAACACTACCAGTCTGTGGAGATTCTCAAAGGTAAATCCCTTAAGTTAGGAAAGGTATGCACTCAGCTAGAAAAGAAAGCCTTTCTCTCATTATGTCAAGAGTTTAGTGATGTTTTTATATGGGAATACTATGATCTGAAAGGATTTGATCCCCATTTAGCCCAACACACCATTGAGCTAGAACCCCATGCCAAACCAATGAGACAAAAGCAGAGACCTATCAATCCTAAATTAGAGGTTTTGATGAGAACATAATTGAGAAAAATGATTGAGGCCTGTATACACCTAAAAATGGTCATCTAGACTATTAGCCCCTCGCTAGCATTATTTTCTAAAATCATCAATTTCTTATTCTTGATCAAATCCTGGTTCTATCATTTATTCGATTATTTTCTATGGGCTAACCATCTTATTCTAAGTTTTTATTTAATTAAAAGGAATATTCCCTCCCCTTTTATTAAATAAAAAGCCCCCACTTTTCCTCTTATCCTAAGTTGCACAAATAAATCATTATTCTTATTTCATAAAAATGGAAAAAACACTTTTTGTCTCATATGGGCACAAAAGTCAACTCTTATTTTCTCATTGGAGGATACTTGTGCACATGGATTGCTCCTCTTTGAGGCTCCACCATTGATTAAATATTTTGCCTCTTAATCTCCATGGTCCATTCCTTCTCATTTCTTATAAAAGGAGAGCTCTCTTCTTCATTCTAGACCCCCAACTTTTTATGCTAATGCTATGCTGTAGGTTTTCTAGGTCACTTTGGAGCTTTTTGAAGATTTGGAGCATTCTTGGCTTTTACATCTACATGTTATCATAGTTTCATTTCTTGCATTATCATGGAATTCATAGCTTCATACTTAGCTTAATTTCCTTTATGCTTTAGATTACTTCATCTAGCTTAATTAGGATTTTTTGTAATACTTGTTATTTCCTTTCATATCTTAGTTGCATTGTTCTTTCATTTCCATAGCTTAGCTTGGATTTCCATTCTTAGTATAGCTTGCATTTCATCTCCATTTGGATTCTTGAAGATATTGGCATTCTTGCCCTTGTCTTACTGAATCTCCCATTGCATGGTTTACTAGCAAGGTTATTGGCTTAATAGCTCTAGCTGAGAGCATTCTTAAACACCCTTGCACTCCATGCCTAGGGAGCTATGGATCAATTTTTGAGACCTCATTCTTGAGTGTTCTTGATTCTAATGATTCATAGAAGTGCACTATTTAGAGCACACATTTTTGGTGCCCACCGTGGGGCAGAGTAGACTAGCTTTGTCCCTTCTTTTTCTGCATTTTCATCAATTTCCATTAATTTTTCAGCAAGTTTTAAGCTTAATTTTTGGTCTCTATTTTTCTATCTTAGAATATCATGTGACACTTCTAAAAGTATCATGTGATAGTTCTCTATATGCGTGTGTGATACTTCACCTGTCATAAGTATCGCCTGGCTATTGCAGAGAATATCACCTAGTCTCGGGCTAAGTATCGCCTTGTATAGAGTGAAGTATTGCACAGACTAATATTATCGCCCTAGTACACTGAGAAGTATCGCGTGATAATTTCGGTGTCTGTAACTATCACCTGTACCTAGCAGTGAGCTATTTTTGAGCTATTTTGTTTATCTTGCAAGTTTCGGGTTCTCTGCTATCTTTTTGTAAAAAATTTAAAATTTTAGCTTTTTGAGAAATTTTTGCAAATGGTATCAAAAATTGAAGTGTGATATATCGTTGGAAAGGTCTTTTCGAGCCTAATTCAACCATGCTAGTTTCATTCTCAGATTTTACCATTTGATTAGCTATTTTCCTTGTAGATTATCTGATTTTTTATTTTGCTAACCATTGTAGGGCTAACAAGTTGTGCTTGTAGGTGCCTCATGCTTGAATATTTTGCTAAAAGAATGCATGTTAAAGAGGGCTACTAATGGTTTTTGCAGGGCTGCCCTAAGCATAAAAACCAAATCAAGTGCTTGTTTAATTGCTTTCTTTATTGAGTGCGGCATATACTAGTTGTTTCATTTCATAGGCACTTAATATCTTGTTGTAGGAATTCTTGGGTGGTAGGAGAAGTATGCTCTTCACCCTTGTGGTGAACCAAAAAATCTTGACCCATCTTTGGATTTCAAAAGCAAGAGGGTAATTGAACATTTGCCTGGTGTGTTTGGGAGAAATCTTTCAGATAAGGGAGTATGCTCTTCACCCTTGTGGTGAAACAAAAACCTTGATCCTCATAAGTTGATCCACTTTTTGTTTAGATCTTTAGATCCTTTAGTGGGCCTACTCTTGAGCAACCAAGAGGAATGACCCAAGTGGGGACAAGCTAATACCGAGCTATTCCAACCCACTATAATCTCAAGGCTATCTAGGACACAAAACCTTGGTAGACATAGCACTTGTCTTCGCTTAATGTGAGTACTTGTGGGATTGTGACCATGAGGAAAGTATTGAGCAAGAATTCTTAAGGTACTCTTGAGGCCGCAAGGTCCATTACTTGCCACAAGGTAAGGAGTCCCTTTAGGGAGCAAGTGGGGTGCTATGAATGGAAGCCCTTACTAAGAACCATAGTTAGAAGCAACCCTATTTTTTTCCACTTAGCTTCTTGGTGCAAGGATTGATCCAAGTGGAATAACCCAGATCACCCCAAGATTACTCACCATATGTGTTCCTTTGGTTGTGTCTTTGGCACTTCCATGACAAAGCCAATATCTATTGTGGGCAACCACTTTGTGTGAGGCAATGGAACATCAAGTGTGGGCCAAGTTGCTAAGTATTGAGCCTTTTTCCTTTTAGGCTAGGAAGTGCTTGAAGTGTTCTCATTGTGCTATACCTGTGTAAACGTTCTTGCATACTCAAACATCTTGGTAATGCTCATAGATTTTTAGTTTTGATATCACAATTGCTTGTCTTGGCAAGGTTTCTTTCACCCTTGTGCAAGTGTTCTATGACATGTTTGATCACCTATTGTTTGCAAACTTGTCCATTATCTGTTGTTACTGTATTTTGAATTGTGAAATCAAACTTGCCAAACTTACAACATTGACCAAATTGCTTTCAACATTGAATCTTCCACGTTCACTGGTCAAGAGTCGCACTGCTTGCCTAGAAACTATCTCACAAACTTATTTTTTTGTCTCACAGTTGTCTGCAATCTGAAGTTGATTCTTTCCATTCCCAGTCCTCCTTGGTTAGTCCAAATCTTAGATCTTAGGTGCTATGACATATTGCTCAACATTAAAATGAACTCCAATGCTATCAAAATTGTAAAAAATGACTCTTAGTCTTCTTTCTTCTGCTTCTTCCATGTCTTCCTAGTCTTCCATTTTCATCCTTTCTCTCCTTTCTTCCTCTTCTTCCTAAACTCTTCATGTCTTCTTGATTCTTTTCCTCTTATTTTCTAGTCTACTTTCTTCTATTCATCTCTTCTATTCATTTCTTCCATGCTTGATTCCTTCTCTTCTACAACCATGAATTTCAATGACCTTGTTATGGAACCTCTCTTGAGAATGGATGATCTTGAACTCATTGCTCAATTCGAAGAGTTTAATTCCTCCAATAGTCTTTCTAGATATGGCAATAGTGATATTCTTAAGAAAAAAATAAAAGAAAAGATGATTGAATAAGACGCCTTTGCTAGGATCATAGACATGATCATATCACAACCTCCCTCTTCTAAAAATTCTTCATCATCTAATTCTTCTCATTCCTCTTCACCTTCCAAGTCTTACCATGATTCTTATAGACATTATTCGCATTCTTCACTATCCAAGTCTTCTTCCTCCACTAGGTCTTCACTTTCCTCTTCTTCACAATCTCGCTCCTCTTCTACTTCTCCCAAGAGTCTTACTCCTCATTATGAGCAATATGGTAGTCCCTGTGATACCTATGACACCTCTATTCCTAAAAGTCCTCCTACTCGTAGGCTCGTGCTTACTGGAAATGGGTCACCGCATTGGATAGATTGTGATGGTGATCCATATGATTCAAATTTTGAAAGAGAGTTTGATGAGTTCTGTAAACAATACCTTGATTATGACCCATCTACCACTACTGAGGACTATAAAATGCATCACACTGATATGAAACGTCAATATTATAAGAATCCTTCCTCTAAGGACTCTCATGCTAAAAATAAAGATGACACTCTCGAGCAAGATCATGTTGATGATGTCCTTTTGTCTTTTGATGGTTCCCTTCCATCCCCTACTTCCTCCCATACCCATACATTTCCTAAAGCTTCCAAGTCTTCCAAATCTTTCACAAATCCTTCATCCAACAAAGATCCTAATGCTTTTCATGCAGTTCCCTATAGTTATCCTCAAGGGCTACCTCTTAAAGAAGCTCAAGATAACCTTCACTTGGCTGAAAATACTTTTAATAATGCTAAACCTAAAGAGCATAATCCTTTATGTGCTATAATGCCTACTTCAGCTAGTCCTTCACCATCTATTCCAAAATCTTCCATGCAATTCCAACATGATTCGTCATCCTTAGAAGTGGCTCCATGTCAAGAGGACTCTAAAAATGATAAAGAAAAAAATATAAAGAAAGATCAAGATCAAGAACCCTCCATGTCATGCAATCCTTTTCATGACATCTCTCCTCCATTTCATGGCTCTTTTGATCCTCCGTGCCCTTCCTCATTCATTCCACCATGTCTCAAGTCTTCTTCTAAGCAAGATCAAGCTACTACTTACACCGTTGAGCTTATTGATCACCAAAATAACCTTACCACACTTGCGCTTTCCAAAGATGATACTTCCATTAAGGTTATTAAAAATGGTGTTGTTACTTCCAATGCTAAGCTTATTGAAAATCAAGAAAAAAATGATGTGCTTATGCCATCCAAAGCAATTTGTCAAGATCAAAGCATTCCATCTTCTTGTTCTACCATTCCATATTCACTTCCACTTTCTACTCTTCCTAAATCTTTGCAAGCTTTGAAAATTCCTATCATAGAAGTTTCTCCTATTCAATATGTTCACAATCCTATTGAAAATCCTAATGCTCACTCTAAAGATGTTGATGTCCTTGGTTTCTATATAGATGATGATAAGCTTATTGATTATCCTTTTATATCTTCCACATCTATCCTTGGACCTCCTCCACTAATACTAAGGCCTTCACGTCTTCCTTCCATCTTGGGCCCTTATGTCCCTTCACTTTCCCCTCCTATCTCTCCTAATTTTTTATCCATCTTGGGTCATTACATCCCTCCATCTCCTATCTTTCCTCAAGATCAACATAGATGTATACCCTTGAATCCTTTTCATCCACCCACCCATCTAAACCAATCATATTCTCCTTCTTCTTCCACAAGTCCCAAGTCTTTTGGAAGTAACTTGAATGTTCAATACAAGAAAAAGAAGCAATACAAGAATCCATCAAAAAAAAAGATCACCATGTCTCTTCTAATCGACATGGACGCATAAAGTCAAAAGAGATATCTAAGAAGAAAACTACAAGACAAGTATGGGTTCCAAAATCCATTATTGAAGATATTCTCTCTAAATCATCAAAAGGAAATAAAAATCCTAAGGCTATATGGATTCCAAAGTCTCTCTTGAAAGAGTCTAACATTTAACAAAAAGTGAAGTTGACATTCACGCTTCCAAAAGCTTCCACTTCATCTTCTTCCAAAAACATTCTTCCATTCCATGTGCCTGAACTACAACCTCTGCTAAACATTCACCATATTCCTTCTCGTATTCTTTCATTCACATTTCCTCCATCCTCTTACCACCCTTCAAGGTGTGTGTTTACATTGATCTTTCTTTCCTTTCCATCTCCTCTTTCACAATCCTTCCATTCATTATCCTTCTACCTTCTATCATTTTTCCTCATTTTCCTATTCCTCCTATCTTCCAACCTCACTCACTTTACATAAAACTTTATCCTCCATTTTTCTCTTCCATCTTCCTTTCCCTATCAACATCTTTGAGAATATCATTTTGAATCCTTGGCATATCATGGTTTATCCTTTCAATGAGCATTATCTAAAAAGCTTGCCTTCTTCCAAAAAAGATTTTTAAAAAAAAAAAAAATAGAAAAAATGGAAAAAATGGAAAACGTGCCTTGGTAGAAACCTGGAAATAGGTGCCTTGGTAGCAAAAGTAAAGAGAAATAAATTTGTCCTATGGTGAAAACCACTCCCTTGTGGCACCTTGGATAAGTACCATGATGAAAACCTGGCAATCAGGCATCATGCGTAGTTCTTCTACATATTTTATCCATTCTATCTTCTCTCTTTGATCTTGACAATGTTGAATTATACATGAACATTTGGCTATCTTGTGAGCTATCTTATGATGATCTTGCTTCCATTCCATTCATGTCTAGCCTTCATATTCATTTTCCTCCATTCATTCTAGCCTTTCGCTATCCTTTTCCCCTTGGGTCTTGATCTACTAAAAAAAAAAGAGTAAAACACGATGCTATGAAGCCTCTTGACATGTCTACTCCTTTGGATTACATTCTTTCCTTCTTTTGGATTATGCTTTTGTGACTTTTCCTATGTTGGCCTTTCATTTCTTATCCAAATGTGCTTTACATGATAATTTTTCCCTAGCTTGGGTACGCTTGAGGAGTCTGCTCCTGAGGATTTCTTTCCTTCATTCTCCTTCATTCTCTTGTCTTCCATCTCTTCCACTAGCTTGCTATTCCCTCTTGTCCTCCACCTTGCTAGACATTGGGACTACACGATGTGATCTTGCTTGGGAGTTTGATGCCTATTCTATCTGGGGGCATCCTTTGTACATACTTATTGATCCTAAAAAAATTCTAAAAAAATTCATATATGATGCTGAAAAAAATCCTAAAAAGCATAAAATGTCATGAAAAAATGAGCATTCTAGTGAAAACCTAGCAATAGGTGCTTTGATGTCTCACCAAAAACATCAAAAAATTCAAAAAATTCAAAAAAATAGAAAAAGTGCCTTGGTAGCAAAAATACAAAAAAATTGAAAATAGTCCTGAAAAAATCTATCAAGTGGTGAAAACCTAGAAACAGGCACTGCTTGGGACCCTTGCACCTATGTCTATCAGAATTGTGTGGCGCTCTTTCGCTCCACTTCTTGCTTTGCCTCTCCTAGCCTAGAATTGACTCTTGTCTTAGTCTAGGGGGCATATGTTATTCTAGCTTATCTTGGGTCTCTTTGTGCATTCGGGTTTCTTAGGCCTCTTGGTTCCAATGGTGTTTTTCAACACCACCCCAACAGTGTTTTTCAACACTACCCCAGCGTCGAGTGTTTCTTAACACTTATCAGATATCCTATCTATAGTCCAAAATGATGCAATATTTCTCACTAGCAAATGCGATACTCAAAGTTTGACTCTATGACCTACACACACGCACTTAAACACTCGACTCGCTGAGACTTGCTTGACTTTATTTCTTTGTGTGCTGTCTATGATGATTTCTTTGCTGAGTGTTTTATCCCTAATATTTTTCAATGATGTTGAGCTAGAAGACTAGGGCATGAGGACATGTTTTATTTGCTTTCTGCTTGTGGGTATATTTTGTTGATCCTAACTGTCATTAGCATTTATGCTTGTTCCACTTGACATTGGGGTCTACAAGGTATTATCCTTGACTGTTTCGCAAGTGCATGCTTATAGTCATCTTGACTTTCTTGTGTCTTGATGTGAGCATAATCTTGTTATATTAAACTTAGGGAATCTCACTGCACTTTTCATCTTGACCTATATGTCTTTGATGCCTAGGTGGGATTTCCACATTCCTATCTGATATAGATCATATTCAGATCCACATAGTTATACTAGTGTGTATTGTATGATCTTGCGACACTATCAATGCTCGATGATGAATATTAGAGTGTAATAGCTTTGTGACCTTGCAAGTAAACCACTTTTCATAGTAGCTTGCATTTTTAGATGCATGTTAGTTATTTTTGCATCTTGCATATGAAGAGAGCTCTCCTTTCATCTTTCATGGACCTGTCGGTCAACTGCGCTCACCTTTCACTTCTTCCCGATCATGTCTTTTTCTTCTTGTCTTTCATATCACATCATTTTCTCTTCATTTCAGGATTGAAACTGAACTTTGAGTTCACCTTGATCGTCCAAATGACATTTCTCCTTCTTCTATGCAGTTGGCTGACCTTTAGAGGCCTGATCCTTCGATCTTCACTGGGGCATCCTTTCCCTCTTCACCCCCATCTCTCTCACCCTTCTAGTCTTTCATTCATTTCATTTCATCTCTCCTTCGATCTTTACTGGGGCATATCTTCACTACTTGATGGTTATTCTATCATCTTTCATCTTTGATTATGATTTCTAGTGATTTGATCATGTCGCTCTTACTTCTGCATTCCCTCTACTCGATTTCACTTTCGATCCCAAGGGGGCAGACACATCTATTTCCATTAGCTATTCTCCAGAGCATATGCTTGACCATTCCATTTTCACTGATTAATCTATCTTTGCGCTTGACATGTTAGTTCTTGTCTCAAGTTCTGATATTGTCCATCTCTTTCCTAAGTGTTCAGTATTGTCGCTACCAGGCTGATCATGCAGGATTTGCTATTTCTCTGCACTTCATTCTTTGGAGTCAGACCGCTATCTACTTGCCTTCTTGGATCATCTATTCTTTGACATAATGTGTTCCCAGATCGATCACACATTAGTCAAAGAGGGGAAAATGCATACACCTAAAAATGGTCATCTAGACTATTAGTCCCTCGCTAGCATTATTGGCTAAAATCATCAATTGCTTATTCTTGATCAAATTTTGGTTCTATCATTTATTCGATTATTTTCTATGGGCTAACCATCTTATTCTAAGTCTTTATTTAATTAAAAGGAATATTCCCTCCCCTTTTATTAAATAAAAAGCCCCCACTTTTCCTCTTATCCTAAGTTGCACAAATAAAGCATTATTCTTATTTTATAAAAAGGGAAAAAGCACTTTTTGTCTCATATGGGCACAAAAGTCAACTCTTATTTTCTCATTGGAGGATACTTGTGCACATGGATTGCTCCTTTTTTATGCTCCACCGTTGATTAAATATTTTTCCTCTTAATCTCCATGGTCCATTCCTTCACATTTCTTATAAAAGGAGAGCTCTCTTCTTCATTCTAGACCCCCAACCTTTTATGCTAATGTTATGCTGCAGGTTTTCTAGGTCACTTTGGAGCTTTTTGAAGATTTGGAGCATTCTTGGCTTTTTCATCTACATGTTATCATAGTTTCATTTTTTGCATTATCATGGCATTCATAGCTTCATACGTAGCTTAATTTCCTTTATGCTTTAGATTACTTCATCTAGCTTAATTAGGAGGTTTTGTAATACTTGTTCTTTCCTTTCATAGCTTAGTTGCATTGTTCTTTCATTTCTATAGCTTAGCTTGCATTTCCATTCTTAGTATAGCTTGCATTTCATCTCCATTTGGATTCTTGAAGATATTGGCATTATTGCCCTTGTCTCATTGAGTCTCCCATTGCATGGTTTACTAGCAAGGTTATTGGCTTAATAGCTCTAGCTGAGAGCATTCTTAAACACCCTTGCACTCCATGCCTAGGGAGCTATGGATCAATTTTTGAGACCTCATTCTTGAGTGTTCTTGATTCTAATGATTCATAGAAGTGCACTATTTAGAGTACACAAGGCCAATATTATCTGTCCCATTAAACACACCTCTTGGGTTTCTAATCTAATACCAGTCAGGAAGAAAAATGGTGAAATCTAGCTATGTGTGGATTTTAGATACCTTAATAGAGCCTCACTCAAAGACCATCACCCATTGCCCTCCATGGAATAGATTTTGTAGTATGTCTCAAGGTCTGATAGATTTTCCTTGTTAGATGGCTTTTCTAGCTATAACCAGGTCCTGGTTAGAGAAGAAGACCAATATAAAATAGTATTTACCACCAAATGGGGCACCATGGCATACAGGAAGATGCCTTTTGGGCTATCTAATGCTGGTGCTACATTTCAGAAAGCCATGGAGATGGCATTTGTTGGTTTGATGAATAACTTCATTCTAGTTTATCTGGATGATATAACTATCTTTTCAAAAGACACTAATGATCACCTGGTTCATCTGAGGCAGATTTTTGAGAGGTGCAGAGAGTTTGGAGTTTCATTGAATCCTAAGAAATGCATCTTTTCTATCCATGAAGGTAGATTACTAGGGCACATTCTCTCTAAGCTAGGGACAACAATTGATCCTGAGAGGATAAAGGTCATCATGGCACTACCCCTGCCAGCTCACAAGAAGGGACTGTATAGTTTCCTTGGAAGAATAAACTTCTTGAGAAGATTCATTCCAAATGTTGCAGCACTACTAAAGCCTATGACCTAGATGTTGAAGAAGAACTCAAATTTTCATTGGACAAATGAAGGAAAGAGGTGTTTTGAAGGAGTCAAGGAAGCAATTACTTCTTCTCCTACTCTAGTAAACCCTGAATTTTCTAAAGACTTCATCTTGTATGCTTTTGGGGACACTGATAGTATCTTTGCCATGTTAGTCTAGCAAAATACTGAAAAGCAAGAGCAACCAATGGCTTTTTACAACCAAGGTCTGGATGGTTATGAACTTAATTACACTCCTATAGAGAAGCATGTCCTAGCAATAGTGAGGATTTTGAAAACATTCAGGCACTTATTATCTAATAATACAATACACCTAATGGTTGCCCACCCTTGCATAAAGGATTTCCTGCAGAATAAAAATCTGAGCCACAAGAGGGCTAGTTGGGTCACCAAAGTCATGGAGTATGACATTCAAATTAAAGTGACCAAATTGATTAGAAGAAAAGGGTTGTGTGAATAGTTGAATGAGGGAGGGACAGACCAAAACTAGCAAAAAGAGGAGGTTGTTCTAATGAACCAGAATGAAAAGTAGAGTGCAAGTTGGACAATAGAGATGAAATGTTATCTCTTAACTATTCAGTGCCCTCAAGGCCTTGACAAGAGTAAAAGAAGGTACTTTAGACTCCAAGCTATCCCATTTATCATTATTAATGGTGTTCTATATAGGAGAGATCATACTGGTGTCTTGTTGAGATGTGTTGAAAATAGCCAAGTAGACAGAATACTGGAAGAGTTTCATGATGGAGGTTCTGGAGGACACTTTGCAGCAAGAATCACTACTTTGAAAGTGAAGAGAGTTGGGTACTATTGGCCTAGCCTATATAAGGATGCATTTGATTGGGTAAGGAAGTGCAAGAACTGTGCTCTATTTGTTGGAAAAAAGAAGTTAGCAGCCCTCCCTCTACATCCCATCAAAGTGAAGTAGCCTTTCTCCAAATGGGGATTGGATTTCATTAGACCTATCAACCCCCCATCTAGTGTTGGGCAAAAATGGATACTTACTACTATAGATTATTTTACCAAATGGATAGAGGCTATAGCATTGAAAGAAGAAAATGAGACTTCAGTCCTAAATTTCTATCAAGACATTGTGTCTGGATTTGGCACTCTAGATTCTATCATTTCAAACAATGCTATGGAATTTATGGGAATTAGAATCTCAGAATGGGCACTCAAGCACAATATCTTCCTAAGTACCTCTTCTAACTATTACCCTCAAGGTAAAGGTCAAGTAGAATCAACAAACAAGAACTTGTTGATAATCATCAAAAGGACTATAGAAGGAAACTAGAGGGATTGGTGCAACAAGTTGAAGTTGGCCTTATGGGTAGACAAAATAACACCTAAGAGGTCTATAGGTAACTCCCCCTATACACTTGTTTATGGGAAGGAAGCTAGGATTCCTTTGTCTACTGAGCTGCCTACTT
This sequence comes from Chamaecyparis obtusa, assembly GCA_027943335.1. NCBI lineage: Eukaryota > Viridiplantae > Streptophyta > Pinopsida > Cupressales > Cupressaceae > Chamaecyparis > Chamaecyparis obtusa. The sequence goes on along the minus strand of BSBK01003611.1, from coordinate 698,185 downwards.
TGAGTTTAATTAAAGAAATTGATCTTATGGAAGAAGATGCTATGCAAGTCAGGCTTGCTAAACTAGTTGAACTTGAAGAAGCAAGAAAGCTAGCACTAGAGAACCTGGAGGCTCATAATTCTCAGGTGAAGAGAAAATTTGATAAGAGAACCACACCTAGAGTTTTCAAGGAAGGGGGCATTGTCCTCAATTGGGATGAATCAAAGTACAAATCAGGGAGACATACTAAATTTGATGCATATGGAGTGGACCCTTCATGGTGATTGGATGCAAGGCCCATAATGCTTTTTAGCTAGCTAGTATGGATGGAGAGGAGTTGTCCATTCTAGTGAATGGGATTCACCTCAAGGCTTGTTTCTAAGGTCTATTTCTACCATGTACATTAGTAAGTTAGAAGTTTCAGCTTTCTATGTTCCTTAAGTGCTTAGCACAAGTTTGTTTTCAGTTTTCAATTTGGTGTGAGTAAGAATAAGCCAGAGAAGCTATCTCTAGCAATTAGCAATTTTATCAGCAAGAAGGAATGGTTGTCTAAAATAACTAAGCTCAATTTGAAGCTCATAAGACTCTATGCCCAATGGATCTTTAAGGAAACTTGTCAGGATGCTTAGTATGCAAGCACTCGGTTGAGGTCGCTAGAATGTTATCATATTTTTACCCAATCTTCGATTCGTGACCTAATTACTAGATGAGGCTATAGTACCCTAGTTTGAATTATTAGTGGTCTTTCTTAAATTTGTGTTTATTTCATTGTGAATATTGCATGAAAGAGAAAGAAAGTAACTTCTGCATCTAGAGATTATGCATGCATGTATCAGTGATAAGTATGCCATACAAAAGGGAAAGAACTGGAAAGAAAGGCATTTATCTAAGCTCACACAAGCCATGAGCATAGTCATTACAAGAATTAAATGAATGAGTACATATATACATGAATAATTAATTAAAATACTAGGGTACCAGACATTGCCTAGTAATGGTGTCTAAATCTGATCCTGTCTAGAGAGCTCCCATAGTCCAAAACCTGCAAGAAGAGAAAAGTACATGTGGGTTAAATCTAATGGATCTAAGCAATGGCTAGTATCACAGTATTTACAAAATGCATATATACACTCAACCATGCACCTCTATAAAAATCTGTGCTCAAGATATGTGTATAAGGCTCCAGAAATAAAAGAGGAACCATGTTTTCACTAACGTGTTTGTTTCATGTGCAGATACAGGAGGAGATGATCTAGAAATAGCACTAATGAATGGCCTTGACCCTTGATGCAAATCATGATAGGAAAACCTCAAGTTTTCTGTCAGTGACTGCATCAAGTGCCAAGAGCACCCACAGTACAAAATAGAGGAACATCCAGATGATGCAGCATCAATGGGGATACTCAAGAATCCTAAAGATAAATCAAATGGAGCATGCTTAATAGGGAACTAGAAGATCCAAGAAGAATTCATCAACTCATCATCAAAATAGAGAATAAGGTAACACAAACATGCATAGGTTCTATCTCATATCTAGGATAGAGGAGGTACTTTAAATATGCAACTTGGGCTAAGAAAATGGAGGCTTCAGTTGATGAACTAGTGACAGTGAATTTTTTAGACATGGCATGTCATCATGTGGAATAGTGATGGAAACACATTGGCACTTCAATAAAGAGACTCAACATGTCATAGTATCCCAAACAATAGATACTTGATACATAGCAGGCATCATATCATATCAGCAAGGCACAAGTGTGTGGGTACCAACAATTAATTGCATCAAATTAGATATACAGTACAACAACAAGCATTGGAAAATGAACCAAATAGCCACAGCAAATGAATTGAGATGCTTCAACCTAGAAATAGTACATGATATCAAATGGAGAGGGCCCTTTTCATACAGAGGATAAACAATCTGCACAGTATCATCATTACTTTGGCATGAAAAATATTCAAATATGCAAGCATACCACAGAGATGGCATCACCACAAGTGTTCATCCAATAGGAAATGAGCAAGTGACTAATGAATTAATGGTTTCTCTGATATATTTCTACATGGCACATTTTTTTTATGCAAGATCAGTAAAGGAGCATGTCAATATAATGTATGCAGAATCATGAGTCATCATTAGTCCTAGATATTTTGGTGCATGTTTTCAAAACAATAATAAACATCATACAGAACATGCATCAAAATGATGATAGAAAAAGTAATACTATAGCTCACAGGCTCTCAATGAATTCAAAACATTGAGGATCCAAGGTATATGTTGTAAGATGAACAATAACAAATATAACCAATCATGAGCATCAATACATGTCAATGATGCTATGATAGAAAATGCATTCAAGATAATGGTGCAATTCTATAGCTCACTGGTTTGTCCTAACAACATAGCACATAGGCAGGAACATACAAGCTATTCCACATCAATGTTGAACACACACAACATTCACAGCCAAGAAATGGAAGCCAACATTGGTGCCCAAAGTTCATGGGCTATGCAAAGACATAGTCAAGATGCATATAGAGGTGCCATAATCAAATTAATGACAAATAAAATAGCATGTTTGTGTCCCAATATATCCAGCAAGATACAATAGCAATGACACCAATGGAAGCATCCTCTGTAGCTAGCTCACGGGCTATGCATGATAAAAAATAGTGACCCAAGCAAAAAAATGCAATGCCATTCACAGGCTAGCATATACAATGAGAAGTGAAGCATGATAGTTCACAAGGCACGAGTTCAATAAAGTCACAAGGTGCGGGTTATATACATCCAAAAAGTAGCACTAAAAGGAAGGCTCGCGAGCCTTAAGAATTCCCAATCATAGGAGCATCCAAGTGGCATGGCAGGGATGCACAAGCAAAGTCCAAGCAATAAATGACAATGTGCCACAAACATTCAATACCACAGAGCTTTCAAGGGGATACTTGGCAAATCAAACAACAATGTTTTTTCTTGCAGTTCTTTCAAATAAATAGTGCCATCGAACCAACATACTAGCAATGTCAACAAGCATGGTGATTCAATTGATGCCCAAGGAAGGCTCATAGGTTGTCAAAGCTTTACACAATGCCCTAGAATTATACCAAACATAACATATGAACAATGCAGTGCTCAAACATATCTCACAGGCCCTCAATGAAGCTTTAGACAGTGACCAACAGCATGAAGGCATGAATGCATTCATGCCAGAAGCCATAGCAATACACGATGCCATGCAATAACAACAAATTAGAAAGTGAAAATCTCATGGGATGGCACAAACAGTGAGCGTCTGTATACAAATTGTGGCACCATGGATATAAAATAAGAAAGATCTTTCACGGGCTATCAAGAATGTAGGCTCCTCGTAATGTTAAACTGTAGCAGGAATAGGCTCGAGGGCTGTCATTGGTATTAACAACATTCAAGATAAATACACAATGCCCTAGTTTCCATGGGCTATTGATTGTATATTAATACAATAGTAAAGATCAGGGGCATGGTCAACATACATATAACATAATGCCACAAATGGAAAATATAGTATGAAGCCCTAGCTCATAGTTACAGGGCCCTCATGAGCAGGGACATGGCATATAAGAATGAATAAAGTGGATGCAAGCATCGATAATTTAAATCCCTAACTGTGGATCATCGAGCTTCCTCATAGCAAGTAATTTCAACATGATGGTGATCAGTATTCAACATAAATGCAAAGAATTCAACAAGCACAGTGCCATCAATAGTAAACTAGTGAAGAAACGGTGCCCTAGCTCATGACTATCACAAATCACATGAGCCGATCAAGTGCACAGTGCCCAAATAAATGCATAAAGGAATCAAAAGCATTTACAATGATGCAAAATCATGGCTCACAAAACTATGAACACACTAGCATGATCAATTAAAAAGAAATGCCACAAAGAAGCAATGCCCTCTATCTACCAGAAGAAATGTAGATAACAGTGAAACAATATCAAATATAGGGCACGTATACAGCAAGAATCAATAGATACAGAGATAGCAACATTAAGATCAAATGCAGAGTAAAAGGGCCGAATACAATGTTTACCTTCTACAATGACACCATGAATAGAAAGATCTAGCTATTTCCAAAAATTCAAGTTCCAGTCCAGAGCTGAGGTTCCAGTGAGAAAGGAAACTTGCCAATTGCCAAATGGAGAAGCCCGAATGCCAATGGTTTCTTTTGTGAAGAAGGGTTTTGATGAAAATGGCTATTTAATTATTTTCTCCCCTTTTGTAGGGTCGAGATTTTTAGTCATTTTATTTGTTGCTATGTATCCAAAATTAAGCATGGTGAGGTTTTTTATCAGTTATTTTGAATTCATTAGGTTTGGTTTTAGATATCCTAGGGTATATGCTATGTGTAGATGGATTTAATCTATGAATGTAATAAGTCATCAAATGTGCTTTTCCCTTAATTGGGTTGAGAGTCATTTGTTTGACTTAGGACAAAAGTTAAATCCATGTTTAATTATTAGCATAGGGTTAAGGATTTTAATGTAAAAGTCATGGATTATCATTTATTGTAATTCTGACAATGGCATTTTTATAAGCCACTATCATAATTCTATTTTTTGCACATGACTTAGTGGGTAGAATGGTCTTCCTTGACTATCTATTTTTAGGGACCCCACTTTTTCTGCCCCCCTAGAAACCCAAGAATCTAGCATTCGAGTTATGATACGGCCTCATGGGTCTATTATTGATCTTTTTCTATTCTTAGGAGGTGGTGGAGTTTGAATGTAGATTCCTAGGATTTTAGATATATACCTCTCACTTTTGGTGATAGAGGTTAGCTCTTCATTGTTTTCTCTTTGATATGAGTGTTCTAGCTCTGAGAGACACAATTGTACTTAGTTTCTTTTTAGCAATAAAAATTGATCCTTCTTGTTTCCCTATAATTTCAGATTTGTTCTTTGAATCACATGTAGGACTACTGTGATGTCCTTGTATCCTTAGTCTACGTGTTGATCCAAGTGGCTTTTCAGGAATTCATTTCATCTCAATAGTGTAATTTATGTGTGATTGAAAAGATTAGAATTGTGGAGATTTCTCCCTTCTCTGTATTTCAAGTACCTTGTTTTATAAAGAGTTTAAGGAAGCAGAATCAAGCAGTGAGTCAAGTTTTGTTTTTCTTTTGGAGTAAACTTATTTCAGTTGTGGATCTTCTTTCAAATTCAGTGGATCACCTTTGTTTTCATTCAGTTTTAGTTGTTTATTTTATGCACTCTCTCCCTTTCCTCCTAAAAATTTAGTTAGTTTTCAATTGATCCAAAGGGAAGTCCGCCCTTAATCCGAAGGTCTATTCTCGGATAGGTCACCCACAGCCTGAGAATAGTCCCATGTTTCACAGGATTATTGGGTTTTAACACTTTGCAAATTGGGTGCAATCCTTAGTGACAACATAAACATTAATTAAATAATAAATATTTAATTAATTTATCAAACCAATTTTAAGTGTATACAAGTACCTTCAATGTCACTCAACATGATCTGCCAATCTTCTTCAGTGAAATATTCTCCTTCCATCTTTTAAAACTTCTAAGATATTTCTCAAGTGGTTAAGCTCTATCTATAAGGGACCAAGCTCTAATACCAATTGTTGAACAGGTTGAATAACTAGGGAAAGCGGGGTGAATCAGATATTCCCACACATGTTATAAAACTTTTGTATATCGATAAAATCACTAATAAAAATATTGACAACTTTAGATTTATTGGTTAATCACATCAGAAATTAACATCAATGTAATCATTAAGAACATAGAAATATCGACACAAAGAGAACTAATATTTACATGGAAACCCAAATTGGGAAAACCCACAGAGAAGCTATTTCTCATGAAATATGAAAAAACTATTAAGGTGACACTGGTATGGTGATTTTTACAAAGGCTCACTGGTATTCTAACACATATTACACATTCCCATAGCTATTTTTTTTCTACCATCCATGTTTTTAGTTTTCCCCTCGACGTGTCAAAATAATCCTATTGGCATTTTGTTGCACACATTATAAATATACAATTGCTAGTCACTAGAAAATTTTTACTCTATCTTGCATTAATACATAAAGACACTTTTCTTTCTAAGAAAGAAATTTTAATCAATTCAACATATTCAATTATGTCTTTACAATTTATATAAGTACTTTATTCATCAACGTACTATAACCAATAATCTTTCTCAAACCAATATAGTAATATACCTGAAATTTACTTTAATTACCTTTCAAGATCACAAAACCCAATCTTGAAATAGTGAAATGACTCTTCTTTCCACATTTTCCTACATGGTAAGTACAACATATCACATGGTAACACACAAGTATATCCTTATTTCATTGATTTTTAAATTAAGAAACAAAATAATTAACTTTTTCTTAAAATGGTACTTAATATTTAAAATTTTACTTGTAAGAAACATTTATCCCTACAACTATTTTCATAACATAATAAGAAACCATTATACTAAAGATATAAAACTTTATGCATTAATCAAGGTGTAATGAACTCTATATTTCAAAACACAACATAGCCCGATAACAAATCACAATACGTAGGAGTGGAATACCACATACAAGTAAAGTTTTCCTTTTTATTTCCTTGGTGAGGAATACACATCACAACATAGGACCAACCTTCGAAAAACACCAAAGAGAAGCTAGATTAGCCTTAAAGTTCATAAATTACAGAAATTAAATTATCAATTTCAACAATAAATAAGAAAAATGACCAATGAGTCACAACAATAAATAAAATATAAAATGAATCTCACGAGAGGTGGCTAAACAATCACAAACAAAGATAACTGAATCGCTAGCCCACACAGTCAAAGATAAAAATTATCATAAAATGGCACATGACATCACTATGTGACTAGGAGCTAACCATCTGATGAGGAAGAGGAACTATTTGTCCATATACATAAATAATTGGTTTGCACAACACTTAGGATATAAAGAGGCCATTACAAATAATTCACCAGAAGGAGTATAAACCAATGAAGAAATACTTAATTCATTTCTATATATTAAATAATACCTAGAGAGATAACATAGTCATCCCAATATCCTATACATTAAACGTTACATATATTTTTATCTCAAGATAAAATCAAATTTTATATTTTCTACTAATCATTAATGTGTACACATACCACCATATCTTTGATTATACGTAAATAAGAAGACATAAAGAAAACAACATTAAGCATGAAATTAATATAGAACCAATAGAGAAAGTTTCAGGAAGATACCTCCACTATTTTCTACAACCATATAAAATAGTGTTAGCCACACTAAGGAAAATAATAATAATAAGAGAGTACCAACGAAACACCTAATGGGTGCATCAAGTTCCCAATGTAGAAACTTGGCTCTGATATCAGATGTAACGCTTCACCACGGAACCCAAGAGGGAAACATAATTTTACTAAAGAACATGGCACAATTTTTTTTATTTTACAACATTAACAATTACAATATCATAATGATGTGACATAATATCAACTAACATGCATAGGTTTTAATCATCTAATCATTACACCATGTCCTCTTAAGTTCTTCGATGTCGCTACTAAACAAAGCATGAAAATATAATCAATCAAACTATAAAACCAAAAATCAGATTAATAATGCTAATTCCTGACATGTACTAAGACATTACATGATAATCAATTATATAATAATCTATCTAACTCTAAATGTTACAACTTCATAAATCATCAATACATGTTTACATTAAAGTCATTTACATGGTTTCACTTTTACAACACCAGAATCCATAGTAAATCATACAAGATACAATAATGATAATCCATCATGAAACTAAAGTGAGGGCATAATTTAGACACTAAATCCATCTAGTAAGTTCATGAACAAAGCCACAAACCTCGATGAAAAAATAATTTTCCACCCAACCATGTAGAACCTTGAAGCCCCCTCCCCCAAGCTAGGAGATAAAACAAGGCCCCACACCATGCAAGAAATCCCAACAAATAACCTCATATGAAACCACAAAAACCAAACATGACATGGCATATACCATAACACAAAGATACATAATGTGATACCATAAGACACCACACTATACTAGAGGTGGACCACAAGGCTAACTAAGGGAATCTTAAGACACATACAGGAAAATATAATCACATAGCTCCCACTCTCGAGTTACCCTAGAAATATCTCTGGACCCTGGCCCCTAGTGGAACTCATGTGTAACCGACAACCTTTCATGATTACAAGAAAGTCAATTTTCTATATCAACACCCCACGGATGGTTAGGCATTCTCCAACCCATCAATGGTCCACACAAGATCTATTATGGAAATGGGTGAGGTATCTTATGTATCTTGATTAATGTGTAACCCAACCTAATTCATTGTATTATGTCATCACTTGATTAAAACTCCACAATTGTTTACCTTGGACTAACCACTTTGGGTCTAGGCCCCCATTGTGATCCACTCTCCTAATAATACTCCTAGAAAACCCTCTCATATGCTCCAAACCAAAAACTAAAAGAGAATAATAAGTCAAATAAAGAATTCTCAAAATTTCATCATAACTCCATCCTCTATATGTGCATCCATCCAAAATCATATAAGTATGCATTCCAATGAGAAACCCATAGGAAACTCTCTAGGATTCTAAAACATAAGATTCCCAAAATCTATATATGGAATAACTAATGCATCTACCTCTCTTTGGATCCATTTAATCAAATTGGATGCATAAGACCTCCTTGATCCATCAAATGCATATTTAGGCTCCAAGAATACCAATAAACCATAATACAATAAAATATGGTCACCAAGTATCATGGTAGATTAAGAGAACCACACTCATCAACAAATAAATATTAAACTAATTCCAACAAAAATGTGCTAATAAACATAACCAGGATCCCCATGCGACCTCAATTACACAATTAGACCTAAAACAAACATCTAGCAATAGAGATCCACATGAAAACATCAAACTGATCTATTAGAAATCAATGACCATGAGAACATTACTTTAATAATCATAAAAAACCCAAAGCCTCTTGTATACATAAGGGAACAGGAATATTCTTACTGGACAGAGATATTCTTGCATCTCTGTACTGTTTTCATAAATTGGCAACAGGAATTCAAACAAGGTATAAATTAAAAGAAAAGAACACCAAAATCTTAAGATGTCATGATGCTCATGCATTATAAAGTAAATGTATTTTTAAGTCATCTTTAGTATAAATATTAAAATTAAGGTAAGTGATTTTAGTAATATAAGTTTATATGATGTTCTCTTTTCTTATATTATAAAATAATATATAATCTTAAAAATCAATGTATTATTTTTAATTTATAAGAGTTTTTTTATAGATTTTTTTTATAAGAGTTGTTTTTAATTTCTATATAATTTTATTTGGCATAAATTAAATTATTTTAAAATATACTATTTGATATAGTTTATTATTACACATTAATTACAATGGGAAATTCTTTTAAAATATATCATGACAATTGTAATCAATTATAGAGCATTGAACCAATAAAAATTATTATTTCCTCTTATCTAAGAACAATAATAAAACTATAAATTATAAACCATGTTTTTATTAATGTGCTAGTATGTTGTAGCAATTGATTTTCTTCCATGGCTTTTAGAATAATATTGCATAAAAATTAAAATAAGAAAGAAAAAATATTTAAAAAGTAGACTTCTACTTCTAAATGGAATTTAAATAACATTTAAATATTATGAGATTAGAAAAAACATGGAATCATTATACATGAATACGCATCTTGATCCAAGAGGTTGTCCTAGTATGGGCAGGCACTGAGAAAAAGATAACCTTGGGATCTATCCCATCACAAAAAAGTGAGACCCTATTATATCTATTAATGTGTCAAAGGATTTCTCAGATGACAATGGAATATATTATATTTTTAAATTATAAAAAATTAAAAGGTAAATAAAATAATTTTAAAAATATTATTGAATCTATTTCGATAGTTGGACTTATGATATTTATATTAATAGTATAACAACATGTGATAATTATTATTCATTCAACACCCCCTATTCTGATCCCCTATCTTCATTCATAGGTGATGCTTTCTCTATCTTGGCTTCTCTAGTCACTACAAAGAAGTTGGGCAATATAAAGAATATAGATGCACACTACTAAACTTCTTTCTTGTTATGCAAATTCTTAGAATTTATATTTTCAATATAAATTTTCCATTCTTTTAAATTTTAACTTATTTATTTACTTTCTAAATATTTTTAATGTTTCATTTTCATTATTTATTGTATCATCGGAAAATAGAAGCACTTCCATTTAGGATAGTTTATCCCTCTGAGTAAGTGGTTTGGGGTCATGTCAAATGCCTTGAATGGGTCTTTGACTTGGATCTAGCTTTTCCCCCCTATTCTGCTTCTCTTTCCACCTTTTTCCAAACCTGTTTCTGGCACCTGATCCTGAGAATTTGAGGTTCTTAACCTCGGGGTCAAGGTCGACCTTCTAGGTCAAGTTTGACCTCGACCCTGACCTAGGTTAAGGTTGACCTCAACCCTGACCTAGGTTAGAGTTGACCTCAACCCTGACCTTGGGTCCAGATTTCAAGTTCTGGAAGTTTCTAGATGTCAGGTTTCGGAAAGTTTATTTTCTTGCCTTCAAGTCGGCTATTTCGAGCTTCGAAATGGTAAAATCATAAATGATATCTAAATTAGGTCCACTTCCAAGAGTAAAGGCTTAAAATTGGAATTTAATTCTCCTAAGTAGGCCTCTCTAGAAGTTTGTGCCTAACTTGTATAAAAGGAAGCCTTCCTCTCTCATTTCAATTCATCTCTTCATAATCTCTCAAGCACTCAAGCAAGCGAAATCAAGAAAGCAAGAAGGAGAAAGAAAGAATTCAATCATTCATTCATCTTCAAGCATTCAAATATTCAAGATCCAATTCATCAAGGAGATCCATTTGTAGCCATTGAAGGATTCAATCTCTATGGAAGCCCTTTGTTGAAGATTTCTTCATCCATTTCCATTCAAGCTTCTTCCTATTCCAAGATCCATTCAAGATTGGTGTTAAAGATATAATGCAATTGATTTGAGGCATCCTACATACAATTCTATATTTATTTGGAGCATACATACTTGTGGATTCAAGGATTTGAATCCTCCATAAGGGTTCCAATATAAGCAAGGTGAATTGTTCCATTTACTTTGTTTATTGCTGCAATTTCAATTACATTTGAAGTTTAATTCAAAAACTGGGGTTTGACCAAGGCAAACCCCTCATCCAACAAATAAAACCCTTTTTCTTGTAGGCATAGCTGCGAGACAACGAATCACAGATCAGATCTGAGTACCCTTTTCAACAAACTTTCAAGATCCGCGAACAGAATTTCCATCAGAACAATGTAGGTCAAGGTCAACATAAAGGGGTAAGATTGTGCCCCAGGGTAAGATCTTAGCCCTGTGTTGGGTTAAGGTTTACCTTACTCAGAAAATAAGAAGGTTTCTAGGTTTTCTATGCCTCTATGTTTCCAGGCCAGATCTGGTTGTAGAATTTCCTGAAATTGAGTACAAACACCAAAAAAGAGCATTTTCTAGTTCTATCATATTTTGAGGTTACTATTGGTCTTCAATTCAATTAATATTTTAATACTTCTTTCCACAATGGAATCTAAGGTTTTCTCCTTCCTCCATATTCTCCATCGATTGATTCATTTATGCATTAATCATCTTTTTGTGGTTAATCAATTTGGATCTTTCCTTTATGAATTTGGGTTAAGAAGAAGATCTTATCTTCCCCAATCCCATATATCATACAATTACACCTTGATCTCTCCATTTAAACATCATCCTTTTATATATATTACATTTTGGTAAACCTGCGATAGACAACTCTTTCTTTTATGGTGTTAGATCTTGCATGTATTAGCCTCATTTTATGTGTTTGCATTTACATTTCATATAAAGAAAAAATACAAAAACATTTATTTGTTCATATTTTGTGTTTTCCTAGTTTAGTTCATTTGTATTGCATTGGTATATGAGATTTACTACCTCTAGTCCTACTTATAATATTTCGGTTAGAAGAAGTCATAGACTTATGGGTGCCTTTGATCATGAGTCTTCCTCTCCTTTCCTTAGGATCCCAAATGACAATTTGATTATTCATGATTCTAATCCTACTATGGATCATAACTCTTCTCACTCATCTCATAATGAGGATGATGCTTTAAGAGTTCCTCCTGAATAAGTCCAAAAACTTTCAACTGAACTTGATAAAATAAGAAATTGGCTTATTCAAGAAAACCATAATCAAGATTCTATTCAATTTATAGAGGCTCTTAAGAAAGTCCTTTGTGATAGTGATCAAGGTGTTAATTGTGTACTAGAAAAAGTACCTTCATAGGGTTAGTATTGAAAATAATTGAATAAAATAACTAAATAACCACAAAAGAAGAGCTATTTTAACAAATGAAAGTAATTAAGCACTCTATGTATCTCTAGCTAGGGATGTTAATGGTTAAGCCCTCATCAAGCCTCCATTAATTACAGTCCTAGAATGAGAATAAATGATAAACCAAGCTAAAATATTCAATTCCAAATTGAAATGCTAATTAACTTCTATATTTTCCTTTCTATCTCAAAAACTCAAGAGGTTAGATGCAATTCTCAAATTTGTGGATGAATTATGAGTGATTTATGCCTTTCTTATATAGGATTTGGCAAGGGTAGGGGGTGTAGTAGAGTTGATCATGATTAGACTTGAGTTGAGTCTTTGGTTCCACCCTTTGAAGATAATTTAAATATTGTGTCCTCAAAGCTTGGGACAAGAAGACAAGATGAGTGGACAAGATGCTCTTTTAGAATGAGTGATTGAGATTGAATTTTAGCTTGATCTATGTGAGCTCTTTCCTTAAATCCTATTGGTTGAGGCTTTTTCCTCCTATGTGATGTTGAGAGAAAATAGGACTTAATTAATTGAATTTAATTAATTTTTTTAGCCATGTGCACCCCTTGAATGGGTTGATTTGATTTAATTCGAACTATACAATTAATTGAATTAATTGCACATTGATTTAATTTATCATGATTTGATAGGTTTTAATTGATCTTTATGGCTTTGATTTTTAATTAAATTGAATTGAAGCTTGATTTTAATTTTGATTAGCTAAATTCTTATTTGGATTCAATTGCTTTGATTTTTCTTGATTAATCACATGAATGATCTTGTCCAATTTTCGGTGATTACAAATGCCCCTCTTTGAGTTGACATGTGAAGTGTGTCAATTCAAAGAATGTTCTGATCCAACTTGATAAAAGGTCTTGATTCTATCGATGGTCGGTCATGATGTTCGATATGAGATGCAGATTATGATGCTATGATTGATGCAGTTTTGATTGATTTGATATTTTTGATGTCTTGATGGTCGATTTGATGATAGATCTCTAATGTGATACCTAATTTGATTTGATTCAATGTTTGATGCCCCTTTCAATTGATTAGCAAAAAAATTTCTAATAAAAGATTGTGCTCTAATTTCATGGTCATTCTCCTAATTTGATGACCTTTTTGATAATTCAAGTGTATTCCCCCTTGTGTAATGAATCGAAATGATTTTGGATGATTTGGTTGAGAATGGGAAATTTTGATTTGTTTCCCAATATAGAAATTTTGAAATGCCCCGATCATGAGAGGATTTGATGAGAAAAGATTTGATTGATAAGATGTTGATGCTCCAGATAAGTTGATGATGGTTTGGTATCATTTGATATCAATTAGAATCACTTGGTTGATCTTGATGTCAATCTAATAGGATAAGTTGATGGGTTGATATTTTGCTCTCAAGATCTAGAGAGACAAAACAATGTGTTTCCTTCCTCATGAGCTAGAGTTAGGAGATTTGATGCACTCAAGATGAGAAAATGGATAATAGGATAACTTGATTGATGTTAGATGATCAATTGGATGATTTGACTGATTGATACTTGATTATCATATGCTTAGCTAGATGTTTTGATGATACGAGGTTGATTGGATGTTCTCATGATGGAAAATAGGGATTGATAGAAGAGAAGGTGATGAACAGGATTAGGTTTCCCCTATTTGATTAGCATGATTGATTATTGATGATGTCCTTGATGAAGCATGAATCATTTTGATGGATCATGATTTTCATGTAATTGTATCTTGATGATGTTGATTTACCTTTGATGATCAAATTGAGCATGATTTTTGATGGTGGATACTTCAAGTATTGATGATGTTTCAATCAGGACTTTGATTATACATTGATGGACATTTGATGATGTAGATCTCAAGAAATTTGATGGTGTACCATTGATGATATCATTGATCATTTGATGTATCTTGATTTGACCTTTTGATGACGATAACTCTACCCCCTTTTTGTTTCTCTTTTTCAAATCTATTTTCAAGCTAAGAAAGGAAAATACCTTAAATGCATTTATTCTAGTATGTATGCAGCTAACTGTCACTGGTCAGAATTAGGAGCTTATTTTCATCATCAAGCTTTCTAGAACATGAAACTTGTACAACCCTCACTGGTTCAACCATGATGATATGAATACCTCTTTCCTCAGATTTTAACAATTTCAAGTACACAAACAAAGAATTGATCCCTTTCATATACAAATGTCCTCGATGATTCTTTGATGATCATGTCATTAGACTAACTTACATACTCCTATGAATCAACCTGACAAGAACTCAAGAAGAAATCAAGAAAATATCATGTCTTCATCATCACTCATCTAGTCAACCACCATCAATTTTCTATAAGACATGATTTCACCAATCAAGTAATCACTTTGAACATTTTTGCTTTTGTTTGTAGATCTATATTTCAAAAATTTCATCCACTTTGATCCTTAGTTATGTTTAAGCCTTTTAGATTTTGATCTGATTTTTTGTTTGAAGATTTAATGTGTCAAATGTTGTTGTTTAGATCAAGTGTTTGGATGTTTGAAATGTGATATTGATCAATAAATTCAAGTGTAGCAATTTTTTGATTTTGATGCGATGATTTGGAGCCATCTGATATTTGCTTTATAAAAGCTCATTAATTTTGGATTGGTGCCCCCCAGTTTGATTCAATAATGATAATGCTTTGTTGGGCAATGCAACTTTTTGAGAATTTATTTAAGATTTTACAATTTTTTTTATTTTTAAAAGATTTTTGACTTATTTGGATTTTAGATATTTTGTATTTTTTGTATTTTTAGAGATTACTAGTTCTCAAACAAGATCACATTGAATTTCCCTGAATGTTTAGCAAGGTATAGGACATGAAAGATGGATTTGCAACCTGATGATTTAGTAATGAATACGCAATGATGGATGAAGCAAGTGTGCTACCCATAGGACCAACTCCTCAAGATTATCCAACCTAGGGAAAAATAATATCTCAATATAGGCCAATGATGTGGTGTTGGATAGCATATGGAATAATGACCTGGTATCATGACAATGGTCCAAAGGAGTGGACATATCAAGAGACTTTTTCTAACATTTTTTTTCATTTCTTTTATTTTTCATTTGGATCAAGATTAAGGGATCAATGTGGATAGGATCACACAATCATGATAAAGGGGTGGTGAAGACTATGATTGAATGGTTTGGGATTATGGGAAGGCTTCTTAGGAATAATGAAGGTAGCTTTAGGATAAGTAAGATCATGATAAGGTAGCATGAATGCAACAAGTGAATAGGCTGATGGATAGGATAACTCATGTCAAGATACTTAATGCTCATGAATATGTTCAACCTTGTCAAGATCAAAGGTGAAAGATAGAATACAGATGCAAGTGAGATCAATGGTAGAGAGATGGAGGATATGATGGATGAAACTTGCCCCCAAGTGTCGAGTGCAAGAGAGAGGAATTACGCATGACACTTTTTTGCCAAGTTTTCATCATGGTACTTGTCCAAGATGCCACAAGAAGTGGTTTTCACCATAGGACGAATTTATTTTCTTTTCTATTCTTTTTTTTTTCCTTCAAATTTTTTTTTTCATTTTTTTTCAATTTTTTGTTGGATGGACTCAAGCCTCATGCTCTTTGGATATGCCTTGAAAAGGTATGATATGATGGGCTAAGACTGCTGAAAGGTATGCTCAAAGATGTTGATATGGTGATGGAAACGTGATATGGTGGATAAGGTAGAGGGTGGCTAAAGATTTATGCAATGGATTAGATAATGGAAATGGAAGGATAATGAATGAGAGGATAATAAGTCTTTCAATGGGTGGGTGTAAAAAGGGGATGGAAGAATAATGAATAGGAGGATAAGAAGTATTATCAAGATCAACATTGATACACACCTTAAAGGGTAGTGGAATAATGGAGGAAAAATGGGTGAAATATCTTGGGATTTTGATGTAAGAGAGGATATGGATCTTGGGACACAAGGAACCAAAATGGATGGATAAGATGGAATGTGTTTGGGAAAATGTGAAGTGGAAGCCTTTGGAAGCTTAAATGTCAACTTTAATTTCTCTTTTGTGTGTAAGTCCTTCAAAAGTGACTTGGGAATCCACACTTTCTTTGATTTTTCTTTCCTTTTGGATGCTTTAGAGTGCATTTCTTTGATGAGGGATTTAGGAACCCACCATTTCTTTGATTTTTCTTTTTGCTTGATGGACCTTTGTGATCTCTTGAATATTTCTTTTTTCTTTTCATTCACATTTCGAGTAGATGGGACATGATGCTCTTCATACATAAGTGGATTCTTGGTTTTCTAATTTTTATGTTCCACATTTAAATTTCTTCCAAAGGACTTGGGATTGGTGGATGAATAAGGTTGATATGGCTGGTTCATATGGATGGTCCTTTGTGATAGTGATCAAGGTGTTAATCTCTTGCATGGTATTACTCATCTTGTGCATTTAAATGTTATACATTTACCTCAAGAAGCTCAAGAACTAGGATTCACTCCTCATGTCACTAGTGTGGAACCTTCTTCTATTCCTTTACCTAGCATTCCTACTTATACTCCTCCTTCAGTGACTACAAAAATTCCCCCTCTTCCTATGAGTGTTCCTCATGTGACCCTCCCTACTTCACAACCTTCTTATCATAATATTCCTTTTACTTATTCCAATCCTCTTCCAAGTGTGGTTCCAAGTTTTTCTCCAGTTGTGTCTTCCATTCCTATCGCTTCATACACTTTACCTAGTGTTTCTAATGTGTCTATGCCTCCTATTTCATCTTGTGTGTGTGAATTTTGTACCTAGCTGGAGACACAACACTTCAGTAAAATATTAGAGGTTAGAAAATTAATAAATCTACAATATAAATTAAATAAGCTAACCAGGTGATTTAATGCCTTCTAGTAGGTGCGAGTATAGGGTAACTGCACAAAGATGAGGGACCAAAAAGGGGGTATAAGATGCCACTTTTTTCCTGAAATCAACAAACTCTAAACTTCAACAAGAAATTGAAGATAGTTAGACTCAAAATTTTGAGATGCGACAAAAACAAGAGTTGTAATACTTTGAATCTAGTTCCTAAACTACTAACTTATTTTGAAAATGGTGCAGATTAAGGCACTCAAAAAGGGGGAGCACAAAAGTGGTCCTCTTTTTTGTCCAAAAACATAACATAGCGTCTGGTGTGCTCCCCCTAAAATGTTCACTTTTTTTTGAATTTTTTAAATCGCTCTAGTGAAAAGTTAGCTAACACCACGTAGTTTATCTCAAATTTTTTTGGTAATTTTTTGATGAATGTATAATTTTTTATGAATTTACGAAGTGCACACATCCTGAAAACATGAAATTTCTATGTGCTCCCCCTAGAAATCATTTAAAACTAATTGAAAATCAAGTTTTATTTTTTTTAAAGTGTGTAGAATGGAGTCTAGTTTCTAAAAATGTAACTTATTACAAAATTCAATGAACAAGCCAAAATCTATGCCCAAAGTACTGCATGTTGGTTTTTTACAAAAAATAGACATACACACAAAAGAAATTAGAGTTGAAAAACTTAACATAATCAGAATTCAAATTAAATTATATGCTTAGATAGCTAAAAAAGAGATCTCCAATATCACATCATTTGATTTTTACGTTCTTGAGTGAAGAGTAAACCTGACGAGGAGTACACAAAGAAAGATGTCATTTTTTTGTATGTCTGCTGGAAAACACGTCTCAGGCCTATTTCAATCATCCAAGCCTTTGGGTTGGATCTCCAAGGAAAATCCATGCCTTAGGATTGGTAAATTCAAATGCTTTACAAAGCATGCACACCATAAAGTGTGCACGCCCTACAGGGCATGTGCCCTATGTAAGATATAGATTCATATAGTGATGAGAAATAGTCAAAGTGAGAGGACGAGAGAGAGAGAGAGAGAGAGAGAGTGCTCTCTCTCTATCTCTCTCCCTTCCACATACTCTCTCTCTCTCTCCCCCTTATCACTCTCTCTCTCTCTCCCTCTCTCCCCCTTATCACTCTCTCTCTCTCTCACCTTCTCACTCAAACCTTCTTTGTCTCTCTCCCTTCTCTCCTCTCTCTCTCATCACTCACTCACCCTCTCTCTCTCACTCTCTCCCTCTCTCCCTGATACTCTCTCTCTCTCTCTCTCTCTCTCTCTCTCTCTCTCTCTCTCTCTCTCCTACTATCTCCCTTTCCCCTTCTCTATCTCTCCTTCCCCTTCTCTCCTACTATCTCCATTCTCTCTCTCTCTCTCTCTCTCTCTCTCTCTCTCTCTCTCTCTCTACATTCTCTCTCTCTCCTACTCTCTCCCTTTCCCCTACTCTATCTCTCCTTCCCCTTCTCTCTCTCTCTCTCTCTCTCTCTCTCTCTCTCTCTCTCTCTCTCTCTCTCTTGTTAATCTCTATTGAGCATTCAAGGTTGTCATTAGTATCAAAGGATATCAAACAGATCAGTCGATAACTTATATTGAGTTGGTTGGTAACTAGAAGGAAGACAGAGTAGTTGGTAAAGATTTTACACCAAGCATTACATAGTTTACCAAGCACCAGTAGACACTGACACTGACACTGATAGACAGTAAACACCGAGCATCACAGTATACACCGAGCAGTCCATACAGTGTTTATCGATGATCACAAAAAATGGCATAGTAATTAGAAATGGCACATTCTTCTATGTAGATGGTTACAACAGATCATAAAATGGTTTACCAAGATTGAGGAGCATTTATTGTAAAATATATTCATTAAATACAATGTTTATCTTATTTGTAATAGTTGATCTAGGTTAATTTTGCACCGTAGATCTTAGGGTTATGATTATTTTTGTAACCTAATTTTTGCTTAAGCGACAAAATAGAACACTATATATTCTGTATGTTCACACCACTTTATAAGGTTTGTTGAATCTATATATAAATCACAAAGCACTTGAAGTCATTGCCTAACTTCAAGTCAATCAGTTTCGACAACAGAACAGAGTACCGAGCAGATTCAGAGAAGGCTACTGAGCAGAATAGAGCAAAGATTCATCACAGTCAAGGTGATATTTTATCAGAGAATTATAAGATCTATTTTAGACAATTGAGTGTCAATTAGCAGATAATATTGCATATTAATTTCTGACAATTGTAATAGAGCTTTGGTTAAATCTCTAAACAGAGTAGACTTAATAGTCTTTTATAAATCTCTTAACCGAGTGCACACTTCAGTAGTGTTGTTGAAAGCCTATAACTAGGTAGATCTAGCTAATCTAACATGTAACTCCTAATAGGATGAGATCACCAGAAGTGATCAAAACTTGTATCCCTAACAGGCAAACCTTTTCTATCTGTAGTAGTGAAGAATTTGTGGGTGTCATCCCCACTGCAATTTTTACCTTCTAACAAGGGTTTCTGCGTTACGAAAATACTTGTGTTATGTGATTGTTATGTTGATTTCATGTTGTTTACTTTCTTAAAGTTAACTAGATGATTGATTTACGCAATTAGATACAAGTCACTTTGGTTGGTTATTACAGATTGATAATATAGATTTGAAAAGTATTACAAGTGAAAGTTTTGAAGACACTGATTCACCCCTCCCCTCTCAGTATCTATGTCTCCTAATTCCAAAAATTGGTATCAGAGCTCAGTTCTCTTGTTGAACATTTTAACCACTAAAGGGTAAAAGATCTAAGTCATGGAGAGATATAAGCTTGACAAGTCTATTGAGAATTAGAAGTTACAAATGCAGATGTTTGTGGAATAGTATAAACAAGCCAAGGAAGAACTGAAGAAATTACTGGTTGATAGGAAGAACCTTGCAATCCTACAGAGTGAAATCAGTTATCATGAAGAACCTATTGATGATATATTTGATCATGTTGGATCAATTTTTGGAAGCATCTCTGACGGATCTGAAAGTATCATCACTGATTTATCTGAAAAGAATCAGCATCTAGGTGAACAAGTAAAAGCACTTCAAATCAGTCAAGAATCCCAGATGGTAAGAATGGTGGAAATTATGAACAATGCTAGACAAGATGAACAAGATCAGAATATGGCTATTGAAGACTAAAGACTGATGACTGAACAACTTCAAGCAAAAGAAAGTGAAATACAGAGACTCACTGATCGTAACTTCCAAGTGTCAAATCAAATGATGACTGTCAATCAAGAAATGAACCAAGTAAATGGAGAATTATCAAGAAGACTTGAAGATATTGCAATACTTAGAGTAGACAATGAAAAATTAAGAAATTAATTAAAGACACAAAAGCAACATAATGAAATGATGAAGATAGCTGAGGATAGTTCCAAAAAGATTAACGATTTCCTGACTGATCATAGAAAAGTTGGAAGTAAAGCTGATATAGGCTACACCGGTGAAGGAGAATCATCAAAAAAAGCTAAAAACATCAATAACAATGAAAGTCAGAAACCTAAAGTGTTAGCATGTTATCATTGTGGAAAATTAGGACATACATCAAATGTGTGTAGAAGAAAAGCACAAGGTAAACCTCATGTCACTCCTAAGTTTAATGGATATTGTTACTATTGTGGAAAGTTTGGGCATCCTACTTATGAGTGCAGAGCTAAACAAAAAGATCTTGCTAACAATACCACTATGGAGAAAATATGCTATACTTGTAATAAGCATGGACACACTGCAAGAGAATATAAGGCAAAGATGAAACAAGTCTGGACACCTAAGGAGAAACCACAACGAAAGCCTTACCAACCTAAGATACAAGGTAACTCATATGTTTGGGATTATAATACATGGACTAACTATGTTTTATGTGGTTGGTATTGACACATTGCAACAAACTATTACAGAAAGGGTTGAATTGGACATTCAAGAAACTGGACAAGCACTGGAATGGCGTGTATGCACTGTCACAAGGTCAGTCATTTAAGAAAGAACTATAGAGACCGAGCACTAGATGAAAACCATATATTTGAAAGTGGTTATAACATTGCAGAGATCACAAGATTAAGGAACACTATGTGGAAGAAGGCATCTAGTGAGAAGGCTAAGTCAAGTAACACCGTCGGTGAAACCTCATCCACTGGATTGGGTGACATCGGTACTTCCACTTAAAGTGACAAAGGTATGTATGGGAATGACATTTCAAATGATCACATTTTGCATACAGTTCCTTATATATGATGTGAAAATACCAAATCTGCATGAATAAAGATGCACTATGGTTTATATGTTATGAGCTAACAATGTCATATAGTTGGTAAAAGAGAGATCAAGAGATGGTTACCCATCAGTAATCACTATACAAGGTTAACCAATGATAGAACAAACCGATGAGGAAATCATATGTTAACCGAGTGAAGAAAATTGTAGACATCATCGAGTTGATAGGTATTTTGTACTAAAGGTTAGGTCGAGAATTTAATGTAGGAAAGTTTGAGCGGGAATATCAAAAGGGTCTATAAATATGCATAAATATAAGTTTATTGTCACATTGCAATTTTCAAGGGTGGAAAATTTGTAGAGTAGAGTTTGAGCTGAAAACTTCTCAAAAAGATTGAAAACAACTACAGATCGAACCGATGATACTCTTCGACTGAACCAAGTAAGTTCTTTTGCAATGTAATATCTGTTACTCTTTTGCTTGCTGAAACCCTAGATTTGATTTATGGCATCGACATCATCTGCAAGCAAATTGAACATCATTGAAGAGGAAGTAGAGCTAATTGTTAGAGCTAATTTTGCGGAGGCAAAGTTTAAATCTCATTCGAAGGTTGCAGCACAAAGGGATGATATGGGCACATTTTCAAGTATGCAGATATGGTTTTGCTAACTGAAGATGTTAGGGCCTATATTCACTACAAGATTGGTGAAGTAGGTGAATTGAAACTTTTGTTTCTTACCAACAGGTTTGTGAATCAGACGGTAGAGTGAAGACTGAATATAAGAAAATTGAAGAATCGAGGTTAATGCATTTCAAACACTTCCTTCAAACATTTAGCATGGATTGGATAAGGGTAGTGCTAAGCATATTTCATGATGATAAAATGTGGTTAGATAAACCCATGGAGATTACCAAGAAGATTATCAACAAAGTTACTGGATACCCTACCACTGACAAAACCAAAGCCTTTCACAGTTCATCACGTCCTGACATAGAGAAGAACATAGGTGCACAATGGGATGGAAGGGTATTGAAGATTTCTACAATCAAGGATCCAGTGGTGAAATTCACAACTCATGTCATTGGGTATAAGTTATTTCAATCCAGCAGACTAAACAGTGTACCCTGTAGCGCCATGGACATGGCTTACAAAATTGTGATGAAAGGTCACCAGGTTGACCTAGCTAAAATTTTACTACATCAAGTTCAAGAGAATATGAAGACAATTCATTCAAAGAAATCCAACACATGTAAGTATGGATCTTTACTTGTGTGTATATTCCTCTATCTATAGAATTTGGTACCTAGTATCAGTAAAGTAACATGGCAATCAGATAAACCGATAACCGCACAGATCAAAGAAATGATGGAAAGTTTAGGAAAGAATCTGAATAAGGAATTTGATGCATATTTCAAAGAGTTTAAGAACCAAATGCATCAAAGGAGAAGAATTCTGAGGGAATTAGTTGATAAATTTGAAAATGACATAACTTTTGTAGTAAGTACAAATTTCTCTATGATCAAGGAAGTGGAACCCAGAATTAAATGGTTGGCACCGATGGGATACAAAATGAATTATGATTTCACCTTGAAATCAATCAATGCACTATTGGCATTACTGGTTGACATCACTACCACTAGGTTCGGTACACATGATGAAGCTAAGTCAAGGATAACAACCGATATAGAGATCGGTAAAATGTCTAGAAGGGTGAAGAAAATGAGAAAAGATCTCACAGCAAGATATGGTAATGTATCAGACTCACCTACAGAGTCACCAGTTAAAGAGGTAACCAAAGGTCAGTTACTGTTAGCTGACAAGCCCTATGACAGTGAAGAAACTGAGTCAGATAAGGACAAGGATACTACACTGGTTCCTCCTGCTAAAGTTGAACAAGAAAAAGGCATGAAGACAAGATCGGTCTACTGCAACCTCATCCCCTCCAAAGAAGAAGAAATAAAAGTAAGGAAAATGAGGGCAGCTACACTGACGAGGAAATATGCTAAAAGGAAGAACAAGCTTGTAGCTGAGGCAACAAAGAAAAGAAGGAGATTAATAAGAAGCAAAGAAGATGTTGAAGAAACTAATAAAGAAGATGACACCAATCAGTTCAAGGTGGTCAAACACAAGGCTGGTACAACTGATGAGATAATTGAAGATATAATTGAGAATAGAAATCTTGCATATCCAGGCATAGGAAACTTTGACACAATGTCAACTGAGGACAAGACAAAACTAGAACATGCTATCATTCAGATTATGATTAAATTCAAAAGAGTACCAATGGAGTTCGCATGTCAATTACCAAAATAACTAGATGATAGAATAAATGTACAATGGGCTACTGCACTAGAAAAAAAGAAAAGGAAAAGAGAAAGGTCATTAGTTCATACAGCCACCACTATGGGCTTTGGTGAAGTAAGTGAATACTTGACAAGATACCAAGCAAGATTTTTAGTCAAGAATCGAGCACTACAAATATTGGATGAGAATGTGGGTGACATGGATGTCACATGTGATTTGTTATCAACATCAAATTTGAAAGCTAAAGAGAAAGATGAATAGGAAGCATTCCTAAAACTGTTTAAGAAGAGACATAATTCTAAAGGTAAAGGCATTTACATTGATAATGATAAGGGAAAGCATGTACAAGACTCTAGTATATCGGTTACCGAGGTGATTGATATTACTGAACAAAAGGAAGAGGTAAGAGTATCACAAGATGCACCAGATCTAGTAGAGATCCACTTGCAAAAGAAAACCAATGAGGATGTACTCATTGAGGACATCACTAACGGTGATCCTGATGACCAAGATGATGCAGATGTGACTATTGAACCATACAAAGATGAAGCAACAAACATTATTGAAAGTGTACTCACATCTTTACTGGGTGAATTACCAGTACTTGCTGAGGTAGTTGAAATTCTTTCACAAGTACAACCTGATGCATCTCTTCCTGAGCCAAGCAAAGATACAACAAAAACACAAGTACTTACACAACCTACAGAGACAAATCAGCCTAATAATATAGAGGCATAGTCTACTGATTCAAAAGAAATCGAAGAACCAAAAGGAATAGAAGGAACAAAGAAAACTGAGGTGAACCCCTCTAACACTTCAACTGAGATTCCTACACCATCCACCGAGGAGCAAAAGAAGGAAGAAATAGTGTCAATTGGGAAGGATACTCTGAAGAGTGGAGAAATAGCTATTGTTCTTACTGAGAAGAAGTCACCTCTTGGACCGAAGAAGAAGAAGAAAGGAAAAGGGTCGGTCACCATTGATGAAGTGATAATTATTCCAGAATGTGACCTGAGAACCTTGAGCCTCGAAGATTTAATGAAGTATGGGGAGTTATGCTCTAGAAAAGTAGTAGAAGAGAAGCTAAAGAATGAGCATAAAAGAAAAGAAGTTCTAACTAATGTACGGGATATTCTCCAGCAGGTAGTACCTAAAGTGGACATTGATGAGAATACTCCTATTATAGATCAACTTGCTTTTCTTGCTGATAAGATAAATACACCTGATGTAGATGCTAATAAGAGAATTGAAGAGAGGATAGAGTCCAAAATTTAGGAAAAATTGGCAGACAGGATCAACCAAGAAGTGGCACTAAAGAAGGTGAAATTATCTGAGGTTATCATCGAGGAAAAATTAATCACTCAGATAATCTATCAATTGTTGGTAAAGTTGTGTACTTTAGACACCTTCACTGTAGAAGTCAGTGAAAAGATTAAAGGTCTAGAAGTAGAAATTCAATTGAGTACACATGCAGCTATCACAGAGCCAAATGCTTTTCTAAAGCATATTTACTGAGTATAGGAACTCTGACGACTGATAGTAGAATTAAGGAAACAAGAAGAGAAAATCATAGATCAGGTTACAGAGTTACAACAAGAACTCATTCCACACCTGAAGATTTATGAGGCACACATTGTCAAAGCTGAGCAATTAGTGGCAACACCAGAGATTTTGGTGTTAGAAAATATCTTTGACATGCATGCTCAAGTCGGTCTTGAGCATATTGCTCTCACCAACTTGAAAGAGGAGTGGGACAACCTCTTGGCCTCATTGGAGAAAACCTATCCATCCATTTTTTGATAAGATGTAAGTATACTATATATATTTTTTTTGTATTTGGCATCACTATCAAAAAGGGGGAAAACATGTATATATGCCAAATAGGTTACAAATTTTGATATGTATATTACATTCTACCGAGAAGCATGTACCGAGGGGGAGCACTTATGAAGTACTTAGAAAGTTTTTTGATGTGGATATGTATATGGCAGAGATATAAGGATTACATAGAATATTTTTTCTATATACATTTGAAGTTTTGATACTAATGCCAAAGGGGGAGATTGTTAATCTCTATTGAGCATTCAAGGTTGTCATTAGTATCAAAGGATAGCAAATAGATTAGTCGGTAATTTATATTGAGTTGGTCGGTAACTAGAAGGAAGACAGAGCAGTCAATAAAGCTTTTACACCAAGCATTACATAGTTTACCAAACACTAGCAGACACCGACACCAATAGATAGTAAACATCGAGAATCACAGTATACACCGAGCAGTCCATATAGTGTTTACCAGTGATCACAAAAAATGGCATAGTAATCAGAAATGGCACATTCTTCTATGTAGATGGTTACAACAGATCATAAAATGGTTTACCAAGATCGAGGAGAATTTATTGTAAAAGATATTTGTTAAATTCAATGTTTATCTTATTTGTAATAGTTGATCTAGGTTAATTTTGCACCGTAGATCTCAGGGTTATGATTATTTTTGTAACCTAATTTTTGCTTAAGAGGCAAAATAGAACACTATATATTTTGTATATTCACACCACTTTATAAGGGTTGTTGAATTTATATATGAATCATGAAGCACTTGAAGTCATTGCCTAACTTCAAGTCAATCAATTTGGAGAACAGAACAGAGTACCAAGCAGATTCGGAGAAGGCTACCGAGCAAAATAGAGCAAAGATCCATCATAGTCAAGGTGATATTTTATCAGAGAATTATAAGATCTGTTTCAGAAAATTGAGTGTCAATTAGTAGATAATATTGCATATTACTTTTTGACAATTGTAATAGAGCTTTGGTTAAATCTCTTACCAGAGTAGACTTAACAGTCTTTTGTAAATCTCTTAACCGAGTGCACACTTCAGTAGTGTTGTTGAAATCCTATAACTAGGTAGATCTAGTTGATTTGACATGTCACTCCTAACAGGGTGAGATCACCAGAAGTGATCAAAACTTGTAGCCCTAACAGGCAAACCTTTTCTATCTATAGTAGTGAAGAATTTGTGGGTGTCATCCCCACTGCAGTTTTTACCTTCTAACAAGGGTTTCTGTGTTACCAAAATACTTGTGTTATGTGATTGTCATGTTGATTTCATTTTGTTTACTTTCTTAAAGTTAACTATATGATTGATTTATGCAATTAGATACAAGTCACTTTGGTCGGTTATTATAGATTGATAATATAGATTTGAAAAGTATTACAAGTGAAAGTTTTGAAGACACTGATTCACCCCTCCCCTCTCAGTATCTATCTCTCCTAATTCCAACATCTCTCTCTCTCTCTCTCTACATTATCTCTCCTTCTCCTTCTCTCTCCTACTCTCTCCCTTTCCCTTTCCTCTCTCTCTCTCTCTCTCTCTCTCTCTCTCTCCTCTCTCTCTCTCTCTCTCTCTCCTCTCTCTCCTCTCTCTCTCTCTCTCTCCTCTCTCTCTCCTCTCTCTCTCTCTCTCTCTCTCTCTCTCTCTCTCTCTCTCTCTCTCTCTCCTCTCTATCTATCTATCTATCTATCTATCTCTCACCTTCTCACTCTCTCTCCCTTCTCTCCTCTCTCATCACCCTATGTAATATTTTACATTTATATTATATTTTTAAAATTGTAATCAATTCACATGTAGAAATTATCATCATGCCAAGGAAACGAGCAAAGAATTTAACACTGGAAGAGCACAAAAGAGACAAAGAGAAGAAAAGGGAAAGAATGAGACAACTTCATGAACAAAAAAAATTAAATACCATAGAAGAAGATTTTTCTTTGGATGAGGAACATGAAACATCAATACAATTGGAATTGGAATAAAAAAGACAACGAATGAGAAACTTGTGTCCAACGAGACAATTGAATTATGAAGATGTGGGGATATCATCTATGAGTTCCCAAGTTCAAGAGACATCATCATCCAATGTTTGTGGCACACCAATGTATCATGTTGAAGGCACACCATTGTCTACTTTCAAAGGTGGAGGCACACCAATGTATCATGTTGAAGGCACACCATTGTCTACTTCCGAAGGTGTAGGCACACTCTTCTATCATGTTGAAGGCACACCATTATCTACATCCCAAGGTGTAGGCACAACATCCTCTCATGTTGAAGGCACTCAAGATGGTACACAATTCACACATAATGTTTTTGATGCTCCTAGAATTATTAAATATAGAAAGCTAAAATATTTGATATGATATTGATACTAAAATTTTACAAGCAATGCCTGACAAGATTCCCAAGCATACTTGTTAAAGAAATGTTAATCATATTTGGAGATCATTTTGTGAGAATTTAAACATGACAGGAAGATGTCAACTATTTGTTGAAATGATGAGAAATCTGAAATTTAGGCCCATCATGAAGATTCTTGGGCTAAGAACGATGGACGATTCAAGTGAAAAATCTATTGTAAAGAATCTAATGACTGCATATGAGAGTGTGGGTTCTACATCACGCACGAAAGATAGTAATGTCACACGATGTGTACTTACATCAATGATAGTAAGCACTCAAATGAAGAAATCTCAACTCATTAGAAAGACAAGAAAAACATTGAAAATAAGTAGAAAGTCTCTAATGAGAGCCCTAGGAAGGCGTCAAAGAGTGGAAGATCCTAATAGCAATGAGTTATGGGAATTTTCTGATAGACTACCATGAAAGATAAAGTAGTTGTTGAAGCTTTGAATCCTTGATGAAGAATTTTGGAAGAATAATACACGGGTATCTCCTAATCAAAGAGATGTTGTAAGAAGGAGGATTGGTAGTCGAATCATGTTCCACATCCAAAACATTTTTGGATTCAACTCAGACACAATTCATTGCAAAATTTATGCATATGTATCCTCAAATTAAAATTAGTTAGAGATGTTTTGAAATGTGTAAACCTTTTTATGTGAAGATAAATCATACATGCACAACTTGTTGTTGTAAGGTACATATTGAATTTTCTAACCATTTTGAAGTTTATAGGAATATATGTGTAGATTTGCACTCTTACAATGTTTTGTAGGATTGTAACATAAATGTCCCACCTAAATCTTCAAGGGAATTAATATCTACCATTTTATGTGAAAGAGTGGATGGTCAACAATTTTACAAGCTCTCATGCTTGAATGGTACATGCGTAGATTATAGAGGTTTGCGACATTTGCCAATTTTTCAACATATGGAGAGTACACATGCAATCGGTAATGAAATAGTGGAATTTGGAAAATATAAGACTGTGACATACAATCCAAAAAATGGAAAAGAGGCTAAAATATGTGATTTAGTAATTGAAAAAATTCCAGTGTATCAGTTCATGGATATTTTTTGTAAAAAAAATATTTATGAGTATGCAAGGCATACACAGAGCGCGATGGTTGGATATGCAATTCAAGTTGTGCAAGGACACATTCCCACTTGATACCATTGTTTAAGTTGTGGACTTTGTAGAGAACTACACACTACAACCACAGAATGAGGTGCAAGCAAAGTATTACGGCTCTCAACAGGTTGCTATATTTGTTCATATAGCATTCATGCATGCACCAGACAATACAGAGGAGAATAGGAAGATATTGAGGGAGTATCATTTTTATATTAGTGATGATCGCTCACATTCTATAGAGTTTGTACATGGTTTCTTTCAACTATTTTATGGTCATTTGGAAAACAGGGGCATAAAATATCATCAACATATCATTTGGTTAGATAATTGTGCATCCCAATTCAAGAATTCTCAGATGTTTTATTGGTTGTGTAGGATGCATAAGATTACTGGAATTCAATATATGTGGAATTTCATAGAGGTTGGTCATGGAAAGGCAGAGCATGATGGCGTAGGTGCATGTATTAAAAGAGCCTTAGCACGTGAAGAATTAAAGTACAAAGAGAAAGCAACATTTTCAGATGCGGGATGTATTGTGCAGTGGTGTAACACTACAATGGGTCCAGGTAATGAAGGTGAGTCTAGGTTCATAGATTTTTTTAGTTGATGGATGAAACTAACATTGCACCATATGAGGATTGTTGTACATTCACAGGATCGAGTGAGCTACACTCTTTTAAAAGTTGTAATGCAGGTTCATGGAGTATCCATGCATGACATATGGCGTGCTTTTGTTCATCATGTGTAGATGAAGATTGGGATGGGTGTGAATCAAAGGAATGGGTTGACAAATGGTATACATGTATTTTGAGTCCACTTGCCTCCTATCATCCCCATGAATCACTACAACTAACAGAAATGGAATCATCCATTGACTTTGATCACTTATCTGATCTAGTACAACCAAGTCTATATTTTCCACATAAAAATAATCTCAAATTTAGTACTTTATGATAAATATTTAGTAAACTAATGTCCTCATTATGTTTATATCATTACAGGCCATGTTTTTGTTGTTATTACACCTGAAGACAATGAAGAAGGGACAGATTATTATTTGTGTCATTGTGTTGAGGCAAAAAAGAAATTGGATCACTCAGTTATCGATGGTGAAGAATTAGAATACCCTATAGGAGTAGTGGTTGTAACTGGTACATGGATTAGATAGTATGCTATGAAGAACCCTAGGTTGTGGTTGTTTGAGGGTTGGGAGACACACAGAAAGAGTCTTCATTATTCAAACCTCATCATTACATCAAATGTCCACTTAATCAGATATGGGGGAAGACCACAAAATAAAACTCTTTGGAAGGTTTGTGAGTCAAACCACGAGGCAATACTTGAGACAATCAAGGGTAGGGCAGACCCAATTGGTTCATTGGACTAAATGGAGATACAAAATATCATAACATGTCAAATTTATATAGCACTATAAATTGGGTCGACTGTAAATTGCTCATGCATTACCCCATATGTATAATGGGAAGTTTGTAACATTTTATGACAACCTTTCTCTTCTATTTTTTGGGGCAATACCAGAAGGTTTTCTCTGCTCAACTCTTTCCTCTGGTGCTCCGATTGAGCTGAGTTGTAAAAATATTTCTCATTATTAATAAAAAAAAAACTTTATAATAGAAATCTTATAGTTCAAAGATTTTTCACAGCATACATAGCATAATTCATATATTCTTTACATACACTAAGATCCCAGTTCAGCATTAAATTCCACACATAAACCCAAGCTAAAACCAACTTCTAAACAAGATTTCCATAAACACCACATACAAAAAACCTAAAATATTCCAACAAAACCTAACCCAGAGCAGTAGGAAACTTGGTAACAGCCTTACTTCCTTTAGAAGCAGCATGCCTAGCCATCTCTCCAGGCAAAACAAACTTGACAGCAATCTCAATTTCTCTAGAGGAAAGTGTCACGATCTTGTTATATTTCAGTAGAGAAGTAGCCTTAGGAGTAATCTTATCAAAAATATCAATCATGAAGCTCTCCATGATATCCATGGCAGCACTGGATATTCCCTTGGAGGGATACACTTGTTTTCAACTCCTTGTATATTAACCTTTTGTAACTTCCTACACTTCTCTTCTTCTTCTTTTTCTTATTCTCTTCCTTTTGAACATCACTTTCTTTGATTTTCTCAGCTTTGGAGAATCCTTTACTTCATTCTCTCCTTTCATACCATCTACTTTAAGACCCAAAACCCCCTAGAAACTAGGGCTTGCCCAATGTCTCATCTCCTAGCACCATAGAAATTGAACCAAAGTTTATTCACCATCATTTGACCATCCTATGATGGATTCATGCATAAAATACCCCCCTCCAATGGCTAGAAAATCTAATGATGTACCCTTGCACCAATTTCATGACCCTTATGCACCCTTCAAACTCATCAAACTCCTTCAATCCTTGAAATATTTCATGACCCTTATGCACCCTTCAAATTAATGTCTGCTCTGGGAGGAAGATTACAATTTCCATATTTCCACAAGCCTTGAAATATTTTCATCATTATCGCTCTCCGCCTCCATTCTCTCAATTTAGTTTTCTCCCTCTCTACTGAACTCAACTTAGCCATCCTTACCTACTCTTTAACAAAGATTCTCCAAAATTTGTATACAAAGGCATCCTACAAGAAAAAATAAAAAGTTTCCCAGAGAATATCCTATAGCTTTTGACCAATTGAGGAAGCAAAAATAAGTGAATAAGCAATTGGCTACTAGCCATAGAGAAATTACAAGACTTTGAAAAAAAAAATTCTTTCTTGATGCTGAACTCATTTGATGTGGTTGTATATGATATGTACATTATACTTTACAAAGTGTTTTATGATTATCTAATTTCAACTTATTATATGATGCAGCCGAGTGTCGACACAGTCATTATATATGGTATGTTTTACTATTTTTTTTTGAGAACTAATGCTTCTAGTGAAACCAAATTTATTTTTATAAAGATGAGATGCTAGTGAATGACTTATTGCTAATACTACTCTTCCACCAAATCCATATTTCAACCCTTTTGTGGATCTACAGGCTCAATCACAAGCCCACAGGATTGGCCAAGAGAAAACTATAATTGGATATCAACTGATTACAAAATGTTCATTTGAGGAGAAAATATTACAACGATCAAGAAGAAAATTGGCTATGGAAAATCTAGTTATGAATTATATTAAGAATGAAACTATTAAGGAATTGCATGATATTAGTCAACGGTGCAAGGAATATTCTTGATGAACATGGGATTATAGCTACATCTATTCAATATACAAAGGAAGATATAGAAAATCTTCTTAATAGAGATATTAATGTGAGAGAAAAGGACATTTCAGAAGAAAATGGTTATCTTGGTGCCATCCAAGGTATGCCAATTACTTAGGATGAAGAGACAAAGCCTATAGTTAATGGGAAAGAGTGGGAAGAGCTTCTTAGACCCATGATAGAAGTTACAGATAAGGAGGAAGAGCTAGGAAGGGGATAGTGGTGAAGGAAAGAAGTAAGATATGTGTGTGAGCCTATGTCAGATGATGATGATGAGTACTCACCATCTGCTAGTAACTTAAGTAGTGACATAAGCTCTTCAGTGCACATGTACACTGACACAAAAAATTCAGATAGAGAAGTAACAAGTGTTGTGGAATTATCCATAGAGCAATGTGAAATGAAGCCTCAAATTGGTTCATTAGCAGGCAAAGAATTTGGTCATGCACTTCATTCTAGCACCACAAATACTTCTATTAGAAATGCCTATTCGTCAATGGCCTTGCATTTACGGGCCTTGGGCATTATCCTTGAAATTTAAGTTCATTGTCACCTTTGGCAAGGCAGTCTCACTCCTCATTTTACAACAAAGGGCAGCCATCTATGGTCCAAGGTTTTAATTCAGTTGACAAGTGGAGAGCTTCTCAAAGTACTGATCTCTTTCGTAGAGAAGTTCCTATTTCATCTCAAGGTTCTTGTTTAGGTGACCAACACCTTCGAGGTCCACAAATAGACCCGTTAATTTCCCAAATTGGTTTGTTAGCAGGAAAAGAATTTGGTCATGCACTTCATTCTAGCACCACAAATATTTCTATTAGAAATTCCTATTTGTCAATGGCCTTGCATTTACAGCACTTGGGCATTATCCTTGAAATGTAAGTTCATTGCCACCTTTGGCAAGGTAGTCTCACTCCTCATTTTACAACAAAGGGAAGCCATCTATGGTCCAAGGTTTTAATTCAACTGATAAGTGGAGAGCTTCTCAAGGTATTGATCTCTTTCATAGAGAAGTTCCTGCTTCATCTCAAGGTTCTCATTTAGGTGACCAACTCCTTCGAGGTCCACAAATAGACCCAATAATTTCCCAATTTGGTTTGTTAGCAGGCAAATAATTTTTTCATGCACTTCATTGTAGCACCACAAATATTTCTATTAGAAATGCCTATTCATCAATGGCCTTGCATTTATAGGACTTGGGCATTATCCTTGAAATGTAAGTTCATTTCCACCTTTGGCAAGGTAGTCTCACTCCTCATTTTACAACAAAGGGCAGCCATCTATGGTCCAAGGTTTTAATTCAGCTAACAAGTGGAGAGCTTCTCAAGGTACTGATCTCTTTCGTAGAGAAGTTCTTTCTTCATCTCAAGATTCTCATTTAGGTGAGCAACTCCTTCGAGGTCCACAAATAGACCCATTAATTTCCCAAATTGGTTCGTTAGCAGGCAAAGAATTTGGTCATGCACTTCATTCTAGCACCACAAATATTTTTGTTAGAAATGCATATTTGTCAATGGCCTTGCATTTACGGGACTTGGGAATTATCCTTGAAATGTAATTTCATTGCCACCTTTGGCAAGGCAGTCTCACTCCTCATTTTACAACAAAGGGCAGCCATCTATGGTCCAAGGTTTTAATTCAGCTAACAAGTGGAGAGCTTCTCAAAGTACTGATCTCTTTCATAGAGAAGTTCCTGCTTCATCTCAAGGTTCTCTTTTAGGTGACCAACTCCTTCGAGGTCCACAGATAGACCCATTAATTTACCAAATTGGTAAAAGGGTAGATGCAATTTTGGAAAGAGTATCCCAATTGAAGAGAAATGGAAATTCTAGTGAGCATGAAGTTATTGTAGATCCAATGGATGTATCTCCTCCACTGACAAATATAACTACTTCTAGAGACTTGAGTTTAAATGGAGATTGTTTGTTCCCAAACATGCCCCAGTCGAGCAGATGAACCAGATGTTGCTTGAGTAAAGAAGATAGTGGTTTATTAAAGCATCTACATTATCCCACTTGCTATCAGTTACTACTTTTTGAGTGGCTTGCCAGCTGCTTCTGTGTGGGATTTCTATAATATATAATGTCCTCATGCAAGTACATGCCATTTTTTCTAAACATTTTCTCTTGTAAAGGGTTCATGAGCAATATCAAAGAAAAGGTTCTTGCATGGATCTGTTTGTTCCAATAGCTCTGAATGGCTAGGTAAACACTAGTGGAAACCTCATTCACCACACACATTTGTTCGATCACCACCGCCGACTCCATGTTGAAGTGTCCCTCAAGGTCCCTTAAGCATTAAATCAACAATATTTGTGGGGTCGTATCTCAGAGCTCATACAAGTTATCATGGATCCATCAGTTGCTATGGGACCATGTTACCAAGGCCTACAAAATCATATCTCAA
The DNA here is from genome assembly GCA_027943335.1 of Chamaecyparis obtusa. Classification (NCBI taxonomy): domain Eukaryota; kingdom Viridiplantae; phylum Streptophyta; class Pinopsida; order Cupressales; family Cupressaceae; genus Chamaecyparis; species Chamaecyparis obtusa. The sequence continues at coordinate 663,239 of BSBK01003611.1, read as the reverse complement.
TTTTTGGAGATTCAAGTTCATTTAAAATCGGCAAGACATTCTCAGTTGATGTCAAAACTCACAGTGTTCCTCAGCTCAAATGGCCAATGTTGCGTATATTTCCAACCATCGATTGTAGCATTGAACCATTTGTTCCAACAGCTTTGAATGGCCTGGTAAATGCTAGTGGCAACCTCATTTGGCATGCACAGTTGTTCAATCCCCGCTGACGACTCCGTGTTGAAGTGTCCCTCAAGTTCCCTTAAGCATGAAATTAGTGATTTTTGTGGGGTCATATCTTAGAGCTCATGCAAAGTAGCATGGATATGTCAGTTGCTATGGGACCATGTTGCTGGGGCCTACAAAAGCCTGTCTCAATTTTTGGAGATTCAAGTTCATTTAAAATTGGCAACACATTCTCAGTCGATGTTAGAACTTAAAGTGTTCCTCAGTTCAAATGGCCAATGTTGCGTATCTTTCCAACTATCAGTCGTAGCATAGATCTGTCTGTTCCAACAACTTCAAATGGCTGGGTAAACACTAGTGGCAACCTCGTTCACCATGTACAGTCATTCGATCACCGCCGACAACTCCATGTTGAAGTGCCTCTCAAGGTCCCTTAAGCATGAAATCAATGATCTTTGTGGGGTTGTATCTCAGAGCTTGTGCAAGGTATCATAGATCTTTAAGTTGCTACGAGACCATGTTCCTAGGGTCTACAAAATTTTGTCTTGGTTTTTGGAGATTCAAGTTCATTTAAAATCAAAAATACATTCTTAGTCGATGTCAGAACTCATAGTGTTCCTCAGCTCAAATGGCCAATGTTGCATATCTTTCCAACTGTCGATCATAGCATCAAACCATTTGTTCCAACAGCTTTAAATGGCCAAGTAAATGCTAGTGGCAACCTCGTTCGGCACACACAGTCATTCGATCCCTGCCAACGACTCCATGCTGAAGTGTCTCTCAAGGTCCCTTAAGCATGAAATCAGTGATATTTGTGGGGTCGTATCTCAAAGCTCATATGAGGTAGCATGGATCTATCAATTGCTATGAGACCCTGTTGCTGGGGCCTAAAAAAGCCTATCTCAATTTTTAAAGATTCAACTTCATTTAAAATCGGCAACATATTCTCGGTCGATGTCAGAACTTAAAGTGTTCCTCAATTCAAATGGCCAACATTGCATATCTTTCCAACCATCAGTTGTAGCATCAATCTATCTATTCCAACAGCTCTAAATGGCTGGGTAAACACTAGTGGCAACCTCATTCGCCATGCACAGTCATTCAATCACCGCCGACAACTCCATGCCGAAGTGTCCCTCAAGGTCCCTTAAGCATGAAATCAGTGATCTTTGTAGGGTCGTATCTCAGAGCTCATGTGAGGTAGCATGGATCCATCAGTTGCTACGGGACCATGTTGTCGGGGCCTACAAAAGCTTGTCTTGGTTTTTGGAGATTCAAGTTCATTTAAAATTGACAACACATTCTCGGTCGATGTTAGAACTCACAGTGTTCCTCAGCTCAAACAATCAACATTGTGTATCTTTCCAACTGTCGATCGTAGCATTGAACCATCTATTCCAATAGCTCTGAATGGCTGGGTAAATGCTAGTGGAAACCTCATTCGGCACGCACAGTCATTTGATCCCCACCGATGACTCTGTGCTAAAGTGTCCCTCAAGGTCCCTTAAGCATGAAATCAGCAATCTTTGTAGGGTCATATCTTAGAGCTCGTGTGAGGTAGCATGGATCCGTCAGTTGCTATAGGACCATGTTACTAGGGCCTACAAAAGTCCATCTCTATTTTTAGAGATTTAAGTTCGTTTAAAATTGGAAACACATTCTGGGTCAATGTCAAAAATCATAGTGTTCCTTAGCTCAAATGGCCAACATTGCGTATCTTTCCAACCATCGATCGTAGCATTGATCTGTCTCTTCCAATAGCTCTAAATGGATGGGTAAATGATAGTGGCAACCTCATTCACCACGCATAGTCATTTGATCCCTACCGACGACTCTATGCTGAAGTGTCCCTCAAGGTCCCTTAAGCATGAAATCAATGATCTTTGTGGGGTCATATCTCAGAGCTCGTGTGAGGTAGCATGGACCTATCAGTTGCTACAGGACCATGTTGTTAGGGCCTACAAAAGCCTATTGCAATTTTTGGAGATTCAAGTTTGTTTCAAATCAGCAACACATTCTCGATCGATGTCAGAACTCATAGTGTTCCTCAGCTCAAATGGCCAACATTGCGTATCTTTCCAACCATCTATAGTATCATCAATCTATCTATTCCAACAGCTCAGAATGGCCAGGTAAACGCTAGTGGCAACCTCATTTGGCACGCATAGTCATTCGATCCCTGCTGATGACTATGTGTTGAAGTGTCCCTCAAGGTCCCTTAAGCATGAAATCAGTGATCTTTGCGGGGTCGTATCTCAAAGTTCATGAGAGGTAGCATGGATCTGTTAGTTGCTATGGGACCATGTTGTTGGGGCCTACAAAAGCCTATCTCAATTTTTGGAGATTCAAGTTCATTTAAAATTGGCAACACATTCTCGGTCGATGTTAGAACTCATAGTGTTCCTTAGTTCAAATGGCCAACGTTGCGTATCTTTCCAACCATCAATCGTAGCATCGAAAAATCTATTTCAAAAACTCTGAAAGGCTTGGTAAACACTAGTGGAAACCTCGTTTGGCATGTACAGTCATTCGATCCATGCCAATGACTCCATGCTAAAGTGTCCCTCAAGTTCCCTTAAGCATGAAATCAGTGATCTTTGCAGGGTCTTATCTCAGAGCTCGCGTGAGGTAGCATGGATCTATTAGGTTCTACAGGACCATGTTATTGGGGCCTACAAAATCCTATCTCAGTTTTTAGAGATTCAACTTTGATTAAAATTGGCAACACATTCTCGGTCGATGTTAGAACTCACAGTGTTCCTCAGCTTAAACGGCCAATATTGCATATCTTTCCAACTGTCGATCGTAGCATAAAACCATCTATTCCAATAACTCTAAATAGCTAGGTAAATGCTAGTGGCAACCTCGTTCGACATGCACAGTCATTCGATCCCCACCGACGACTCCGTATTGAAGTGTCCCTCAAGGTCCCTTAAGCATGAAATTAGCAATCTTTGCGGGGTCATATCTAGGAGCTCGTGTGAGGTACCATGGATCCATCAGTTGTTATGGGACCATGTTGCCAGGGCCTACAAAAGCCTATCTTAGTTTTTGGAGATTCAACTTCATTTAAAATCGGCAACACATTCTCGGTCGATGTCAGAACTTAAAGTGTTCCTCAGTTCAAATGACCAACGTTGCGTATCTTTCCAACCATCGGTCATAGCATCAATCTATCTATTCCAATAGCTCCAAATAGCTAAATAAATGCTAGTGGCAACCTCATTCACCACGCACAGTCATTCGATCCCCATCGACGACTCTAGGCCGAAGTGTCCCTCAAGGTCCCTTAAGCATGAAATCAGTAATCTTTGTGGGGTCATATCTTAGAGCTCGTGTGAGGTAGAATCAATTTGTTAATTGCTACAGGACCATGTTGTTGGGGTCTACAAAAGCCTATCTCATTTTTTAGAGATTCAACTTCATTTAAATTTGGCAACACATTCTTGGTCGATGTTAGAACTCAAAGTGTTCCTCAGTTCAAATGGCCAACATTGTGTATCTTTCCAACCATCAATCGTAGCATCAAACCATCTATTCCAATAGCTCCTGATGGCCAGGTAAACCCTAGTGGCAAGCTGGGTCACCATGCACAGTCATTCGATCTCCGCCAATGACTGTGTGCTGAAGTGTCCCTCAAGGTCCCAAATGCATGAAATTGGTGATATTTGTGGGGTCATATCTTGGAGCTTGTGTGAGGGAGCATCGATCCATCAAGTGATATAGGACCATGTTGCCGAGGCCTACAAAAGCCTGTCTTAGTTTTTAGATGTTCAACTTTGTTTAAATTTGGCAACACATTCTTGGTCAATGTCAAAACTCAAAGTGTTCCTTAGTTCAAACGGCCAACATTGTGTATCTTTCCAACTGTCAATCATAGCATTGAACCATCAGTTCCAATAGCTCTAGATGGTCAGGTAAACACTAGTGGCAACCTCTTTTGGCACACACAGTCATTTGAACCCCGCCGACAACTCTGGGTCGAAGTGTCCCTCAAGGTCTCTTAAGCATGAAATCAATGATCTTTGTGGGATCATATCTCAAAGCTCATGTGAGATAAAATCAATCCATCAGGTGCTATGGGACCATGTTGCCGAGGCCTACTAAACTCTGTCTCAGTTTTTAGAGATTCAACTTTGTTCAAAATTGGCAATACATTCTCGGTCGATGTTAGAACTCAAAGTGTTCCTTAGTTCAAATGGCCAATGTTGTGTATCTTTCCAACCATCAGTCATAGCATCGAACCGTCAGTTCCAACAACTTAGAATGGCCAGGTAAACCCTAATGGAAACCACATTCACCATGCACAGTCGCTTAATCCCTGCAGATGACTCTGGGCCAAAGTGTCCCTCAAGGTCCCAAATGCATGAAATCAATGATCTTTGTGGGGTCATATCTCAGAGCTCATACAAGGTAGCATCGATCCGTCAAGTGCTATGAAGCTATGTTGTTGGGGCCTACAAAATCCTATCTCAATTTTTAGAAACTCAAGGTCATTTAAATTCAGCAACACATTCTTGGTCGATGTCAGAACTTAAAGTATTCCTCGGTTCAAATGGCCAATGTTGTGTATCTTTCCAACCATTGGTCGTAGCATCAAACTATCAGTTCCAATAGCTCTGAATGGCTGGGTAAATGCTAGTGGAAATCTCATTCAGCACACATAGTCATTCAAACTCTGTCAACTACTCTGAGCCAAAGTGTCCCTCAAGGTCCCTTAATCATGAAATTGGTGATCTTTGTGAGATCATATCTCAGAGCTCGTGTGAGGTAGAATCAATCTGTCAGGTGCTACAAAACTTTGTTGCTAGGGCCTACTAAAGCCTGTCTTGGTTTTTAGAGATTCAACTTCATTTAAATTCGGTAACACATTCTTGGTCGATGTCAGAACTCAAAGTGTTCCTCAGTTCAAACGGTCAAAATTGTGTATCTTTCAAACCGTCGGTCGTAGCATCGAACCATCAGTTCCAACAACTCCAAATGGTCGGGTAAATGCTAGTGGAAACCTCATTCAGTACACACAATCATTCAAACCCCACCGATGACTCTGGGCCGAAGTGTCCCTTAAGGTCTCTTAAGCATGAAATCAATGATCTTTCCAAGGTCATATCTTGGAGCTCGTGCGAGGTAGGATCAATTCATCAGGTGCTACGGGACCATGTTGTCGGGGCCTAAAAAATTTTGTCTCAGTTTTTAGATATTCAAGTTCATTTAAATTTGGCAACACATTCTTGGTTGATGTTAGGACTCAAAGTGTTCCTTAGTTCAAACAACCAATGTTGCGTATCTTTCAAACCGTCAATCATAGCATTGAACCGTCAATTCCAACAGCTTTGAATAGTTGAGTAAACACTAGGGGCAACCTCGTTTGGCATGCACAGTAGTCTGAACCCTACCGATGACTCTGGGCTGAAGTGTCCCTCAAGGTCCCAAATGTATAAAATCAGTGATTTTTGCGTGGTCATATCTCAAAGCTCATGCGAGGTAGAATCAATCTGTCAGGTGCTACAGGACCATGTTGCTAGGGTCTAGAAAAGCTTGTCTTGGTTTTTAGATATTCAAGTTTATTTATATTTGGAAACACATTCTTGGTTGATGTTAGAACTCAAAGTGTTCCTCAATTCAAACGGCCAACATTGTGTATCTTTCAAACTGTCAGTCGTAGCATCAAACCGTTAGTTCCAACAGCTCTGAATGGTCGGGTAAATGCTAGTGACAACCTTTTTTGGCACACACAATCATTCAAACCCCGTCGACAACTTAGGGCTGAAGTGTCCCTCAAGGTCTCTTAAGCATGAAATCAGTGATCTTTGCAGGGTCATATCTCAGAGCTCATGCGAGGTAGAATTTATCCATTAGGTGCTACAAGACCATGTTACCAGGGCCTAGAAAAGCCTCTCTCAGTTTTCAGTGATTCAAGTTTGTTAATATTTGAAAACGCATTCTTAGATGATGTCAAAACGTATAGTGTTCCTCAGTTCAAATAGCCAACATTGCATATCTTTCCAACCATCGATCGTAGCATCAAACCGTCTATTTCAATAGCTCTGAATGACCGAGTAAATGCTAGGGGAAACCTCATTTGGCATGCACAGTAGTTTGAACCTCGCCAATGACTCTGGGCTGAAGTGTCCCTCAAGGTCTCTTAAGCATGAAATCAGCAATCTTTGTAGGGTCATATCTCAGAGCTCATGCGAGGTAGCATGGATCCATTAGGTGCTACAGGACCGTGCTATCAAGGCCTACAAAAGCCTATCTCATTTTTAAGAGATTCAATTTCATTTATATTTGGAAACACATTCTCGGTCAATGTCAAAACTCATAGTGTTCCTCAGTTCAAACTACCAACATTGCATATTTTTCCAACTGTCTGTCATAGCATCGAACTGTTTATTCCAACAACTTTGAATGGTCAGATAAATGCTACTGAAAACCTTTTTTGGCACACACAGTCATTTGAACGACACCGATGACTCTGGGGTGAGCAGTATGATGAGTGCAAATATGTATTCTAGTGTTTGTCATTAGCAATCAGTCAGTGAGGGGACAATTAGAAGTTAGTTTGAAAAAGCATAAGGTTGCACATCCACATCTGCCATAGTAATCTTATTAATAAAAGAACTCTTGCCAACATTAGGGTACCCCAAGAATCCTTATATTATATTTATACATTTATGCATTCATTTCATTACTTTTGTTATTATTACAATCAAGGAATTGGCTGTTATTGAGGATAGTAACTAGCATTTGTAGCACAGTCAGCAAGTTAAACATACAAGCATAACTATAAGGCATGGGAAATTTGCAAAGCATAAGACATCCACATAAACATAAATTAGTATACATCAATACACCAAACACATGAATTGCATACCTAAAACATAAAAAAAAAAATTTGTAGGGCATGAAGTCAAATATATATGTCCAATAATGTCATACATTGAATATATTCAATACAGTAAAATTGGCTTCCTCAAAGCCAAATCGATGTACAACGTATCACTTATACAATATACAAAAAATATTTCCACTAATGCCATATAGGCATACAATCCATATCCCTAATCTAGTCCTTTCCTGCTAGGGGAAGAAAACAAATCCTGAGTTGTCTTTGATCGTCATGTTGATGGACATGCAGTGGATACCATAGTCTTCTGAGTGTGCTTAATCATCCTCCTGTCTAGACTCTTCTATAGCTCGACCTGATTAAAAAAAAATTAGATAGAGATAACTAATATACATCAAAATTGAATTATACGATGACATGAAATTGAATATTGGCTTACCACTAGCAAATAGTCACTATGTTCATCCACCAAAGGCACATGCTGGCAATCTGGAGTCATAAGTCACTACAAAAATGATCAAAATAATAATTAAAATACATACATGGATATCATTATAAAATTCAATACAAACTATTAAAATAACAATTAAAGTTAAGTGATCTCTTTCATACCTCAGTCAGTGCTTCAGAACTAGCTACTGCTGCAGCTACTCCATGATCCAAAGTATCATGGACAGAAGGAGGAGTCTCTGATATCAAAAGATGAAAATGAAACAAAAAAAGTAAATTATGCAGTTATCAAGATTACATATATTTTTTACAACCCTACTAATGAGTAAATGATACCTCTGTGAAGGTTCCACTGCATCGTTCAGTGTGTGGTGTCAAAGTCAAAGCTCCAACATTCAACTAGTGCACATGTACATGGAAAATTATAAGATAACCATTCATATAAGAACGTACTACTGACATGTTAATTATATTGCATTATTACATGTATACCTGTGGACTTAATGGTGACCTCACAAACCCAAGTGAAAGAATGTAATCATCGTGCCTCTGGATTTTGATCATAATTTATCTAGTAATTTAGTCATTCATTCATTAATTAAATATAATCAAGTAAATCAAATTAATATGCAAATAAAGATACCTCAAGGAAAGTTGCACGATGCCCTTCGTTGTCTATTGTGAACTTCGATGGTCCACCATTGCACATCTAATGCACATGCACAATAAGTTAGGATACAATTATTCATATAATTACATAATAATCAAATATAAACTAATTAAAATGTTTTATTCGATACATACTTGAGGAATTGATGACGGTGTGTAAAAGGGGACATTAGGAATATTGCCACTTCCACTGCCACCGCCACCACCACTGACACTCTTGCCTTGAATTTTCATCATAAACAATAGATACTAAATTAAATAGTTATTCTTTTATAAATGAAATATGATCAAAGCAATTTAATGAACTTGGAAATATTTACCTGTGTGTCAATGTCAGATGTCGTATTTAGAAAGCTATTAGTCATCAATCCAGAATCCTCATCCTCTCTCTTGCCAGTACCAAATGTGCACAAGAATCCACATGACCAACAAATATGCCCCCTTGAGGATTGACCATAGTCACCCTCAACTAAAGGAGTGGCACACTGAATGAGAGTCTGTGTCAGAGCACCAATCGTGCCTAGTATGTTTGCCTCTACATATTCCTTCACAATGGAAGGAATACTAACATGATCCACCTGTGGCTTGCCAATAGCAGCCCTAGGTGCATTAGGGTCACGATGTGCCCCTGCTCAATCAAATGATGACCCCCCTCCTCTACCCTGAGAATCCAGAATGTCAAAATAATTTGGCACCTCCTTGAGTACAAACTCGCAATAGAGTTTCCTCAAGAAATATATAGGAACCTCGTGATTGTTACAAGGAGGAAAATCAAAGACCATCCATCATCTCTCCCAAAAATTGTTTTTAATATCTTCATTTATGCAACAATGAATTGGGAACCTCCTTGTTGTAGTTCTAAAAGTATCTGTGTCCCCTGGTTTTTTAAATAGCTGGCAAATGTCATCTTTTATGACTTTTTTCTTTTTAATGTCTACATAAGATAATTTATTTGCATAATATTGTTTTTTTTCTTCTCTTTTATCCCATCATAAATTAATTTTCCCACTAACTGTACTTACGTGGGTCAAGATTGCTTCCAATGATTTTGCAAGTGTTTCCCTTCCGGGATTTGTACCATTAGAATCTTTTAACCTATTAATTAAAGATTCTAATTCTTTTTGCCCACTTTCAATTTGGTTCATCAATTTTTTTGGGGTTCAAGGAGGAGGTTTCTCAATTGGAGGAGGCAATTGAGGTTCATTTTCTTCATTTGTTTCTTCATTCGGTTCTTCATTTGGTTCTTCATGAGGAGATGGAGGGTTTGGTGGAGAGTTTGGTTGATGGAGATTATTTCTTCCTGGCAATTAAAAAAATTACATTTAAAAATCTTCATTACACAACAAATTTAAATAAAAACAAATTTTAACAAAAAAAATTGCAACAAAACTAAAATTTTAAAACAAATAAGAGGCATGGGCTATAAAAACACTTACCTCTTCTTTGAGATCGAACTTGATGATGTCGTGGAGCCATTTGATGGATGGATGAACAAAAACAATCAGTTCACAAGCCAAAATAACAGGGCATGCATGCTTTAGAATCTCTTCTTAGCTAAAAATACAGGTTTGAGAAAGTAAAATGAGCTTTCAAACCCGCGCAGCAAGCTTTAAGAGGGTTTTTTAAAAGGGTGTACACCCTATAGGGCATACGCCCTTTCAAAAACACAAAAAAAGTGTTTCCAAAGCATGTGCACCCTATAGGGCACACACACTTTGGTTTGGCTTGCCCAAGCCTAAGGCTTGGGCAACCCAAGCCATAGGGTGTGTGTGCACACTATGCGCGATGGGGGGGGCCAAAAAGAAAAGTGGCATCTTTTTGGTCCCCCATCTTTGTGCACTTACCCTATAGTATTCTCAGATTTTGTCCGAGATCAGTGACAATACAACACCTAAATGAAGGATTTAATGCTAAAGATGGATGAAAGATGAATGCAAATTAATCTATATTTTTGGATTTTCTATGCAATTAGATGAAAAATTGATATGAAACTAGTCCAAGATGGATTGAAATGATATGAAAATTGATCTAACAATGGTATGCTATGATATGAAAATGAATGAATGCTATGATAAAAACAATAACAAAAATCTCACAATCGCCTATTCACAAGAGCTTGATTCTTCAGATGCAAATTCGCCAGAGTTCAAGTATTCAAATTCATGGGGAAGGAGGGTAAGATGAAGGACTGAGCCTCAATTATATAGAAATCCATGACTTGAGGATGCATTGAGAAAAGCCATAAATCACTATTGATAAACTCAGGTTGATTTTTGAGTTAACAAGAAATCAGGAATAGATGAACTCATAAAATCATCCAAAAGCAGTTTTTAACTTGAAATAGAGTTTAGTTGACTTTTCCACCTCACAATCACATGTTGAGTTTAGAAAGTTAACAAATGGAAATTGATAATTGATTTAAAGTTGACTACTTTTCTGATTGTGCATGATTTAATATGAATTAATTTAAAAATAAAGTGATTTATTCTCAACTTAACTGATTTTGAATTAAAACAATTAATTTATGGGTTAATCAATTATTCAATCAAACTTTATTCCAAAATTATATCATTAAATATTGACAACTGGATTTAATTAATTAAATAAGAATTTAATCAATTATTCATAGGATTTTTTATTTATTGTCAAAATTAAATAATATTAATTAGGATAAAATACAATTAAATATAATTAAATAATTAAGTGGCAAAATTAAACTTAATTAATCAAATATTCAACATATTCAATTAATTAAATTTAGGATAAATAATTTATCACCAAATAATATTCAATTAGGATAATTATGATGAATTAGGAATATTTAAGGAATATTCCCCAGTGTAGAATTAAGATAAAATCAATTAGGTTTTTGATAAAATGATGTCCAGATGTGCCTTTGGTTAGAACTTTGATGTTGATTTTGATCAATTTGACGATGTAGGAGGTTAATGAACCTATAGCCCATTTTTGGGGTATTACATTTTTCCCCTCTTTAAATTACTGTGCGAAGAGCAATGGTTCAAAGATTAATCTATTTTTGATAATGATGTGGACTTAGTTATGCAGTGGAGAAACTGATTCCTGAGAGATTAACCAATTCTGAGATAGAAACTGATTGATAGATTTCAAGATGTTGGTGATTCAGGTCCTGGTTGACCAAATAATTGAGATGATGCTAACTATATCAAAAATGAACCAGTGATTATGAAGAAGTGTCAAAACACCTAATTCTTAACCTATGATTATGAAGAAGTGACTATCTTGACTCCAGACCTGATTGTCCAAAGGAATCGAAAGGATGACAAATCTGAACCTTTCAGTTATGAAGAACTAAGGAAATAACACAACTGAACTGATGGTTACAAAGAGGTAATACAATTTGCAAGATTAAGAGAATACCAGATTGATATGGATCTTGATGAATCTGATATGCCCCAAGCAATGTGCCCCAAGTGATGAGGACTTTTGATGAATTAGTAACTAGACATGGTTGTTGTCTTGATCACTGAAAGAAAGATTGATTTACAGATTCAATTGATGTGCAATACCATGCCCCCTTTGGGATGAAAATCAAAATCTAACAAGGAAAGTCAATGTTAATCTGGTTTAGAAGCATGTTAATTGATTTGAGAAGTGGTTGTGCACGTCTGGAGACATGTTTTGCATCATTTGAGGTCCTGAAGACCAAGTTTGACTAGGTTTGACCATGACTTGACCATGGTTGACCGAGTTGAAATTTCAATAGTTTCATGTATGATAATCAGTTAAGTTGAAAATTAGATTTCTTTGATGATTAGAAGGTCGATTATGCAAGCAGTCGGTTGTCTTGGGTCTGATAATTTTAAATCATAATTTTGATAATGTAAATGATCTCAGATTTTGATTTTGATGCTGAAAATAGATTTAGAACATTGAAATTATCTAGGGGTGCAATTTTCACGCAAAACAGAGCACTTTGAAAAATTAGGTCAAAACCTATATAAGGGTCAAAAGGGTCATTTTCAAATCATTTCAACCTTTTGTCTTTTGTTAGCCTTGTGGAGCCCTCAGAGATAAAATGGAAGTTCTAGTCTCCTCACATTGATTTGAGTGCAGCTGACAGTTCTAGCGACCTCCCCAGTAAGTGGACCTTTGTGCCTCTCTGTGAATTCAATTTTTCATGTTTTAAGCATTTTTTGAATCTTTTCGTATGTTTTTTAGTTTTTAAATTTTTGCACTATGGAAACTCATACGATAGTCTACTTGGACTCGTATGAGTTTTCAACTTCCCATAGAGTATCATCCTTGTTAGTACTATAAGTCATATGAGAGGGATTCATCTGTCGTACAACATTTCATCAAGTCCCTCAAGTCTCATACGGGAACCTTTACAATGTTGTGTATTCATGAAATGTCATGTGGGAACCTATAGAAACTTGTATGGAAAATAGTGAGTTTTTTTCTCATCTTTAGGTAGAAAAAATTTATTTTTTTGATTTCATAGGCTGATTCCTTAGCATTTAATGCACCTTTTGAAGTAGATCCTGGACTCAGAAAGACCCCTTAGGATGTTATTAGGTGACTCAAGCTACAGATTAGAGACTTGAGATTATAGAGTGCGACTTTGGAGATACAGTTGAGAGAGTCTAAGAGGTAGAGACTAGAGCGAGAGGCAAATGTCAGATGACTGCAGGAAGAGGTCATTCATCAAACTAGTCAATCCTCTTACTATGTTTCTACATATTATGTGAGTGTACCAGCTAAGAGGAGAGTCCCTACATACTCTTGGTATATGTTGACTTTTGAGGGAGCCAAAGCAACATAGGCTGATCCACCACCTGATGCACCTACCCCACCACCTCTAGATACGGAGGAGAAGACAGACAACTGATCTGCCTTAGTATTCTAGTTTTTTTTGTCAACTTGTCGATACATTGATCTAATCTGATAGCTCTGAGGAGCTCATTCTTTTGTATACTATGCCATTAGTACACCCCTGACTATTCTGAGTTTTTGATATATATGAGATCAATTTTGGTTGTGACTTCATATGTACTTGTCATTTTGTGTCTAATGATATCATGTGATGTAAATGTGTAAAATAATTTGAGTTGTGTAGAATGTATGGATTATGCAATGCAATGTTTTCTTTCAAATGTATGGATTATGTAATGCAATTGATTATGGATTATGGAAATGTATGATTTATTTTATGCTTTATGGAGGTACCTGTATGTAATGCAATGAATTTAATGGAATGATTATGGTATGTAATGTAAATTTAGTGATGCACATGATATATTTTGTAGGTATTGATGAAGACAAGTACTCGGTCATTTGTCAAAACTGATGTTTATCCCAGGATGGTGACTGCTTGCTGATCTGTGAAGAGACCTTCATGTGAGATTCAGTCCTTGTGTCATGTTTAGTGTAATTTTAAAGAATCATTAAGTGTCAAGCTAATTTGGCAATCATGAGATAAATGCAATCATGCAAAGTGCAAAGTGACATGCAGAATGAAATGCAAACCTAGGACCTAGGACTTAGTCACTGATCATGTGTTGGTCATTTTCATCACTGAATATTTTTTTGTGCTTATCTCTTTAGGTAACATCAGATAAATCAATACAATGTCCACTAGTTCGACAACCATAGACATATGAATATTGATTTTTGTTTTATTATGTTGGATTAGATATAAGCACCAAGGCACAAAAGCCAGGATGACCTGAATATCATGTGCATTTTGATGTAGCAATTTGTATAAGCATCAAAACATAAATGTTGTGATGACCTGAATACTATTAGGAATGGGAATACTGAGAGGGGTGGGGGGGGGTGAATCAGTGTTCACTATATTTAATCTTTTCTTTACTCTTGAAATTTAACTTGAATGCTTAAGTACTGAAATGAACATCAACATAAACAAGATACATAACACATAACACATAACACCAATATGGTTATGGGGAAACCCAAATAGGTAAAAACCCCAGTGGGAATCGACACCCACTAAGAACTGCACTAGTGTCTTATGATCCTTGTTAGAAGATTTGCAACCCTATTAGGAGTTGTTCTTTACAATGCTTTTAGTACAGTGACCTTGTCAAGGGTCAGACCCTATTAGGAGTCTTTTACAATAACCCTGTTAAGGGTGGGGAAACATTGTCCTAGAGCTCATTGCTCAAGTGGTGAAGACTACAACCTTCTGATGTCAGATACACACTATATCTGTTGGATGAACTGGTGCTATAACACTTCTTGTCAGATCAGTTCCTTTGATGCACTGATGCTTTGACCTCTTACAAAGATTTAATACATTCTTACTACTATTCACACACTTCTGCTCTCCTTATCTTTTCTCTATTTCAACTTCCATGCTTTATTACAAAGGCGCATCTCATATTTATATGCACTACCAAAATAATTAACTAGGTCGGCCTATAACCGATCACATACAACACTTCCAAGTAAATTAGCTCAAGTGTGTTTACAAAAAAACATAATTACATGTCTACAAGTTAATTATAATAGATGCATAGCCTTTACAAAATAATAATATCATCGCTAATCAAATTACCAACAGTCGGTTGTATACTCTATTCTGTTCTGGCATTCACTGTCTGTATCTTTGCCATAATGTATCTTCTAATCATGCGCTCTTAGACCAAGTATGAATACACTCTTACCAACTTATCTTCTAGGGTGCATACCATAACTCTATCATATGCATTTTCACTGATGGTTTGATCTACTAGTGCTTTGTTAACTTTCCAATCTTTTGTACTTAACCAAATTCTGATCTTCTAATAATGTGCACTGACTTCAAAATACTATATGAATTTTTTTCCATAATGACAACACTAAATCTGTTAGAAAGTAATGTCCACCAAGATAGCTGAGAGGGAGGGGGGGTGAATCAGTTATTAGATAATTATAACCTTTAACATCTTCAATAGCATTTAACCATGTAAGCAATGTAGTTACCAACCATACTAAGATATTCATACACAATGACACAATAACACAAGATATGTTGACTAGGGAACCTCTTGATCAAAGAGTAAACCCCGGTGGGAATGATGCCCACAAAAGATGCACTAATATGAATATTCCTTGTGAAAGGATGGAATCTGTTAGGAGTCTTATGAAATACATTTAGTACATATAAATCCTTGTTAGGAGATTTTGAATCCCTGTTAAAAGATTCTAACCCTGTTAGAATGGAAGACAAAAGGACCCACTGCCCAAATAGCTTCAAAGTAAGATCACTGAACACACTATCCAAATAACCTTAATATTATTCAACAGAATAATATGAAATATATTACCTCCTCACTATGCCAAACCGCACTCACTGCTACACTAGATCTCAATTCCAGATCTCTGTACTTCGCATGTCTTCCTTCACAATCTTGCTTTCACAATCTCTTAGCTCTTTTCTTCACTTCATGATTACATTCACATGAAACCAAACCATGCTTACATTACTTTCCACATCTTACACATTACAACAAGGAAAAACATTCCTTCCTTTATACCACACTCAAACAATTACAAATGAGTCGGCATACAATTACAAAATAAAAGTTTCTACACGCTACATCAAAATTACTGAAAATTGTCAACTTCCAAATGTAATATCTCTTCACTCATGTGACCTCAAATTTTTCCCTATGAACCACATCACCATCAATGTGTATTAAAACTTCCCTTTAACTATGCAAAACTAGATTCCATCCCAATTAGGAGATATCATCTTATTTCCAAAAAACCACTACTTAGGAACATTGCCTGAATAATGCTTCTACCAAAATGCTCATAACTTTTTTCGTAAATGCCATACTGACTTGTGCTCTTAACCATAGACATATAACATATCAAATAATATAACCTCAACATCACATAGCTCCAACTACAATATCCCACGTGCGCTAATCAAAACACTGTCTACTTCTCTGCTAGTCTCCAGAAGATCACTGTGTTGACATCAATGACAATCATAGTCATGAATGCAACAACAACTGCTATAGAATGACTGCCAACATCCAGCATTCATTCCTAACAATCTCCCCCATTGGCATTGATGGCAACATAGATGAAAAACATCCAATGCTCTAAAAATCCAATACTGCAACACTGCTGCTCTGACAAACATTTCAAGTCTTCTTCATCAATCAAATCTTGCTTCATTTTCCTCTTTAGTTCTCTCCATTAGATGGTACATAAGGTTTTTCATGTACCCTTCTCCCCCATTGACATCAATGACAAAAATTTCATCACTATGTCAACAACAACTCAATGTCAAAAGACACTATTCAGAAAATACATTCACAAGAGTCCTCATGACTCAGCTCAAATACACATACTCCCCCATAGAGGAAGTACCAACATCCAATCCAGAAAAAGATAGGGCTCATATACCACTGGATGAATGCAACCAACTGCATCATTAATCAAAATTAGGCTGGGGCATAAACCCAAGCATACCTCTTAGATACTCAAATGTATCCTTAGGCAAAGGCTCCATAAATATGTCTGCTATCTGCTCCTTTGTGCTTATGTACTCCAGTCTAACTTCTTTCTTAGCAACTTTTTCTCTTACAACATGATAATTGATCTCTATATGCTTAGTCTTAGAATGCAATACAGGATTCTTAGACATACTGACTATGCTGGTGTTGTCACAATGTATGACAACAGACTCAACAAACTTAATTCCAATATCCTTCAGCATTTGCGTCATCCAAATTATCTAGTTATAATTGTTTGTTGCTGCTACATACTCTACTTCTATTGTACTTTGTGAAATACAATTCTACTTCTTTCTCAACTAGGAGACCAATCTTCCTCCAAGAAAAAAGGCTCCACCATTGGTGCTTTTCTTATCATCAAAACTACACCCCAATCAGCATCTGTATATGCACATAGGGTAAAATCATCATATTTTTCATACCACAAACCATAGTCCATTATGCCTCTTAAATATCTTAGTATCCTCTTTATTGCTACATAATGTGACTCTCTAGGTTTAGCTTGAAATCTTGCTACCATTTAAATTAAATGTTGTATATCCGTTCTAGTGTGTGTTAAGTATTGTAATCCTCCAATCATGGATCTATATTTCTTCTGCTCAACTGTTGGTGTTTCATCTTTGCTCGATAGTTTGTGTCTTGTAACCATAGGTGTTCCAACTGGTTTACATTTTTCCATTCCAAATATTTTTAGCAAATCATTCAAGTACTTTTTCTAACATACAAAGATACCATCATCATTCTATGTTATTTGTAATCCCAAAAAGTATTTCATCTCACCAATCATACTCATTTCAAATTCAGTCTTCATTTCATCAGCAAATTTGTCACTAGCTTCATCTTCTCCTCCAAAAATAATGTCATCAACAAAAATAACTATAACTAACAATCCATTTTCAATTTCTTTTGTGTATAGATTGCTATCATCTGTTCCTTTAGCAAATCCCAATTTCAACAAATACTTATCCAATCTAGCATACCATGTTCTAGGTTCTTGCTTTAATCCATATAAAGCTTTCTTCAGTTTACGTACCATATCTCCTTCATGAGTCAAAGGAAAACCTTTAGGCTGCTCAATGTAGACTTCTTCTTCCAATTCACCATTCAGAAATGCAAACTTCACATCCATCTAATACACTTTGGATTTCTTAAAAGCTGCATAAGCCAAAAACATTCTTACTGCTTCAAGTCTTGCTACTGGTGCAAAAGTTTCTTCATAGTCAATTCCTTCTTGCTGTGAGTATCCCTTACATACCAATCTTGCTTTGTTTCTTACTACTTCTCCTTTTTCATTCATCTTGTCTCTGAATACCCATTTAGTTCCAATCACATTCTTGTCTTTAGGTCTAGGGACCAATTCCCATGTCTTGCTCTTTTCAATTTGATCTTGTTCTTCCCTCATAGCATTAATCCAATTTTCATCTTCACAAGCTTCATTAGTAGATTTAGGTTCAATTTGAGAAATCAAACATAAATGTACCTTATTTCTAGTCATAACATGTCTGTCCAAACTTCCAATAACTTGTTCAATAGGATGATGTCTAGATAGATACCTGTCCGGTGTCATAGTCACAGATTTTGCTTCAATTGTAGATTCTTCTCTAGTTTCTTCTCTGGTTTCTTCTGTAGTATGATTCTCATTCAACAATTCACTATCAGTCTCATAGAATAATTCAGTAGTTTCAATGTTAGGCTAAGGATGAGCTTCTTCATCAGATTCATAATCAAGCATTCTTTCCTAAATTTTAAACTTCTCATCAACTTTAACATTTGCACTCTCAACAATAGTTTTAGTTCTCTTATTGTAACATCTATATGCTTTTCTTTTCAAAGAATATCCAAGAAAAATACCTTAATCACTTCTAGGGTCAAACTTTTCAATATCATCATCTCTCTTTATATAATATTTGCTTCCAAAAATTCTAAAATACTTAACTGAGGGTGCATGTCCAAACCATAATTCATAAGGTGTCTTATATGTGTCTACTCTAATTTGTACTATGTTCATTGTATATACTATTGTATTCACTGCTTCTCTCCAAAATGTCTTTGCCAAATCATTCTCAAACAACATAGCTCTTGTTGCTTCAGTCACTGACCTGTTTCTTCTTTTTGCAATACCATTTTGTTCAGGTGTTCTAGGGGCTGAAAACTATCTCTTAATACCATTCACTTCACAAAAAGTGTTAAATTCTCTAGAAGTAAACTCTCCACCTCTATCAAATCTCAAACATTTAATCTTCATTCCAGATTCATTCTCAACTTTATTCTTAATGATTTTAAACTTATCAAATGCTTCAGATTTTTCTTTCAGAAATACAATCCACATCATTCTTGTAAAATCATCAACAAGAATCATAAAATACCTTTCTCCATAGAATCCTCTAGTCCTGGTAGGACCGCTCAAGTTTGTATGAACAATCTTCAACTTCTCTGCCAATGTGAACTTCTTACTAGGAAATGAACTTCTCTTCTACTTAGCCATCACACATTCTTTGCAAATCATGTTAGTAGGCTTCATAATTTTAGGCAAATCCCTTACTACAAGTGTAGTACTCACTTTCACAATGTTATCAAAGTTTATATGACAAAATCTTCTATGCCATAACCAACTGTCATCAATCTTAGTAATCAAGAATGTCATCTCAGTAGGATTCAACTGAAATACATTACCTCTGGTTCTAGATCCATTTCCAATTAGATTTCCATCTTTATCTTTTATCACACAAGTTTTCTCAGTAAACCAAACTTGATATCCCTTATCCACTAACTATACAACACTCAAAAGATTATGTTTCAATCCATCAACAAAGTAATTATCATCAATGTTAGTCTTTCCATCAAGAGTAATAGATCCTATACCTTTAATCAAACAAGGTGCATTGTTACCAACTCTAACAACTCCTCCATCATAATTGTTAAACTTTATGAACTTCTTCATATCACCAGTCATATGATGTGAACAACCACTATCTATAATCCAATCAGCTTTCTTTTCAACTTGGGAAACTAATTCATTTTCTTCTTTAACATCAGATTCAAAATTTTCTTCTTTAATTGCTACAAATCCTATTTCATCATTATTCTCAATATCACTTTCACTCAAAGTTATTTCTATACTAGCTTCAAGATCTTCATCATTAGCATAATAACATTCCTTAGATCTTCTAGGCTTGAAATTATTTATGTACTTCTTAACTCTCTTAGGACATTTAGATGCAAAATGACCATATTCTTGACAAGTCCAACATTAAAAAAATTTCTTACTGTCTGGTTCTCTTTTCACAAGCAAGGCAATACCTTCTTCAATCTTCTTATCTTCTTCATTTCTAGATCTGCTACTGCTGGCATAATGTCCACTCACACTGGTACTTCTTGACAAAGTAGGATGAATACTAAGAGCATTGAATGATGTCTCCATTCTAGGTAAGTCTCCTGATAATCTCAAGTTCATCTCTGTTGCTTCCAATCTTCCTAGAAGAGTCTCTCTTGTAAAGTTTGTAGTACAAGGTAGAAATTTTTCATTCATCTATGTTGTCTGCTTAAATATAGGAGTCAATGTTCTCAGAAGTTTCCATATCACTTCATTCTCTATCTTTGATCCTACAAAAGATTTTATCCCTGCAACAATTTTTGACATTCTACCAATATAGCTTCTAACAGATTCATCTTCCATCATTCTAATATCTTCAAATGCACATATCCAATTATGTAATATAGCTCTTTTTGCATGTTCATCACCTTCAAAAGTAGAGTGTAAAGCTTTCCAAATTTCATTAGATTTCTTAAAACATTTTACCTGACTGTATTCATTTTCTGAAAGTGCTATCAAAAGTGCTTCTCTTGCAAGTATGTTACACATGAATAGATCTACCTCATCTTTAGAACTTGTTTCAAGACCATCTTCTTCAATTATAGCCCTATCATTCTTTGTAATCAACCAATAACCTGGTCCTAAACACAATAGATGTGTCTTCATCTTTTCCTTGCAGTTGTCAAAATTTGCTCCATCAAACTTAGGGCTTTCTTTCCTGAAATTCGCCATGGATCTCCTTAAGCTATTAAACTTTCCTTTCAAGGACCTGCTGCTCTGATACCAATTGTTAGAAAGTAAAGTCCGCCAAGATAACTAAGAGGGGGGGTGAATCAGTTATCAGATAATTATAACCTTTAACATCTTCAACAACATTTAACCATGTAAGCAATGTAATTATCAACCATACAAAGATATTCATACACAATGACATAATAACACAAGATATGTTGACTAGGGAACCTCTTGATCAAAATGTAAACCCCAGTGGGAATGATGCCCACAAAATATGCACTAATATGAATATTCCTTGTGAAAGGATGGACTCTATTAGGAGTCTTATGAAATACATTCAGTACATATAAATCCCTGTTAAAAGATTCTAACCCTGTTAGGAATTATGGAAGAAAGAAGGACCCACTGCCCAAACAACTTCAAGGTAAGATCACTGAACACACTGTCCAAATAAACTTAATATTATTCAGAAAAATAATATGAAATATATTACCTCCTCACTGTGCCAAACCACACTCACTGCTACATCAGATCTCAATTCTAGATCTCTGTACTTCGCATGTCTTCCTTCACAATCTCGCTTTCACAATCTCTTAGCTCTTTTCTTCACTTCATGCTTACATTCACATGCAACCAAACCATGCTTACATTCCTTTCCACATATTACACATTAAAAAAAGGAAAAACATTCCTTCCTTTATACCACACTCAAATAATTATGAATGAGTCGGCACATAGTTACAAAATAAAAGTTTCTACAAGCTACATCAAAATTACTCAAAACTGTCGGCATCCAAATGCAATATCTCTTCACTTGTGTGACTCAAAGTTTGTGCTATGAACCACGTTACCATCAATGTGTCCCAAACTTCCCTTTAATTGAGAAAAACTAGATTCCATCCCGATTAGGAGATATCATCTGATTTCCACAAACCGCTACTTAGGAACACTGCCTGAATACTGCTTCTACCAAAATGCTCATAACTTTTTCCGTACATGTCGCACTGACTTGCACTCTTAACCATAGATGTATAACATATCAAAGAATATAACCTCAACATCACGTAGCTCCAACTGCAATACCCCACATGCGCTAATCAAAATATTTTCTGCTTTTCTGCTAGTCTCCAAAAGATCACTGTGTTGACATTAATGACAATCATAGGCATCAATGCAACAACAACTGCTACAGAATGACTGCCGACATCCAACATTCATTCCTAACAAAATATATTCATATAAAATAGTTTAGTCAACTTTCCAACAAATACACCTTGAGGATAAACATACCAAGAAGTCGAGAGATCATTCGGAATCTGCTGTGAATTACCCACAGTGACCCTTTATCATTCACATCTTTGGGTAAGGTAGTGTTTCACAGTAGGAGTAAGAACTCACTCAAAAATAAAATAGTTAGATCAAACTTCCTTTAAGCATCTGGGTATCGATGGTTGAGGTACACATGGCCATCCAATTGTGATGGAGGCACTTATAGTGGACACCAATTCAATCCAGAATTTCTAAAGTTATTAGATTTTCACTCAAAGCAGAAAACAAAGAAAATATTATGCCCTCAATCATCACTTTCTAAATCCTATGAAGGACATCATCAAAGAGCTCGATGGTATATAATATGAAAAAAGCTCAATGTGAATCAGTAAACATACAAGGAGATAAAAGTGGTGAAGTGGAGATTGTTTTCAGTTTGTTGTTGATGTTTGTTTGTGTTTGATTGCAAAATCCTTTCTGGTAAGGAGACAGACACACTGACTTGGATGTAGCTTCAAAGGACTCTAACTAGATATGACTCATCTGAGGTATACTAGAGACCATAGGATATGACATTGATTGCCCCCATGTGTGAAACATTGATAGGATACAGATGCTTTTGTTGATTGGTGTACAGATCGACTTTATTGAAAATAGGATGCGAAAGCAAATCGAGAGATATGTACAAACTAAAGCAGACTAAAAGCTAGGAAAGACCAAGATTGTGCTGATAAATGGAGCATTTTGATACAAGTGGTGCCCGGTTGTTAGTTTTTCACCATCTTGGCAGAGATTCTATTTTTGCTACCAAGGTGCCTATTTCTAGGTTTTCACCAAGGCACTTTTTCTTTTTCTCATTTTATTTTGTATTTTTCATCTTTTCAATTTTTTTGTACTTTTTAATTTTTTTTAATTTTTTTTGAATCATCAAGGCACCTATTGCTAGGTTTTCCCCAAGATGCTCATTTTTTTAGGACATTTTCAAATTTTTATAATTTTTTGAGGACATTTTTGAATAATGAATGCCTCAAGCGTAGAATTTCTTTAGATGGAGAATGTTGATTGGTTCTCAGAGATGTTCTCATTCAGTCATTGAGAGTTGATAGGCTCCAGAGCCAAAAGTAGTAGTGATAACAAAGGGACCCAACCAGTTGGGTTCAAACTTCCCCTTGCGTTCTTTATGTGATTGATTTTTAGGATTTTCTCTCAACACTTGACACGATGGTTTTGGATCAAGACTTCAATGTGTAAGGGTTGGTTATGCGGATGACTCGGTGAATTGTCATCTTCCTCTATAAAGGAGATATACTAGGGTGATGTCAGATGACCAACCATAGTCCAGAACCAATGAATGGCTGCTCCTCCCAGAGATTGAGGAAAAATATGCAATAGGTAGGTTGGTTCATGAATGAACTCCATAGATTGAGTACACAATTCTCTGACATGATCTTGGGGATCAGAGTTTCCATCATACTTATCATATTTTGGTATCTCCACTCTTTTTGGGAATGGTGGCATGTACAAGTTTTTATCAAATGGAAAGGGGCATAGAGCCTCCATAGAAAATTCTTTAGGTTCTTTCTCTTTTTCCATCTTGTTTATCTTGACTTGCATAGCATGGATCTATTTCATCATGGTTGTGATGGGAGTTTCTTCCTCTTGAGTGACGATATCTTCAACATTAATGTTTGGAGGAAGTTTGGCTCCTTGTCGAGATAAGTCTAAGAAGTAAGCCTCTTTCTCTTCTTGTAGGAAATGTTTCATCATTTTGCGAAAGGCATCATCATTTCTATATCACTCGATTTCAGATGGTGTTCATTCAAGATCTCCACCATGATTAAATTGATGACCTTGGGAACCTTGGTTTCCTCCTCCTTGAGACATGGTTTTGTTATGAGGACTACCAGGGATTGATTGATGTGGATTTTTTTTACTACCTCTGTGAACTGATGTAGGAGGGGTGACGTAACCACCTTTCAAGTAAATATTGCCAAGAGCATCTTCTCTGAATAGATTGGTGTCATAATGCTGATGAAATGTTTGAGAAATCATAGAAGATGCTACTAAAGAGATTCTGGGTTGTTCTCTTTGTTTTCTTTGTGAGGAAGCTCTAGTTTCCACCATTAACCTTGGGTAAAGCAAAAGAGCAAGATTAAGACAACTGAAAAATGACTTGGTTCAAGAAGATCAAATGATGCAACCTTGTCAAGATTGGATTGGTTGAAGATTGATTTGGACATAAATGAAGGATATTGTGCCCTAGATGTATAGATAGACACCCAAAAGATAGCGGACACGAGCTCGGAACACTTAGCCATTTTGAGGATTGATTCTAAAGATGATGTTGAAAAGGTTTTGACACAAGATCAAATGGGATTCAAATCTATAGATCAAAAGATTGGATCAAACTCAAGAGACCACTTTGGCCAAATAGATTGGATTTTTCTGATTCTCTGCTCTATTCCTGACACAGTGACTTTTCTGACAAAATCTAGAAGTTGGATGTAAAAATTGGATTTCTAACAAATTTTGAAGGTTTCTGGCAACTTTGGTAAAAATTTGATACGAGTTTCTCTAGGCTCATACGTGTCTGGGTTGAGTCTGGCACAACAATTGACAAAACTCGTACAATAATTGACACCAGAATTTGAATTTGCTTGGGTTTTGTGACAACACTCGTATGATAGTATACAGTCTCTTGTATGACAATTTGAGGGTTCTGGCATGACATTTGGAAAAACTCATACGACTTTTGATATTTCAAGATGACTTTTGACACCAAAAAGGATTTTTGCTTCAAATTTTGCAATTTTTTAGTTTTTAGTGTTTTTAGTATCAAATTGTTTGCAAAATTTTATGTCCAGGTCTGAAGATCTATGCAGCAGTTTGTCTTAGGTTTGTTTATTTTCAATAACCAAGTAGATATCAGGCAGGCAGAATAGCAAGCAAGGGGGTTCAAGCAATCAATTGTCTTAAAACAATGAGCAAGGGACAAAGCAACCTTGCACATGAACAAGAAAGTGACTTATTGTTCTAACCCTAAGAATGTTACTTGTGTATATTCTCAAAATCTTTTGCAAGCATGCACATAGTCCTAGAAAATAAAAATTTGGTTGCACTAGGGTTCTTAGTAATGGTTTGACTCTGCAACATTTGTAATCTCAAGAGGGTGAAATCCAATCTAGGCACACTGGGGTTTTGACACAGTCCAAGAATTTAATCAATCAGGAGCTTCTGAAGAGATCTAACATCCCAACAAGAGACTACACCTGTGGAGATTTCTTCCACAAGGACATTTATATACTGGCTGCTGCTACCACGGTGAAAATTGCTATTACCGCTTGAGGTTCCATCCACGTGGTTGACCCAATAAAGGGAATGTCCACTATGGTTAACCCTCTCTAAAAGGTGACTCACAAAAAGAACCACATGGGGAATTAGTTCAAATTCAAGGATCTGAGTTTCTTATACTACCCAAAAAGGGAGTAAAGCATAATCCTCTAACCTCTTCACTTTACCAAAACATAGCAAATAGATCAATTGACATGCTAAGATTGAAACCACCTCACCAAGGTTTGTGATGTCAATAAAAATATCTACCAAGCTCTCTAAGTGGGACCAAGAGAGAATGTACCGATCAAATTTGAGGACTAAACAAAGTAAGACCGTGAGATAACAACAGTATCCTCCCTACCTACAAGGGGATCTATCTTCGAGAAGAGCTTCGCATGCAAAACAAGTGACTGAAGCCCACTCCCTCAAGAACTCTACAAATAGTGTTCATAGGGCCTAATTACTATGTGTAACAAATATGCAGAAATCAAATCTATGTTCTTTTTAGAGCCCAAAAATGAGCATGTGATTTATGAAAGCAAGAAAACACTCAAGCTAAACACATGAGAGGTTTGTTTTACATCCCAAATCAAAATATTGTCAGATGTAGCAAAATACCTCAGTTCCCACACAATGCGCTTAGTAGATTTTACCTTATTTTCAATTTTGTTGCACTTTTCTGTGAGCTGAAACAATAAGTATCAATCAGAAATAGAAAGTATCAATTGTTAGAGTTAGCTGTTAGTCCAAATCCAATAATCAAATATGAAAGACAGCCTAGCATTCTGGTATGACAATTAAAATTTTGGTATGAAAACTCGTACGATAATGTGCTACCCCTTGTATGACAATCCAGGCACAAAATGACAATGGGTCAGTATGCACATGATAGAGTAATTCCCAAATGATAATACTAAACAACCGGTATGATTCTCAAAATTTCCAACTATCATACAATAGTTAGAGGGTCCTTGTACAATAATCTGTCAAATGTCATACAAAAATTGTATGGACAGAAAATAAAAAATCACATTTTTGAGAGAAATTGACAGAAAATTGATAGAAAAGAATGGAAACCTATTTTAGGGCCCCACGGTGGGCACCAAAAATGTGCATGTGAATTTTGTACCTAGCTGGAGATGCAACACTTCAGTAAAACATTAGAGGTTAGCAAATCAAGAAATCTGCAATATAAATGAAATAAGCTAACCAGGTGATTTACTGCCTTCTAGTAGGTGCGAGTATGGTATTCTCAAATTCAGACCGAGATCAATGACAATGCAACACCTAAACGAAAGATCTAATGCTAAAGATGGATGAAAGATGAATGCAAATTAATCTATATTTTTAGATTTTCTATGCAATAAGATGAAAATATGATATGAAACTAGTCTAGGACGGATTGAAATGATATGAAAATTGATCTAACAATGGTATTCTATGATATGAAAATGAATGAATGCTATGATCAAAATAATAACAAAAATCTCACAATCGCATGTTCGCAAGAGCTTGATTCTTCAGATGCAAATTCGCTAGAGTTCAAGTATGCAAATTCACGGGGGGGGGGGGGGCGCGGTAAGATGATGGACTGAGCCTCAATTATATAGAAATCCATGGCTTGAGGATGCATTGAGAAAAGCCATAAATCACTCTTGATAAACTCAGGTTGATTTTTGAGTTAACAAGAAATCAGGAATAGATGAACTCATAAAATCATCCAAAAGCAGTATTTAACTCGAAATAGAGTTTAGTTCACTTTTTCAACTCACAATCACATGTTGAGTTTAGAAAGTTAACAAATTAAAATTGATAATTGATTTAAAGTTGACTAATTTTTTGATTGTGCATAATTTAATATGAATTAATTTAAAAATAAAGTGATTTATTCTCAACTTAACTGATTTTGAATTTAAACAATTGATTTATGGGTTAATCAATTATTAAATCAAACTTTATTCCAAACTATATCATTAAATATTGACAACTAGATTTAATTAATTAAATAAGAATTTAATCAATAATTCGTAGGATTTTTTATTTATTGTCAAAATTAAATAATATTAATTAGGAATAAATACAATTAAATCTAATTAAATAATTAAGTGGAAAAATTAAACTTAATTAATCAAATATTCAACATATTCAATTAATTAACTTTAGGATAAATTAGATTTATCGCCAAATAAAATTCAATTAGGATAATTATGATAAATTAGGAATATTTAAGGAATATTCCCCGATGCAAAATTAAGATAAAATCAATTAGGTTTTTGATAAACTGGTGTGCAGATGTGCCTTAGGTTAGGACTTTGACATTGATTTCGATCGATTTGATGATGTAGGAGGTTAATGAACCTATAGCCCATTTTTGGGGTATTACACATCTAATGATTCTACAATCATTATTTTGGCTCAAACTGTGTCCTCTTTACAACAACAACTTGCATCCTTGACTCAATCCAAGTTTAGCATTCCTACATGTGACACGTGCAGTCCTTTATCCCTAGACATTATTCATGCTCATATTCCTCAACAAGCTGATATGCCTCATCTTGAGAATTACAATGGTAAGGGAGACCTTGTTACTCATGTTAAAACATTTCAAATCCTTTGTAGTGACTATGCTCATGACCATAGGATTTTAGCTAAGTTTTTTGCTAGAAATTTTTGTGATAAGACCTTGCAATGGTATTGTTCCTTGCCTCCTTATTCTATTGATTCCTTTCCAAAACTTGCCAATGTCTTTATTCAACAATTTCAAAATAACATTGGTCCATAAGTGTCCTTAACTGATTTGATGCATTGTAAAAAAAATACTAATGAAAAATTAGCTAAATTTATTGGTATATTTAAGCATTTGTATGCTTCTATTTCTTATCTTGTTCCTAATATTGATATTCAACGTATGTTTATTTCAAATTTACAAAAGGATATTAGAGATAAGATTATGCTTACTGAATTTACCTCTTTTCAACAACTTTGTGCAGTGCTTCATCATTATCAATTACAAGTGAGTCAATTTGAGAGCAACACTCCAATGGCTCTTGTTCCATTTGATAAGAGTGATGCTTCTCCTAATCCAAACAAGTTTAAAAAACTTAACAAATATGTCAAGATAAATAAACAAGTGAATGCAGTTTCTGATCAAGTTGTTGTTACATCCCACAATGCCACTTCTGTATCCACTTCTTTTTTTCTCAAGCGTACGTTTAATCATCTTTCTAAATCTTTACATTCTATTATGAATAATTTTTTGACACCTAATATGATTACTTTACTTCCTATTTGACCTCTTTTACCTACTACGGTGGCATCCAAATCCTTTGCTCCAAAGCCTTTTGTCAATACCACGTCAGAATGGCCATGATACTGAGAAGTGTTATTCTTTAAAACATAAGGTTCAAGACTTAATTGATTCTAATGCTTTATCTGTCGATAATTTTGATGGTAGTGGGAACAAATCTATCTCTCCTCCTAATCAAAACCTCCAAATCTATATGAATCCTTTATCTACACATGATACTAATACCATTGTTCAACCATCTTCTATGGATATTGTTTATGATTCAAAGATGGATGATCTTAATCACATTGTTAACCATGTGGAGCATGTTCTTTTGTCTCAATCTGCATCTCCATCTTAGCCTCAATCTCAAACTCAAAATCAATTTCCACCTCAACCTAAGCCTAAACCGAAACCTCAACCTAAACCTCAAAAACAACCTAAGAATAAAAGACCTAGGGAACTCTTGATTACCTTTGATGATTCTGAGACTATTAAAGCTCTTGATGGTCCTCTCTACATTTATGCTAGGATTTCTAAGATACCTACGCGCGGTTGTCTACTTGGTCATACATCCTTAGTCAATTTTATTACTGAAGAAAATATTTTTATGAAGAACTTACAACATGATTGTTATGATACATCTGATGTATGGATCCAAACTTGTAATGGTTTTCTTTATCCATCATTTGGTTCTATTAACTTTCCTGTTGATCTTTGTGGTAAAATTGTGGACACTACCTTCGTTGTGGTTCCTACTTCTGATCAATTTTAAGTTAAGCTAGGTTTGCCTTGGTTGAATGCCATGCATGTTGTTGCTTCTCCTATCCATAAGTGTCTTAAATTCATTCATGATGAAGAAGTGAAGATGATTAATCCTAATTTATATCAACTTTCTAGGCCTAGGGATTGTGCTACACTTGACTTCTTTTGGCCTTCATTACCTAACTCATGTCCTTCTCAACTTGATAATATTTTTTGCTCATATCAAGCCTATAAGCATCACAAGATTCTTGAGTTAAGCATGCCTCAGATAGATCTTAACCGTGGTCTTTTGCCTATGCCTCCCATACCTCCTTTATCCATGGCTTCTAGTTCTATTAATCAAGATCCTAGTGTTAATTTTTAGCCTACTGAGAATCCTACTAATCCTCCTATAGAACCTATGAAGAAATCGGTGGTTGTCCCTCCTATTTCTTAACATATTTCAAACAAGACAAAACGTAACCGGTTTGCTAATGAACATCATAAGAAGCGTCGATCTCAAGCTAATGCTCATACCTTTGTTCTTCAAAGTTTTTTACCTTCTTTTGATTAGCCTATTCTTGATGTGTTAGAAGAAGTTAATACTAATAATGATGTTAAGATGAGTGATTATGATAATTCTATTCATATCTTAGAGTCGACCTTGACCCTGATCCTGGGTCCATATTTCAAGTTTCAGAAGTTTATAGATATTGGGTTTCAGAAAGTTTATTTTTCCACTTCTGGGTCAGCTGTTTCAGGAATTGAAATGGTAAACTCTTAAATGATATCTAAATTAGGTCCACTTCCAAGAGTAAAGGCTTAAAATTGAAATTTAATTCTCCTATATAGGCCTCTCTAGAAGTTTGTGCCCTAACTTGTATAAAAGGAAGCCTTCCTCTCTCATTTCAATTCATCTCTTCATAATCTCTCAAGCACTCAAGCAAGTGAAATAAAGAAAGAAAGAAGGAGAAAGAAATCATTCAAGAATTCATTCATCTTCAATCATTCAATTATTCAAGATCCAATTCATCAAGGAGATCCATTGGTAGCCATTGAAGGATTCAATCTCTATGGAGCCCCTTTATTGAAGATTTCTTCATCCATTTCCATTCAAGCTTCTTCCTATTCCACGATCCATTCAAGATTGGTGTTGAAGATATAATACAATTGATTTGAGACATCCTACATATAATTCTACATTCATTTGGAGCATCTGTACTTGTGGATTCAAGGATTCGAATCCTCCACAAGGGTTTCAATATAAGCAAGGTGAATTATTCCATTTACTTTGTTTATTCCTGCAATTTCAATTAAATTTCAAGGTTAATTCCAAAACTAGGGTTTGACCAAGGCAAAATCCTCATCCAACAAATAAAACCCTTTTTCTTGTAGGTACAGGCATAGGACAACAAATCATAGATCAGATCTAAGTGCCCTTTTTGGAAAACTTTCAGGATCCGCGAATAGAATTTCTGTCAGAATAGTGGAGGTCAAGGTCAACACAAAGGGGTAAGATTGTGCCCTAGGGTAAGATCTTACCCCTATGTTGGGTCAAGGTTGACCTTTCTTAGAATAGAAAAAGGTTTCTGGGTTTTCTCTGTCTCTGTGTTTCTAGGCCAAACTTGGTTGCAGAATTTCCTAAAACTGAGTATAGACACCAGAAAACAACATTTTCCAAATCTATCATATTTTGAGGTTAGTATTTCTCTTCAATTCAATTAAGATTTCAATACTTCTTTCCACAATAGAATCTAAGGTTTTCTCCTTCCTCCATATTCTCCATCGATTGATTCATTTATGCATTAATCATCTTTTTGTGGTTAATCAATTTGGATCTTTCCTTTGTGAATTTGTGATGAAGGGCCACACCATCCTTACCAACTCATAACTAAAAACATAACAACATGGAGACAAAGAGAAGACAAAATGCTTTACAAAGCATACATTAATACTTGAAAATAACTACAACTTGAGAGATCTTACAATATGAGAGATCTTACATCTTCAAAGCTTACAATCCAAGATCTTGCAATGAGAGAGCTTGAACTCCAAGAGCTTGCTTATGAATGCTCCTATGCCTTCTTTATATAGACATTTCCCACCCAAGATATTACAACACAACCAATGTGGGATAAAAGATAGATGCAACTACCTTGATACAAATATTAAATACAAGAACTTTCTACAAATTTCTAAAATGCCACCTACACACCTCGATAAATGAAATGATTTGTTTTTATTTTTTTATTTATCTTTTCCACCTATGCACCTTGGTAAATGAAATAACTTTTTTTTTTTTTTTTTTTTCTCTCTTTTTTTTGTTCCCTTTTTTTTTCTGTCTTTTTTTTTTTTTATCATGCCCCATTTTATTTTGTGATGCAAGATGCTCCTGCATCAGACACCCAAGGTAGGAAAAATTTTGTGGATATGAATTCACAAAATGAAGTAGCTGCTACTGATATTATTTTTTTCTTCTCTTCCAACACCTTGCTGGAACAAGTATCTGCTGCCGATATATTTCCTTTTTCCTTCTTTTCCAACACCTAGTTGGAACAAGTATATGCTGCTGACAATACTCCTCTGCAATCAACTTTGTCCATCTGTAACTCTCATTCTCCTCCAAACTTATAGGATCTAATGCACCTATAGTAAAAACTATAATTTCGTACAAATCTTCTATTGCATACCAAACATCACTTGTAATGTCCTTAGATAAACCATCATCATTATCTTTCAAATCTATCTCAAAATTAGCATTCCATGATTCACAAAAATTTACATCTTTCACATCTTCATCTTTATTTTCTTCTTCCGTGACCTCAACAATGCATGTAACGGCTTCTTTCCTTTGACCTCCAATCAAGATGTTCCACTCTTCCTCAACTGCTACAATTTTCATTAATAAATTATCCTCTTCAATTATAGGTTCATGAATCTTTTCATCTGCATGCTCTACCTCTTCTTTTGTACCGCTTGCATGATACTCCATTGTAACTTCCTTCTTTCCTTCATCTAAAGAATTATCATCTCTTTGAATCACTTTTCTCTTTCTTAGCTTCACTTCTAATTCAGCCACTTTCTTCTTCAAATCCAGTATCGCAACTCTTGTCTCTTCTTGATATCTCTCTCTAATCTTCTCAAGTCTAAGAATTCTAAGAATCCATCCAATCACAAAAGTCATCTTCTTCTTTCTCTTCTCCATACTCACGTCCTCTTAAGGAAAACTTCACCCAACCTAAGGTCCTGGTGTAAACTACCTCACAGTCGGCGATCTATCTACACACTCAAGAACTCCTGCTCTGATACCACTGATGAAGGGCCACACCACCCTTACCAACTCATAACTAAAAATATAACAACATGGAGACAAAAAGAAGACAAAATGCTTTACAAAGCATACATTAATACTTGAAAATAACTACAACTTGAGAGATCTTACAATATGAGAGATCTTACATCTTCAAAGCTTACAATCCAAGATCTTGCAATGAGAGAGCTTGAACTCCAAGAGCTTGCTTATGAATGCTCCTATGCCTTCTTTATATAGGCATTTCCCACCCAAGATATTACAACACAACCAATGTGGGATAAAAGATAGATGCAACTACCTTGATACAAATATTAAATACAAGAACTTTCTACAAATTTCTAAAATGCCACCTACACACCTCGATAAATGAAATGATTTGTTTTTATTTTTTATTTATCTTTTCCACCTATGCACCTTGGTAAATGAAATAACTTTTTTTTTTTTTTTTTCTCTCTTTTTTTTGTTCCCTTTTTTTTTCTCTCTTTTTTCTGTCTTTTTTTTTTTTTATCATGCCCCATTTTATTTTGTGATGCAAGATGCTCCTGCATCAATTTGGGTTAAGAAGATCTTACCTTCTCCAATCCCATATAGAATACAAGTACACCTTGATCTCTCCATTTAAACATCATCCTTTTATATATATTACATTTATTTTTTAAGATTAAGTTTTATAATGTAAAATAACAATATTTAGAGAGTACGGTTAACATTAGTCACCACAATATATAATGAGTGTAATGAGTACAATATATTTGTAAAGAGACTTGGGTTGAGATTTATTTAGATACAATGAGTGATAATTATTCCATTCACTCTCATGAGAGATGGGTTTTTTTGAACCACTGCTCACGAAACATGGGTCAATGAGTTTGACTATAAAACTACACAATTGAATCCTGGTAGGAATGTCACAATTTGACTTCCTATGCAAAATATATCCTAATTTTAAATGGTTGAGCTTAAGTGGCTCTATATGAATGGATCATAAGGCACAAGACTTTCTAAATGTTTTGTAAATGGGGTTGCAAGAAAAGTGGGCCTAACCATAGAGGAAACTCCATATTTAAGAATTCTTGAGCTAGAGTAGTACTAGAATGGATGACCTCTTAGGAAGTCTCAATGCTTGACCTTTGTGAGCATCAACTAAATACAATGAATGTTAAGTGTTCCATTAATTTTCATGAGATGTGGGTTTTTTTGAACCACTGCTCATGAAATGTTGTTTAATGAGTTTGACTCAAAAACTACATCATTGAATCCTAAGAGAAATATCACAATTTGACTTGTGAAAAATATTCCCTAGTTATCAATTGATGAGATTAAGGGGTGTTATAATGAATGGTTCATAAGACACAATTTTTGTTGAAGGTTTTGCAAATGGGTTTGCAAGAAAAGTGGGCTTAACCATGGAGGAAACTCTATAGTTAAGCATGGTTGAGCTAGAGTAGTACTAGGATGTGTGACCTCTCGGGAAGTCTTGGTGCTTCACCACTATGAGAATCACCCATATACAATGAGTACTAAGTATTCCATTCATTCTCATGAGAGATGGGTTGTTATGAACCACTACTCATGAAATGAAGGTCAATGAGTTTGACTAAAAAATAACATAGTTGAATCCCAATAGCAATATCACAATTATACTTGCTATGGAAAATATCTCCTATTTACCAATTGATTAGCTTAAGGGACTTTATAATGAATGGTAAGCCACAACACTTGCTAAAGGTTTTACAAATGGGGTTTCAATAAAAATGGTTTTGACCATGGAGGAAACTTCGTAGTTAAGCATGCTTGAGATGTAGTAGTATTGGGATGGGTGACCTCCAAAGAAGTCTCAATGCTTCACCTCTATGAGCATCACCTAGATGTAATGAGTGATAAGTGTTTCATTCATTCTCATGAGAGATGGTTTTTGGTGAATCACTACTCGTGAAACATGGGTCAATGAATTTAACTCAAAAACTACACCTAATAGTAATATCATAATTATTCACCACATTACAATTCATTCATCTTTATGTCTAATAAAGATTAGAACAACCTTGATCCTTGACTAAGTTCCTAATTTGTTCAAGATAAATCTCCGTTATTAATTACTCATATTAGGGGTAAAGGACTGAATGATGTGTCACTATTCTATTCAGCATAGTATGATTAGGATATTTCCTTCACCTTAAGAGAGATCAATGGATTCTTTCTTGATAGTCCCTACTATATAAATAATTAGATTTACAAGCATTTAAACATAATAATTAAAAATATTTATTATCTAATGGTTTAGAAAAAAATGACAAGAGTATTATTTTATTTGAGTTTAAATGTATGAATTGAATACTTGTGGTGTGTGTGCGTGTGTGTAGTGCAGGAGCACCTAGGCTCACTCCCAAGCATGTTTGTCATTTTGGCTTATACTGACCTTAGCCAAGTCAGTAGATTTTTTTTTACCTTAGAAGGTCTTGCAAGAGTTTTCTTAGGTGTATTAGACTAGGATCAATCCATCCTAGATGTTTAAATCTTTCTAATGGATAGAGTTAGTTTAGCCCTTAATGGGAAAATAGATGTAAAAGTGTCCAAAAGTCTTATAGACTTAGCATGGACTAAAAAAATGGCTTAAAAGGCTTAAATGATGTTCCTACATCATTTAAGAAGGCTTAGTGGTCATAAAGGATAGTTAAGAAGCAAGAATGAAAAGTTACTAAAATGTTGTCATGACAACATTTGCATTTTTGGCAAATGTTGCATGCAACATCGACAACATTGATCCCATTCGGAGTTAAGGGATCTAATCAATGCTTAGTGGCCTAAAATCTAGGAAAGGGCATATTTCAGTTGAGATATGATCCCATTTCCTGAGGCAAGTTGTAGAGTGATGTTTTTGAGTTTGAAAATAGACTGTGTTCAACTCTGCAGTGACATTCGATTGGTTTTGAGTGTAAGAGTGAATACATGTATTAAAGAGCATAAATTAGTGATACATTTGTATTTTTTGGTTAATTTTAAGAATTTTTCATTCAGTGTTCAAGTTTTTTTGAGTTCCTTAGGTTAGTCTAATAAATCATTTTGTAAGCAGTCTAGTTGTTGGTGTTTACATAGTAGATTTTGGTTTCATGGCTGCCCCATAGAATCTAACCATGGGAATCACTAGGGCTGGATAAATATGGTAGGGGAGCCATTGTATAGTGTATATATGTAGGGAGGAATCATGAAGAACCCAATGGCCATTTTTAAGGTCATGCCCTAGGCCAGACGAGAGAACTCGACTAGGTGCATGATAGAGAAGAAAGAGTGCGTAAATGTAGGGGAAGGAATGGAGGAATGAATAGAGTATGGTTTCATATAGACCATAGACATAGTGATATCTAGTAGTGAGATTAGGCATTGGCCAATTTTCTAA
The DNA here is from genome assembly GCA_027943335.1 of Chamaecyparis obtusa. Lineage (NCBI taxonomy): Eukaryota > Viridiplantae > Streptophyta > Pinopsida > Cupressales > Cupressaceae > Chamaecyparis > Chamaecyparis obtusa. The sequence goes on along the minus strand of BSBK01003611.1, from coordinate 627,205 downwards.
CCTAGAGTTTTAGGAATAAATCAAAAGCTAGCTTAAAGATAGCCCTATTAGCCCTATTAGCCATATAATCTAGGAATCTACTGTACAGAGGCCCTAGGAATCTAAAATCTACAAAATATCCAAGGTCTCCCAGAAGGGTATCCAAATGTCAAAATATTTTTTGAGTTCATTTGGAATTTTTTAGAAAGGATTGAGAAAAGTACCCTATCTAGGGCTACTAGAAATCACTAGGCCTCATAACCCAAGGGCAAGGTAGATTGTGAACTAGATTGTGAGCCTGATGTTAAAGACCTTCAAAACCTATTCAAATGAGATCAATGGGAACATAAAAGGATGTTTTGATGAAGAATGGACCCCCTAAAGCACTTGTGACAAGTTATGGTAAAGGAACACTTGGAGTCATCCAAGGAGTGGGGAAACATTGAGGTAGTCTAATTGGTAGTTATCCTTCAATGTGAAGCACAAAGAGATTGACTCATAGAAGTGAGTTGGGCTTAGTCTTAGGCTATAAGAGAAAATGCTATTGAAGTCCTAGAAGAGATTTTGGGGCTTTTGAGAAGATAGGATAAGTTGTTGGCAATTTGGCTAAGTTGGTTACATAGATGTTGTCATTATGGTGACATATGATCTACATGAAGATCGCACAGGTCAGAGAGCTAGTATGTCAGAGTGCAATGTAAAATTGTCTAAGTATGAGACAATGTGTTTTTGCCAGTGAACCAGCAGATAGTTTTTATTGACAATGTTGATTGGAGTAAGTTCAGTACTTGTGCACTTGAACATACACTCTATGGTGACTATTGAAGACTCACCTCAGAGCACAAGTCAGTATGGCATGTATGGAAGGAGTTATGATAGTTTTTCTAAAGACAGTGTCAAGCCGACAAGATAGGATATGAAGAAAGAATTGATAAACAGTTAAGGGATTATTTTGTTTATCAAAATAATGACTTAACTATATAAAGGGATGACATCCTAGATGTTAACCCTTGGGTAAAGTTATTTTGTAATATGGCAACCGACCAGAAAATTTATTAGCCTTAATAACTTGTATAAATGTAATTGTAAAATGTAAGAAGGATATAGTGATATAATGTCAAATATGATGTATATGTAATAGCGATAGTGAAAGAGCAGCGAAGATATATTGATGCAAGCAGTATAAGGTTATGTACCTTGGCCTCTTTTGTAATCAGTGAATATTGTACATTACTTGTTTGGGCAGTGGGTTGATCTAGTAATCAAATTTTGTACTGCCAACTCCTAATAGGGTTGAGGCTTCTAACAAGGCCTATAGTCCCTTAATCAGGAATGAGACATTATATGCTTGTAATAGACTCCTAATAGGATCAACATCCTTAGCATGATACTTTTGATTAGTGGATCTTTGTGGGTACCATCCCCACCAGGGTTTTCCCTTGGCCAGGGTTTCCTCGAGAACAAATAATGTGTTATGAGTTCTTTTGTTTTCCTGCTATGCACATTTTTTAGCTTTCTATGTTTTTCATGCATTAAGATTATTTTTTATATCCATAATTGGGCAAAAGAAAAATTTTGTGGAATACTAATTCACCCCCCCCCTCAGTATTCCCTATTTCTAACATAAGTAAGGTCCTAGAGAGGAGTTTGTGCAAGCACACCTAGGAGAATATCTATTAGATTGGTATCATAGCCATTTTGATTTGGCTTGTGTTGAATGTTCCAACCAGAGGATTTAGTAGGAGACTCTACAATGGTGACCAATGTTGAGTTAGAAAAGAAAGTTTAAGACCAAGATGAGGAGAATAGATTACTCTAAGATAGACTGGCTCATCTAGAACAAAAATTGGATGAAGTAGATGAGAAGGCCGAAGAAGTGAAAGATAAGATAGATGGAAAGAAAAAGAGATACTTTTAGAGGATGAGATCCCTAAACCAGACCCACTCCTAGCTGAAGAACCCTTCTTGAAGACATTGAAGGCCTTGAGTGGAAAGGCATTAGAAGGAATTCCAATCTTCAATGGGAAGATGGAACCAGAGATAGTCCTAGATTGGATTGAAGGAATAGAAAACCATTTTGAATGTGATGGTATCACAAAATCCCAAAAGGTCAAAGTGGCTAAGGCTAGATTGAGAGGCCCTGCACTCACTTGGTGGAAATTTATCCAATATGAGAGAGAGAAATAAGGAAAGAAGCCTATTGCTACATGGAAGGCAATTGTAGCTAAAATTAGAGATTCTTATGTGCCAGAGGATTATGAAATCCAATTTCATAAGAGAAGACAAAGTCTTAGACAAAAATACTTAGATGTGAACTCCTATATTGAAGAGTTCCAAAGGCTTTGCATGAGGTCAAGAGTTATGGAAGATGAGAATGTGAAGGTAGCTAGATACATTAATGGGACTCAAGTGGACTACACAAGATGAGATGAGTCTACTAACCCCTGACACCATTTATAAATGCCATCAACTTGCAGTGAAGGTAGAAGAGAAGCTAAGGAAAAATCAAGACTCTAACACAACTAGAGGCAGAGGTAAAGGAAGATATAAAAAAGGATAGAGAGGTGTATATGGTGGAAGGAGTTCTGAACCAAAGACTCAAGGAGAGGTCAAGTACATAGATCAACAAGATAGAGCCTCTAAGAGAGGTAATAGAAAAAGGAACTCTAACAGTAGAGGAAGAAATAGTGGTCAAGGTAGAGGAAAATACTTTGCAAACATGAAATGTTACCACTGTAATCAGATGGGGCACCCTGCATATAGGTGTCTAGAGAAAGGAAGTGCTTCTCAAGGAAGTGACAAAAGAGTGAACTTTTTTAAAGAAGAAACAAGTAGTGGAGTGAAACCCCCTAAAGTGCCTTTAGAAACAGAGGAAGGAGATAACCTATTAATGAGGAGAACTTTGATTAAGGAGCTATTAAAGGAAGAACCTAGTCAAAGGAGATCACTATTTAGAGTGAAATACAAGATGATGGGTAAGTTTTTGAGAGTCATCATAGACTCACAGTAAACTAAAAACATAGTGTCAGAGGAAGTAGTCAAAAATTTTAAAATGAAGAGGATACTCTAGAAAAACCCCTATAAAGTTACTTGGTTAAACAAGGGACAACATGTCCTTGTCAAAGAACAAGATTGGGTGGAGTTTTCAATTGGTAGATATAAGGACAAAGTACTATGTGATTTCTTAGCTATGGATGGAAGTCACTTTTTCCTAGGTAGACCATGGCAATTTGACAGACAGACCATGTATGATGGAGTGAAGAACTCATACTCTTTTAAGAAGGACAATGTGACATTTAAAATCCAGTCACTATTAGAAGATACATAGGTGAAGTCATATGGTCCTAATGTCCTCATGGCGAGTGAAAAGGATTTCTTACAAGCCTTAGAACAAGGGAAGGAGTTGGTCTTTCACTGGTTTTGAAGCCAAAGGAAGTAAACTCTGACAAGATAGTCAAGAAGCTTGAATTACCAAAGGAGATACAAGACATGTTGCAGAGGTATGAAGGCATTTTCAGTGATGGATAACCATCAACCCTACCCCCTAAGAGTGTTGTAAGTCATAGGATAGACTTTATCCCTAGAGCTACCATTCCTAATAAGGCAACCTATAAGATGACTTCTCAACAAAATCAAGAAATAGCCAAGCAAATTCAAGAGCTCCTAAGCCAAGGTCTCATTAGGAAAAGTATTAGCCCTTGTGTTGTACCCACTATCTTAGCACCTAAAAAGGAAGGGACTTGGAGGCTATGTACTGACTCGAGAGAAATAAATAGGATAACCATTAGGTATAGGTTTCATATCCCAAGGATAGAAGACCTAATGGACTACCTAGGCAAAGCTAAATACTTTACTAAGAATGGCCTAAAGAGTGGTTACCAGCAAATTAGAATCCATGAGAGAGATGAGTGGAACACAACCTTCAAAACCATAGATGGTTTGTATGAATGTCTTGTCATACCATTTGGGCTCTCCAATGCCCCCTCCACATTCATGAGGCTCATTAATGAAGTCCTCAAAGACTACATATGTAAATTTGTGGTAGTGTATCTAGATGATATACTAATCTATAGTAAGACCAAGGATGAACATCTCAAGCATTTGGAGATTATTTTCAAGCAGCTACATGAGGAGAAATTGATGATAAATTTTGGAGAAATGTGAGTTCATGAGGTGGGAGCTAGTGTACCTTGGGTTTTTATTGTCTCAAGGCAATCTAAAGATGGACCCTAGCAAAGTGGAGGCCATTCTCAATTGGCCTACTCCAAGGACAACAATAGAGGTAAGAAGATTTCATGGTTTGGCTCAGTATTATAGGAAGTTTATAATGCAATTTAGTGCTATTTGTGCTCCTATGCTAGACACTATTAAAGGTGGAATGAAAACTAAATTTGTGTGGAATGAACAAGCCAACCTGGGTTTGAGTTGTTAAAAAATAAGATTGCTACTCAACCAATCTTGATTTTTCCAAGCTTTGAAAAGCTCTTCATAGTCGAATGTGATGCTATTAATGTGGCCATAGGTGTTGTCTTGAACCAAGAGGGAAGACCAGTGGCTTTCCATTCTGAGAAATTAAGTGATGCTAAGAAGAAGTACTCTTCTTATGACTTAGAGATGTATGCTCTAGTACAAGCACTAAGAAAGTGGAGGCACTACTTGCTTCCAAAGGAGTTTGTGGTCTTTTTTGACAACCAAGTACTAGGCTTCATGAAATCACAAGATAAGCTCAGTCACAAACATATGAAATGGGTGGAATACTTGCAAGCCTACACCTTCAACATCAAACACAAGAAGGGATTGCAGAATAAGGTAGCAGATGCCTTAAGTAGAAGAGTTCTAACTGTTGAAGAGATACAACTACAGAGCATGGGTATTGATTGTTGGAAATATTCAGGAATTAACCAAGTTACTGAGAGGGGAGGGGTGAATCAGTAACTTCAAATTTTCTTCTAATTTTAACATGTATTTTACCTTTTAACCTTTGCATACAGAAAGCATGAAACTTACAAACATTCACAATGATGACACATAGATTTGGTTACCCAGAAACCTTCCAAAAGAAAGTAAAATTGGGGTGGGGATGAAACCCACAAAGCTTTAATACTGCAGAATAAAGTTGGCCGGTTAAGGCTTACAATTTGATCACTTCTGATGATCTGCCCTGTTAGGAGCAATAAGGATTACTAAATCCACCCTGTTAAAGGATTTACAAACATACAATGAAGTATGCACTCGGTAAAGAGATTTTTACAAAGACTGTTAAGTCTACCCGGTTAAAGGATTTAGTACTGATTCACCTGTTAGAATGAAACAGTAGATCTCTGCTTTGCAACTGGATTGCTGAATGAGATTCGCTGATGTACTGATCACCTTCTGTGATGAATTTGTCTTTGCTGTACCTTAAACTTCTGAAGCCTTCTGTAATTCGCTTATTTCTGCCTTTCTTTCTCTTTCACATATATTCTACTTCATTCATTTCATTACATCTTTTATTTCTACAACATTGTTTATATACAAGTCTCAAACAATTAATTATAATTACAATTACACAGTCGGCTTGACAAATAAACATAAGTGCTACTAAGTCGGCCCAAATATGGTTACTCGGTTCCTTCAAACTGACTCGGTGACTTTCTGATACTCGACGTCCACTGCATTACTCGGCATCATCATGCACTCGGTAGAAGTGAAGGCACGGTTCATACTGATCACTCGGTAGGTATTGAACTCGGTAAGCATTGGTGACTCAGTAGACAAGATGTTACTCGGTTTACATTGTCCTGATTGGTTTGTACTAACTTGCTCGGTTTCCACTGTCTGCTCGGTTTGCACTGTCTGCTCGGTTTGCACTGTCTGCTCGGTTTGCACTATCTTCTCGGTTTGCACTGTCTGCTCGGTTTACACTGTCTGCTCGGTTTGTATCCAGAATGCAGATAAGTGTTGTCACTAGTGGCAATTCTGCTTAATGCCAACAATCTCCCCCTTTGGCATTAGTGACAAAAACACTTATTGGCCAAAATTTATATACATGAATCATGCTGAGTTTTATTTTGATTTTTCAAAAATTTGTCTTTGTTATAGGGCTTTATACATTGTCTCCCCCTTTCAATGTGCTAACTGTTTCTTATACAAATCTATAACTGTATACATATCTCTCCTTCTATACATATCTCCCCCTTTTTGACGATAATGCCAAAGGTGCATATACAAGTTATTTACAGAGTGAATCCAAAATTTGATAAGAAATCAGAATGTACCTTCATTATTAGTGCCAGGGTTCTGTCCCAACTTTCTTGCAGAATCTTACATGTTTGTATAGCAATTTGGACTTCTGCAGAGAGTTCAATCATGTGATCTTCTATAGAGAACTGATTGTCATGAATCAATGTTCTGGAATGTTCAATGTGCTTATACATTGTATTCATGATGGGAAGGATCATGTGTTGGATGTCTAGCAGTGTAGACCGGATCCTTGAGTCTTCTTTCAGTAGATCAGACTGCATATTAGATAGATGTGAAATTTTCATGTGATGAGCAGAGCTTGAACTTAGTTCAAGTTGCAGCTTCTGTATGCTAATCTTCATATCCTCATCCATTTTATTCATTTTATCTTTGACATCCTTTGTGAACCCGGAAAAATTGCATAGTCTGGCCAAAAGAGAGGTAGCATTCGAATAGATAGATTCTATGTTAGACAAAACTGAAGACAATTCCACTTGGTTAATAGCTATGTGCTGAGCAATGTGCTCAAGAACTTTATTGTTGAATCTCTTCTCGGCTCTTTCAACTAACTTTTCTGTCCCGGATGAGTCCTCATTGTATTTCTCAACTGCTTCTGCTAATTGTAACAAAACATGCTGGGAGGAGTCTACTTTAATGCCTAATGCATCAGACAAAATATCCTTAGCATCCTTGATGATTTGATACTCCTTGTCTCTCTCCTCTTTAAGCTTGTTTTGTTTTGCTTTCCTTTGGAGGATCTCACCTATATTTTGCATCTGATCTGCTGAGAGATTTACAAAATCTAATGTAGGAATCTCTATCTCTTCATCTAGGTCTATATCCTCAACTACATTTTTACCCAAAAATTTTATGCTCGGTAGAGCTTTAGGCTTATCTGTACTTAATGCTTTTGTAGTAGTGACAGTAGATAAAGTAGGGCTGGCTATAGATACTGGCATACTTTCTACTGGAGAACTTAAAATATTTACACTTGCAGATTCAAAAGCTGGAAAACTTACTGCTGGAAAACTTGATGGTGCAGGAGACTGCAGCTCGGTAGAAGAAATGGTAGCTGCCTCTGATGTTGCTAGGGATGATTGGACAAAAGTAGAAGTTGTCACAACCATGCTTGAAGGTGTCTCTGGGCTGGATGTAGAAACTTTCACTGGAGATGTAGGAAGGGATGCAATGACTTCTGCTGCTATCCTTACAGTATCATCTACCTCAGTGTCTTCTTCTTGTTCATCGCTGTCATCTTCAATATCTTTTATTATTACAGTTTCAATGCTCGGTTGGTGAAGGTGGTATATGTTCTTCCATGTGGCTTTTGCAGCCTTCACAACCGATTCAATATTGTTGATCAAAATCAAACAAGTATTGAACTTCAATGTCATTTTATTTTCATTTTCTTTTAATGCCTTCTTTACTTCATCATTATTCAAGCTCGGCATCAACTGTCTCAGGTTTTGATCAAATATGTCTATCACCGTTTGCCTTGCATTGCTCCATCTCATTTTTATTGGATTCAATAGAACTGCTGGAACCTGTGGGGTAATTTCTTCAGGAGAGTATTTCCACTGTCCCATCTTCTCAACAACAGCATCTTCTATTTCCTTCTGTTCTGCTTCCGATCTGGTTTTATATCTCAAGGATTTTATGTTACTTACTCCAGATCCTGATCCATCTCTGAAGAGTTTGAGCTTTTCTTGAAGGCTTGGAGGAGGCCTTTTGAATACTATGTCTTTATCTACCTTTTCTGCCTTGTCTGCCTTGCCTCTTGTATTTCTCCTTGTAAACACAGCAGTGGGAGGCACAGATGCCTTAGTGATGAAAACTTTTCCTTTCTTCTTTGCAGGTTCTGGTTCCTCTGTTTTCTCATCCTTTTCCTCTTCTTTTTCATCTATTTCTTCTTTATCCTCAGTTATCATTTGCATTTTAGCTATCCTTTTCTTTCCTTTGTTTACTGCCTGTGGAAGCTTTATACTTAGTTCAATTCTCACCTTAGCTTCATCATATGTTCCAAAATATGGGGCTTTGGGATTGACAGGCTGATTTAGAAGTGCTTCAATGATGTTCTTGGTTTCATCAATATTTACCTCATAAGGAAGAGGTTTTACATATACAGTTCTCGGTTTAACTGCTTGAATATACACATTATCACAATCTACCATAAAACAGATGTCATCTTTGTAATCTTCCACCAACTTCTGTGGAATCCGGAATCTGTCATTCATTTTCTCTTTGAAAGACTCAAAATAATTATCCATGATGCTTTCAAAGTTTTCACCCATTTCTGCGATGTATTCATTTATTTCATAGAGTACTGGCACATCTTTTCTTCATACAACTTTTCCTTTTGAGGGGAAGAATTTCTGAACATAGAAGAATAAACAGACTAACAAGGATCCAAACTTACATGGATTGTTTTTGGAAGTTTTGATGCTTTCCATGTTCTTGTTGAACTGTTTCAACAATAAGTCTGCTAGGTCAAATGTCAAGTTGTTTTTGACCACTTTGTATGCTAGGTCAACAGCTTCACATGAGACACTGTTCTGTCGACTAGAACTGTAAATCTTGTGGGCAATGATATGTGTACCAAACTTCAGTTCGGCGTCGGTAATGCTGCTAACTTTCATGCCTCTACCATCCCACTCGGATAGGGTTTTCTTCTCTAGTTCCGTCCGACCTAGGGTTTTGGTAGTTTTAGCTTTGTTCAACATGGGAAGACCGGTGACTTGTTGAATCATTTTCTTTGTGATCTCAATAGGTTGCTCAAGCCAAATCTTGCCATCATGTACTCGGCCGAGAATGTACCTAACCCATTTATCTCGAAAGTTTCAAGGAAGATGTGCAATGTGGACTAAACCCTTATCTTCCAGATGTTTGTGCTCGGGTTTCAAAATACCATCCACACATAGTTCCTCACGCACAATGTCTAGTTCTAGGTTTCCCATTTCTTGAATTGAACAGTTAAAATGATTACGGATATCGTTGATAAGCAGTACCTTAGGAGGAATCTAAGATTGAGCTCCGTTCGGATCTAGGGCTGCTGCAATTGCGGGCACGATCTTAAAATCTGGTGCTTTCCACTCCCCTTGAACTAACATATCAGATCCTTTCTTCGCTGAAGTGTTGGATGATGCCATGGTAGCTCACAGAAAGTTCCTTTTGCAAGAGTATTAAATCGTCGGGTTGCCCTTGAAGTTTTCTGCTCTCAAAGTGCTAAAGATTCGCGGTGAAGAATGAGTTCAATTACTTGCTTTTTGTTTACAACTCTGTCATTAATGCTCACTTCAAATTAGGGTAGGAATTCTGACAGACTGTCACCCACTAAGAATTAATTGCTCGGAAAAGACTTCGCAACTCGGTGAACTCGAGAATTCATAATGCTCCGACCTCGCTCGGTGAAGACTATACCGACCTTGCTCGGTGAAGACTATACCGACCTTGCTCGGTGAAGACTATAGCGACCTCCCTGTGATCTCACTGCATCTTGCATGCTGATTTAGACTTTTCTTTTAATTTCGGTTCTGGAACTGCTTGAGATTGATCTATGAGAATACAGTTCCAGTGCTTCCTTGGAAATTTAATTTGAGTCGGTAGAGCCATCCATTCCATTACTTGGACTGGATTGCTCGGTAGCTTTAGGAATCCATTTTTGTCTCACCTGTTTCCTGACCTTAGTTGCTTCATTCTTCTTTCCTTCTTCAATTTCACTAGCATTCATGCAGTTTCTGGCTATGTGACCGAGTTTAGTGCATTTGAAACATCTTACGGTAGTATCTCTTTTCCTTAGATGATGTTTTATGCAATTCATGCCAATGTGTCCATATTCTCCACAGTAATGACATCTACACCAGGTGTTGTAGTCCCATCCAAACATTTCTTTCACAATTTGTTCTGCTGGATTAAATGTCTTGGATCTGCACTCGGATGCCTTGTGACCTTGTTTGTTGTACTTGTGACAATTACCTCTGAATCTAGGTTTTTCCCTGCATTCATTTGCTTTGTGACTAGGTTGATTGCAGCTATAACATTTTCCATTGAATTCTGCTTTTTCATTGTTCCAACATTTATTTGAAGTATGTCCTATTTTACCACAATGATTACAAGTAGGTTTTTGATTTCTTTTAGTACCTTGCTTAGAGGATTCACCTTCTTCTTTGTATCCAAGTCCTGCTTTTCCTTTTTGCCTATGAAGATTTCATTCATACAGCTGATTCAAGTCTTCTTGACTTTTCAGCATTCCTTCATTGATTTGTTTTTCAGCGTTTAGGTCATCCATCAATCTTAGATTGGTTTCCTTTTCAGATCTTAGTTCTTCTCTTGTGTTTTCTATTTCTGATCTTAGATTTAGAATTTCTTCATTTGTATGAGAGATCTGATCAATTAGATTTTCTAGCTGAAGGGTTTTGTTTTGGACTTCAATGTTTCTTCCATCTAATTCATCTTTCAACTTGTTTCTCTGTTCCAAGATCTCACAGAATCTTGTAGAGTGTAGTTCTTGTTCTCTTTTCAATTTTCTCACTTCTTCCTGCAGAGACCTATTCTTTTCTAGGAGTTCTTTGATAGCGTTATTTGCTTCATCTGAGTTATTTGAGGGAAGAAGATCTTCAATCTTTTCTTCAATGTAATTCTGATCATTCATCTGATTTGCAAGTTCCTTCCTTCTTCTTAGGGATTGGGAAAGATGTTCTTTTGCTTCTTTGAGTTTAGCTATGGCCATTTCCAGATCTAGCTTTTCATTTTCAATCACCTTGTTCAGTTTGAATACCTCCATTGTCCTGGATCTTTGCTCAAGCTAGTTAAGCTTTGTCTTGAGAACCAATGCAGCTCTGATACCAATTGTTGGAAATATTCAGGAATTAACCAAGTTACTGAGAGGGGAGGGGTGAATCAATAACTTCAAATTTTCTTCTAATTTTAACATGTATTTTACCTTTTAACCTTTGCATACAGAAAGCATGAAACTTACAAACATTCACAATGATGACACATAGATTTGGTTACCCAGAAACCTTCCAAAAGAAAGTAAAACTGGGGTGGGGATGAAACCCACAAAGCTTTAATACTGCAGAATAAAGTTGGCCGATTAAGGCTTACAATTTGATCACTTCTGATGATCTGCCCTGTTAGGAGCAATAAGGATTGCTAAATCCACCCTGTTAAAGGATTTACAAACATACAATGAAGTATGCACTCGGTAAAGAGATTTTTACAAAGACTGTTAAGTCTACCCGGTTAAAGGATTTAGTACTGATTCACCTGTTAGAATGAAACAGTAGATCTCTGCTTTGCAACTGGATTGCTGAATGAGATTCGCTGATGTACTGATCACCTTCTGTGATGAATTTGTCTTTGCTATACCTTAAACTTCTGAAGCCTTCTGTAATTCGCTTATTTCTGCCTTTCTTTCTCTTTCACATATATTCTACTTCATTCATTTCATTACATCTTTTATTTCTACAACATTGTTTATATACAAGTCTCAAACAATTAATTACAATTACAATTACACAGTCGGCTTGACAAATAAACATAAGTGCTACTAAGTCGGCCCAAATATGGTTACTTGGTTCCTTCAAACTGACTCGGTGACTTTCTGATACTCGGCGTCCACTGCATTACTCGGCATCGTCATGCACTCAGTAGAAGTGAAGGCACGGTTCATACTGATCACTCGGTAGGTATTGAACTCGGTAAGCATTGGTGACTCGGTAGACAAGATGTTACTCGGTTTACATTGTCCTGATTGGTTTGTACTAACTTGCTCGGTTTCCACTGTCTGCTTGGTTTGCACTGTCTGCTCGGTTTGCACTGTCTGCTCGGTTTGCACTTGTCTGCTCGGTTTGCACTGTCTGCTCGGTTTGCACTTGTCTGCTCGGTTTGCACTGTCTGCTCGGTTTGCACTGTCTGCTCGGTTTGCACTGTCTGCTTGGTTTGCACTGTCTGCTCGGTTTGTATCCAGAATGCAGATAAGTGTTGTCACTAGTGGCAATTCTGCTTAATGCCAACAATTGATAACTTCAAAGACTTATATGGAGAACATGAAGATATTGCAAAAATCTACAAGATATACCAAGAACATAGAACTTATTTTCATAGTCAATTATCTAAATATACTTTGCAGAGTGGTCTATTTAGATAGTTGCACTTATGATATTTATATTAATAATATAACATGTGATAATTATTATTCATTCAATACCTTGTATTCTGATCGTGTATCTTCATTCATAGGTCATTCACAAGTGATGGTATCTCTATCTTTGCTTCTTTGGTCACTATCAAGAAGTTGGACAATAAAAAGAATATAGATGCACACTACTAAACTTCTTTTGTTAAACAAATTCTTAGTAAATTTATATTTTCAAAATAAATTTTCCATTCTTTTAATTTTTAACTTATTTATTTACATTCTAAATATTTTTAATGTTTTTTCTTTTTAATGTTTCATTTTCATTATTTATTTTTTAAGATTAAGTTTTATCATGTAGAACAATAATATTTAGAGAGTAGGATTAACATTGTTCACCACAATATATATATATGAGTACATTATATTTCTAAAGAGACTTGGGTTGACATTATTTAGATGCAATGAGTGTTAATTGTTCCATTCATTCTCATGAGATATGGGTTGTTGTGAACCATTGCTCATGAAACGTGGGTTAATGAGTTTGACTCAAAAACTATATAGTTGAATCCTAATATCAATATCATAATTTGAGTTATTGTGGAAAATATTTCCTAGTTATCAATTGATGAGCTTAATGGGCTATGTAATGAATGGTTCATAAGATACAACACTTGCTTAAAGTTTTGAAAATGAGGTTGCAAGAAAAGTGGACTTAACCATGGAGGAAACTCTATAGTTAAGTGTGGTTGAGCTGGAGTAGTGCTAGGATGGGTGCCCTCTCGGGAAGTCTTGGTGCTTCACCACTGTGAGAATCACCCAAATGCAATGAGTACTAAGTATTCCATTCACTCTCATGAGAGATGGGTTTTTGTGAACCACTACTCGTGAAACATGAGTCAATGAGTTTGACTCAAAAAATACATAGTTGAATCCAAATAGCAATATCACAATTTGACTTTCTATGGAAAATATCTCCTACTTATCAATTAATTAGCTTAAGGGGCTTCATAATGAATGGTTCACAAGGCACAAGACTTGCTGAAGGTTTTACAAATGGGGTTGCAAGAAAAGTAGGCTTAACCATGGAGAGGACTTTGTATTTAAGCATGCTTGAGATAGAGTAGTATTGGGATGGGTGACCTCTAAGAAGTCCCAATGCTTCACCTCTATGAGCATCACCTATATGAAATGAGTTTTAAGTGTTGCATTCATTCTCATGAGAGATGATTTATTGTACGAACCACTACTCATGAAACATGAGTCAATGAATTTAACTCAAAAAATAAACCTCATAGTAATATCATAGTTATTCACCATGTTACAATCCCTTCATCTTTATGTCTAATGAAGAGTAGAACAACCTTGATCCTTGATAAAATTCCTACGTTGTTCAAGATAAATCTTGATTATTAATTGCTCATATTAGGGGTAAAGTAGTGAATGATGTGTCACTATTCTATTAAGCTTAGTATGATTAAGATACTTCCTTCACCTTAAGAGAGATCAATGGATTCTTTCTTCATAGTCCCTACTATATAAATAATTAGGCTTATGAGCATAAATATAATGACAAGAAGAGAAGTATTTTAAATTAAGTTTAAACATATAAATTATAATCATGGTGCATGTGCGTGCATGTGTGAAATTAAAGCTTTCAGAAAGGCTTTCTCAAATTAATAAAAATAAAAAATAAACTATTTAACTAATTATAGAGATGAGATAATTTTGTCAAATTATGTTTATTTTAACATAAAAAATCCATAAAATTTAAAAAATAAATAAAAAATAAAATATGATTTAATTATGTATTTCCGTACATATCCATGACTTTTCTTCTAAAATTTTGTGTATAATTTCATAATTTTTATTATATCCATTTAAATAGGTTTCTTAATTTTATTTTATAAATTCTATTTTTACCTTTTAGTTTTTTCATTTTACCTTTGTTGCTTTGTTTCTAATATGTAAGTTTTGCCTGATATGTTTTAGCCCTTGGATGTATCTAATCTCTATATGATGAGGAAATTATAAATCTCGCATCACTACTTAATCTAATCCTTGATCATTTGGTCAAGAAGCTCTTGTAGTCTTTTGAATCAATACACAAATTATATTACTCTCATCATTAGTTAATCTAATCATTGATCATTTGATCAAGAAGCTCTTGTAGTCTCTTGTCTCAATACAATAGTAATTTATGTGAAAATGCATGATGATTCAAAAATAAAATAAAATTTGTGATTGATGTAACTTGCAGGGGTAGTCATGAGTAAGTTTTTTAATTGTTGTTGAAGAATTTCTTTTAAAATGCTAACATTTTGGTTGTTGATCATTCAAATCTAGGTGTTATTTGTTTCAATCGTCTTTGCTACTTATTAAAATCATTCATCAATCTTTCTTTGTTGTTGGTTAATGTATGATGTCACTATGAATGAGACAACTTTGTTTTCATTCTAGGGCAATGAAAATTCAATCTACTTGGGAAACAATTGAGCACAGAAAAATGAAAAGGATTATTATTATGTCAAAACTACGAGCTCACTAAATGGAAGATTGTGTGGGTTCCAACTTCCACAACTATTTCAAAATGTTCTATGATAGTTGAAATTTTGTGTGAAAACCTTATATAATAGATAGTATTGATTTACTTATAAAAAATTAAAATTAAATTCAATATAGATAATGATGCAGGAGCATCCTGGGTGTAAGAGCAATCTTGCATCACCCAAAAAAAAAATATTTCTATTTTTATATTCAATAAGGGTTATTTTGTGCAGAGCTGCTATTTATGGAAAGTTACAATTTTTGGTAATTTTCATATGTGCTCAGAATGATCTGATTTCTTTCTTGGAGGTTCATTTTGGTCATATAAGTCTGCCCGTAAAGTTTCATTGCCAGATCAAGTGTATATTGGAAGATATTGAGGATTTTCGGTATTGGCAGCAGGGTACAAAAACTTTGAACTCAATTTTGAAGGCTTTAGAGGCCCCGAATGAGGTCAAAAATTTGGGTGACGGGCGCTTGCGTGAGTCAAGCCTATAGAGCGTTTCGTGGCATTTCCGAAATGGGATTATAATAGCCGATCGGGTCAACTGGTGATGACTTATGGTCTTCGGAAGTTGGGCCACCTGAAATGGCAGAAAATAATTTTCTTCAAAATTTTTGTTCGGGTTTCAAAAGTTATCTTGAGCCGACTATGATGTAATAAAATGTAAAATAAAATAATTTTAAGTTTGGTCGGCCTTATTGGCTAAAATTTTGGAACCTTCCCAGGCGGTGGAAAATTGCCTATATAAGGAAGGCTGTATTATTGTCTTAGGCAGTTCAGAATAGTTCTGGGTAGTAGTTCGAGACTTTGTCCTACAGAATATTGTAAGGGAATGCCCATGTGGCTTTGCATATTGTAATTCTAAAAGTTTGTAATTCCACATTTGTGGAGATAATAAGAAGCCAATTTTCTGTTCTTGCATATTGTTGTTGTTTCTCTATTTCTGTTATGTGTTTGTGGTATTAAGGGGAGCACCCTTCATCAAGTGGTATCAGAGCAGGTTTTCTTGAGTGTGTAAACAGATCGCCGACTGTGAGGTAGTTTGCACCAGGACCGTGGTTAGGGTTTCAGCGTGCATCACAAAAATGCCTCCACGAAGAGAACGTGGCGGAAGAGCTGGTGCTGTGACACCTGAGGTTAGAGAGATGCAGAGACAAGTGCAAGCATTGCAAGAAGAGATTCGCAGAGGAATGAATCTTAATGTTAGAGATGAAAGCGAGGATGAAGCCGAAGAAGAATATCAAGAAGGAGAAGTTAAAATTGTCAACCAGGAGGAAGAAAGACTTTTTCGGATGATTTTCAAGATTGGGAAAAGACCTAAGATTGAGGTTCCTACATTTTCTAAAAATCTTAACCCAGAGGAATTGATTGACTGGATCAATGAATGTGAGGAATATTTTGAGTATGAAGATGTTGAGGATCCTGATAGGGTCAAATTTGCGAAGGCCAGACTGAAAGGTCATGCAAAGATATGGTGGCAAGAGATTCAGTTGGAGTGAAATAGAAGGGGAAAGGAGAAAATCACGAGATGGGATCGGATGGTGGATAAATTGAAGCGAAAGTTCATTCCTGTTGATTATGAGCTTGACCTATTGAAGAAAATGCAGAGTTTGAAGCAAGCAGGAAGATCTGTTCGGGAGTATACAGAAGAGTTCTATCAACTTCTCATCAGAACAGGTCATGCAGAAGCTGATAAGGAGAAAGTTGCCCGATACCTTAATGGGTTAAGGCCAAGCATTCAAGAGGAGCTGAATCTGGTTTGAATGAACAGTATTGAAGAGGCATACCAGTTTGCCCTAAAAGTAGAGGAAAAGCTGAACAAGAAGTTTGAGAGCAGACAAAACGGAAGAGGTCGCGGTCGACGATCTAGTGGACGGTCATATGGTGGCTAAAATGAATATCCGAAAAAGAAGGCAGAGGCCAGTAGCAGTCAGAATCAGTGAGGAAATAATTTCAATCACTTCCAGGATCAGAATAATAGAGATCAGAGAGGAAGAGGAAGAGGACAAGGATCTGGAAGAGGTAGCTTCTTTGGAACATGTTTTCACTATGGAGAAGGTCATAGGGCATTTGAATGTCCTCAGCGCGAAGTCAGAACAGACAGGAGAAATGAAGGTTAGGCCAGAGTTGCACATGTAGATGAAGATGTCAGATCATCAAATTTTGAAGATGTTGAAAAAGGAGAAACGTTGATTAACAAAAGAGTCCTGTTGAGTGGTGAGAATGAACCTGAGCAAAGGAGGAGCCTGTTTCACACTAGTTGCAAGTGCGAAGGTAAATATTGTGATGTGATCATTGATAGTGGAAGCACTGACAATTTGGTGTCAGAAGAGATGGTGACAAAGTTGAAGCTCAAGAGACAGAAACACCCACATCCATATCGGATTGCCTGGGTACAGGATGATCACAAGGTCATGGTCAATGAACAATGCCTAGTGAAGTTCAAGATTGGCGGATACCAAGATGAGGTATTGTGTGATATCATATCTATGGATGCATGTCATATGTTGTTGGGTAGACCATGGCAGTTTGACAGATGTGTTGTGCATCATGGTCATGGGAATACCTATTCCCTGACAAAGGATGGAGTACGACATAAGCTAAAACCATTGAAGGAGACTGAAGAAAAGGTATGTGGTAATGCAAGGATAACTTTTGTTGATGGAAGAAATTCCTAGATGGTATGAAGCATGAGCATGTATGTTTTGCTTTAATTCCAAAAGCTAGTAAGGAGGAAGGAGAAGATGTTCCTGTAGAAGTTGTAGATTTGTTGAATGAGTTTCAGGATATTGTAACTGATAACGTGCCTGATGGATTACCACCAGTCAGGAAGATCAGTCATCAGATGGACTTGATCCCAGGAGCGAGCTTGCCGAACAAGGCAGCACACAGAATGACACCAGCAAAAAGTGAGGAGTTGAACAGACAAGTACATGAGTTGTTATAGAAAAGATTGATCCGTGAGAGTCTGAGTCTCTGTGCTATACCAGCGGTATTAGTACCAAAGAAGAATGGAGAATGGAGGATGTGTATAGATTCTAGGGCAATAAACAAGATCACAATCAATTACAGGTTTCCATTGCCACGAATGGATGATATTATGGACTGTTTGAGTGGAGCTGTGTATTTCTCAAAGATAGATCTTAAGAGTGGATATCATCAGATTCGGATCAGAGAAGGAGATGAATGGAAGACTGCCTTCAAGACAAAAGAAGGACTATATGAGTGGTTAGTCATGCCTTTTGGGCTAACCAATGCACCGAACACTTTCATGCGGCTCATGAACGAGGTCCTGAAAGAATTTTTGGATAAGTTTGTCATTGTTTACCTAGATGATATTTTGATTTTTAGCAAGACATTGGAGGAACATATGATGCATATTCGTATGGTGTTTGAGAAGTTGAGAGATGAGAAATTGTTGATTAATTTGAAGAAGTGCAGTTTTGTGAAGAAAGAGTTAGTGTATCTGGGATTTGTAGTTTCAGCAGAAGGTCTAAAAATGGACCCAGAGAAGGTACAGGCTATCCTTGAATGGCCTACTCCAAGGAGTGCTACCGAGGTAAGATCTTTTCATGGTCTAGCTAGCTTTTACAAAAAGTTTATCAGAAATTTTAGTAGTATTTGTGGACCCTTGACTGAAACAATGAGAGGGGATAGAAAAGAGTTTAAGTGGACTAAAAGGGCAGAAAAGAGTTTTCAATTGTTGAAACAAAAAGTTACAGAACAACCTATTTTAGCCCTTCCAGATTTTAATAAGGTGTTTCAAGTAGATTGTGATGCTAGTGGTACTGCAATAGGAGCTGTTATGAGCCAAGAAGGTAAACCTGTTGCGTATTTCAGTGAGAAGTTAAATGATGCCAAGAGGAAGTATTCTATTTATGATCAGAAATTTTATGCTATAGTTCAGGCATTAAAGAAGTGGAGACATTATCTACTTCCTAAGGAGTTTGTTTTGTATACTGATCATCAAGCTTTGCAATATTTGAATAGTCAAGGAAAATTGAATCAAAGACATTTGAAATGGGTTGAGTTTTTGCAGAGTTATACATTTGTTTTGAAACACAGAAGTGGAAAGTCTAACAGGGTTGCAGATGCTCTTAGCAGAAGGCAACTATTGCTGACAGAAATGCAAATTGAAGTGGTTGGGTTCAAGGAACTCAAAAATTTATATCCAGAGGATCCTGATTTTGGTGAAGCTTGGAAAGCTTGTACAGAACCTGTTACTCTAGACAGGACAAAATAGTTGGATTTTATCATCCAGGATGATATGCTATTCAGATGGAGTCAGTTGTGCATTCCACAAAGTTCTATGAGGGAGAATCTCATTAAGGAGAAGCATAGCAGAGGATTGGCTGGACATTTTAGTCATGATAAAACCCTTGGTTTGGTTAGTGAGAATTATTATTGGCCACAGTTGCAACAAGATGTGAAGAAGTTTGTACAGAGTTGTAGAGTATGTCAGATGGCGAAAGGAGTGAAGCAGAATACAGGGTTGTATCAGCCATTACCTTTACCAGAGAAGCCTTGGGAGGATATCAGTATGGACTTTATTCTTGGTTTACCAAGGACACAGTGGGGACATGATTCAATTTTTGTATTGGTTGACAGATTTTTAAAGATGACACATTTCATTCCCTGCAAGAAGACTAATGATGATGTTCATGTAGCAGAATTGTTTTTCAGAGAAGTAGTGAGACTTCATGGTTTGCCAAAGACCATAGTTTCAGATCGGGACACTAAGTTTGTTGGATATTTCTGGCGTACATTGTGGAAGAAGTTGAAGACAGATTTGAAGTTCAGTTCATCGCATCATCCACAGATTGATGGACAGATAGAGGTGGTGAATAGGAGTTTGAAAAAGTTGCTGAGATGTTTGGTTGGAGATAAGCCAACAGGATGGGATTTGATTTTACCACAGCCGAAATTTGCATACAATAATTTTGTCAATAGAAGCACTGGTAAATCACCATTCCAGATTATATATGGAAGTAGTCCAAGAAATGCATCTGAATTGAGGAAGATAGATAAAGGAGAAATAAGTAGTGCTGAAGCTGAGGATTTTGCAGAACACTTGAAGAACTTCCATGGGAAGGTGAGGAAGCATATTACCAGGATGAACACACAGTACAAGGCTAAGGCAGATGAGAAAAGGAGGTATAAGGAATTTCAGGTTGGTGATGAAGTCATGGTTCATTTGTGGAAGGAGCGGTTTCCAGTTGGTACATATAACAAGCTGAAAATGAAGAAGTTTGGACCATGTAGGATACTGAAGAAATATGATTCAGGAAATGCATATGAGGTAGAATTGCCTACTGAGCTAAATATTTCACCAGTGTTTAACATTTCAGATCTGACAGAGTATCATGAAGGAGGTGTTGAAGATGACATCATAGCAGCACAATGAAGTATTCTAGCAACTAGTTCAGACACTAAGGAGATCGAAGATATACTGGACAGTCGTGTTGGCAGAAGCACAAGGAACGGGACATATGAACAATATCTGGTCAACTGGAAAGGATGACCTGTTGAAGATTCATCATGGCTGACAAAGGAGGAGGTTAGCCATCTTGGTTTTCCTCTGCACACCTGAGTCGTGACAGGGTCACCTCTCAAATTACCCCGGGTGTCTAATGCAGGAGCATCCTGGGTGTAAGAGCAATCTTGCATCACCCAAAAAAAAAATATTTCTATTTTTATATTCAATAAGGGTTATTTTGTGCAGAGCTGCTATTTATGGAAAGTTGCTATTTTTGGTAATTTTCGTATGTGCTCAGAATGATTTGATTTCTTTCTTGGAGGTTCATTTTGGTCATATAAGTCTGCCCGTAAAGTTTCATTGCCAGATCAAGTGTATATTGGAAGATATTGAGGATTTTCGGTATTGGCAGTAGGGTACAGAAACTTTGAACTCAGTTTTGAAGGCTTTAGAGGCCCCGGATGAGGTCAAAAATTTGGGTGACGAGCGCTTGCATGAAGCATGCCTGTAGAGCGCTTCGTGGCATTTCCGAAATGGGGTTATAATAGCCGATCGGGTCAACTGGTGATGACTTATGGTCTTCTGAAGTTGGGCCACCTGAAATGACAGAAAATAATTTTCTTCAAAATTTTTGTTTGGGTTTCAAAGGTTATCTTGAGCCGACTATGATGTAATAAAATGTAAAATAAAATAATTCTAAGTTTGGTCGGCCTTATTGGCTAAAATTCTGGAACCTTCCCAGGCGGTGGAAAATTGCCTATATAAGGAAGGCTGTATTATTGTCTTAGGCAGTTCAGAATAGTTATGCGTAGTAGTTCGAGGCTTTGTCCTACAGAATATTGTAAGGGACTGCCCATGTGGCTTTGCATATTGTAATTCTGAAAGTTTGTAATTCCACATTTGTGGAGATAATAAGAAGCCAATTTTTTATTCTTGCATATTTTTGTTGTTTCTCTATTTCTATTATGTGTTTGTGGTATTAAGGGGAGCACCCTTCATCAAGTGGTATCAGAGTAGGTTTTCTTGAGTGTGTAAATAGATCGCCGACTGTGAGGCAGTTTGCACCAGGACTGTGGTTAGGGTTTCAGCGTGCATCACGAAAATGCCTCCACGAAGAGAACGTGGCGGAAGAGCTGGTGCTGTGACACCTGAGGTTAGAGAGCTGCAGAGACAAGTGCGAGCATTGCAAGAAGAGATTCATAGAGGAATGAATCTTAATGTCAGAGATGAAAGCGAGGATGAAGCCAAAGAAGAATATCAAGAAGGAGAAGTTAAAATTGTGAACCAGGAGGAAGAAAGACTTTTTCGGGCAATTTTCAAGATTGGGAAAAGACCTAAGATTGAGGTTCTTACATTTTCTGCAAATCTTAACCCAGAGGAATTGATCGACTGGATCAATGAATGTGAGGAATATTTTGAGTATGAAGATGTTGAGGATCCTGATAGGGTCAAATTTGCGAAGGCCAGACTGAAAGGTCATGCGAAGATATGGTGGCAAGATATTCAGTTGGAGCAAAATAGAAGGGAAAAGGAGAAAATCACGAGATGGGATCGGATGGTGGATAAATTGAAGCGACAGTTCATTCCTGTCAATTATGAGATTGACCTACTAAAGAAAATACAGAGTTTGAAGCAAGCAGGAAGATCTGTTCGGGAGTATACAGATGAGTTCTATCAACTTCTCATCAGAACAGGCCATGCAGAAGCTGATAAGGAGAAAGTTTCCTGATACCTTAATGGGTTAAGGCCAAGCATTCAGGAGGAGCTGAATCTGGTTCGAATGAACAGTATTGAAGAGGCATACCAGTTTGCCCTAAAAGTAGAGGAAAAGCTGAACAAGAAGTTTGAGAGCAGACAAAATGGAAGAGGTCACGGTGGACGATCTAGTTGACTGTCATATGGTGGCCGAAATGAAGATCCAAAAAAGAAGGATGAGGCCAGTAGCAGTCAGAATCAGCGAGGAAATAATTCCAATCACTTCCAGGATCAGAATAATAGAGATCAGAGAGGAAGAGGAAGAGGACAAGGATCTGGAAGAGGTGGCTTTCGTGGAACATGATTTCACTGTGGAGAAGAAGGTCATAGGGCATTTGAATGTCCTCAGTGCCAAGTCAGAACAGACAGGAGAAATGAAGGCCAGGCCAGAGTTGCACATGTAGATAAAGATGCCAGATCATCAAATTCTGAAGATGCTGAAAGAGGAGAAACGTTGATTAACAGAAGAGTCCTGTTGAGTGGTGAGAATGAACCTGAGCAAAGGAGGAGCCTATTTCACACCAGGTGCAAGTGTGAAGGTAAATATTGTGATGTGATCATTGATAGTGGAAGCACTGACAATTTGGTGTCAGAAGAGATGGTGACAAAGTTGAAGCTCAAGAGACAGAAACACCCACATCCATATCAGATTGCCTCGGTACAGGATGACCACAAGGTCATGGTCAATGAACAATGCCTAGTGAAGTTCAAGATTGGCGGATACCAAGATGAGGTATTGTGTGATATCATATCTATGGATGCATGTCATATGTTGTTGGGTAGACCATGGCAGTTTGACAGATGTGCTATGCATGATGGTCGTGCGAATACCTATTCCTTGCCAAAGGATGGAGTGCGACATAAGCTAAAACCATTGAAGGAGACTGAAGAAAAGGTATGTGGTAATGCAAGGATAACTTTTGTTGATGGAAGAAATTTCTTAAATGGTATGAAGCATGAGCATGTATGTTTTACTTTAATTCCAAAAGCTAGTAAGGAGGAAGTAGAAGATGTTCCTGTAGAAGTTGTAGATTTGTTGAATGAGTTTCAGGATATTGTATCTGATAACGTGCCTGATGGATTACCACCAGTCAGGAAGATCAGTCATCAGATGGACTTCATCCCAGGAGCGAGCTTGCCGAACAAGGCAGCACACAGAATGACACCAGCAAAAAGTGAGGAGTTGAATAGACAAGTATATGAGTTGTTACAGAAAGGATTGATTCGTGAGAGTCTGAGTCCCTGTGCTATACCACCGGTATTAGCACCAAAGAAGAATGGAGAATGGAGGATGTGTACAGATTCTAGGGCAATAAACAAGATCACAATCAATTACAGGTTTCCATTGCCACGAATGGATGATATTATGGACTGTTTGAGTGGAGCTGTGTATTTCTCAAAGATAGATCTTAAGAGTGGATATCATCAGATTCAGATCAGAGAAGGAGATGAATGGAAAACTGCCTTCAAGACAAAGGAAGGACTGTATGAGTGGTTAGTCATGCCTTTTGGGCTAACCAATGCACCGAGCACTTTCATGCGGCTCATGAACGAGGTCCTGCAAGAATTTCTGGGTAAGTTTGTCATTGTTTACCTAGATGATATTTTGATTTTTAGCAAGACATTGGAGGAACATATGATGCATATTCGTATGGTGTTTGAGAAGTTGAGAGATAAGAAATTGTTGATTAATTTGAAGAAGTGCAGTTTTGTGAAGAAAGAGTTAGTGTATCTGGGATTTGTAGTTTCAGCAGAAGGTCTAAAAATAGACCCAGAGAAGGTACAGGCTATCCTTGAATGGCCTACTCCAAGGAGTGCTACCGAGGTAAGATCTTTTCATGGTCTAGCTAGCTTTTACAAAAAGTTTATCAAAAATTTTAGTAGTATTTGTGGACCCTTGACTGAAACAATGAGAGGGGATAGAAAAGAGTTTAAGTGGACTAAAAGGGCAGAAAAGAGTTTTCAATTGTTGAAACAAAAAGTTACAGAACAACCTATTTTAGCCCTTCCAGATTTTAATAAGGTGTTTCAAGTAAATTGTGATACTAGTGGTACTGCAATAGGAGCTGTTATGAGCCAAGAAGGTAAATCTGTTGCGTATTTCAGTGAGAAGTTAAATGATGCCAAGAGGAAGTATTCTATTTATGATCAAAAATTTTATGCTATAGTTCAGGCATTAAAGAAGTGGAGACATTATCTACTTCCTAAGGAGTTTATTTTGTATACTGATCATCAAGCTTTGCAATATTTGAATAGTCAAAGAAAATTGAATCAAAGGCATTTGAAATGGGTTGAGTTTTTGCAGAGTTATACATTTGTTTTGAAACACAGAAGTGGAAAGTCTAACAGGGTTGCAGATGCTCTTAGCCGAAGGCAACTATTGCTGACAGAAATGCAAATTGAAGTGGTTGGGTTCAAGGAACTCAAGAATTTGTATCCAGAGGATCCTGATTTTCGTGAAGCTTGGAAAGCTTGTACAGAACCTGTTACTCTAGACAGGATAAAATGGTTGGATTTTATCATCCAGGATGATATGCTATTCAAAGGGAGTCAGTTGTACATTCCACGAAGTTCTATGAGGGAGAATCTCATCAAGGAGAAGCATAGCGGAGGATTGGCTGGACATTTTGGTCATGATAAAACCCTTGGTTTGGTTAGTGAGAATTATTATTGGCCACAGTTGCAGCAAGATGTGAAGAAGTTTGTACAGAGTTGCAGAGTATGTCAGATGGCGAAAGGAGTGAAGCAAAATACAAGGTTGTATCAACCATTACCTATACCAGAGAAGCCTTAAGAGGATATCAGTATGGACTTTGTTCTTGGTTTACCAAGGACATAGCGGGGACATGATTCAATTTTTGTGGTGGTTGACAGATTTTCAAAGATGGCACATTTCATTCCCTGCAAGAAGACTAATGATGTTGTTCATGTAGCAGAATTGTTTTTCAGAGAAGTAGTGAGACTTCATGGTTTGCCAAAGACCATAGTTTCAGATCGGGACACTAAGTTGTTGGATATTTCTGGCGTACATTGTGGAAGAAGTTGAAGACAGATTTAAAGTTTAGTTCATCGCATCATCCACAGACTGATGGACAGACAGAGGTGGTGAATAGTAGTTTGGGAAATTTGCTAAGATGTTTGGTTGGAGATAAGCCAACAGGATGGGATTTGATTTTACCACAGGCAAAATTTGCATACAATAATTCTGTCAATAGAAGCACTGGTAAATCACCATTCCAGATTGTATATGGAAGTAGTCCAAGAAATGCATCTGAATTGAGGAAGATAGATAAAGGAGAAATAAGTAGTGCTGAAGCTGAAGATTTTGCAGAACACTTGAAGAACATCCATGGGGAGGTGTGGAAGCATATTACCAGGATGAACGCATAGTACAAGACTAAGGCAGATGAGAAAAGGAGGTATAAGGAATTTCAGGTTGGTGATGAAGTCATGTTTCATTTGCGGAAGGAGCGGTTTCCAGTTGGTACATATAACAAGTTGAAAATGAAGAAGTTTGGACCATGTAGGATACTGAAGAAATATGATTCAGGAAATGCATATGAGGTAGAATTGCCTACTGAGCTAAATATTTCACCAGTGTTTAACATTTCAGATCGGACAGAGTATCATGAAGGAGGTGTTGAAGATGAGATCACAGCAGCACAGTGGAGTATTCCAGCAACTAGTTCAGACACTAAAGAGATCGAAGATATACTGGACAGTCGTGTTGGCAGAAGCATAAGGAAAGGGACATATGAAGAATATCTGGTCAAGTGGAAAGGATGACCTGTTGAAGATTCATCATGACTGACAAAGGAGGAGGTTAGCCGTCTTGGTTTTCCTCTGCACACCTGAGTCGTGGCAGGGTCACTTCTCAAATTACCCCGGGTGTCTGATGCAGGAGCATCCTGGGTGTAAGAGCAATCTTGCATCACCCAAAAAAAAAATATTTCTATTTTTATATTCAATAAGGGTTATTTTGTGCAGAGCTGCTATTTATGGAAAGTTACTATTTTTGGTAATTTTCGTATGTGCTCAGAATGATCTGATTTCTTTTTTGGAGGTTCATTTTGGTCATATAAGTCTGCCAGTAAAGTTTCATTGCCAGATCAAGTGTATATTAGAAAATATTGAGGATTTTCGGTATTGGCAACAGGGTACAGAAACTTTGAACTCAGTTTTGAAGGCTTTAGAGGCCCCGGATGAGGTCAAAAATTTGGGTGACGGGCGCTTGCGCGAGTCAAGCCTGTAGAGCGCTTTGTGGCATTTTCGAAATGGGGTTATAATAGCCGATCGAGTCAACTGGTGATGACTTATGGTCTTCGGAAGTTGGGCCACCTGAAATGGCAGAAAATAATTTTTTTCAAAATTTTTGTTCGGGTTTCAAAGGTTATCTTGAGCCGACTATGATGTAATAAAATGTAAAATAAAATAATTTTAAGTTTGGTCGGCCTTATTGGCTAAAATTCTGGAACCTTCCCAGGCGGTGGAAAATTGCCTATATAAGGAAAGCTGTATTATTGTCTTAGGCAGTTCAGAATAGTTCTGGGTAGTAGTTTGAGGCTTTGTCCTACAGAATATTGTAAGGGAATGCCTATGTGGCTTTGCATATTGTAATTCTGAAAGTTTGTAATTCCACATTTGTGGAGATAATAAGAAGCCAATTTTCTGTTCTTGCATATTGTTGTTGTTTCTCTATTTCTGTTATGTGTTTGTGGTATTAAGGGGAGCACCCTTCATCAGATAACCTAATCGATTCTATCATAAATATGTTGGCAATTTTCTCGCCATCATGATTCAAATCATATTAGCATGCTATAGTAGAATATTTAATGGGGATGAGATCTCCCATTTGTGACTACAATCTAATCAATTTTATTGTGCATATATTTGTAAATGACTTTTACTTAATATTATTTAAAATTAATCAAAATTATAGCATACAACTATGTTTGTAAATGAATTTTAATTGATATAATTTTGGGTCATACTAACAACTTAGATTGAACGATATAACTTTCATCATGGTGACCATCATATGAAATCTTAAAGAAAAAATTCTTTGTATTTCATTAGAGGGATCTATTTATGAAATTATAATGTACAAATTTGTTACTCATACTTTAATTTCTAAACATTTATTAAATTAAAAAAATTACTCCATGAATAATTTTTAAAAATAAAATATATTGTAATGTAAATTTTTCTAATTTTTAAACCTTCTTTTTTGGTCAGTGTTTTCTTAAAATATTGTTTGTATCGGTTTGATAGATGCTTTTTAAATGTCTTTGTTTATTTTGACTCAAAACATATATTAGAAAATATTGTATCTTACAATTAGGTTTAAGAATAGATATAGGGTGTGTTTTACCTAATTTCTTTTAAATATAGGTATGCTAGTATTATATTACTTGGATATCAAAATAAGATAACTATTATTAAAAATTTATTTACTTTTGGTAACAGTCATAGAAATTTACCCATTTCATCTTGGTAGTCTATTTATCTTGCAATCTATCCCACATCATCATTGTTATCTTATTAAGGGAAAATAGGTTTTAAGGGGTCCCAAAACCCTTTACAACAAAAAAACAGCCAAAATAGAGAAGAAGCAACTAGAACCAACAAGAAACCATCAGCAAAACAACAAAAAAAACTAACACCAAATAAAATAAGATCACGGACCCAAATCAACCTACCATAATTCTTTGAGGATTCTTGCAGCCGCAAAGTTTTTATCTATCATTTTGCCATGCATAACCTCCTAAATGACTTGAGAATGGTCACCCACAACTTTAGATTGGCTATGGATGCTACCCAAGTGTCATTACTAGAACCAGTAAATTTCTAATTTTTTACCCTTTCGACAGTCAGTACAGTCATGCTCACTCTTTTGTACATTTTTTATTGTACCATCTAGCTCTAGATCTAGATATTCCAATGATCTTAGTTGTTCAAACCCAGATGACAATTTCTCAAGGCTTGAACATGCTCTTAAGTCTAAGACCTCCAAAGCTTCAAACTTACCAAAAGTAGAAGGCAATTCTTTCAAACTTTGCAACCGAGCAAGTTCAAATGTGATAGAATTTTTAACTGCCCAAATGATTAGATCGCAATGCTTTCAAATTTTGGCATCCTTACAGGGCCAAATGAGATAGTTGGGGAAACAATTATGGCAGACGCTCCATATTAATGTATCTCTTTACAGATAGTCACCTCAACTAGGGCAATCTACATATTTCCTGAGGAACATCAATAAAGAACCATAACCTTCCAGTTTGAGAGCCTTCAACTTATTTCAGCCATGAAGGCGGCTATAGAATGTAGTTTCCCTGTTGTCTCTTTCCTCATTAAAGGACTCAGTTTTCTGTGAAAAGGATATATCTAATACTTGCCAGGTGGAGTTTGGAATGAATTCCCACGTTACAGCTAGCTTCTCCATGACTCTTATAAAACTTAATCTTTTTGGTAACTGCATGCAAACATATTTCTCTATCAGAACTTTTAATAACCGTCAAAAGCATAACAATTAAGATAATCATTAATTATGTAAAAACTGAAATGAAAGTTTGTATGTTATTGGACTTAAGACATGCATTGAGAGGACCTCTTTGCTTATTGGGAAGTTTCTCACACTCCAGCACACCCAATTTATCAAGTGCTTCTATATTCACCCAAGAAATATCACCATCTATTTTCATGCATCTTAACTCCGGGAATCTCACTGCAGTGTAGCAGTAACATCTATACTACTTCACCAAACTAGAATTATTAGTGTTTCTTTCATCAAGTTAATGTGTCGTTCCTCAAGCATGCAATCTTTATAGTCATCTACATCTTCAAGCAAAACTCCTTTTATTCCATTGAGCTTGCCCTACAAGTTTCAGGTGTCAGCAGATTTTTTTTAATCAATGAAAGAAAATAGTTGCTTAATCCATCTAAGGCCACGTTCTTGAAGGATATCTGTGATGCTCAAGATTGTGGTTGTAAAGGCAATTTTCAAAATCTCCTTGTGTCCATTTTCAAAAGAAAGATTATTTAAGAGCTTAATATAAGATGCAAGTTTAAGCATCTCTTTTAAGAGATCAACATATCCAGCCTGGCTCTCGGATACTTTTTGAGACCTCGATACCAGGCAGCCAACGATAGAAATCCCTGCAATCGACCAATGCAGTTGGGCCATTTCCTGAAGCATATCTCTTACAATCATTGCCACTTCACCCGACAGAGAAAAGTCAACCTGTAAATTCAATAGCAAATGGAAGATAAGTGCACTGAAAAATTAGGGTTAAAAATAGCTATTTATATATCATATAGGCTTGTGCCATGGTCTGGATTTGTTTTGTATGGTCGCTAGCAAATTTCAGAAATGTGGCCCCGCTCTAAAGAAAGGAAGGCCGCCTTGACTAGTTGTCTGTAATAGAAGAACTTGTGCTTGAAGTATCAAGTGAATCATGTCAAAGACGATAAATATAAAGAAAATAAGTAAACAATAAAGAGCTCTCATAGTTAACCTTGTTCGAAGGAAAAGAAACAATTGCAACCATAACAACTCATGATCAATAACAGAAGTTTTCAGTAGAAACTTATCTAAACGTCTGATTGAATATATGTGAAACAATTTCAACCTCTTTGAATATTATGGTCTGAGAAGAATTAACAACCTCAACAAAGCCCTGCTTTCCAAGTTATCCTGGCAAATGGTTGTGAATTTTGCTGATTGGTGCAAAATCATGGAAGCTAAATACCTTGATGGGGGACATTTTTGTAAGCTCTTCATGGAACAGGGGCATCCGAGAGGTTCCCAAATTTGGAATAATATCCTCAAAAATAGATGTATTCTGGAGAAGGGAGCTCTATGGCAATTAGGTAATGGCAGGGACATAAGGTTCTGGGAGGACCCTTGGCTTCCAGATGGTATTCTTGCTGCTACGTGTTTCTCACATTTAAGAAACATTCTAACCCTAGGAGTGGGCAGCATGGTCTCCAATTTCATAACAAATGGCAGGTGGATTGATATTACCCCTTTCTTGAGGGACAAACCAAATCTCCTCAATTTGGCTACTAATCTCTTCTCCCTTATCAATTATGTCCACATCCCCATTTTTTATAGGCCTGATAGACTGCTTTGGCGCCATACCCTTCACGGCAGCTTCACGGTCAAATCTGCCTACAATCACCTTACAATAACTCTTACCGACACGACCTGCTGGCAAAAGGTGTGGCAACCACAGCTCATCCCTAAAGTCATTTTTTTCTAGTGGGCAGTGATGGATGGAAAAATTCTGACTTTGGACAACCTCACTAAGAGGGGGTTTAATCTGGCTAACAGATGCTATTTATCTAAGAAAGAAGAGGAAAGCATAAATCACCTATTTATCCATTGTGATTATACGACTAAGCTATGGCAAAAAATTCTAACTCGCCTCGGCATCCAGTGGACCCCAAATAAAGATATAAGAGATCTTTTCCATAGCTGGAGATCTCCATCACATCACCCTCTAATAAAGATCTTGTGGGATCAGGTCCTACCTATCTTTTGTTGGTCCCTATGGAAGGAACGCAATAACAGGATATTCAGCAACATTGAACTGAACTGTACGGTGGTGTTTCAAATTGCGTTGAAATTACTTCAGGAAAACTTACTGGTTGCCCACTGGAAGACTCCCTGTTTTCCACCCTCTACCTGGGATCACAAAACTACTTTGATCTGGGGTATTGACAAGGGGTTAGCCAAGTTTGATGGCTCAAAAATTGCTGCCCGCAAGGCCACTTTTTGGTCTCCACCCCGAGTAACCTGGCATAATTTGAATTTTGATGGTTCAGTTCGCAATCTGTTGCAAGCTAGTAGGGGGGTCATTCGTGATCACAGGGGTTTCTTATTAGCGGCCTATGCGGGTCCTCTTCAAAACCACACTGTCAACCAGACGGAAGGCATGGCTCTCCTCTAGGGATTGAAATTGGCTTTGTCCATGGGCTGCATCAATATTGAGGTGGAAGGGGACTCCAAAGTCATTGTTGATGCTGCCAGGGGAATTAGTAACATTGGATGGAAAGTGGACAGCATTTTGAGAGATATCAAGGGGCATTATGGATAGCTTGCAGAGGGTTACCATCACTCATATCTATAGGGAAGGAAACGTAGTGGCTGATGCCATGGCTACTTTCGGTCTGCAGCTAGAGGGGCTTAGATGTTGGAGAGCTGCAGTTCAGCTTTTGCAGAACACTCAAGACCTGCTAAGGTGGACTATGAGAGAAATAAATTTTCAAACTAATGATGTTTAAAAATGAAAGCTTGGGCGGGACTCCTCAAGATGTGACTGGGTGCCAGCGCATTCTTATAACAACTTTCAAAGATTGTTTTCTCTACCACATGGACTACTGGTGGTGTAATCATAAGCATGATATTGGCATAATTTGGCTGACGTGTTTGTTGGCCACAAACTGGGCTTATAAATATAATCATTACAACAAGTGGGTTTTGGGCATTAAATTTTCAGAGGTTGGGGAAAGATACAATGTGGATTTTTTGCAGGGTAATTATTACTTTAAGTGTGGGTTAATGTGTACTTCTCACATTTTAACCATGGTGGCTAAGATTTGCAAAATCCAAGACAATCAAGGTAGTAATTGCTTCTGGCTTATTGACATGACTCCTAAACTTTTGTTCGGCTCTCATTCATGCATTTGTAATTGGTGTTGTGAGTTTCTCCTAAAAGTCAAAGTTGGGGAGAGAGTTTACCCTGGTTTTCTCTACAAACGGCCTTTTTCAGAGATTATGGGAGGGGACAGAAAAAGAATCGAACCTAACCGGATTGAGGATGAGTTCACCTTGGATCCCATGGTTATGTACTTCTGCGGGGAGGGAGGTATTCTGCCGTTAATGGAGCACCTCCAAGGCCATGATGAGATGATTTCCAGACAGGTCACCAAGACCTGGAATGACAGGCAGGTTACTATCAATGGCATCACTTTCCAAGTTAATGAAGATGTCATTGGGCAGGCCACGGGCATGCCTACAACTGGCAGGAAGTGGAAAAAGACAGCGAAGACCCAAGCAAAGATGGATTTTGCACAATTCTTCAAAGATGATCCCATGCCGACGCCGATAAATAGTGGTTACATTATGTCTAAGATGTTGTATTTTTGGCCCAAAATGTGTAGACTAGTGATGAAGTACTTTACTTTGGAGGGAAGATTCAGTACGTTTTACAACTATTACCTCCATTTCCTAAATCATTTCCACCACAAGTTGTTAATTTATTTTCCCTTCTTCCTGCTACATTCTTTAGAAGCTAATGTGAAGGCGGTTAATGAGGCTATCTCCCTTGGAAAAAACCCAGCTTATCTGCACCAGGGTCTCATCCTTTGCCTTTATAACTTTCACCGCGCCCTTTGCCCTCCTCCACCTCTGCAAATTTCACAAACCTCCCTTCACCCCGTGTCGCCCTGGATGTCCCTTAATCAGGGTATTCCCACTCCCACTAAGTCTAAGGATGAGGCGACCCCAGCTTCTAGCCCTATGTTTGTTAAAACTCAACCCACTGACAACTCTCTGAAGCATGTCGTTAACCCTGGTGATGACCCATTGCACCCCTCCAAAAAGCAGAAAAAAATTGTGATTAGTCTGGATTGTGGTCCTGCGTCTAAGCCCCATATTACTTCCACTCGCAGCTCTACCCGCCTTGCTAAAGAGCAGCATAAAAGGGCCATCAAAGAGCTCATGTCTAAGGAGGAGATCTTTGCCCAGGATGAAGGTTTTGTTGGCTCCCCTGGTAAAGAGAGCATGGTCAATGTTAGTGACATGGAGGATGTTAAGGCTGTGAGAGCTACTCAAACTACTGTGGCTATGGAAGAGGTGAACGAAAAGGACCTAAATGAGAACAAAGGGCACTCTACTAGCGGGTTAATGGGAAAAATTAAGTTCCAGGTTGATACCATGGAAAGTACAGTCCTAAATCTCACCAAGGACCTAGAAGCCATGAAGGAGCGGTTAAAAGATGTAAGTAAATTTTCCCTTAAAGTTATGCATGCCTCTGCTACTACGCTTTGTCTCCTCAATGAGAAGGCCACAGAGGGTAAGGCAGCTGTCAAAAGCAACCGTGAGCTCTTCAGTTCCTCAATGAGGACTAGCTCGATATTATGTTGTCGAAGCGCCTATGGACTAGAAAATAAAGTGTTGGGGCCCTATGACTAGGAGGATGGAGAATGATGTTGATCCCTGGCCTCTATTTTTGTTTTACTATGTTTATTTTAGTATGCTCTATATTCTGAATTGGGTTTTTAGCCTTACGTGGCACCTTGCTTGGTTAAAACTAAACTACTTTAATACTCTCGTTATGTGGTGGTGCTTATTTTCCTATTTCTATGTTTTTTATCGAGGTAGAACTCTTACTTCTTGCTGTCAGCTGTTAGCTGCACTCTTTGGTGATTAACTCTCTGTTAATTCCTTAGTTTGCTTTATGTTCTACGGATCAGCACCCTTTTTTTGTTGTTGCTTTAATCAAAAACATCTAATATATAGAACATGATGTATTATCTGATAAATACAAAGATAAACAATGGAATAAAAGAAGTTGATCCTACCCAAGCATTGTAGATGATTATATAGACAACATACGATATTTCAAGAAACCAATGATTATTTAATTTAATCTCTCATATCTTACTAATCGCTTTGTGTACAAGAAGAAACTCCACTCACATTTTGTTTATTATCATGTTAGATCAAAGTTTCATGTTTATAACATATCAGATTACATCGAATGCATCTAGAAATAAATCAAATAATGATTAGCAGGTAATCAAAGCCTTTATGAATTCCCACGTAATTCATGTGCCATCATGAAATTTCCTTCTTGTCATTATAACACCTTGGCATTAATTCCGAATAACAAAATTTAATAGAACAATTAGACTATTCAACGTGACACAATTTCACTCTCTTTAAATATTATGGACTCTGAACATCTAATAAATTTGTGGAATGCATCGATAAAGAAGGCAACAAAAACTCAACCTTCTAAGAAATTAGTATTCTGCATAGGAGCATGTTAGCTCTTGTCATAATCGATTTTTCAAACACTAAAACTATTTTAAATAATTGGCAACTTTAGTTGACTTTTGACTCAGTCGCTGGTAGACGACCTAAGTCGATTTATTTAGCTTTTCTATACATGTTGTTCTTTGATGAATAAATTAATACATGTTTGAATTTTGTTTTCGTATGATGATAAATTTAAGTGATTAGTGATTGTCAAGATAAGAACGGGTTATATCTTATAAAATATTGTTATATTTGATATGAATAAAAATGTTCATGATGATTATTTTGCAAGTTAAATTGGTTATAGATTTCTGGAACTAACCTACTAATGGAAAAATTTGAGTGTTTAGTTTGTGGAGAGGATCTGAAGACGGGGTATGGTCGAGGTAGGGGAGCCTAGCTCGTCGGTAAGGATGAGTTCAGAACTATATGAATTACACAAACCACAAACATTTTTCTTTTTTTTTTTCAAAAAGAAGTTAATTAATATAAATGTTTAGAAAATTATTTGTATTGTGTACGGATTTACTATTTTAAATATAAATACATTTCTTAAAATTTGAATTATTTCTTTATGATTAGATAAATATTAATAGAAAAAATTAAAAGAAAAGATTTTTATTTTATTAAGAGAAATTAAAATTGGCATATAAATGATTTGCTAATATTACTCTTTGACTTTTCCAAGTAATATATTTATATATCTTTTAAATTGTTACCGAACACTTCATGGCCTTAACTGAGGCATAGTTTTTATTGAGGTAGTATACGTGGGTATTCAACTTAGTCCCTGAATTATGGGTATTTTGGACATTTTTCATATATCTGAGGAGAGATGATCGAATTTGGTTATGAGATTGAGTGTTGGTTATGGCATGTTTAACACACCGCAGCTTAGTGTGGAAAACCAGCGCAAAACTTATGGAGAGGACTGCAGTTAAGTGGAGGTGTGGAAGATGTTATTGAGGGGGCATCCAAGCAAAGGGTGGCACACAATAACAAGAGAGAGGGAGTTGCATAGCTGAAAGGAGAAGGGAGTGTAAGGTGAGAGAAAGAACGCAGAGCAGGAGGGGAGGAGACATTAGGAGGAAATACACGCAGCCAAAATAGAAGGGGAAGCGCGCAGCAGGAGGAAGTATGGGGAGTGAGAGGAAGAGCGCAGTAGGAGATAGAGCTGGGGTGAAAGGAAAAATCAAGGTAGCCAAGGGTAATGCGCATGTCTAAAGAGAGGGGCAGGCGTGAGGAGTTAGAAGAGCTGCAGACACAACAAAGATCAACATCATTGGACTGCTCAACACAATACCAGGTTCCCTTACTTTCAAATTTTTATTTTCTGAGAACGATGGAATAGCCAGATCCAAGGATAATTTTACTTGTATTAGTATTAATTATCTGAACCCTTATTGAAAAACATGTGTGGATCGAGCTTAATTTCTTATAGAAAAATCAGAATCTTTAATTAGATAGATTGAAGAGTTAGTAGAGTGCTCTTTTTGATATATATATATATATATATATATATATATATATATATATATTTGATAGCATTTTAAATCCAGCCAAAACGTAGAGGAACATGTTGGCATAAGTTTAGTTTAACATATACAATACCAAGAATGGTATGATAGGAAACTTCATCAGAACTTTTAGTGTGAACAAGTAGAAAACTGTTAACTAAACCTTGCTAATCAAATGAATTAATATTTTGGGATTTGACTCTTAAACTAGTTTAACTGCACATCTGATACAAACCAGGAAAGAGTTCAACAAATTGTCTTTGCTTAAATTCGATCTCTCTTTTGTTTTCTTCTCTTATTTGATTTTAAGACTGAATTCATTAAGATTATGGATGTATGACTCATTCCTTAGCAGGAGTTCACTGCCAATTATTTTTACTTTAGATTTACAAAATGTAACTATCAACTGCTCAGATGGTGTTAATCAGTAGATTTTGTAATTTTAGGAAAAGGGTGCCATTTGAGAGGAATTTAAAGAAATGATTAGTCGTAAATGTAGATTTACAAAATTTACAATTTGAAATAGTTTGGTCAAATGATCTTAAAAAAATACTTCTTGACAATATGTTTCTTTTTCATACACTTGGCTGTTAGATCAGAAAATTTACAAAAATATGAACATGTATCTATTTTATTTTATCAATCAACCAGAATTAAAAATGAAAAAAAAAATGAATCATAAACTTATCTTGATGTCACGAGTATCGTAAATCAATTTTTAACTTGAACATTAAAAAGCTAGAGTAGGTGTTGTATTTTGATAGTACAATATTAACTTAAGTTTATAAACATGATCTTAATATGCAGATTTATATGGTTGTTTATTTGTAAAACATACACAACAAGCAATTTGTCATTTATTCTTATTGATCATTTCTGAAAAATGTATCCTAAAGAAGATAAACTCAACAAAATAGAATTTATTTAAATAAGGGTGTTATTTCTTTTATTTTCCTGTCTTCTTTTTAGAATTGATGTGTAATGTGGAGTAGACAGAGAAGGGTAATTTAGTTGTAATTACCTATCAATAAAACTTATTTTGAAAAAGACACTTTGGCTAAATTTTTCATCTCGCATATGTAATTTTTATGTTCTTGGTTAGCTATGTATTTTTTCTCTCTGCCACCATGTGATTAGGATTTATATTCAACTAAAGAATGTTAAGTAGTTAGAATCACAGTTGCATCATATTCTTTTGACTCATCAGTGTCGAGATGCTAGTCTCCTTGAGCAGGGTCGGTGCCCTTTCCATTTCAAGGTAAGCCCCAGGGGAGCTAACCACTCCATGGATGGGCAGAAAAAGTGCCTGGGCCACACTCCCGTCTCAAGATCTACAGGTGGACGTATTGTCTAGAGGCTTAGTAGACAACGATTGCTGATAGTGGGGTGCCTTGTTACCATATATTTGACGGTTTGAGAAAAGATATTATTCATTGATTAATGTATATTCTGATTTATATGATTTGGATCGATAAAAGGTTGAAATTTTGTACTATGATGTATTTTTACTGCCTAAGTGATAGTATTCTTCGACGATTTGGTTGAATGTTGTAACTTGTACTCGTTTTCATGACTTTTTTTTATTAACAATTTGGTTGAATTTTTATCATTAACGACATATGTGGAATATTATTTTTCAACCTTGAGAATTTTTAGGCTTGTATAATGTTTATTTATTTATGGAAATTTTGGTCTTTACATGTGGTATTAGAACCAGGTTTAAACCCTAGGGCCTGGGTCTTCTGTGATGAAGTTGTGTTTGTGCATGGTTTAGGAATATATAGTCATCTTGATGTGCAGACTTGAAATAGTGGCCAATCTAGAACTAGTAATGAACAAATGGTTTACCCAATCAAAGGCTAGATGAAATCGTAGCCCTCTCAGTTGAACAAAGTAACATCTTGCAGTATAAAAATGATCGAATGAATATCATAGAAAATGACTTAAGAGGTAGATAGGATGAGGGTCAGTAGGACATGATGAAGTTCATAGGAAACATGTGGAAGATCAAAGGCTTGAGGCTCAATAGAAAGAGGAAGAGGATATGATGATTGAGGAACAACATAAGAGAGATGTCAATATTGGGGCAAATGCAAGAGATCTGAATAATGACCAGATAGCTGAGGAACTAAGCAAGGACCTTAAAAAGGTCACCCCACCTACTTTTTATGGGAAAACTGTAGGGGATGATGTAGAGGCATGGATCATCTCCATGGAAAAGTATTTTCATGTTTGAAATCTTTCTAGATATCCTAGGACCTTATGGGGTGCTTTCCAGCTGATTGGAGAAGCAGCTAGATGGTGGAATAATGAAATGAATGAAAAGAAGTTGCGACCAGGACATATATCTTGGGAGAAGTTCCTAGCCCTCTTTAGGAATTGATGGTTACCATAGCTATTTTATGACAGGAAAGTGTCTAAGTTCCAAACTCTGATCCATGGGGTCTTGTTTGTAACCAAGTACCATGAGAGGTTTTTCCATTTGGTGAAATGTATTCTACATTATCTGTAGGATGAACATTTTAGGACACGTAAGTTTGTTTTGGGATTATGTCCAGAGATTGGATCTAAGTTGAGATACATGAACCAAAAACTATGGAATTTGCATATGCTAAGGCATTGTTACAAGAGGAGAAACTAAAAAAGGGTACCAGCAATCAGAACCTCATAGAGAAATGATAGTTCACAAGGATTCAAGAGGAAGTATGATAATAATAAACCAAGGAACAATGGGCATCAACAAG
This sequence comes from Chamaecyparis obtusa, assembly GCA_027943335.1. Classification (NCBI taxonomy): domain Eukaryota; kingdom Viridiplantae; phylum Streptophyta; class Pinopsida; order Cupressales; family Cupressaceae; genus Chamaecyparis; species Chamaecyparis obtusa. The sequence goes on along the minus strand of BSBK01003611.1, from coordinate 588,779 downwards.
TGTGAAACCTGAGAGGTAAAGGAAAGGGTAATGGGGGTAGAAAAAATAACAACCCTCAGAATTAGAATCAAAACAGGGGTAATAATATGAATGGGAATAATAGGAATGGAAACAACTGGAGGAACATAACTAAAAATAGGCAAGGATCGAGAAATGGATGTTTCAATTGTGGGCGTAATCATTATGTTGCTTATTTTCCTCAAAATATGATTTAGAGAGAGGGTAAAGCTCCCCAGGTTCAGCACCAGATTCATGCAGCGGTTGATCATTGCCAAGTAGATTTTTCAGTAGCTCTCATTCAGATAGCTGGGAATCTCTATGGATATGATGTTTCTTTTTTGGTTGATATTGGAGCTATTGAATGTTTTGTAGATCCTAAGTTTGTTTCAAAGTTACCTGTTAGAGCTAGTTATTTATCTGAACCATGGATGGTTGAATACGACAATAGGACAGAATGTAGGGTTGAGCAATGTCTAGCATGTAGTAATTTGGAATTTCCAAATTTTCAAACACAAGTTAACCTATATTTCACTCCTTTAGGATCTTATGATGTTTTTTTGGCCATAAATTTGCTAATTAAGCACAAGGCCATTGTGAATTGTAAGGACAAGTCAATTCAATGCATAGATGATTCAAGTATGCCTACAGTTGTTAAGGGTAATCAGAAGCCTTTGGAACTAAGGCTGATATTTGCAATGCAAATGAAGTACGCCCAGAAGAAGGGGTGTATGATATATGTAGCTTATGCAAAGGACTTAGACACTCCTTCTAGTCAAAATGATAATCCTATCTTGAAATAGTTCAAAGATGTGTTTCTACAAGAACTACCTAAATTGCCTCCTAAGAGAGAATTTGACTTCTCTATAGATGTGTTACCAAGAACCAAACCTCGATCCAAGGCTCTGTTAGTGCCCAAAACTCATAGATCAGATTTGGCCAACTGACAGGTACAAATTAATACATCTGCAATTTTGGCTTAATCAAGCCAAGCCTAGTAGGCCTAATTTCACTTTGAACTATCAAATTCTCTATGTCGCACAACTTCATACATAAAAAAACAAAGTTCCTCCCAAGGTGGTGAATGATCCTTTGAGGAAAGCAGTAAATCCTCTGATAATCTCTACTCTATCAATCTTGACTAAAGTGGATTAAACAAAGGACAAAAAAGTACTACTTTGAAATAATGATTTAATGATCTACAAACTACAAATGAACTAATATTAAAATTTCTAATTAAAGATTAGATCAGTGCCTTCTAAATACTTGGGCTATAGAGTCATAAAACTTTCAATTGTACGTACGATCAGAGAGGGTTTTAAAAAATTTCTTTAATAAGAAAATACCATTGATCACTTCCTATAAAGGCTCAAAAACTAGGTATAATTCTGAACTCAGGGATTGGACATTCGACCGAGCATCTTATCCTCTTTATAGAAGTCCATTTAGTAAGTCAGACTAGGGACATATCACTTGAAATGGGCCAGCAAAGTATATGCACCAAGTATCATTCAGCCACACATTTTTCATTGTTGTAGGAAGGAAATGTTGAAGGAAAACTATACTATGATTGCAGGAAATGAATGCTAAAGTAATGCTTAAGCTGAAGTTTGCAGAAAAGTAAATGCTGGAATAGAAACTATAAAAGTATAAATATTAATAAAACATGCAAAATCTTACAACTATGCCATAGTACTTTCATTGTTCTACAACTTTGGCTATAGGAGGCATTAGCCGATTTGTAGCTTTGGCTACAGGAGCAGTTGAACACTTGGCTCTTAATCAACAGAAATGTAGGAAATGATTCGAGCTAATATGAATCTATCTTACTATGGATTTCTCACCAAGTGGGCCCCCTTGGATGTGTATCCTAAATCATAATTATACTCAATTAAATATCAACACTTCATTTTATTGATTGAATATCAAAGTACAAAATTCTCATAACATAGTAAAACTGTCTGAAAACTACTTTTATATACTTGACAATGCCCTCTCTATTTTTCTCACGTAGGAACAGGGATTTATTTAAAGGGAAAAACTCCTAACTACTTTCTAACCGCGTCGTAGAAACAGATAGATTTTTATTACAATGTTATTGACTAGAAAGAGGCAAATCTTTAAAGACTTAAATAGATTGAACCCAAAGCAGAGGAGAGAATTGTCGTGACAAAAAATCCAACTCCCACTCATGCCTAGATCTTCTTAGGGAAATTAACATGCTGCCTTACTCATTGCTGAGATCACCACCTTATTCCTTCAACTGGCACTGCATTTAATGTTCTTCCACTGAAAGCTGCAGGAAGATCGGGCAGAACACTTCATGGATGAATGCTCCAAACCTGGTCAAAACAACATTCACTATTCCAATGCACTATGCCTTTAAAGGTTAAGATAAGATATTTATGACAATAATTACTAGAATATGCATAATCAATCACATTCAAACATCTACTCTACTTATTTGAAACACAACTCTACAATATCTTTCGAAACAAGAAATATAGCATTTTATCCAAGCATAGTATGTTAAGTACTTTTAAACCATGTTAAATGTATGTTGGCAGCATGCCATATAGTAGCAGAAAAATATAAGAGTCTTGTGGTAAATGTATCAAAATGCAGAAAAAAGTATAACAAATATTATCCTAAGCCATTGTAAAGTATGGCATTAATATGCCTCATCATTTCGGCCCCCTATGAAGACTAGTGCCTATCCTCAGGCACTAAAGAGTTTTTAATCTTCGCTAGCACTCTAAAGTCACCTTCCTGTGTTTTCCCAATCATTGAAGTGCACACCTTCCAGTATAATCCATTCATCCTGTCCACCCTAACACACCAGATTGGTTCTAAATCCTCATCCAACTCATCATCTATACAACTATACAGTGGCCACAAGAGCACAAGGGGTTGGAATGTGAGAGGCATCTAGCATTATGGTCTTGGTTTTTGGCCCAATTCTATGTATCAGTGAACTCTCTGCATGGAAGCCCTAAAATTTATAATGTTGTGGGGCTCTGCCATTTTCAGAGACATAGGAAACCTAGCCCACCTCTTTTGTAACACATCTATAGCCCCGTTTCCATCATCTAGGGATAGTCTTTCAACTTATGCATGCACCTGTTCCCATTTTTCCAAAATTCTTCTTATGTGGGTAGAGTCATTAAAATCGTAGACTATGTGTAACTAGTCACAATAAAGGAATCTAGGTGTCTTACTTTGAGGGCATAATGGAAGTGATATTATGCTCAAATGCCCTATACTTGGTTAATTTCTCTCCATAGTAAATTTCATTATTGACCTAGGAGAGTAGTACAAACAAATGTATGTCGCCTATAAATAGCAAGGGATTCCAGTCTTTGTTGGAGGGAATGACATAGTGATGCAGGTACATTTCACAGAGAATATTTTTTATGAAATCAGGGGACATTTGATATGCAGCCATAAAGGACTTAGGGGTGTCAGTGTCAAGATTTAAATCTTTTCCAATTCTCATAAATTGAAACAATAAAAATTATTCCCTTGAGCACAGAGCATACACCCTTGGTGGTGGTTGGCACTCTATGACCTTTGGAACCAACTTAACAACTGAATCTATCTTTTCCTATAGGAGTGTAATTTCTTGTTTCTATTGACCTAATTCCATTTTTAATTTGTCCTTCTCTATGACCCACATTTCCCTTTCATACTGAATTTGCTGAAAATAATCTAAGGACAAGGAATGTATGGTTACCTGATTGTGACTTTCTATTGACCTAAGTGCTCTAGTTCTGTCTCACGATCCTTTTGGTGGATTGGTGCAGATGTTGCTGATATTTCATCTATTTATGTATGCTTAGATGAGAAGAGGAAACTTTAGAATCATTCTTTTTCACTATTTCTTTTGGTTCCAAGGCTGCAGGATCCTTCATCATATCATCTCCTTCCATGGCTAGATTTTCTTCCTGTGGGTCCAGATTCATAGGTTCCTCATTTGGAACTTCCCAACTTGAACCAACCATCTTAGGTGAGTTCTTTTTCCTTTTCTTTCAATTCAAACAGACACCGCATCGTATTGGGTGCTCTTCAGGCATTTCTGAACGCTTCTCTAGGGTGGATTTTACCGAGGCAGACGTGGTTGCAAGATGAATAAGACTACCACCTGCTTCATAACTAGACATTTTCTCTTTCCCTTTTTCATTTTTCTTGGCTCCCTGTGAGCTATGAGCTTCTTCAGAACCCCCAATGTTTTCTTCCCCTAAACTAGGGTTTTGAGCTTCCTCTATTATGTCTTCTTAATGTAAAGGAGGGTTTTCCTAAGCTCTTTCTAGTCTAACTTCAACAGTGGGATTTTCTTGTGCTTCATGATGCTCAGGCTGTGGCCCTACAAGTTCTGGTCTTTCCCTATTTAGTTGAATATGAGGGGCAGCAAGAAATTCATCCCAATTCAAAGGAGAATTATCATGGAGAGCCTTTTCTACCAGTAATTTGATCAACCCATGATGGGTAACGACATTTTCCCTACCCTTCCTTACTTACTTAGAGCTCAAATTTAACAAGGAATTTAGAACATTGGGAACATTAATTAACCACCCATGCCCCAAATGGCTCAATAATTTCAAATGCACAGCATGCAGAAATGAAAACCTTCCTTCACAAGTAATATATTGGATAATGTGAACAGTGAATTGTGCATAATCACCTGGAAGAGAAAGTCATTCTGTACCTTGTTTACTACTTTCCAGTGTTGTGTCTGTCGGCGGGGAGAATTTGGCTCTAGCTATATGGGCATCATGACCATGTAGAAAGGGTTCCCCTATAGTAGGAAGTCCAAAAACTTTCGCTATTTTCATCTTTGAGGTTTCAATTCGCAACCCATTCACATATGCCACACTGTTGCTAAACGTATGCAAGAATTCCATTGCAACAGCTTCATCGTGACTGTTTAATCTGATAAAGTAGCTAAGCCACCCCACACGATTGAATTCCTGAACACTTGCTTGATCTTGTAGCAATGAAGTGTGACTGGTTGGTTCAGACCGAATAGGTGGCCCACCCTTACTTAAATTTCTGCAACCCTTGCACTTAGCTCAATATTTCATAATTCCTCTGAATTCTCCAAAACTTCCTACTCTATTCTAACTCAAGGGTTCTTTGCTATGGTTTAGTAGGAATGGAAGTGGAAATATCAGAGAATATCATAGCCAACTCTGGTTTTCAGGTTTCTAAAGAAGGCAAAATCTAAGGTTGATGGAATAATGATTAGACTTGGAGCTTGTGTACTATTAATGGCAATTAAATCAAAATCTTAGCAAAATTTTTCATTTTAAATTATCGTATTGCCCCCTACGAAAAGGATGTAGGTGTCCTCACTTGTGTGGTTTAAAAATTATAGCCATGCTTGGATATAATTACTATATTAAATGAAGCATAAAAGATAATTTTGTTTAGACAATTAGGGAGTATATGAAATAATAGATGAGCACGTACCTAATGTGAAAGTGCCATAAATGCCTAAATCCAAAAATATCAGATGACATGTATCATACAATGAGAAGTATGGGGCCCAGAAAAGACATGACATAATGGATGAATGTGGAGTTGAGAGAAAGGTGATGGGATGGATCATTTATTATGGAAAAGAATATTTTCATGAAAAATGAAAACTTTATTAGGACTGCATGCATGTAGAATTAAAGTGACGATTGGATGTTTGGAGCAATGACAAGAGAATCATCCATAGGAGGAGATCCATCTACCTTTTTAATATCTTCAACTAGAGGAGGTCCAAGATGTGTGGTAGGTTCAACGACCGCAAGAGCATGATTTTTTGCAAGAGGTTTAGCATCAATAGGAGAAATTTCAAACTGTCACAGGAACTCAGCTTTTGTTTGTGGTTTTTGATATAGATAGAGTTTGTGCCCATTTACCAATAATTTGAAATGTAATGGGTTGAGTGTTGATAGCTAAACTACACCATTATCATAAACATTTTGTATTTCATAGGGATCGAGCCATTAGGTACTGAGCTTACCTTGGTTTTCTTAATAGCGAGAATGAATCCTTTTTTCAGGATGTGGGAATCATGCCACCATTTTTGTTGGACCTGGATCATCTGCATGTGCTATAAGGTGGGCTTTCTCATTTCATCTAGCTGGTTGAACTGCAGGATCCTGTTGCGTTGTGCTGATGGAAGATCAATGTTCAACTGTAAAGTTGTTCACAATGTTTGATGCTCAAACTCTATCGGCATGACAACATGTTTTCCATAAACCAACTCAAATGGTGTGAAACTAGTTGTGGTTTTCTAGGTTGTCCTATATGCCCATACTACTTCTTGCAACCTTGTACTCCAATCTTTCTTATGTAGCTACATGATTTTGGTCAAAATTGCCTCTATTTCCCTATTTATAACTTCAACTTGCCCATTCGCCTATGGATGATATGGACTGGATGTCCTATGGTGAATTTTGTATTCATTCATAAGTGTAGTAATCAGTGTGGAAGTGAATTGAGCACCCTGATCTATAACCAACTCTCTTGGAACACTATACTGTGTGAAGTTCTCTTCATACAAGAACTCAGGAACTTTATTATCTTAAGCATGTTTCATAGCACGAACTTCCACCCATTTAGTTACATAGTCAATACATACAAGGATGTAAGAGTTATAATTGGAAGATGGAGTAATAGGTCCTATAAAATCTAATCCCCATTTATCAAATGGAGTTACTACCACCGGTGGAAAGAGGGGCATTTCATCAGATTTTGTTGGTCATCCCATCCTTTCACATCAATCGCATTTCCTTGTATAGTTGACTGCATCTCTATGGAGTGTTGGCTAGTAATATCCTGTATTTAGTATCTTGATTATTGTTCACTTGGCTGCAAAATGTCCTCCACAAGGCTCATTATGACATGCATGGAGGATGTTATAAGTTTCATCCTCCCTTACAAACTGTCGCAATATTTGATCAGGCCCATTATAGAATAGACAATCAACAATCCATGAAAAATTGAAATTTTTTTCTATGAGAAGCCTCTTTTCTTTTGGTGAGAAATAGGGAGGTACCTTTTGAGAGACCAATTAATTGGCAATATATTTATACCATGGTGTCTTAGCAGAAATAGAGAATAGATGATCATCTGGGAAGCTGTCATCAATAGGTTGTGGCTCATCCGTGTTCTGCAATCATGAGAGGAAGTCTGCAACCACGTTGGATTTTCTTGGCTTGTCCACTATAGTGATCATCAAACTCCTATAATAACAGAAGCCATCTAGCTAAGCGGCCTGTGATGGCAGGCCTATTAGAAAGATATTTAATGGCTACATGTTCCATGTGCACAAAAATTTGATACCCTATTATGTAGTGGCAGAATTTATTGAGTGCATAGATGACTACCAGAAGCTCTTTTTTTGTGACTGTATAATTCAATTCGGCTCCTTGGAGATTCTTTCTAATGAATTATATAGTGTGTTCTATTGTATCCTCCTTTTGGCCAAGCATAGCCCCTATGGCATGATTTGAGGTGTTAGTATGTATATGGAATGGAAGTTCCCAATTTGGTCTGCACAAGACTGGGGTTGTCCTAAGGACTGTCTTAAGTTGTAGGAAGGCTGCTTCACAAGGTGGGGTCCAGTTAAATTCTGAATCTTTAGTAAGTAGAGTGTGCAGGGGACTAGCCATTTTACTAAAATCCTTTATAAACCTTCTTTAATAGCCGACATGTTCAAGAAAACTTTGGAAATCTTTTTGCTTGGTTGGTGTGGGAAGGTTTTGAATGATATCAATTTTGGCGGGATCCACTTTTATTCTTGCTACAAATATATAGTGGCCAAGTACTATCCCTTCTTGCATCATCATGAAACATTTCTCATTATTAAGGAATAGATTATGGTCTTCACACCTTTTTAGAAACTTTTCTAGATTGCTTAAGGCTTCCTCATAAGTTTCACCCTAGGTTGTGAAATCATCTGTATAGATCTCCATATAGTCATGAGAGATATCAGCAAAGATGTTGATGACTGCTCTTTGAAAGGTTGCTAGAGCATTACAAAGACTAAATGGAAGAACAAAATAGGCAAAAGTTCTCCAAGGGCAAGTGAAAGTTGTCTTCTCCTGACCTTCCAGAAAGATTCGGATTTGATTGTACCCACTATACCCATCTAGGAAGGAAATGTACTTTTTGCTGGCTAGAGAGTCTAATACTTGGTCCATGAATGGAAGAGGAAAATGGTCCTTTTTGGTTGCATTATTGAGTTCCCTATAGTCTACACACACACGCCATTTGCCTCATTTTTTTGGCACAATTACTAATGGGGAAACCCACTAACTATCAGATATTGGGTAAATGAATCCAGCATTGAGAAGTTTTTACAATTCAGTTTTAACAATTTCTCGTAAGGCTAGATTCACTCGCCTTTGGAATTGTCTTACTAGAGGTTTATCTTCTTTTAGATAGATCTGATGAGTGCATAGTTTTGGATCCAGACCTTTCATGTTAGAATAATCCCAAGAAAATGCTTGAGTATGGGCCTTCACTATTTTAGCCAAAGATGTTTGTTGCTGAGCAGTTAATTTTCCATTGATGTTTAGGTAACAATTAGGGGAGACCTCTATTTGCTTAGTTAGCTCTATCATGGATGCATTGGTAAATGAGGGTACTTGTATCTCATGGGGAAGCAATTGGTGATAGAGCTCTTTGCCTGCAGGAGAAGGCCATTAGCAGTCTTGGTTTAAAACTTGCCAAGAGTAGTTATTAGAAGAACATCCCAGCAAATTTGGGCTTGATCCATACTGATTTTGTAGGATATGGGTAATTACCTTATCTTCATCCTGAAGTTGCAAAAAGGGGTCCCTTTGTATCATCATTAATTTTGACACTGAATTGATAACCTCGGCTTCTTCTCCTATATCAGGCCAAATTGGTGAGGCTAAGTCCATTTGGGGTTGAGCAAGAGGACATAGGAAAAGATTTTGTGTATGTTGGCCATTAGAAATGGTCATATCCCCTGAGTGACAACCAATATGATCATGAACAATTACTAGCCAAGGCCTACCTAATATAATTAGATATCCTCCTAATGTAGTCTTTGGTGACAAGATCATGAAATCTGCTAGGTATGACCATGTTGCAAGGTCAACAATTATATCCTCAATGATTCCATTAGGTTTTACAGTTGAACTATCTACGAGCTGCAGGGCAGTCGGGGTGGTTCGGAGGTTATATATGCCAAGTTGCTGCATTATATCCCAGGTCATAAATTTATAGCTACTCCAAAATCAACCCATACATTGTTAATGGTGTTCATATTAATAATGACTTCAACAACAGGGCTACCTAGGTCAAAATATTTTGGGATGGTAAGCTTGCCTAACATGATGCCAACGAGCTTTCCTAACACATGCACCATTTGAGGATCCTTTTTCTTGTGACTAGGCTTCTTAAAGCAAGCTTCTTCTATATCTTTTTTGTAGGTGGGTACATCCTTGATTTCTTGGAATAAAGGTATTTGGACATTGACATTCTTTAGTTGATCAAGGATATTGAATTTGATTTCTGAAGCAGGTTTAGGATTAGTTGGTTGTAGCCTTTGTGGGAAAGGTGGTCCAGTAGGGTGGCTTTGATCAGCAATAAGCTGTGTCACTAGAAGAGGAATAGTATTTTCTATTTGTACAAGCTCCTCTTGGGACACTTCAGTTATGACTAGATGTTCAGGAGCCTAGATGTTCAGGGAGGATTTTGATAATTCATAGAAGGTTACCATTGATTGTTATAAAATGGACTACTAAATGTAAAAGGTCCTGAGGCATACCTTTTCATTGTTCCCATGGAAGTCTTTAAGCAATAAAGAATAGTTGTTCATGCGTTGGTTCAACTGGCTTGTGGGAAGTTGGCATCTGGGTGGCCTCCATATTTTTAACCAGTTTACACTGACAATCTCTCTTCTTTTGTCGATAGTGTGTATAGAATTCTACTAACATAGACTCTGCTTCCTCATGCTTCTTCTTGGCCTATAAAGTGTCCAGCTGTGTGGCCATGTGTTTGATGACATCCTTCTTGAAGTCAGATAAGAGATGAGTTATCTCTAATCTGGAAGCATCTGAACCATTTGTCCTTCCTATTATTGGTTTGTATCCTCTTCCTCTTTTCCCAACAACACGTGAATATTTGAGGCATATTTACTTTATGTCATCCCAACTGGATTGAGTTATGTCTCCTCATGCCATCAAATCTAAAGCTTCAGTGCATCCATCTTGTATACCTCTAAGAAAGAGTAGCTTCTGAGATTCCTCATTAAGCTCATGCTATGTATTCCTTTGTAGACTATACATGAACCGTGAGATATAGTCTTCAAGTGACTCATCCTCTTTTTGAGTCATTTTAAAAAGGTCTTCTCCTCTCATATCAGTTCCCTGACAATATTCCTTATACTTGGCCAAGAATGCTTCCTGCATCCCTACCCAATCATGGACAAAATCTCATCCTAGGCCCATAAACCAACGCAAAGCAGACTCCTTAAGAGTCATAGGAAAGAGTTAGATCTTGTGAGCATCAATGGTGTAGTCATAACTTTTGCATAGGATATCAAACTCAAAGATAAAGGTATCCAGGTCTTCGGTTACTAAGTCATAGAATTTTGGCAAGGCAGAAGAAGGTATGTTCTTAAGATTGTTATTGTCCCATTGGTCAGTAATAGGGAATGGAAAAGTAGGGGGATTGTCCATCCTAGCAGGATTTCTAGGCCATAGAGGTGGTGGATGATGATGAGGAGGTTGGTATACAACCAACTATAATGAGTTTTCTTGTCTGAATGGATTTTCAAGAAAATGGGCTCTTAGATAAGAGAAGACGTCTGTAAATGCATTAATTTCAGGTTGATCTTCAAAAGAATCAACTTGTTCATCTTTAGAGGATGAGGAGGATGGCGTATTTTTAGGTAGGTCAATGGTGGCATCAACAAATGAACTTTCTTCCTCAAATGGATGATTGGATTGGTTTGGCAAGTACCGTCCTCTGGTGTCTCTTCTTCGGTTATGCATACAGGTAGTAGGGAGTGATGTGATTTACAAAGATATCCTAAAAGTAATGTATTCTAACAAAAGCTATAAATGAAACAAAGTCTAAGAATGACTTATTGAAGACTTGGTTTGGCACCATCCCCAGCAATGGTGCCAAAAATGATCACTTCCTATAAAAGCTTAGAAACAAGGTATAATTTTGAACTGAAGGATTGGACATTTGACCAAGAAGCTTATCCTCTTTATACAAGTTCATTTAGTAAGTCAAACCAAGGATGTATCACTTGAAATGGGCCAGCAAACTATATGCACCAAGTATCATTCAGCCACACATTTATCATTGTTGCAGGAAGGAAATGCTGAAGGAAAACTACACTATGATTGCAGGAAACAAATGATAAAGTAATGCTTAAGCTGAAGTTTGCGGAAAAGTAAATGTTGGAATAGAAACTACAAAATTATAACTATTAATAAGACATGTAGACTCTTACAACTACACCATACTACTTATGTTGTTCTACAGCTTTGGCTACAGGAGGCGTGAGCCAATCTGTAGCTCTGGCTACAAGAGCAGTTCAACACTTGGCTCTTAATCAATGGAAATGCAGGAAATGATTCTAGCTAATATGAATCTATCTTACTGTGGATTTCTCACCAAGTGGGCCCTCTTGGATGAGTATCCTAAATCATAATTATACTCAACTAAATATCAACACTTCATTTTATTGATTGAGTATCAAAGTACATAATTCTCATAACATAGTAAAACCATCTGAAAACTATTTTTATATACTTGACAATGCCCTCTCTATTTTGCTCATGCAAGAGCAGGGCTTTATTTAAAGGGAAAAACTCCTAACTACTTTCTAACCATGCCATAGAAACAGGCGGATCTTTATTACAACATTATTGACTAGAACAAGGGAAATCTTTAAAGACGTAAACAGATTGAACCCAAAGCGGAGGATAGAATTGTCGTGACAACAAATCTAACCCACTCACTCCTAGATCCTCTCGAAGAAATTAACACTCTGCCTTACTCATCGCTGAGATCACCTCCTTATTCCTTCAACTGACATTGCATTGAATGCTCTTACGTTGAAAGCTCCAGGAAGATCATGTGGAACACTTCATGGATGAATGCTCCAAACCTGGTCAAAACAACATTCACTATTGTAATGTGCTATGCCTTTAAAGGTTAAGATAAGATATTTATGACAATAATTACCAGGATACACATTATCAACCACATTCAAACATCTAATCTACTTATTTGAAAGACAACAATATCTTTCAAAACAAGAAATATAGCATTTTATCCAAGCATAATATATTAAGTACTTTTAAACCATGAAAAATGTCTATTGGCAGCATGCCATATAGTAATAGAAAAACATAAGAGTCTTGTGGTAAATGTATCAAAATGCAGCAAAAAGTATAGCAAATATTATCCTAAGGCATTCTAAAGTATGGCATTAATATGCCTCATCAACCATCACTTCACATGCTTCCACTTGACTTATAATTCAAATCAATCGATATAGCTAATCTTATTGAATTTAACTCAAATTAAGAGACCGATAAAAACAAAGGAAGATTCACAGATCTTTCAATTGATATTCAAACTATATATTGATTTTGAGTTATAATATTCAGGGAATTTAACACAATGAAACATTCTATAAAATAGAATATCTGAAAGACTAATTGAAAACATATAACTTATAACCACAAATAAAAATAAATGGCACTTATCTTTATTGATGTTGAAAAACTGATATATAAGAGTTCATAGTTGTAGTTGTTTATGAAATTCTATCCTATGAAAATCTGAATTCTAATCTCTTGTCTCTATATCTTACATTATGTATTTATATATGTGTTTGAGCGGCTTTCACACCTATTTAGGTTGAAAAGACACAACCCATATTACAAATTATTTTGAAAAAATAATAAACTAGCTAAAAACTAACTACCTAACTTTGGGATTTGGGTTTGGTCGAAAAACCAAAACACCTCGTGAAAAGAAAAGATTTTTACTGGAAATAGGAAATGTGATTTCTCGAACTCATTCTTTTTTAGATTTTTTAAATTTGACCATCTTCATCCTCTGTTGGCATCATCTTTACAGCAGGTCAAAATTCTAGCATTTTCTGCAGGCTTTGATCATAGAATTTTGATTGTTCTTGTCACAGAGCTTCCTTCCATAATCTCTCAACTTTTTAATTGAAAATTAATATAATTTTTTATCCCATTTCATGTACTCCATCATTAATTATTTGGCATAGAAATTAAGAGGCTATTTTTGAGTGTTTTATCACTATATAGGACTCCAAATTTTGCCCAAAAATTAGAGCTCCAACAGGCTCTTTCTAGGGATGTATGCTCCATGTGAGCATGGCGATATTCCAACTCTCTCTAGAGAAGCAGACCAAGTATCCATACTTAGTCTGATGCAAAGTGAAATTGGGTGGCCCCAGGCCCCCCCAAAATTGAATATTGATATTTTCCTCTATCGAACACTTGATTTTGATCATGCAATAACTCCCTGCTTGCTGCATTGGGTGCATCTTCCTTATGGACAATTCACATTGTTTTATTGATGTGGTCCTTGGTATTTGGCCTTTGTTTCATCTTTGAGGAATCATTAAGTGTTAATATGATTTAGAACAATAGAGAGGGGGGGTGAATCAACTGTTCTCAAGTCCTGATGTATAAGACAAACTTAAAAACTTGACTTTAAATCAGATCTAACAACCAAAACCAACTCGGTCATCACTGATTCAATAATAGAAACATATAAAATTACAGTCCACTACCCAGCTGTATCTAACTTGAAAAACACAGAAATGTTCAAACCAAAACATTCACACAAGCATTGACACCAGGATTTATAGTGGAAACCCAATATGGGAAAAACCACTTTGTAACATGCTACTATTATTTTCACTCTTCTGAAGTGAGCTCGATTAAGATCCAACCCTGTCAAAGGTTACAATACACACTATTAGGTGTGACCCAGTTAAAGGATTTCAATCACCCTGTTAAAAGTAAGCCTTGTTATAAGACTTACATACATTCCATTAGAATGCAACCTTGTTCAAAGGATTTAACATATGACTATTAGGTCAACCTCTGTTAAAAGGATTTTGACTATTACAATGGTTAGAAAGTAGCAGCAGTATTGATCTGAAAAACATACAACTCACTTTGCAAATATCAGATCTGATTCCGTACACTAATGCTAGTTTACTGACTTTGAAACTTTTCCATTTACATCTCTGATCTGCTCGGAACTTTTCTTCAAGCAACCACCACACTTCTCCTTTAGCCTTTTCTACTTATGAAGTCAATAAAACTTACTGATCTTCCAGCATCCTCTCTTCACCCATGCATACACATCTAATCTTAGGTTCCCTTAATACTTTCCTCAACTAGGTTAACTCATCTTTTGCCACTCAATCTCCTTTGTAAACCTTAGGGTTAGGTTAGATTCATTGAATCTACCCGCTTTATGTTCTTTGGCTCCTTTTCTAGAATCTTCTCAAATCTCTTAAAGATTTACAATAAAACATTTTTCAATGCATTCAATTCTTTCAAATAGTCAATAAATAAAGTCAACACATTTTACATAATCCAAGAATTCAACAATGTCGGCCCCAAATCTGAATTCTCTTCAAATATAAAAATGTTGATGCTCGATCAATACTGTGATCAACTACTCGGTCTTCATGTAGAAAGCTCGGTCATTACTAAAAATATTTCCTCGGCTTATACTATCTTCCTCGGTAATTAACTAATGTTTGGTCGACACTAGAATTTTGCTCGGCATATACTGACTCGGTCGACACTAACATCACTCAGCTTAAACATGATTTCTCCATTTTTTCTTGGTCAAGCCTACCAGTTTAGTCTTCAATCTTACTAAGATAAACAATACATTATCTCATCATTGTACAACATAGTCAAGTACACTTTGTAGTATCAAGATAACTCAACCTTTCCTTAGGTGCTATTGTTACCAACCTTGCCCCAATCCTTCACAACAATACAACAGATATAGTACTTTTCCTAAGTAGCAATAGTCTTACCAATTAAGGTTTGACATCAATGACAATACAAAAATTGTTTCAATTGTAGTTTCCAACATTAAGTCCATCATGATTTTTTCTGAATGGAGGATCTCTATGCATTAGACCAATTATCAAAATGCAATTTCTTTACTTGGACAGCTTCTTGCTCATAATTTGCTTTGTCTTTATACTCCATATGTTGTTTCTCATCATAAAATAGTTTTGAAGGTAACTCATATTTAGGAGACATTACTTTACTTTTATCAAGAATCTAATTAGATAGGATATTTGGAAAACTTTTAGCATTGTTCCTCAACACATTCTCCTCATTATGCCTAGCTGATACCATCTTATCTTCACATGTTTGATACAACTTCTATTCCTAGGATGAATTGAAAGATGTCTCACCTCTTGAATACACTTCTCCACACATATTTTGTGTTTCATCATCCTCAAAATCATCATTAGGCATGTTATCTTCATCATGATGTGGATGGATTTGATTGCATAGAAGATTCTCTTCAAATAATGGATTCAAGAACATGGAGAACTTAAACACATATTCATCTTCTTCCTCTTTAAACAATGGATTCATGAACATAGAGAATTTAGACACATCTTCTTCTTCTTCCTCTCTACTAAATTCATCATTTTTAGAATCATATACTTCATCAACAAGATAGGTGTCTCTCTCATCAGGTTTATCTTCTGGTGTTTCATCAATTTTTTTATCTTTGTGAATTGGAAAAAATTTTGAGTTATTTTTGTGTATATGCCTTTGATATTCCTTATCCAACAAATCTGAAATTTGTTCTGTATATAGAAAATCTTCCTCCTAATCATGATTTTCATTTGTTTCCACACAAATATGATCTAGTATAGATGCTTCTTCAATCTGTTCCAAAATTTCTTCTTTATTTGAATCGGGAGCCTCGCCAAGTTTTTTCTTTAATTTATAATGCTCTTTCATTTTATAAATAAGGAGCTTCAAATCAAGATCATCTCGCAAAATTCCCAATTCATGAAATCTTTTCTTAATTTTCTTGTTTGAAGACCTAATGTCTAAGGGTGTCTTCAAATAGAAACCCATCATCCTTATGAACAAACGGGTTGCAGACTCACCCTCTTCTCTTTCCACATTAAAAAATGCATCCAAAGGAGATAATTCTTCTCCCATAATGAATTATTGATCTTCTGTATGCTCATAACTCATATTGTCTTCATTAGCATCATGAAATTCACATAAGAACCATTGTTCAAATTCTTTCCACAATGAAATACTCTGTGCACGTAAAGCCTCATATTCTTCTCTTGCATCATCCTTTAATGACCAGGCAAATAATTTCATGGAATCACCTTCGGCATCAATTTCATAATCATCAAGGAACATGTGAAAAGCATATAAATTATCAAGAGTTGGTTCATCTCCATAAAATTTAGGCACCTTTTGTGCAAGCTTTGATAAATTTGTACTGCATCAAAAATTTTTGAGATCCAAAGGCTCAGTGGGAATCAAAAAACTTCTAAAAAAATTCTTAAACATCATGTAATAAAGATTCTATTACTAACTGAAGGCCAAATATTCATTCCTTCCAGGTTCTCTCCCTCAGTGGAGAAATTCAAAACTTCTGACACACATGGAATCGCCACCTCAAGTGCCTTTAGGAAAATATTTTTTCCTGCTTGTCCTAAGCAGAAATCTAAAAAAATTTATATAGAGTCACCACCTTCTTCATAAGAAGGATAAAATTATACAATTGATTCCAAGTTCTATCTTCAATAGAGTCTGACTCTTGATCACCAGAAATTTTGAATAATGTTGTCACAATTCTCCAGTAGAGTCACCAATTTGTTGGTGCCCAAAACTGATGGATCAGATTTGGCCAACTAAAAGGTACAAATTAATACCTCTGCAATTTTGGCTTAATCAAGCCAAGGCTGGTAGGCCTAATTTCATTTTGAACTATCAAATTCTCTATGTCGCACAACTGCATACATAAACAAACAAAGTTCCTCCCAAGGTGGTGAATGATCCTTCAAGCAAAGCAACAAATTCTCCGATAATCTCTACTCTATAAATATTGACTAAAGTGGATTAAACTAAGAACTAAAAAGTACTACTTTGAAATATTGATTTAATAATCTACAAACTACAAATGAACTAATATAACAATTTCCAATTAAAGATTAGATCAGTGCCTTCTAAATACTTGGGCTATAGAGTCATAAAACTTTCAATCCTATGTACGATCAAAGATGGATTTAAAAACTTTCTTTAATAAGACAAGACCATCACTTCACAGGCTTCCACTTGACTTATAATTCAAATCCATCTATATAGCTAATCTTATTGAATTTAACTCAAATTAAGAGACTGATAAAAACAAAGGAAGATTCATAGATCTTTCAATTGATAGTCAAATTATATATTGATTTTGAGTTATAACATTCGGGGAATTTAACACAATGAAACATTCTATAAAATAGAATATCCGAGAGACTAATTGAAAACATATAACTTATAACCACAAATAAAAATAAATGGCACTTATCTTTATTGATGTTGAAAAACTGGTATATAAGAGTTCATAGTTGCAGTTGTTTATGAAATTCTATCCTATGAAAATCTGAATTCTATTCTCTTGTCTCTATATTTTACATTATGTATATATATGTGTTTGACTGTCTTTCACACCTCTTTAGGGTGAAAAGACACAACCCATATTATAAATTATTTTCAAAAAATAATAAACTAATTAAAAAATAACTACCTAACTTTCGGATTTGGGTCTGGTCAAAAAACCAAAACACCTCATGGAAAGATAAGATTTTTATTGGAAATAGGAAATTTGATTTCCCAAAGTGGGTCTTTTTTAGATTTTTAAAATTTGACCATCTTCATTCTCTGTCAGCATCATCTTTGCAACAGGTTGAAATTCTAGCATTTTCGGAAGGCTTTGATCGTAGAATTTTGATTTTTTTTGTCACAGAGCTTCCTTCCATAATCTCTCAAATTTTTAATTGAAAATTAATATAATTTTTTACCCCATTTCATGTACTCCATCATTAATTATTTGGCATGGAAATTAAGAGGCCATTTTTTAGGGTTTTATCACTATATAGGACTCCAAATTTTCCCCAAAATTTAGAGCTCCAACACAGTCCATACAGAATGACAACCACGAAAATGTTTGAGTTGAAAACTCAGTTGCAGGAACTTTTAGACAAAGGGTTCATACGCCCGAGTGTGTCACCATGGGGAGCACCTATGATCTTCATAAAGAAGAAAGAGGGCACCTTGAGGTTATGTATAGACTACTGAATGCTTAACAAGGTGACTATAAAGAATATATATCCTCTTTCGAGAATTGATGAACTATTCAATCAAATGAAAGGAGAAATGGTGTTCTCAAAAATTAAATTAAGATCTAGATACCATCAGCTCCAAATAGAGGAGGAACATATAGCTAAGACAACTTTCAGAACAAGGTATGGGCAGTATGAGTTTGTAGTATTACCTTTTGGTCTGACTAATACTCCTACATCATTCATGAACTTGATGAATAGTGTATTCCAAGATTGCTTTGAATAAATTTTTAGATATTTTCATTGATGATATATTAATTTATTCCAATAATGTTGAGGAACATGAGGAGCACTTGCGTATAGTTTTGCACCGCCTCGGGAATAGGAAATTGTATGGAAAACTATCCAAGTTTTCATTTTATCAAAAAGAAATTCATTATTTGGGACGTATAATTTCTACTAAGAGAATTGCAGTGGATCCTGCAAAGATTCAAGCTATACTTGAATGTTCAACACCACATAATGTGAGTGAAGTTAGAAGCTTCATAGAACTTGCAGGATATTATAGGAAGTTTGTGGAGGGATTTTCCAAAATTGTGCAATCTATTACATCCCTTCAGAGAAAAGTAAAGAGGTATGAGTGGACAAAGGTTTGTGAAAAAGCTTTCCAGTAATTGAAACAAAAACTCACATCCGCTCCCATACTAGTTATACCAAATCCTAATGGTCATTTTACTGTTATCAATGATGCTTTAGGTGAGGGTTTAGGAGGTGTACTTATGCAGAATGGTAAAATAGTGGCTTACGAGTCATGAAAGTTGAAGCATTATGAGGTTAACTATGCGCCTCATGATTTAGAACTTGCTGCCACAGTTCATGCACTTATGATGTGGAGAGACTACCTTTTAGGTAAGCCTTTTGATTTGAAAATAAATCACATGGGTTTGAGGTACATCTTCACTCAACCAAACCTTAATGCCAGACAGAGGCGATGGATAGAATTTTTGAGTAAGTATGATTTTGGTATTGAATATATCAAAGGGAAGGAGAATAGGGTAGCTAATGCCTTAAGTAGAAGGAGACACATTCTAGCTATTTCCACCTCTTGAACATGCCTAAAGGAACAGGTGTTGCAGAACCTCCAGGGTAATGACCATTATGAGTTGGTCAAATGAGTATTGCAGAATGATCCGACAAACCACCATTTTGATGGTTACTCTTTTGATGAGGATGGTATTTTAAGATACCAAGGGAGGATGTATATTCCCAACCAGGATGGGTTGAGGAAATTGGTTTTTAAGGAGATGCATTACACTCCATTTTTAGGACAGCCAGGAGTGAATAATATGCTTGTTGATATGTAGCCATTGTATTTTTGGCCCAGACTTAAAAGAGATGTGGTACCATCTATAGCTCAGTGTCTAGAATGTCAGTAGGTCAAAGCTGAGCATGTCCATCCAGCTGGACTTTTGTTTCCTCACCAGATACCGTAATACAAGTGGTAGGTTATCACTATGGACTTTGTCCAAGGTTTTCCCATAACTAGGTGAAAATATGATGTAATCTAGGTTGTGGTTGATAAATTGACCAAGGTTGCTCATTTCATATGAGGTATTTTGAGGGATGGATCCTTGGTTTTGGCCAAGATATTTTTACAAGAGATTTTCAAACTTCATGGAGTACTTGAGACCATAATATCTAGTAGGGACACGAGGATGACATCCAAGTTTTGGATAAATTTAAATTCTTCTTTGGGAACTAGGTTGAACCTCAACACAACCTATCATCCTCAGAAAGATGGGTAATCTGACAGGGTGAATCAAGTTCGTGAGGACTTACGGTGAATGTATGGCATGGATTAACAATACAAATGGGAAGAGTATCTTCCTTTGGTTGAGTTTGTGTGTGTGAAAATTGTACCTAGCTGTGGACACAACACTTTAGTAAAACATTAGAGGTTAGCAAAATAAAAATCTGCAAATAAATGAAACTAAGCTAACCAGGCGATTTACTACCTTCTAGTAGGTGCGAGCATGGTATTCTCAGATTAGACCGAGATCAGTGACAATGCAACACCTAAACGAAGGATTTGAATGTGAAAGATGAAAGTAATATGAATGCAGATTAATCTATTTTTTTGGATTTTGAATGCAATAAGATGAAAAATTGGATATGAATCTTAATCGAGATGAATTGAAATTGATATGTAATTGATCTAAGAATGATATGCTAAATGCTATGAATACTTGAAAACAACGAATGAAAATCTCACAACAGCTTTGATTCGCAAAAGATGGAATCTTCAGTCGCCAATTCGCCAGAGTGAGGATGCAATTTCATGGATGTTTTTTTGGAAGAGTTGAAGCCTTGATTTTATAGAAATCTAGGGCTTGAGGGTGCATTGAGAAAAGCCATAAATCACTCTTGATAAACTCAGGTTGATTTTTGAGTCAACATGAAAATAGAATTAGATCAACTCACATAATCATTCAAAATCATGCAAGAACAACTTTTTAACTCAAATCAGAAGTTTAGATTAGCTTTGAACTCAAAATAGATGTTGAGTTTAGAAAGATAACAACTTGAATTGATTTTCTGATTTAAAGTTTAACTGATCTTTGATTGTGCATAATAAATATGAATTAATTAAATAAATAAAGTGATTTATCTTCAACTTAACTAATTTTTGAATAAAAACAATTGATTATGGGTTAATCAATTGTTAAATCAAACTTTATTCAAAAACTATATTATTAAATATTGACAACTGATATTAATTAATTAAATAAGAATTTAATCAATTAGTCATAAGATTTTTTATTTATTGTCAAAATTAAATAATACAGCTTTAGGAATAATATGAAATTAAATCCAATTAAATAATTAAGTAGCAGAATTAAATCTAATTAATTAAATATTCAAAATACTCAATTAATCAAACTTTAGGATAAATAATGACATTTATCGCCAAATAATTATTAAATTAAAGATAATTAAATTAGGATAAAATAGGAATATTCCCTGATGTGGAATTAAGATAATCAATTAGGGTTTGATGATTTGATGTGCAGATGTGTCTTAGGTTAGTACTTTGATGTCGATTTCGATTGAATTGTTGATGTAGGAGGTTAATGAACCTATAGCCCATTTTTGGGGTATTACATTTTGCCCCTCTTTGAATCATTGCGCAAAGCATAGTGGTTCAAAGATTAGTCTATTTTTTATAAAGATGTGGACTCAGTTATGTGGTGGAGAAACTGATCCTGAAAGATTAACTGATTCCGAGACAAAAACCGATTTGAAAGACTTGAAGATGCTAGGTCCTGATTGACCAAAGATGATGTTAACTATAGCAACAATGAACTAGAGATTATGAAAAAGTGTCAAAATGCCTAATTCTAAAACTTATGATTACGAAGAAGTGAGTGACCTAATTCCAAACTTGATTGTCCAAAGGAATCAATATTGTTATCACATCTGAACCCTTTAGTTACGAAGAACCAAGGAAATAACACTAATGAACCGATGGTTATGAAAAGCTGATATAGTTTACAAGATCAATTAGGATACCAGATAGATATGGATCTCAATGAATCTGATATGCCCTAAGCGATGATAGATTTGCCCCAAGTGATGAGGTCTTTAGATGAATCAACAACTGGACATGGTTGTTGCCTCGATCACTGAAAGAAAATTTTGATTTACAGACTTGAATGATATGCTATACCATGCCCCCTATGGGATGAAAATGAAAATTTGACAAGAAAAGACAACATTGAGTGGTTTAGAAGCTTGTTAATTGATTTGAGAATTGGTTATACACATCCGGGAACGCGTTATGCATCGTATGAAGGTCCTGAAGACCAAGTTTGACTAGGTTTGACCATGAGTTGACCATGGTTGACCAAGTTGAAATTTTGATAGTTTGATGTAAGATAATCAGTTAAGTTGAATTCTGGATTTCTTTGATGTTTAGAAGGTCGATTATGCAAGCAGTTGACAATATAAATGATTTCAGATTTGGATTTTGATCCCGAAAATGGATTCTACTTGTTGTTTCGTTGGAGGGACCTTCATACAATGTTCAATCCTTGTGTCATGTTTAGCGTAGTTTTGGAGAATCATTAAGCATCAAGCTGATTTGGAAATCATGAGATAAATGCAACCATGCAAAGTACCAAATGAAATGCAGACCTAGGACCTAGGACTTAGTCACTAATCATGTGTTGGTCATTTTCATCACTGAATTTTTAGGTAACTGGATAAATCAATACAATGTCCACTAGTTAGGAACCTATAGACATATGAATATTGATCTTTGCGTCAAAGTCAATACAATGCCCACTGACTAGACAACCATGGACATATGAATATTGATTTTGTTTTCAGAATGTTGGATTAGATATAAGCATCAAGGTATAAACACCAAGATGACCTGAATATCATGTCCATTTTGATATTGCAATTTGTATAAGCATCAAAACATAAACATTGCGATGACCTGAATATGCCTTGCATAACAAACACATCAAGCAATCAAGAGATCATTCTAAATCCACTGTGAATTACCCGCAGTGACCCTTTATCCTTCACATCCTTGGGCAAGATTGTGTTTCACAATAGGAATAAGAACTCACTCAAAAATACAATAGTTAGATCAATCTTCTTTGAATTTTCTGAGTATCAATGGTTGAGGTACGCATGGCCATCCAATGCGAGATGGAGGCTTTTACAAATGGACACCATTTCAATCTAGAATTCCCAAAGTTGTTAGATTTTCACTTACAAGCAGAAGACAAATAAAAGATCATGCCCCCAGTCATCACTCCCTAAATCCTATAAAGGACATCATCGAATAGCTCGAAAGGACACAATATGTAGAAATCCCAATGTGAATTAGTAAGCATACAAGGAGATAAAAGCATGTGAAGCATAGATTGTTTTTGTTTTGTTTATTATTCTAGTTCGTTTGATTACAAAATCCTTTCTGGAGAGGAGACTGACTGACTGACTTAGATGTAGCTTCAAAGGACTCTAACTGGATATGACTCATCTGAGGTATACTGGAGACCATAGGATATGACATTGATTTCCCCCAAGTGTTAGGCATTTGATAGGATATAGACGTTTGAGCTAATTGGTGTACAGACCAACTTTATTGAAAACAAGAATGCGAAAACAAACCAGGAGATATGTAAAAACTAAAGCATGACTGAAAGCTGGGAAAGACCAAGATTGCACTAATAGATGGAGCATTTTGAACAAGTGGTGCTCATTTTCTGGGTTTTCACCATCTTGGCAAAGATTCTATTTTTTCTACCAAGGTGCCTGTTTCCAGGTTTTCACCAAGGCACTTTTTCTTTTTCTCATTTTTTTGTATTTTTCATTTTTTCAATTTTTTTGTACTTTTGATTTTTATTTTTATTTTTCAAATTTTTTTATTTTTTTGTACTTTTGATATTTTATTTTATTTTTGATATTTTTCTATTTTTTTATTTTTTTTTTATACATCAAGGCGCCTATTGCTAAGTTTTCACCAGGATGTTCATTTTTTCACGACTTTTTCCAATTTTTAAAATTTTTTCAAGATATTTTTGAATACTAAATGCCTTAGGTGAAGAATTTCTTTAGATGGAGAATGTTGATTGGTTCTCAGAGCTGTTCTCCTTCAGTCATTGAGAGTTGATAGGCATTAGAGCCAAAAGCAATAGTGATTACAAAGGGACCTAGCCAGTTGGGTTCAAACTTCCCCTTGCATTCTCTATGTGATTGATTTTTAGGATTCTCTCTAAAGACTAGATCGCCAACCTGAAAATCTCTATGTCTGACTTTCTTGTTGTAGCCTCTAGACATTTTTTTCTGATATACTCTGAGATGATCATACGTTGCTTATCTACTCTCACCTAGTAGTTCAAGTTCTTTCAACCTAGACACTCTGTAGTCATCATCAGTTACTAGACCATGCATTCTAATTCTTAGTGATGGGATTTCAACCTCAATAGGTAGTACCGCTTCAGACCCATAAACTAAAGCGAATGGTGTAGCCCCAGTGGGCATTTTGATACTTGTTATGTAGGCCCAGAGAGCTAGATTGATCATGAGATGCTAGTCTCTTCCTATTTTATTAGTTGTACAGTGCAATATTTTCAACAGATTCTTGTTAGAAGCCTCTTCTTGTCTATTCCCTTAAGGATAGTAGATAGATAACCAATGTTGTGTAATCTTGAATTTGGCACATAGATTATCTAAGTCTCTATTCTTGAATTGTCCACCATTATCTGTGACTATAGAATGTGGAATACCATACCGACATATGATATAGTTCAGAATGAACATTGATATTTGTTCGCTAGTTGCTTTAGCCAAAGGATTTTCTTCTACCCATTTTGTAAAATAGTCTAGAAGAATGAGGATGTATGGATCCTATAAGATCAACTACCCATTGGTGAAAATGCCATTGTGTAGTAGAGGGGATAAGATTTCTCCCTAGAGCATGAATTAGGTTACCATGTACTTGACACTTTTGACAGTTCTTAGCAAAATTGATTGCATCTTTTTCCATTTTAGGCCAATAGTACCCAGCCCTAATAAGCTTTCGAGCTAGTGTTAAACCATTAGGCCCCATTTGGACCACGGCATACAGAATGTCAGATATGGTCAATTCTGGAATATATTGCAAATCTGGAATATCCATATCCTCAAAATGATATCCGAAATATGTGTTTGACCCGTTTGGACCACTTGGAAGATGACCGAGAAGATGTATTTTCCATGTTTGGCTGCGTATTTTGGAATTGGAATATTGACTGAATGAGAATTTATTCTATTAATTTATTTGTAACAATTTGTGATTTTTTCAAATGTTATGATGTTTTTCATATTTTTTTCATGTTTTTGAATATTTATTTTATTTTTGCAATAAAATATTATTATAATATTTTATTTTATTTTTGAATACTTATTTTATTTTATTTGTATGCGATTTTGAATATTTATAATATTTTGAAATAAAATTATGTTTATAAGTTTATAAAAATTGTAACATTTTGTATAACTTTTTTATAAAATTTATGGACTCAAAATAAAATATAAAATTTGTATACCCAAAATACACAAATAAAATATAAAATTTGTAAAATTTGTAGACCCAAAATACACAAATTTATAAACAAGTCATTTATTTTATTATTTATTTTTTACAAAATGTTGCCAACCCAACTCAATAGGAGCACCGGTAGGAAAGAGCCAGGTGGAGAAAACCTCCGGTCTAGCCCCAAAAAATCATGAGCTGATATAAAATTACAACTTGAATGAGGCATTCCTCATTTTACATAATGCAGATACAGTGTTACAACTTGAATGAGGCATTCCTCATTTTACATAATGCAAATACAATGTTACAACTTGAATGAGGCATTCCTCATTTTACATAATGTAGATACAATGTTATAATTTAGTCTGATGAGTCTTTGACGCTCCGTCATGCCCGAACTCTTGTTTTTGTCTGTAGAAATTGCATACATAGAACATACAACTGCTTTGTGCTTTTGTTAGTACACCAATGAAGTACATTCAGTTGCTAACTTATGTATGATTTTTAAAAAAAAAACTTATTAATTATTATTACCTTCTATGACCCCCTTTGATTCTTACCTGAATGATCCACACTTGTCAAGATCAAAACACGACCAATTAAATGAGTTTATACATGATATATCTATGTTAACCTCAAAATTCCTCTACAAACCTGGGTTAGAATTCTACAAAGCAATAACCATGAAAACAACATTAAATCATGTGACTAATACCAGATTGGGGCTCACCTAAGCCATAAACATGAAAAATTATTGTGAAAAAATATGTGGACCATATATATGCGCACTTGGGGCGAAGAGGAGTTACGCCATATCCATATTATAATATTTAGTTATAATATCAAAATACAAAACTAAATAATTCCTGAGCTCATATCCGTATATTACAATATCAAAATACAAAACTGACTAGTTCCTGAACTCATCTCCGCATATTACAATATCAAAATACAAAATTGACTACTTCTTGAGCTCATCTACGCATATGGTCGCAAAAAAGATATGTGATTACAATACAGATAAGGCATCATAAAAATATAATTTCATTTGCCCTAGCTTGACAACTTTTGCACTCAAATCTTGGATTGTGGATGACTGGAGATGGGCGAATGTCTGGATCATGGATGATTGGAGATGGGTGAATAGATGTAGATAGGTTGTCATCGACCCATCTAAAGTACCCACAATCATGATAGCCCTGTGATGCCCAATCTGCATTAGTATTGAATAGTATTTACATTACAAACATTAAATATAATAAATAGTATTTACATTACAAACATTAAATATATACACATTAGCAACCTTTTTTTTGTTTGGACAACACCAATATTATCATCCAAGGTTGTCCGCTGACCGTGAAATCTTCAACTGGCATTTCCCACCACCACATCGACAACTTGGCACATTGGTCAGAGCCATCAAACCGATATCAATAATGCACCTATATCAACAATCCCAAAATTAAACAAAATTCATTGAGAAAAACAAAAAGTTGCAAGGCTGAATCAACCATATTGAGACATATTGTAGTGTTGTCATGTTATATTTAATGTTGTCATGTTATATGTACTATTGTCATGTCAACAATGCTTTATGACAAAAGAAGTGGGCTACTCCATCATCCAAGTTGGCTATCTAACAAGTTGGCTACTCCAACATCCCCATATGCATCATAGTATTGTGGGTCGGGAAGTGAACAAATGAGTACCCTGGTCTTATTACCTTGTTTTTAAAAGAAAAATGTGATTTACAAATCACAATGATTAAATATCAAATCAACATACAGTACTTAGGAGGAATAATTTGTTATAAGAACTCCACTAGATGAATACAATTATGCTCTTTAATGAAATGCCTCATTGATGTCTGTCATTGATTCGGAAGTGGAAACTACATAACTCTCAGTATGTATGGAGAAATATTGCAATGCAAGAACACATGATTTAGGAGGTTGGAGCAAAGTCACACACCGCTATAAAGAAACATAAGGATGTAAAACAATTTAATATAAAAATATGTAGACTAAGCATTGCAAATTTTTATCTAACAATATGGTAGAGCTAGAAAGATATAAACTATAAAGAGTTGTGTTTCTATATATCTAACTTAATTATAAACTATTGCATCTTACGCTTGTCCATTCTTATCTTTTATAAGGTGATAATATGGCGGACCATATTTGTTTTTGACTCTAGAATAATTGCAAATATATTTGGATACTTCTACTTTCTCCAGAACTATTGCTGATTGAATTTCTTTGTTGTGTGCACTAGAAATAGGACACTCAACATTCAGACACTCTGACAATGCATGCTTATAATCCACACACATGAAATTTAATATGGAACTAGCTGCTAGCTGTCAAGGAGATTGTGGAATCTATTGAAACCA
This sequence comes from Chamaecyparis obtusa, assembly GCA_027943335.1. Classification (NCBI taxonomy): domain Eukaryota; kingdom Viridiplantae; phylum Streptophyta; class Pinopsida; order Cupressales; family Cupressaceae; genus Chamaecyparis; species Chamaecyparis obtusa. The sequence goes on along the minus strand of BSBK01003611.1, from coordinate 560,912 downwards.
TTCAAGGGTGCTATTGACCCAAACTAAGTTCAAGAACTTCAACTTAACTCAAGAAGCATCTAACATTGTGGTAGAAAGATCATAAACCTAAAATGATGATCATCATTGATCACACAGACTAGTAACGTTATTGCTACACTTAGCATCATAACATGCCAAAGAACCTCGAAGATTTAACATGGTAGATTTAACGTTATTCCGATCTTTATGTCACAACATGGTAGATTTACCAGCCTTGTTCAAATCTGACAGGACATAACAACCTCTGCAAATTAAGAATCCATTATACTACAAATTCTACACTGTTCAAAGACATTTGGTCCAATGGCAGAGATTCTGACTTCAAATTTTCTTAAAATATAATAAAAATCTATTGCAAGTCACAATGAAACCCAATCACAAATCTTCCACAATAGAAAAAAAATCTATTAAACCCAATCACAAATCTTCTAAAATAGAAAAAAAAATATATTACAGCCACAATAAAATCTAATCAAATTTTATTACTATGTTCAAATTTTCTACAGCACCAAAAGAAACCCATCACAGATCACAATGAAATCCAACCAAATAATCAATTTTGGAAAGAAACCCACATCTGAAATTCAGCTTTGGAAAGAAACCCACATTAAACATTATGCAGATATGCTCAACATAACATTGAAGCAGGTGGGTAGAATGAGAAATACTGCTGAACTGAAAAATATTTTAATGTTTTTCTTCAAACTAGTGAGACATTGTTCAAAAATGATCTGAATACTACAACCAGATGAGCTTTATAGGGGGAATGATCAAAATGGATGCAGAGGTTTATCAACCTATGCCTGTTAATAGCAGAAACATGGGAGATCTGAAGCCATTTACTAATTTTCTATGTTAGCAACATGGCTGATTTAACAAACTGTTAACAAACATTAGTTAGTTTTGATTTTAAACAGAAGATCTAATAAACATCGATCAACTAAAGTCCAAACTTCAATATCATATATTGGATTCTCTCCCCTTCATCCATTGTCAAGAACAATGCGGCTGATTGTGGATCATGCATTAACTTTTCGTATGCTTCAATTATAGTAGAGTCGCAAAGGCCAGGGATTGCTTTAAGTGCTTTATACAACTCTGCTGCCTCACTTCTCAAACTAGATGTTTTATCCACTTTTAGAGGCTGTGCAAGGCCTACTGTAATGCCTACAAAGAGATCTTTGATCACTTCACAAATTGAATCCAAGGAACCTACCAATGTTCCCCTATTCCTCTTTGGCCTCCTTGACAATGTTGAAGGGTTATCTTGGCCGCTTGCAATAGATTGGTTCGATGTAGGTGTTTCAATAGATTCATTACCATCATTAGCCAAATCATTATCCATACCATGATAACTAAAAACATCATCATCAATGAAATCCTCCTCCGTCTCTTGAGTTGTTGCAGCTGCAGTGCCATCAGCTATGTCATTCCCAACAATACAGGATAATTCATTGTAGTACTGAAATGGCTGCCTCTTATACATTTTGGCATTTTTAAATTCCTTTCTCTGTATCATGGCATAACAATTGAATTCATTATTGGTCCTTCATTACTTAAAAAGATATATTCAACTTAAAAGGAGATTTGAAGACCATGTTACCTTCAACAACTCATCCCAAACACTATCATCAACATCCATAGTTTGGGTAGTCTCATTCCAGGCTAACCACTTGTATTCCTCAAGTCTTTCATAAGTCTATACCCTTGTTTCCAAGTTTTCAACTTGTTTTTGAAGTTTTCCTTCGATAGGTTCATTTTCATCTCATCATTGAACCTCCTTTCGATGGTTGTCCAAGCCTCTTTCTTGAAACCCCCTTCAGCTTTCTTTCCAAGCTGCACTTGCTCGTGTAGCAAGTCTAGCAACTTGTGTTCCATCTCTTTTGTCCAGAACACCTTCTTGGAAGAAGAAGTTGCCTGGACAACTTGAACATCACCATCCATAGACATACTTGATGCACACACAACATGATAATGTACACTCACTGTAAGGATAGTCACAAATGAGGACAGTCACTCTAAAGACAACATGATAATGTAAACTCACTATAAGGACAGTCACAAATGAGGACAGTCACTCTAAAGACAACATGATAATGTACACTCACTATAAGGACAGTCATAAATGAGGATAGTCACTCTAAAGACAACATGATAATGTACACTCACTGTAAGGATAGTCACAAATGAGGACAGTCACTCTAAAGAAAACATGATAATGTACACTCACTGTAAGGACAATCACAAATGAGGACAGTCACTCTAAAGACAACATGATAATGTACACTCACTGTAAGGACAGTCAAAAATGAGGATAGTCACTCTAAAGACAACATGATAATGTACACTCACTGGAAGGACAGTCACAAATGAGGGCATCTTACAGTGAGTGTACATTATCATGTTGTCTTTACAATGACTATCCTCATGTGTGACGGTCCTTGTCACAAATGAGGACATCTCACAGTGACTGTCCCTTGTGTGACTGTCCTCATTTGTTGAAGAAGAAAAGCATTAATTTGGTTCAATAGCAAAACATTCATTACACATTAATGTGTTTCAATAGCAATACATTCATTACACAAGGGGCAGTCACTATGAGATGTCCTCATTTGTGACTGTCCTTGGTTACGTCCCTAGACATACCTGATGTGAACATTAAATATAGCAACATTAAACATAACATGACAATATTAAATATAACATGACAACATTAAATATAGCAGCATTAAACATAACATGAAAATATTAAATATAACATCACAACATTAAATATAGCAGCATTAAACATAACATGACAATATTAAATATAACATCACAACATTAAATATAGCAGCATTAAACATAACATGAAAATATTAAATATAACATCACAACATTAAATATCAGTTTGTGAAATTTATGAAATCTATAGTATCAATTTGTGAAATTTATGAAATCTGACATTAGTTTAAACACTGTCATAATAGTTATTCAATTGACTAAGATCAGGATCTATAGTCTTCCCACATCCTTCTTGCTACTTCATCTCAAAAATTGGCCCAATCATCTCTTTCACGCTAGCTCAACCCATGTGTCTCAAGCACTGGTACATCTATCCCATCATGACCATATTCCTCTTCAAATTCTACCTCAGATGGAAGGCCATCCTCTATCGTAATGAAGTTGTGAAGTATGCAACATGCCAAAACAATATGTGTTTGTGTCTTGATTTGATAAGACATCACATGCTTCAATATAGGAAAATGCTGCTTCAAAATCCCAAATGTATGCTCTATTACATTCCTAAGTGAGGAGTGTCAATGATTAAAGAACTCTTGTGGGGTGTTTATTGGGTTTTCTCTTGAAAACTCCTTTAGGTGGTAGCATGTGCACTGATGAGGCGCGAGAAATCCTGGTACATTTGGATATCCAGCATCGACCAAATAATATTTACCTAAACAAAGCAAAATGTCATTGTCATAATGTTGTCTTATTTTTCGTATGCTTCAATAATATAATCATATTTTACAAACTTGGGGGAACTACCAATGGATCAACTCTAGATAGAACCAAAGCTAGAACATGACTATCTGCAGCAGACCCTTCCCAACCAGCAAGGATGTATTGAAACTTATAATCAAATGAACACACTCCCATAACATTTTGTGACAAGTTGCCTTTTCTATCGCAATATTTAGCTTGCAGGTTGACATCGACAGTGACTGGTATATGGGTTCCAGCCATTGCTCCCACACAGTCCTGTAGTCAGATAAATCATAGGTCTAATGAACACGCAATAATAGGATTACAACTCTAAACAAAATTAAACCACTGGGAGATATACCTTGAAGAATGGATCAAAACGGGTCTTCCCACTAATATCCCGAGGAGTGTTTGGACCAGGGGGTATAAAATAATCTGAATGGAGTGCCAAGATAGCCCTCAAGACCTTGTGGAAGTATCGTCTTACCATCTCTCTAGAGTGCCCAAAGTTATGGGCAATCTTACGATTCCTCAGATTGTGGCCAAGAGTATGGAGGAACATGACTAATTGTTCTTCTAACGTGAGGAATTCTATATCTTTGATGCTTCCTTTTTGCCTTAAAATATTGGCTAGTTTAAAGAAGGATCATCTAGTCATGTGTATTTGGTCATGGCAATCTATCTCATTGGAGTTGACAACACACTTATAAAAAGGAATTGCATCTCTTGTGCACTTACACATATTTCACCTACCTACTTTTATACACTCTGCTATGGACATGATAAGGGTGGCAAGAACAATTACAACAATAGGCAAGACTCTTGTCCTCCTCATAATCTCTCCTTCTATTTCAATATCATCTTCATCATCAATATCATCAATGAGATCCATTGAATTACCTAAAAATACCAACAAAACAATCATGAAACAACATAAGAAAACACCCAACTATAATGCATAAGAATAGAGTTGTAGGTTGAGTATACAACATATGCAGACAAGAAAGTACCTTGTGTAATTTCACAAAATGAGAAGTTCTCAAAGTGACTATCCCTTGTGTAATTGCCACTTGAATGAGGATAGTCACTATAAAGACAACATGATAATGTACACTTACAGTGAGTTTACATTATCATGTTGTCTTTAGAGTGACTGTCCTCATTTGTTGAAGAAGAAAAGCATTAATGTGGTTCAATAGCAATACATTCAAGTGGTAATTACACAAGGGGTAGTCACTATGAGACGTCCTCATTTGTGACTATCCTTACGGTGAGTGTACATTATCATGTTGTCTTTAGAGTGACTGTCCTCATTTGTTGAAGAAGAAAAGCATTAATGTGGTTCAATAGCAATACATTCCAATGGCAATCACACAAGGGACAGTCACTGTGAGATGTCCTCATGTGTGACTATCCTTATCACAAATGAGGACATCTCACAGTGAATGTCCCTTGTGTAATTTCACAAAATGAGAAGTTCTCACAGTGACTGTCCCTTGTGTAATTGCCACTTGAATGAGGACAATCACTATAAAGACAACATGATAATCTACACTTACAGTGAGTGTACATTATCATGTTGTCTTTAGAGTGACTGTCCTCATTTTTTGAAGAAGAGAAGCATTAATGTGGTTCAATTTTACCCAAAAAATGGGCATATCGTCTTCCACCTGAAAAGGTGGAATTGGAATATCGGGCTCGCATTCTGGTTTCCAAATACCAATTTTGAAATGTCATCGGGTCCGCGTGGGTATTATAATTTTTTACATGTGCATGATTACATTGTTTTTGACATCTGCAACGGTATTATTTTTGACATCTCACAGTGATTGTCCCTTGTGTAATGGCCACTTGTGTATTGAACCATGCAAATGCTTTTCTTCTTGAACAAATGAGGACATTATCAAGAAGAAAAGCATTTGCATGGTTCAATACCAATATATTCAAGTGGCAATTACACAAGGGATAGTCACTGTGAGATATCCTCATTTGTAATAGTATTTTTAAGTACCAAACAGCAAACTGGTAATCAGAAATATCTTGAAGAGATCAAGTAACAGTGTAATATATTGTATGTTGTATCAATAGTACATACAAAAACATTAAATTACAATATAGTAATGTATTTCATACAGTAAGACTTATTTGATCCACTTCCTAGTATTGAAGAGATGGTTGATTCGCTTGCTAGTTTTGAACTCAATGGAAAGACCCTTAGTTGGACTAAAGACCCCTTGGGATTGACTGCCTAGAGGGATACTTGATATCAGTGAACCATCAAATAGTGAACTAGTTTTATTCCGACAAACAAATATCTTTCCACAATATTGGATAATTAGGGAAACCCAAAATGCAGAAAGATAAAGAGGAGTAAATAAGTTGTTTTAAAGCAGAGTATATACTAAATACAAAAGAATGACCCAATGAAAGTAAAGTAGAGTGTATACCATATTACCATGTATTTGAAAATATATATTTTTCTAAGTTAATTCTTAGATTTGCTGATTAGGGTAACGTGCACCTAAAATAATAAGCAGTGTTAGTTTCCAGTGGCGCTGATTTTGTGATTTAGCGTTGGGTATTTCTCTCTTTCAAGAGATACATTATGCCAACAGATGATCTTCCAAGAATGTGTACATAAGTTACTTCGCCTAGAAATTTTTTATGAGAGCAAGTTGAAGTGGGTAGCATTAGATCGTTGTATGGTTCTTGATAGACGGTAGATTAGTTTCTGTAAAGTTTCTTAATTTGCACAATAAAGAAGATGCTCATAACAGTTTTATTGTTGAATGCAAGGTGTTCAAAAAGGTTTGACAGGCCAATCTCACCACAATTTCAACTTCATTGTGTGTAAAAATTGTGATTTTGAATTCATGAGTTATAAACATCTTACTTAGTGATACCCTATAAATGGAAGGTAGTGGATGAACGTTCGTCCACTACCTTCCATTTATAGGGTTACTTGAACACAATTTGAACTAGCTAAATATAGCAATTCGGTTTTTTTTTAGAAAAGACTCAAATACTGTTTAACTGTGACAAAAACTACAATTTTGTTACAAGATCAAAATTAACATAACTGGGTTATCTAAGGTAAGACATTTTAACATCTTTGGTTTCCTCTTGAAAAATTATGCAATTGCAAAAAAAAAAATGAAACAACACCTAATTTGGAGTATCTGTGCAAAATATATGATTTCTAAATGTCGCTAGACCAGGTATCAGTTTCAAATTTGGCTTTTCTTATAGGTTTGACCATAGTCTATCATCTCTAATAGAACAGAGATCAGGTGATAGGTTCAACAATATACAAACACTATTTGGTCTTTGACTCCCTGACAAACCAGAATGATTCAAATACCAAACTCTAAACCCTGACAAGTCATCATTAAGAAAGCAATTTAGGTCATCGTTTATATGGGAAGGAAAAACTCTAAACCCTGAAAAATGCCTTTAAAATTTTTACCAACAAAAGTATTTCAACAATACCAAAATGTTAGTGAAAAAACATCAGGGCAAGGTGAAATGTGTATATATTATGGAGTTAACTCCACCACACAGAGTGATTAAAAAACAATTGAAACTGCATACCGATGTGAAGAAGAGTTGATGACCTAGTCAGCTGATGCACATGGACAACACTCTGGGAGTCTTAGCAGTATAGAAGACCACAAAACCTTGTTTCCTTTCTCTGAGATATGAAACAACCAAATGGAACTTTCAGGAAGAAAATAGCTTCCTCACATAAAACCAAATAAAAGCAACCCAGTAGAAATCTTACCTTTGAAGAAGAACCCAAATAAGTGGATTGTCTTTCTCAGTCCAAAGTAAAAGAGAGTTCACTTTTGCAGTAGGAGAACTGCCTCTTTGTGCAGCAGAAGGTATTGGGTGGAGAAAAGTAGCAAAGAAGAAAGTTTTGAGATAGCAAAACTAAGACCATGGATGCGCAGCAAACAACTGGGAGTCTGTTTGCAGCTGACCTTCTCGCTCATTAGGGTTTTGAACAAGGAAAAATGCCATTGCGGATGTGAAAAAGAAACGTTAAAATATGGATGACAAAAATTATAACACCCACGCAGACGCGATGACATTTCAAAATTGGCATTTGGAAACCGGTATGCGAGCCCGATATTCCAATTCTACCTTTTCAAGTGGAAGATGGTATGCCCATTTTTTTGGCAAAATTGGCATATCAAAATTCCAATTCCATCTATGCATGTCGACCACAAATAATGGATTTGGAATTCAGAATATGCAATTTGGGAATAACGGCCGATATGTCGTGGTCCAAACGGGGCCTTAGAGTGTGATCCACATATACCTTCATGGAATTCCTCCAATGCACATTGAGACTCTTCCCATTCTAAACATCTAAGGAGTGTACCATATAGACCTCATTTGTATAGATCATTACCAATGATGACATACTGGGACGCATTGCGGATAAGGTATCATTTCTCATAGTGGTTGAATGTATCAAGAATGATTTGGTCTTGGAGATAGGAGAAAAGGTTTTTGTATCAGGATGAATCATGACCTACAAAAGTATAGATCATGCACGTTTTGAGGGAATCATATGTAGGATATGATAGTGCTTCCACCAGGAACTCATAGTGTAGCTCATGTTCGGGCTGCTATAATAAAGTAGATAATGTTACCATAGCATCAGTAGCCTTGTTCTCTATTCTAGGAATTTGTTCAAAGGTGATAGATATGAAGCATTTATTTAGATCATCTACCATTCTCTTGTATGGGATTAGCTTTCCATCTTTCGTTTGATACACATCATTGACTTGATGTATCACAAGTTGTGAGTCTCCATGAATGTGTAGTTTTGTCACTCTCCACTCAATTGCTATCTTCATACCATTAAGGAGAGATTCATATTCAGCAATATTGTTTGTACAAGGAAACTTGATTCTAAATTCTTTAGGGATTGAGTATCCTTGAGGTGTAATAAACAATATGCCTGCTCCATATCTGTTCTGTGTATAGGAGCCATCAAAGAATAACTACCATGCTCTAGAAGAAAGATTCATGATAGAGGAATATGGGAATTCCATTTGCATTGGTGTATCATCAAAAAATGGTGTGTTAGCCAATTGATCGGTAGTGACTTGGCCTTTAATAGCTTTTCTTTCAACATATTTAATGTCAAATTCACTTAGTAACATCACCCATTTAGCTAATCTACCTATGAGGGAAGCTTTGCTTAGTAGGTACTTTAGTAGATCAATCTTAGCTACCAAATGTGTGGTATGAGCTAACATATAATGTCTTAGTTTTTGTGATGTGAAGATCATAGCTAGACAAGATTTCTCAATCATTGAATAGTTCTTTTCATATGCTACCAATGTTTTGCTTATGTAATATATGGATCTTTCCTTGTTGTTCTCATCATGTTGTGCAAGCAATGCCCCCAGTGATGTATCTGTGGCAAAGACATATAAGATCAATGGCTTCCCTTGAATAGGAGGCATCAAAATAGGAGGCTTTGATAAATATTTCTTGATATGATTAAAATTATTTTCACATTCCTCATTCCATGCAAAAGTCACACCTATATGTAATGTTTTTGTAAAAGGCTATGATATGTCTGCCAGCTAAGATATGAAGTGTCTAATAGATTGTAATCTCCCTTTTAATGTTCTCATTTGACTAATATTCTTGGGAGGTTGCATCTCCATGATAGCCTTAACCTTTACCGAATCTACCTCAATTCCTTTCCTTGAAACAATGTACCTTAGAATCTTTCCAGAAGTGATGCTAAAAGCACACTTCTTAGGGTTTATCCTGAGACTAAACTTCTCCATTCGATCTAATATTTTTCTCAAATCATTTAGATGGTTACATCTTATCATAGATTTTTCTAAGGTATCATCAACATAATCCTCCATAGTGTGATGCATCATGTCATGAAACATAGACGTCATAGCTCTCTGATATGTACCACCTACATTCTTTAAACTAAATGGCATGACATTCCAACAGAAAGTACCCCATGCACATGTGAAAGCAGTTTTCTCTTGATCCTCTAGAGAAATTTTTATTTGATTGTAGCCAAAAAAACCATCCATTAAAGAATACATCTTAAAGCCCGCAGTCATGTCCACTATCATATCAATATTTGGTAATGGAAAATCATCCTTAGGGCATGCTTTGTTTACATCTCTAAAGTCTGTAAACACTCTGATTGATTTGTCTAATTTTGAAACAGGAACAATATTAGAGATCCATTCAACATAGTCAATAACTCAGATAAATATGGCTTTTAGTAGTTTCTCTAATTCATCTTTTACCAAGAGTGCAATGTGTCGATGCATCTTTCTCAACTTTTGTTTAACAGGTTTAACTTCTGGAGCAATAGATAGATGGTGCATGATAAGATCAGGATCCAACCCTGGCATATCTGATTATTTCCAAGAAAAGTCAATCTTTTTCTCTGTTAGGAAAGTATTCAATGCTTTCTTTTCATCCTCTGATAAGGATTGTGCAACATGGATTAACTGTGGTTCTTTTGTTGTACCCAAGTTGATATATTAAGTGGGTTCAATCAACACTGGAGATCTATCTTGTAAATGACTCAGAAGGACATCAAATATCTCATCCTTAGGTACCTCTAAAAGGTTTTCACCTTTAGATACGTCTTTTATTTTTACTTTTGTAGGTTCTGAGACTGCCACAAAGTGGTTTTCACCCTCAGAACTCCTTTTCTTTTTATTTTTATTCTTATTCTTTTGACTGAGAGACTTGATGTCTAACTTCTTCATGCTAACGCTCAACTTACTGATGGAAGTCATCATAGGGTCAACTACATTTAGATAGCAAGCAAGGTGCATAGTCATTGGGAAAGGTATAGATATCTTGGCTCAGATTTGTGGAATTTTGGTCAAGAAGTTCAGGATGTTGGATAGTCAAAGTGGGGAAAGATTGGGAAATGGTGTTTAGGGATATGGATCTGTCATCATTGGTCCTAACCTGACTCTCAAGTTTGAAGGTGATATTACAATTCAAAATGTTCAATTTTTTAATAAGCTCAATGTCATGGTAAGAGTCCACTTCAGCCATAGGTGGATCAGACTCGTTAAGTTCATCATTTTTCTCTAGACTTATGTTGGGTTTAGGTGCATATTGGTGAATAACATCAATATGTTTTTCTATGATAAGCTCATCTTCCTCTAGAATGACTCCCCACTCATAGTCATTGGACTCCTCATCTATGCCTCTAGGAAAGCTGAGAATATGTGTGAAATTATGATAGATTCCCCAATAAGGGTTTCCTTCTGATTCTGATTTGAATTCATACTCATGAGAATCTATCTCAGAATCATTATGTTTCTCTAATTTCTCAACCATCTAGATAGATTCCTCTTGTTTGATTTCAGTAGTAGGTTCTTTTGTTTCTATGACATTGATTATTTTGATTGGATCATCCTTAGCTTCAAGAAGATCTAGTAGCTCTTTAGGTAGATGCTCATAAGGAATGAGCTTAGTGGTGGTGTTAGAATCATCACTGTTAGATTGTTCTATTTCTTCCTTTGCTTGAATTTCTATTGATGGTTCAATCTGTTCTAAGACATGTGGAGATTTCTTGCTAAGATAGAGAGGCTTCTTCTTATATCCTAGACCTATTGTATTCTTGTTTGTGTGGCCATGATGGTCAAGAGGTGATAGAAGACCCTTTCCTTATAGTCCTAGAGCTCTGTTTCTAGTGTATCTGATTTAGCAATCAGTTTGTCCCCTGGTTTATATGACTTTGAAGGAACTTTACTTGAAGAGGCATTACATTTCTGGACTGATAGGGTTTGAGATTCATCTTTGTATAACCACGCAAGCACAACTTCTTTTTCCTCAAACTCTTGTTTATATACTTGTTCTATGACCTTCCATTGAATTTGACTTGGGGTTCTTTAGCATTAGGTTTCACTTTATCTAAAGGTTGTCCATAAGATTTTGGGGACAATGGGAGAGATGTGAGAGATAGAATAGGTTCTATTGTGTATTCTCCCATACCATTATCTTTAATTTTGACCTCTTTAGCAATCTCTTCTATCTTGGATGTAGAGGCAATGTCTGTTTGCTTAGTGGAAGATTCTCTGTTATTAGAAACAAGTTTGTCTACACTTTCTTTCAATGCATTGCAAGTTGTAGATATGTTAGCTGGAATTGTTATCTCCACTCCTTCATAAGGGAACTTCACACATTGATGGTATGTGGAAGGAATAACTCTCATTTCATGTATCCATGGTCTCCCTAGGAGAATATTGTAAGCCAAAGGTAGATCAAGAACTTGACATGTGATATCTCTAATAATTAGACCTGTTCTCATAGGTAAGACAATTGTTCCCTTAGAAGATCATTCTTGTTCATCATATGCTTTGATAGTTATCTTCTTTTTAGGATCAATGGCAGCTTCAGATAATCCTAGTTGTGTGATCAAGCTGTAAGAACAAATGTTGAGACCAGCACCTCCATCTATCAACACGTGTTTGACACAATGGTTTTGGATCAAGACATCAATGTGCAAGGGTTGGTTATGTGAATGACTCAAAGAGTTATCATCTTCCTCTAAAAAGGAGATATATTATGGTGACGTTAGATGACCAACCATAGTCTAGAATCTATCTAAATCAAGGTTGTCAGGAACATTAGATCCGAGCAAAGCTTTGTCTAGAATGGCTCTATGAGCTGGAGATATCCAAAGAAACTCAAACATGGAGATTTTGGCATTGGTATCCTAGAGTTGTTGGACAATACAGTATGAAGTAGGTCTCGTGTCTTTAGGATTTGATGATTTAGAAGTAGCCTTCTATTTAGAAGAAGAAGAGAGATTGAAAGGCATCTTGAGGACATTTGATGAATCTAAATTTTGTCCTTGCAGATGCGCTTGAGCTTGTGATTGAGTAACTACATTTTCTGATTGATTATCTCTATCTTTTCTTACAATTGTGATGACATTTCAACTTTTAGATAGGCATGGTTCAACCATGTTTATGACAACATTGTTTCCAGAGTAGGCATAATTGACTTTAGCACCCACATTAGGCTGAGCAGATGAATCTCCTTGACCATGTTTTGAAAATGGTTACGTGAATGCTATATGATTATTATTTCTTTTATGATTGTCAATTATGATTTCTCCATTATCAATTTTGTCTTGTATGAGGTGCTTCAAGCATATGTAGTTATTAGTTTTATGACCTTTGCTACGATGGAAGTCACAGATTTTGTTCTCTCTCTACCATTTCGGTTTAGGTTCTGGGTAAAATTGTTTTATCTTAGGTAAAGTGATGATATTGTTAGCCAACAGAGTTTTCATAGCAGATTCATAGGACTCTCCAAGAGGAGTAAACTTGCATTTAGGATCAGTAGCCCAAGGTTTATATTTAGATGACTTTTTTTTGACTCTATTGTTTTAGCTTCAGAAGCTTTGATGGCTTGGGTACCAATAGTGAGATTGAAAGTGGGTACCTTGGATGGGGCAAGGATAGTATCAACAATGCCATCTATGACAATGCCTTTGTTCTTGTTCCAGTTTTTGTTCTTGTCCTTAGAACTGGATCTAGATTCATACCTATCCTTTTGAAGTGATATATCTCCCTTTTTCACCAGTACTTTCTCAGTTTTGATTGCATTGTCTACCATCTTATCAAAAGATGTATGATTTTTCATTTGTAAGGGGTAGTTGATTTCTAGAACAAGATTGTTGATGAAGATTTCCAGCTTCTCAGTTTCTGGAATGGGTCTAGCATATAGAGAAAATTTCTTCCTCCATCATTTGAGAAAAGTTAGGGATGGTTCTCCTAGATATTGTTTCAAATTGAAAATGTCAATCAAAGTGACCAGATGTTGAATGTTGTAGGAGTATTGTTGGTAGAACAATTAATCAACTCCTCAAAGGTTTTGATAGTTGGAGGCATTCTAGAGAAGCAATGAATGGTTGCCCCTCCCAGAGATTGAGGAAAAAGATGCATGAGGTAGGTTGGTTCATGCATGAACTCCATAGATTGAGTAAAAAATTCTCTGACATGATCCCGAGGGTCAGAGTTTCCATCATACTTATCATATTTAGGCATTTCCACTCTCTTAGGGAATGGTGGCATGTACAAGTCTTTGTTAAATGGAAAAGGACATAGAGCCTCCATGGAGAACTCTTTGGGTTCCTTCTCTTTTTTTATTTTGTTGAGTTTGACTTGCATGGCATGCATCTATTTCATCATAGCAGTGATAGGGCTTTCTTCGTCATGTGTAATGATATCTTCAACATTAAAGTTTGGAGGAAGTTTAGGCCTTTGACAAGCCAACTCTAGGAAGTATGTCTCTCTGTCTTCCTTCAAGAAATGCCTCATCATTCTCTTGAATTCATCATCATTTTGATATCGAGAAATTTCAAAAGGTGTGGGTTCTTGATATGCACCATGTTGGGATTGATGTCCTTCGGATCCTTCTCCTTGAGACATTATGTTGTTATGAGAGTTACCAGGGTTGGATTGATGTGGAGTTGTCTGATAACTTCTATGAATTGATATAGAAGGGGTTGGTTGATTACCTGCATGAATTGATGCAGGAGGGGTGACGTAACCACTTTTCAGATAAAGATTGTCGAGAGCATCTTATGTATATAGATTTGTGTTGTAAGACTGATGACACATCTGAGCAATCATAGAAGATGTAGCCGAAGAGAGCTTGGGTTGTTCTCTTTTTTTTCATGATGAAGCTCTAGTTTCCACCATTAACCTTTGGTGAAGCAAGAGAGTAAGATGAAGAATACTGAAAAATAACTTGATTCAAGAAGATCGAATGAGGCAACCTTGTCAAGATTGGATTGATTTGAAGATTAGATTGGACATAAATGAAGGATAATGTGCCCTAGTAGTATGAGTAGATGCCTAAAAGATGGTGGGCACAAGCTCGCAACACTTAATCATTTTGATAAAGATTGAATTGATTGAGGATTTTGACAAGGTTTTTGACACAAGATGGAAAAGATTCAAATCGATTAAATAGAAGGCTAAATCAAAATCAAGAAACCACTTTAGGAAAATGATTGAATTCTTTCTAGTTTCTGCTATGTTCCTAACATAGTGATTGGTTTGACAAATTCTGGAAATAGGCTGTAAAATTTGGATTTCTGACAATTTTGGCACAATTCTGGCAATTTTTCAAAAAATTTCAAATGAGTTTCTGCAAACTCATACGACTCTGGGTATGGTCTCAAATGACAATTGACAACGCTCATACAATAGTTGTTGTCAAGGATAATTTTCTTTTGATTTTTGCTGACAAAACTCATACGACAATCTGAGACTAAGGACAACTTTTGGACTCCAAAAAGGATTTTTATGTTAGATTTTGCAATTTTGAGTTTTTCAGAATCAGTGTGTTTTTCAAGGTTTTCTATCCATATTTGAAGTTTGTTTCAAGATTGTCTATTTTTTATAGCCAAGTACATAAACAAGCATGCAGAACAGAAGGCAAGTGATTTCAAGCAAGTCTGAAAATAATGAACAGGGGACAAAGCAACCCTGCGCATGAACAATCAAGTGACTTAATGTGCTAATCCCTTAGGAGTGCTAATTTTGTATGTTCCAAAACAAATTTCAATAATGCACATATTCCTAGAAAATAAAAAAATTGGCCTCGCTAGGGTTTGTAATAATGGTCTGACTCTGTTGTTGGCATTGAGTATGTTTGTCATTAGTGACAACACTTATTCAGACTCTGTGTGTTTACCAAGCAGAACAGTGTTTACCGAGCAGACCGAGCTTCGCAGTGCTTACTGAGTTATCATTACCGAGTGATGAGATGAGCAGTGTTTACTGAGTGCCAGCACAGTAAACAGGGAATTTAGTTTCTACCAAGTGACACTATATCTACCGAGTCTCTAGTTTATACCAAGTTCAAAACTACAACCAAGTGGTTAGTATGGACCGAGCCTCCACTTCTACCAAGAGCATGATGATGTCGAGTAATGCAGTGGATGCCGAGTATCAAAAAATCACTGAGTTAGTTTGCAGTAACCGAGTAACTATATTTGGGCTGACGCAGTAATATTTGTGTTAGCTTGTTTAAGAGCCAACTTTGTAATTATTTTGTAATTGTTTGGATTGATATATAAACAATGTCTTGTATCATATCCAAAGTGTGTAAAAAAATAATAATAAGTATATGTGAAGGCAAAGATAAGTGAATTACAAAGGGCTACAGAAGTATAAGGAGCAGTAGAGACATATCTATCATAGAAGGTGATCAGTACATCAGAGAATCTCAATCAGTAAGTACAGTTGCAAGTAAGAGATCTATTGTTTCATCCTAACAGGTGAATCAGCCCCAAATCCTTTAACCGGGTAGACTTAACAGTTTTGTAAAATCTCTTAACCGAGTGCATACTTCATTGTATGTTTGTAAATCCTCTAACAAGCTGGACCTAGCAGTCCTTATTGCTCCTAATAGGTTAGATCATCAAAAGTGATCATTGTAAGCCTTAACCAGCAAACTTTATACTGCAATAGTGAAGTTTTGTGGGTATCATCCCCACCCCATTTTTACTTTCTATTTGGAAGGTTTTTGGGTCACCAAATCTCTGTGTTCAAAATGTTATGAATGTTTTATTCTTTCTGTTACTCATGCATGTAGTTAGCTTATTGATCTAAATGTTATTTGGAATATGGTTAAGATCTAAAATTTGTAAAAAGTTTTGAAGTTACAGATTCACCCCTCCCCTCTCAGTAACTTGGCTAGTCTTGAATATTTCCAACAATTGGTATCAGAGCTTTATGGTTCTTAGGATAAAGTTTGACAGCTTGAGAAAAGATTCAAGACAATGGAGATATTCAGACTTAACAAAGTAATTGAGAATGAAAAGATAGATCTAGAAATGGCCATAGCTCAACTCAAGGAAGCAAAAGAGCATCTTTCCCAATCCCTAAAAAGAAGGAAGGAATTTGCAAATCAGATGAATGACCACCAATATGTTGAAGAAAAGATCGAAGACTTTTTTCCTTCAAGAAGCTCAGATGAGGTAAACAATGCAATCAAAGAACTTCTAGAAAAGAATGGATCTCTACAAGAAGAAGTAAGAAAATTGAAAAGAGAACAGGAAATTCAATCAACAAGATTTTGTGAAATATTGGAACAAAGAAACAAGATGAAAGATGAAATAGATGGAAAGAACAATGAAATCCAGAATCAAACTCTTTAGCTAGAAAACCTTATTGATCAAGTCTCCAATGCAAATGAAGAAATCTTGACTCTGAGATCAGAAAATGAAAATATAAGAGAGGAGCTGAGATCTGAAAAGAAAATCAATTCAAGACTGGTGAATGACCTAGACACTGAAAGGCAAATCAATGAGAGAATGTTGAAATCTCAAGAAGATATGAATCAGGTGTATGAATGAAACCTTCATAAGCAAAAAGTAAAAGCAGGACTTGGATACAAAGAGGAAGGTGAATCCTCCAAACAAGGTACTCAAAAGAATCAGAAACCCACTTGTAATCACTGTGGAAAAATTGGTCATACTTCAAACAAATGTTGGAGCAATGGAAAAGCAAAATTCAATAGAAAATGCTACAATTGCAATCAGCATGGTCATAAAGCAAATGAATGCAAGGAGAAACCAAGATTTAAAGACAAATGTCACAAATGTAACAAACAAGGTCACAAGGCATCAGAATGAAAGACAAAAACACCCAATCCAGCAGAACAAATTGTGAAAGCAATATTTGGTTGGGATTACAACACTTGGTGTAGATGTCATTAGTGTGGAGAATATGGACACATTGGCATGAATTGTGTAAGGCATCACTTGAGAAAAAGAGAAACTACCATAAGATGTTATCAATGCACTAAGCTTGGTCACATAGCTAAAAATTGCATGAATTTAGGCAAAGTTGAAGATGAAAAGAAAGCAAAAGTAGATAGCATCAGGAAGTAGATGAGACAACAGTGGATTCCTAAACCTACCGAGCAAACCAGTCCAAGTAATGAAGTCACTCATGAAGAGAGTGGCTCTATCAATTCTAACTAAGTCTCCAAGAAAGCACTGGAACTGTATCTTCATTGACATATTCCAAACAGTTCCAAAATTGAAAGGAAGAAAGATCCAAATCAGTATGCAAGATACAGCAGGATCACAAGAAGGTCAGTATCAGTTACCACTGAGCAAGGTCGGGAGTAACCTAATTTCATATGGTTATCAAGTAAGGTCAGAGCAATATGAATTCGTATGTTCTCTGAGTTGCAGAATCTTCACCGAGCAATTAATGCATAGTGGCTGACAGTATGTTGAGTTCAATACCCTAATTCCTACGAAGCATTAACTGCAAAATTTTAACAAAAAGTATGAAATCAAGTTCATTCTTCACCGCGAATATCAGCATATTGAGCATAGAAATTTCTAGTGCGATCAAGTGATTCGAAGCAAAATTTTGTAGCAAAAATTTTTCGAAGAATTTTTCT
Organism: Chamaecyparis obtusa; assembly: GCA_027943335.1. NCBI lineage: Eukaryota > Viridiplantae > Streptophyta > Pinopsida > Cupressales > Cupressaceae > Chamaecyparis > Chamaecyparis obtusa. The sequence goes on along the minus strand of BSBK01003611.1, from coordinate 542,966 downwards.
TTTTCTACCGAGCTACCATGGTATCATCTATCACCAAAGTAAAGAAAGGTTTGGAAATGTTAGTTCAAGGAGAATGGAAAGCGCTGGATTTCAAACTCGTGCCTGCAATTGTAGAAACCTAGATCTGAGTGGAGCTCAATCACAGATTCCTCCAAAGGTACTTCTTGTAAATGACATTCACAGTCATTTTAAAGGTACAATTCAAGATCTTGGAACCCTAGAGATAGATGTTGTTCATGATGAACTGTGTGTTGATGGTGTTCTCAAACCGGAACATAAACATTTGGAAGGTAAGGGTTTGACACATATCACCCACTTGCCTCAGAGTTTCCAAATAAAATGGATTAAATATATCCTAAGTCGAGTGCATGAAGGTAAAATTTGGCTTGAGCAACCAGTGGAAATAACAAAGAAGATGATTCATCGAATCACTGGTCTTCCCATGCTTGCCAAGGCTAAATCTACAAAAACCCTAGGTCGGGTAGAGCTGGAAAAGAAAACCCTAGCCGAAGGGGACGATAGAGGTATGAGAATAAATAGTATTATTGATGTAGAACTAAAATTTGGCACATATGTCATAGGTCGCAAGATATACAGTTCAAGTTGACAGAATAGTGTTCCGTGTGAAGCAGTTGACCTAGCTTATAAAATTGTGAAGAACAATCTGTCTTTTGACCTAGCAAATTTATTATTGAAATAGTTCAACAAGAATATGGAAAGCATCCAAACCTCAAAGAACAATCCATGTAAGTTTGGCTCGTTGTTGGTTTGTTTATTTTTCTATGCTCAAAATTTTTTCCCATCAAAAGGCACTGTAAAATGGAGAAAGGATGTGTCTGTTCTTTATCAAATAAATGAGTGCATTACAGAAATGGGTGAGAATTTTGTAAACATAATGGATAACTATTTTGAATCTTTTAAGGAAAAGATGAATAACAGATTCTGAATTCCACAAAAGTTGGTGGAAGATTATAAAGATGATATTTGTTTCATGGTTGATTGTGATAGAGTATACATTCAGGCAGTAAGGCCTAGGATTGTATGGGTGAAACCTCTTCCTTATGAGGTAAACATTGATGAGACAAAGAATATAATTGAAGCCCTAGTAAATCAACCTATTGATCCAATGGCTCCATACTTTGGAACATATGATGAAGCTAAGGTAAGAATTGAGCTAAGCATAAAGCTTCCATGGGCGGTTAACAAAGGAAGAAAGAGGATGGCCAAGATGCAATCTAGCACACCTCTAATGTTAACTGAGGGAAAAGGAGAGGACATTAAAGAAGAAGAAGAAAAGAATGAGAGTGAAGAAGAACAAGTACCTGTGAAGAAGAAAGGGAAGGCGACAATCACTAAGGCACCAAAACAATCTACTGCAGTATTCAGAAGAAAAAAATCAAGGGGCAAGGCAGGTAAAGTCAATGATGATATAGTACTCAAAAGGCCTCCTCCCTCATTTGAAGAAAAGATTAAGGATTTGAGAGAAGGATCTGGAATTTCAAATTTCAAATCTCTCAAATATGAAACAAGATCAGAAGCAGAGCAGCAGGAAATTGAAGATGTTGTTATTGAGAAAATGGGAAAATGGAAATACTCACTTGAAGACATGGCTTCTCAAATTCCAGGTGTTGTATTGGATAAAGTCAAGTTGAGATGGTCCAATGCAAGGCAAACTATCAAGGACATATATGCTCAAACCTTAAGACAATTAATGCCAAGTTTGAAAAATGCTAAAATTAATAAGGCATTGATAGAAAATGAGCGCAAGATGACACTAAAATTCAACAGTTGTTTGATTTTGATCAAAGATATAGAGTCAGTTGTGAAGAGTGCAAATTCTACTTGGAAAAACATCTATCATCTTCACAAACCGAGTGTTGAAACTATGATAATAAAAGATATTGAAGATGACAGTGATGAAGAAGAAGAAGAAGTAGTTTAGATTGATAATGTTGAGGTAGAAGAAGTAGAGGAAGAAGCTACCAAGGAAGCTAAGAAGAATGTTGAGGAAGATGATCTAGTCCGGATAGTTGCAGAAGTAATTGCCTCATTTCCTCACTCTCCAGTAAAAATTGCTACATCTAGCTCAGAGATAGCTTCAAGTATGATTGTGACAACTCCCTCAAATACATCAAATGTCCAATCATTAGTAGCACAGCTCAATGTATCAATGACGAAAGTGGCTACCACTTCATCCACTAAGCTTCAGCCTCCTTCCACCGAGTTGCAATCTCCAGCATCATCTTCAGTACCTTCTTTAGTTTTGAGTTTTTCAGCAGCAAGTACTTTAGTTTTGGATACCTCAGTAAGTACTTCAGATTCTACAGTTGTAAATACTTCAGTTTTTGGTTTATCAAGTATTCCAGTTAGCTTTCCATCAGTCAGAATTTTATCATTTTTCACTGCAAGTCCTACTGTGTCTACAATAATTTCTACTACAAAGGCATTAAGCATAAAGACTCAATCGAGTACAAAATTTTTGAGTAAGAATATAGAAGAGGACATAGATTTAGATGAGGAGATAGAAATTCCACAATTAGATTTTGCAAATCTTTCAGCAAACCAAATGCAAACAGTTGGCGAACTCCTCCTGAAGAAAGCAAAGCAGAAGAAACTAAAAGAAGAATGAGATAAGGAATATAAGATCATTGAGGATGCCAAGAATATTTTGACAAAAGCAATAGGTGTTGAAGTTGATTCCTCTCAACACATTTTGTTGCAATTGGCAGAAGCAGTTAACAAGTTTAATGAGGATTCTTCTAGATCAGATAAGTTGCTTGAGAAGGCTGAGAAGAAGTTTGACAATAAATTACTTGAGTGTATTGCTCAGCGTATAGCTATCACTCAGGTAGGGTTATCTTCAGTTTTGACTAGCATTGAGTCCTCCTATTCCAAGGTAACATCATTTTTTGTCAAAGTATGTAATGTTGCCGAGTTCTCAAAGGAGATTAAAGAAAAAATAAATAAGATTGATGAGGATCTGAAGATCAGTGCACAGAAGTTGCAACTTGAACCTAGTTCAAGCTCTACACATCATATAACAGTCAGATTCCTATTTGATAAGTAGTTAGAGTTATTGAGAGAAGATGCAAGGATTAGGTCAACATTAATAGATATTCAGAACATGATCCTTCCCATCATGGATACAATGCAAAAGCATATTGCACACTCAAAAACATTGATCCATGACAATCAGTTTTCAATTGCAGATCACATGATTGAACTCTCTGCAGAAGTCCAAGTTGCGCTCCATACATGCAAGATTCTGCAAGAGAATTGGGATAGAACTCTAGCATTAATAAGTAAGGTACATTTTGATTTTCTCTCACACTTTGGCATTTCCATGTAAAATATTTGTATATACACCTTTGGCATTATTGTCAAAAAGGGGGAGAAAGTATATAAGATATGAGAGATATAAAAGGGGGAGAAAGTATATGAGAGAAATAGAAAATATGAGTATGAGGTGAAACAAGATACTTGTATATATGTATACTATATGGGGGAGACATGAAATGTATATACAGTAGTATGACAAAGATAAATTTTTGAAAAATCAAAAATAGATTCAGTATGATTGTGTATATAAGTTTTGGGCAATAAGTGTTTTTGTCACTAATGCCAAAGGGGGAGACTATTGGCATTAAGTATGTTTGTCATTAGTGACAACACTTATTCAGACTCTGTGTGTTTACCAAGAAGAACAGTGTTTACCGAGCAGACTGAGCTTCGCAGTGCTTACTGAGTTATCATTACCGAGTGATGAGATGAGCAGTGTTTACCGAGTGCCAGCATGGTAAACAGGGAATTCAATTTCTACCGAGTGACACTATATCTATCGAGTCTCTAGTATATACCGAGTTTGAAACTACAACTGAGTGGTTAGTATGGATAGAGCCTCCACTTCTACTGAGAGCATGATGATGTCAAGTAACGTAGTGGATGTCGAGTATCAGAAAGTCACCGAGTTAGTTTGCAGTAACCAAGTAACTATTTTTGGGCTGACTTAGTAATATTTGTGTTAGCTTGTTTAAGAGTTGACTTTGTAATTATTTTGCAATTGTTTGGATTGATATATAAACAATGTCTTGTATCATATCCAAAGTGTGTAAAAAAAATAATAATAAGAAGTATATGTGAAGGCAGAGATAAGTGAATTACAAAGGGCTACAGCAGTATAAGGAGCAGCAGAGACATATCTATCATAGAAGGTGATCAGTACATCAGAGAATCTCAATCAGCAAGTACAGTTGCAAGTAAGAGATCTACTATTTCATCCTAACAGGTGAATCAGCCCCAAATCCTTTGACCGAGTAGAATTAACAGTCTTTGTAAAATCTCTTAACTGAGTGCATACTTCATTGTATGTTTGTAAATCCTCTAACAAGGTGGACCTAGTAGTCCTTATTGCTCCTAACAGGGAAGATCATCAGAAGTGATCATTGTAAGCCTTAACCGGCAAACTTTACACTGCAGTATTGAAGTTTTGTGGGTATCATCCCCACCCTAGTTTTACTTCCTATTTGGAAGGTTTTTGGGTCACCAAATCTTTGTGTTCAAAATGTTATGAATGTTTTATTCTTTCTGTTACTCATGCATGCAGTTAGCTTATTGATCTAAATGTTATTTGGAATATGGTTAAGATCTAAAATTTGTAAAAAATTTTGAAAATACTGATTCACCCCTCCCCTCTCAGTAACTTGGCTAGTCTTGAATATTTCCAACATCTGTAACTTTTATGATCTCAAGAGGGAGAACTCCAATCCAGGCACTCCAGGGTTTTGACACAGTTTGAGAATTTAATCAATCAGGAGCTGCTAGGGAGATCTGATAGCCCAACAAGAGACCACACCTGTGAAGATTTCCTCCACAAGGACATTTATATAGCGGTTGTTGCTACCATGACAAAAATGGCTATTACCGCTTGAGGTTCCATCCATATGGTTGACCCAATAAAGGGAATGTCCACTACGGTTAACCCTCTCTAAAGGTGACTCACAAAAGATACCACATGGAGACTAGATCAGATCCAAGGATCTGGGTTTCTGGTAGTATACAAAAAGGAAGTAGAGCATAATCTCCTAACCTCTTCACTTCACCAAAACAAAGCAGACAGATTAATTTGACACGCTAAGACCAAAATTTATCTCACCAAGATCTGTGATGTCAACAACTATGGTCTATCGATCTCTTCGAAAAGAGAATGCATCAATCAAAAGCTGAGGATGCAAATCAAGGGAACGTGAGACAATCTTAGTATCCTCCCTACCTACAAGGGGATTCTTGGTCAAGAAGAGTTTCACATGCATAAACAAGTGAATGAAGCCCACTCTCTCAAGATCATCCACAAATAGTGTTCATAGGACCTATTTACTATGTGTAACACAGATGTAGAAAGAAAATCTACGTTCATTTTTTATAGCCCAAAATGAAGTCTGTGATATGAAAGTAGAAAAGTCACACAAGCTAGACACATGAGGGTTCATTTTATATCCAAAATTGAAGTGTTATTAGATTAAACAAAATACCTAAATTCCTCGCAACACGCTTAGTATATTTTACCTGTGTTAGCAATTTTTGTTGTGCTTTCCCAATCAAAATTAGCAAATACCAATCAAAAACTACAGAGTTCAATTGTTAGGGTTAGCTATTAGTCCAAATCTAAAAATCAAATCTAAAAAACTACCTGAAAATCTGAAATGACAATTGAATCCTAGTGTCAAAACTCGTACGATAGTGGGTTACCTCCCGCATGATAATCAAGAAACTCATATGATAATGGGTATCCTCTCATACAATAATCAAGCTCCCAAATGATAATGTGTAGCTTCTGATACGAGCCTCAAAAATATCAACTATCGTATGATAGTAGGGGTTCCCGGTATGACTTTCTGACAAAAGTCGTATGAAAAATTTACGAACAAAAAATAAAAGATCAGTTTTAATCAGAAAATGATAAGAATTTGATATAAATTGTTAGAAATGAAATGGAAACCCATTTCAAGGCCACACAGTGGGCACCAGAAATGTGTGTGAAAATTGTACCTAGCTGTGGACACAACACTTCAATAAAACATTAGAGGTTAGCAAAACTAAAATCTGCAAATAAATGAAACTAAGCTAACCAGGTGATTTACTGCCTTCTAGTAGGTGCAAGTATGGTATTCTCATATTAGACCGAGATCGGTGACAATGCAACACCTAAACGAAGGATTTGAATGTGAAAGATGAAAGTAATATGAATGCAAATTAATCTTTTTTTATTTTATTTTGAATGCAATAAGATGAAAAACTGGATATGAATCTTAATCTAGAAGAATTGAAATTGACATGCAATTGATCTAAGAATGATATTCTAAATGCTATGAATACTCAAAAACAATGAATGAAAATCTCACAACTTTGATTCGCAAAAGATGGATTCTTCAGTCACCAACTCACCAAAGTGAGGATGCAATTTCATGGATCTTTTTTTGGAAGAGCTAAAGCCTTGATTTTATAGAAATCCAGGGCTTGAGGTTGCATTGAGAAAAGCCATAAATCACTCTTGATAAACTCAAGTTGATTTTTGAGTCAACAAGAAATCAAAATTAGATCAACTCGTATAATCATGCAAAATCATGCAAGAATAGCTTTTTAACTCAAATCAGAAGTTTAGATCAGCTTTGAACTCAAAATAGATGTTGAGTTTAGAAAGATAACAACTTGAATTGATTTTCTGATTTAAAGTTTAACTACTCTTTGAATGTGCATATTAAATATGAATTAATTAAAGAAATAAAGTGATTTATCTTCAACTTAACTGATTTTTGAATTAAAAAAATTGATTTATGGGTTAATTAATTATTAAATCAAACTTTATTCATAAACTATATTATTAAATATTGACAACTGACATTAATTAATTAACTAAGAATTTAATCAATTAGTCATAAGATTTTTTATTTATTGTCAAAATTAAATAATACAACTTTAGGAATAATATGAAATTAAATCTAATTAAATAATTAAGTGGTAGAATTAAATCTAATTAATTAAATATTCAAAATATTCAATTAATCAAACTTTAGGATAAATAATGACATTTATCGCCAAATAATTATTAAATTAAACATAATTAAATTAGGATAAAATAGGAATATTCCCTGATGCAAAATTAAGATAATCAATTAGGGTTCGATGATTTGATGTGTAGATGTGCCTTAGGTTAGGACTTTGATGTCGATTTCGATTGAATTGTTGATGTAGGAGGTTAATGAACCTATAGCCCATTTTTGGGGTATTACATTTTGCCCCTCTTTGAATCACTATGCGAAGTGCAGTGGTTCAAAGATTAGTCTATTTTTTATAAAGATGTGGACTCAGTTATGTGGTGGAGAAACTGATCCTGAAAGATTAACCGATTCTGAGATAGAAACCAATTTGAAAGACTTGAAGATGCTAGGTCTTGATTGACCAAAGATGATGTTAACTATAGCAACATCAATCCTGTTGGATATAGACTGGCCTTGGATGGGGCACGAAGATTATCTCCAAGGTGCTCTCGATAATCTCCAAGATGATATTTTGGAGATTATCAATCCTATTGCATATAGACTGGCCTTGCCACCCGCTCTTGCCTCTATTCATAATGTGTTTCATGTATCTTTACTGAAACCTTACCATTTTGATGCTTCTCATATCCTTGATTGGTGTGCTTTATAGGTACAGGATCTGGGAGTGGTGTTAGTGGAGCCATCTAGTATTATTGATCAGTGCACCATCAAGGTACGTGACCGAATGAGCTTGCAGTATAAGGTCCAATGGGACCAATTCTCTGTTGACAATGCTACATGGGAGGATGCAGATGATATGCTTAGAACTTTTTTGCATTTACTTCGATAGACTTATATATGTTATTTGGTTTATTTTTTCATTTAGTTTATGATTTGAGAATATATGTAGTATTTTTCATAAGACATCGGGACAACGTCTTCTCTTAGAGGGGAAGGATGTCATAACCAATTTTTCAAATACTAAAACTATTTTAAATAATTGGTGACTTTTGTTGACTTTTGACTTGATCGCTAGTAGACGACCTAAATCAATTTATTTAGCTTTGCCATACATGTTATTTGATGAATAAATTAATATATGTTTGAATTTTCTTTTCGTACGATGATAAATTTAAGCGATTAGTGATTATCATGATATGAACGGGTTATATGTTATAAAATATTGTTATATTTGATATGAATAAAAATGTTCATGATGATTATTCTGCAAGTTAAATTGGTTATAGATTTTTGGAACTAACCTATTGATGGAAAAATTTGAGTGTTTATTTTGTGGATAGGATCTGAAGATGGGGGTGTGGGCGAGGTAGGGGAGCCTAGCTCCTTGGTAAGGATGAGTTCAGAACTATATGAATTACACACACCACATAGATATTTTTCTTATTTTTCTTTTAAAAGAAGTTTATGAATATGAATGCTTAGAAAATTATTTGTATTGTGTATGGATTTCCTATTTTAAATATAAATATGTTTCTTAAAATTTTAATTATTTCTTTATGATTAGATAAATATTAATGGAAGAAAATTAAAAGCAAAGATTTTTTATTTTATTAAGAGAAATTAAAATTGATATATAAATGATTTGTTCATATTACTCTCTGACTTTTCCTTAATATATTTATATATCTTTTAAATTGTTACCGAACACTTCATGGCCTTAACTAAGGCATAGTTTTTGTTTAGGTAGTATGCGCAAGTATTCAACTTAGAGTTATGCCCTAAAGTATGGGTATTTTGGACACTTTTCATATATCTGAGGAGAGATGATCAAATTTGGTTATGATATGAGCATTGGTTATGGCATGTTTAACACATGATAACTTACTGAGGCAAACTGACGCAAAAATTATGGAGAGGACTGTAGTTAAGTGGAGGTGTGGAAGATGTTATTGAGGGGCAGCCAAGTAAAGGGGGCATGCAATAACAAGAGAGAGGGAGCTGCGTAGCTGAAAGAATAAGGGAGTTTAAGGTGAGAGAAAGAACACAGAGAAGGAGGAGAGGATACAATAAGAGGAAATACACGCAGCCAAGATAGAAGGGGAAGCACGCAGCAAGAGGAAGTATGGGGTGTTAGAAAGTAAAGTCCGCCAAGATAACTGAGAGGGGGGGGGTGAATCAGTTATCTGATAGTTATAACATTTATCAATTTCAACAGCATTTAACCATGTAAGTAATGTAATTACCAACCATAGAAAGATATTCATACACAATAACACAATGACACAAGATATGTTGACTAGGGAACCTCTTGATCAAAGAGTAAACCCCGGTGGGAATGATGCCCACAAAAGATGCACTAATATGAATATTCCTTGTGAAAGGATGGACTCTGTTAGGATTCTTATGAAATACATTCAGTACATATGAATCCCGGTTAGGAGATTTTGAATCCCTATTAAAAGATTCTAACCCTTTTAGGAGTTATGGAAGACAGAAGGACTCACTGCCCAAACAGCTTCAGGGTAAGATCAATGAACCCACTGTCCAACTGACCTTAAGATTATTCAACAAAATAATATGAAATATATTACCTCCTTCACTATGCCAAACTAAACTCACTGCTACATCAGATCTCAATTTCAGATCTTTGTACTTCGCATGTCTTCCTTCACAATTTCATTAGCTCTTTTCTTCACTTCATGCATACATCTGCATTCTATCATTCACAACATCTCATATCTCTCATATCTCAACAAGGAGAAACATTCCTTCCTTTATACCACACTCAAGTAATTACAAATGAGTCGGCATACAATTGTAAAATAAAAGTTTTCCACACGCTACATCAAAATTACACAACTGTCAGCTTCCAAATACAATAACTCTTCACTCGTGCTACCTCAAAGTTTGTGTTCTCAACCACGTCACTATTAATGTGTCTCAAGCTTCCCTTTAACTGCACAAAACTAGATTCCATCCCGATTAGGAGATATCATCCGATTTCCAAAAACCGCTACTCAAGAACACTGCCTGAATACTGCTTTCATCAAAAAGCTCATAACTTTCATGAATAAATGAATTACTATATGCGCTCTTAACCATAACTATATAACATATCAAGCAGTATATCCTTAACATCACATAGCTCCAACTACAATATACCATGTGCACCAATCAAAACACTGTCTGCTTCTCTACAAGCTTCCAGAAGGTCATTGTGTTGACATCAATGACAATCATAGTCATGAATGCAACAACAACAACTAGTACAGAATGACTACCAAGCATTCAACATTCATTCCTAACAATCTCCCCATTTGGCATTGATGGCAACATAGATGAAAAAACATCTGATGTTCCAAAAATCCAATATTGCAAAACTGTTGCTCTCTAAAAAAAATATTTTCAAGTCCTCTTCATCAATCAAATCTTGCTTTGCTATCCCCATAATCAATCTTAGTTTTTTTCATGTACATTTCTCCCCTATTGACATCAATGATAGAAATTTTATCTTTATGTCAACAACAACTTAATGTCAAAAGACACTATTTAGAAAATACAATCACAAGAGTCCTCATGACTCAGCTTAGATACACATACTCCCCCATAGAGGAAGTACCAACATCTAGTCTAGAAGAAGAATAAGGCTCATATACCACTGGACAGATGCAACCAACTACATCATTACTCAAAAGTAGGTTGGGGCATAACCCCAAGCATACCTCTCAGATACTCAAATGTATCCTTCGGCAAAGGTTTAGTAAATATGTGTGCTATCTGCTCCTTTATGCTTATGTACTCTAGTCTGACTTCTTTCTCAGCAACTTTCTCTCTTACAACATGATACTTGATCTCTATATGCTTTGTCATAGAATGTAATATAGGATTCTTAGACATACTGGTTATGCTGGTGTTGTCACAATGTATGACAATAGGCTCAATAAACTTAATTCCAATATCCTTCAGCATTTGTTTCATCCAAATTATCTGGTTACAATTTTTTGCTGCTGCTACATATTCTACTTCTGATGTGCTTTGTGAAATACAATTTTCTTCTTCTTAGCCAAGAAACTAATCTTCCTCCAAGAAAAAAGGCTCCACCACTGGTGCTTTTCTTATCATCAACACTACCTCCCCAATCAGCATCTGTATATGCACATAGGGTAAAATCATCAGATTTTTCATACCACAATCCATAATCCATTGTGCCTCTTAAATATCTTAGTATCCTCTTTACTACTGCATAATGTGATTCTCTACGTTCAGCTTAAAATCTTGCTACAATTCCAACTGAATGTGCTATATCATGTCTTGTATGTGTCAAATACTACAAACCTCCAATCATAGATCTATATTTATTTTGTTCAACTACTAGTGTTTCATCTATGCTTGATAGTTTATGTCCTATAACCATAGGTGTTCCAACTAGTTTACAGTTTTCCATTCCAAATCTTTTCAGCAAATCATTCAAGTACTTTATCTGACTTACAAAGATACCATCATTATTTTGTGTTATTTGTAATCCCAAAAAGTATTTCATCTCACCAATCATGCTCATTCCAAATTCAGTCTTCATTTCATTAGCAAATTTGTCACTAGCTTCATCTTCACCTCCAAAAATAATGTCATCAACAAAAATAACTATAACTAACAATCCACTTTCAATTTCTTTTGTGTACAGATTGCTATCAGATGTTCCTTTTGTAAATCCCAACTTTAACAAATACTTATCTAGTCTTTCATACAAAGTTCTACGTGCTTGCTTTAGTCCATATAATGCTTTCTTTAGTTTACATACCATGTCTCCTTCTTGAGTCAAAGGAAAACCTTCAGGCTGCTCAATGTAGACTTCTTCTTCAAATTCACTATTCAAAAATGCGGACTTCACATCCATCTGATATAATTTGAATTTTTTAAAAGCTGCATAGGCCAAAAACATTCTTACTACTTCAATTCTTGCTACTGGTGCAAAAGTTTCTTCATAGTCAATTCCTTCTTGCTATGAGTATCCCTTACATACCAATCTTGCTTTGTTTCTTACTACTTCTCCTTGTTCATTCATCTTGTTTCTGAATACCCATTTAGTTCCAATCACATTTTTATCTTTAGATCTAGGGACCAATTCCCATGTCTTGTTCTTTTCAATCTGATCTAATTCTTCTTTCATAGCTTTAATCCAATGTTCATCTTCACAAGCTTCATTAGTAGATTTAGGTTCAATTTGAGAAATCAAACATAAATGTACCTTATTTCTTGTCATAACTCCTATGTCCAAGCTTCCAATAACTTGATCAACAGGATGATGTCTTGATATATACTTGTTCGGTGTCATAGTCTCAGATCTTGCTTCAACTATAGATTCTTCTCTAAATTCTTCTCTGGTTTCTTCAGCATGACTTTCATTCAACAATTCACTGTCAGTCTCATAGAATAATTCAGTAGTTTCAGTGTTAGGCTAAGGATGAGTTCCTTCATCAAATTAATAATCAAGCATTCTTTCCTGAATTTTGAACTTTTCATCAACGTTAACATTTGCACTCTCAACAATAGTCTTAGTTCTCTTATTGTAACATCTATATGCTTTTCTTTTTAAAGAATATCCAAGAAAAATTCCTTCATCACTTCTAGGATCAAAATTTCCAATATCATCATCTCCCTTTATGTAACATTTTCTTCCAAAAATTCTAAAATACTTAGCTGAGGGTGCATGACCAAACCATAATTCATAAGGTGTCTTGTCCGTGTCTGCTCTGATTTGTACTCTATTCATTGTATATACTATTGTGTTTATGGCTTCTCTCAAAAATATCTTTGCCAAATCATTCTCAAATAACATAGCTCTTGTTGCTTTAGTTACTAATCTGTTTCTCCTTTCAATAATACCATTTTGTTTAGGTGTTCTAGGAGCTGAATATTGTCTCTTAATGCCATTTATTTCACAAAAGGTGTTAAACTCTCTGGAAGTAAATTCACCACCTCTATCAGATCTCAAACATTTAATCTTCATTCCAAATTCATTCTCAACTTTATTCTTAATGATCTTAAACTTATCAAATGCTTCAGATTTTTCTTTAAGAAATGCAATCCACATCATTCTTGTAAAATCATCAACAAGAATCATAAAATACCTTTCTCCATATAATCCTCTAGTCTTGGTAGGACCACTCAAATCTGTATGAACAATCTCTAACTTCTCTGCAGATGTGAACTTCTTACTAGGAAATGAACTTCTCTTCTATTTTGCCATCACACATTCTTTGCAAATCATGTTAGTAGACTTCATAATTTTAGGCAAATCCCTTACTCCAAGTGTAGTACTTACTTTCACAATGTTATCAAAGTTTATATGACAAAACCATATATGCCATTACCAACTATCATCAATCTTAGTAATCAAACATGTCATCTTAGTAGGATTCAACTGAAATACATTACCTTTGGTTCTAGATCCAGTTCCAATCAAATTTCCATCTTTTTCCTTTATTACACACGTTTTCTCAGTAAACCAAACTTGATATCCCTTATCAACTAACTGTCAAACACTCAAAAGATTACGTCTCAAACCATCTGCAAAATAAACATCATCAGTATTAGTCTTTCCATCAAGAGTAATAGATCATATACCTTTAATCAAACAAGGTGCATTGTTTCCAACTCTCACAACTCCTCCATCATAATCATTAAACTTTATGAACTTCTTCATATCTCCAATCATATGATGTGAACAACCACTATCTATAATCCAATCAGCTTTCTTTTCAACTTGGGAGACTAAGGCTTTTTCTTCCTTAATATCAGTTTTAGGATTCTCTTCTTTAATTGCTACAAATCCTATGTCATCATTATTCTCAGTATCACTTTCACTTAGAGTTCTTTCTATACTAGCTTCAAGATCTTCATCATTAGCATAATAACATTCCTTAGATCTTCTAGGCTTGAAATTGTTTCTATGCTTCTTAACTCTCTTAGGACACTTAGATGCAAAATGACCATATTCTTGACAAGTCCAACACTTAAAAAATTTCTTACCGTCTGGTTCTCTTTTCACAACCAAGGCAATACCTTCTTCAATCTTTCGATCTTCTTCATTTCTAGATTTGCTGCTACCAGCATAATCTCCATTCATACTGATGCTTCTTGAAAAATTAGGGTGAATACTAAGAGCATTGAATGATGTCTCCATTCTAGGTAAGTCTCCTAACAACCTCAAGCTCATTTATGTTGCTTCCAATCTTCCAAGAAGAGTCTCTCTTGTAAAGTTTGTTGTACAAGGTATAACTTGTTCAATCATCTGTGTTGTCTGCTTAAATACAAGAGTCAATGTCCTCAGAATTTTCCATATCACTTCATTCTCTATCTTTGTTCCTCCATAAGATTTTATCCCTGTAATAATTTCTGACATTCTACCAATATAGCTTCTAATAGATTCATCTTCCATCATTCTAATATCCACAAATGCACATATCCAATTATGTAATCTAGCTCTTTTTGCATGTTCATCACCTTCAAAAGTAGAGTGTAAAGCTTTCCAAATTTCATGAGATTTTTCAAAACATTTTACCTGACTATATTCATTCTCTGAAAGGGCTGTCAAAAGTGTTTCTCTTGCAAGTATGTTACACATGAATAGATCTCTCTCATCACTGGAACATGTTTCAAGATTTTCTTCTTTAATGATAGTCTTGTCATTCTTAGTAATCAACCAATAACCTAGTCCTAGACATAGTAGATGTGTCTTCATCTTCTCTTTCCAGCTGTCAAAATTTACTCCATCAAATTTAGGGCTTTCTTTCTTGAAATTCGCCATGGATCTCCTTAAGCTGTTAAACTTCTCTTTCAAGGACCTACTGCTCTGATACCAATTGTTAGAAAGTAAAATCCACCAAGATAACTGATAGTTATAACATTTATCAATTTCAACAGCATTTAACCATTAAAGTAATGTAATTACCAACCATAGAAAGATATTCATACACAATAACACAATGACACAAGATATGTTGACTAGGGAACCTCTTGATCAAAGAGTAAACCCTGGTGGGAATGATGCCCACAAAAGATGCACTAATATGAATATTCCTTGTGAAAGGATGGACTCTGTTAGGAGTCTTATGAAATACATTCAGTACATATGAGGCCTGATTAGGAGATTTTGAATCCATGTTAAAAGATTCTAACCCTGTTAGGAGTTATGGAAGACAAAACGACCCAATGCCCAAACAGCTTCAGGGTAAGATCAATGAACCCACTGTCCAACTGACCTTAAGATTATTCAATAGAATAATATCAAATATATTACCTCCTTCATTGTGCCAAACCACACTCACTGCTACATCAAATCTCAATTTCAAATCTTTGTACTTCGCATGTCTTCCTTCACAATTTCATTAGCTCTTTTCTTCACTTCATGCATACATCTGCATTCTATCATTCACAACATATCATATCTCTCATATCTCAACAAGGAAAAACATTCCTTCCTTTATACCACACTCAATTAATTACAAATGAGTCGGCATACAATTGTAAAATAAAAGTTTTCCACACACTACATCAAAATTACACAAAAACGGTCAGCTTCCAAATACAATAACTCTTCACTCATGCTACCTCAAAGTTTGCACTATCAACCATGTAACTATCAATGTGTCTCAAGCTTCCCTTTAACTATACAAAACTAGATTCCATCCTGATTAGGAGATATCATCCGATTTCCAAAAACCGCTACTCAGGAACACTGCCTGAATACTGCTTTCACCAAAAAGCTCATAACTTTCATGAATAAATGAATTATTGTCTGGGTTCTTAAACATAACTATATAACATATCAAGGAGTATAGCCTTAACCTTGCATAGCTCCAAATGCAATATACCATGTGCGCCAATCAAAACACTGTCTGCTTCTATGCAAGCTTCCAGAAGGTCACTATGTTCACATCAATGACAATCATAGTCATGAATGCAACAACAACTGCTACAAAATGACTGCCAAACATTCAGCATTCATTCCTAACATGGGGAATGAGAGGAAGTACGTAGTAGGTGATAGAGCTAGCGTGAAAGGGAAAGTCAAGGTAGCCAAGGGTAATGTGTGTGTCTAAAAGAAGGGGTAGGCGTGAGGAGTTAAAAGAGTTACAGACACATCAAAGATCAACATCATTAAACTACTCAACACAATACCAGATTCTATTACTTTCTAATTTTTTATTTTCTTAGAACGATGGAATAGCCAAACCAAGGATAAGTTTAGTTGTATTAGTATTCATTATCTGAACCCTTATTGAAAAATTTGTGTGGTTCGAGCTTAATTTATTATAGAAAAATCAAAATCTTTAATTAGAGAAATTGAAGAGTTAGTGGAGTGCTATTTTTGTTTTATATATATATATATTTGATAGCATGTTAAATCTAGCCAAAATGTAGAGGAACATGTTGGAATAGGTTTAGTTTAACATATACAACACCAAGAATGGTATGATAGGAAACTTCATTAGAACTTTTAGTGTGAACAAGTAGAAAACTATTAACTGAACCTTGTTAATCAAAAAAATTAGTATTTTGGGATTTGGCTCTCAAACTAGTTTAACTCCAAATCTGATATGAACCAGGAAACAGTTCAACAAATTATCTTTGCTTGAATTCGATCTCTCTCTTTTTTTTCTCTTATTTGATTTTAAGACTGAATTCATTAAGATTTTGGCTGTATGACTCATTCCTTAGCAAGAGTTCACTACCAATTATTTTTAATTTAGATTTACAAAATTTAACCATCAACTATTTAGATGGTGTTAATCAGTAGATTTTTTAATTTTAGGAAAAGGGTGCCATTTGAGAGGAATTTAAAGAAATGATTAGTCGTAAATATAGATTTAAAAAACTTACAATTTGAAATAGTTTGGTTAAAAGATCTTAAAAAAATACTTCGTGATAGAATGTTTCTTTTTCATAGATTCGGCTGTTAGATCAAACAATTCACGAAAATCTGAACATGTAGCTATTTTATTCTATTGATCAATCAGAATTAAAAATGAAAAAAAAAGAATCATAAACTTATCTTGATTTTACGAGTATCGTAAATCATTTTTTTTCTTGAACATTAAAAAGTTAGAATAGGTGTTGTATTTTGATAGTACAATATTAACTTAAGTTTATAAACATGATCTTAATATACAAATTTTTATGGTTGTTTATCTGTAAAACATACACAGCAAGCGATTTGTCATTTATTCTAATTGATCATTTCTAAAAAATGTATCCAAAAGAAGATAAACTCAACAAAATAGAATTTGTTTAAATATGGGTGTTATTTCTTTTATTTTCCTTTCTTCTTTTTAGAATTTGTTTAAATAAGGGTGTTATTTATTTTATGTGCCTTTCTTCTTTCTAGAATTGATGCGTAATGTGGAGTAGACAAAGAAGGGTAATTTAGTTGTAGTTACCTGTCAGTAAAACTGATTTTGAAAGACACTTTGGCCAAAGTTTTCATCTCACATATGTAATTTTAATGTGCTTGGTTAGCTATTAGTTTTTCTCTCGGCCACCCTGTGATTAGGATTTCTATTCAACTAAAGAATGTTAAGTAGTTAGAATCATAGTTGCATCATATTCTTCCTACTCACTAGTGTCGAGATGCTAGTCTCCTCGACCAGGGTTGGTGCGCTTTCCATTTCAGGGTAAGTCTCGGGGGAGCGAACTAATCCATGGTTGGGCAGAAAAAGTGCTAG
This sequence comes from Chamaecyparis obtusa, assembly GCA_027943335.1. Lineage (NCBI taxonomy): Eukaryota > Viridiplantae > Streptophyta > Pinopsida > Cupressales > Cupressaceae > Chamaecyparis > Chamaecyparis obtusa. Next base: position 525,247 of record BSBK01003611.1, on the reverse strand, counting down.
GGCCACACTCACGTCTCAGGATTTGTAGGTGGACGCATTGTTTAGAGGCTTAGGAGATAGGGATTACTGACAGTGTGGTGCCTTGTTACCGTGTATTTGACGGTTTGAGAAAAGATATTATTCATTGATTAATGTATATTCTGATTTATATGATTTGGATCGACAAAAGGTAAAAATTTTGTAATATGGTCTATTTTTACTGCCTAAATCATAGTATTCTTCGACGATTTGGTCAAATATTGTAACTTGTAATCCTTTTCATGATTTTTGTGTATCGACAATTTGGTTGAATTGTTATCATTAACGACATATGTGGAATATTATTTTTTGACCTTGAGAATTTTTAGGCTTGCATAATGTTTATGTCTTTATGATAATTTTGGTCTTTATAGCTATCTACTATTGGAGATAAGCTGGGCCAATGAGGCATCCATCACATGCCTTAATCTATGATAGCTTACTTCTCTGCTTCTCAAAACTATGCTCAACAATTTTAATCACATTAAATCAAAGAGGAATATGCATTGTTAAAGAAAAAAAAAATTGGTATGTGTTACACATGCAAGTGGCAATAACAAATTGAAAAACAAAATGTCAAATGGGAAGGACAAATAAGAAATAAAACAAATATGAAGTAAAAAAACAAAATATATTTGAAATGTCATATGACATTCAAATTTAAAAACTTAAAAAAATATATTCAAAATGCCATTTGACATTGGAGTTCAAAAAATATAAAATAAATACAAATAAAATTCAAAAAACCATTTAGCATTCGAATTTAAAAAATATTAAAAAATAAATAAAACTCAAAATATCATTTGGCATTCAAATTTTTAATAGTATTTTTAAAAACCACATATAAAAATAGTCAATTGATGAATAGTGAACAAATATTGGAAAAAAATTAATAAAAATTTAAAAGAATTAATTTTTTTTTAAATTAGAAGAATTAAAAAAATTTAAAATAAAATAAAAAAAGATAATAATAATAAACAAATGCATGTTACGTGGAAGTCATAACTCCATGTTGGGGTTCCCCACACGTTGTTGATGGCAACGTACGATAGTTGGCGGTGCTGCCACAACATGGGGGGAACCGCAACACTGTCGGTCCCCAACGTGGGTTAGTGGAGGTGATGGGGTTGGTGGCCCCACACCCCCACTTAAATGGTTTTTTTTATATAAAAATTGTGCCAAGCGTTATGGTGGATGGTAGCCGTGTCTTGCAATCAAATTTTTAATTTTAAAAAAAATATACTACAAAATGCCCTTATGGGCATTTATGTTTTTTTTTATGGATTTTTTTGCATGCCTACTTACGATAATTTGAATAGGCGGGAGGAATGTGAAAAGTTTTCCTCTCTATTATACAATGAGACTCCTCTTTTCATTTGTTGTTTTTGCAAGTGAGAGTTTGTTGTTTTGCAAGTGAGAGCATTCGAAGAGTAGAATGAGACATTTGGAGAGCAAGAGCATGTCTGCAAGCACATATCAAGGTATTTAGATTTATGTTTTGTTTAAATGTAGTTTTATATTTTGATTATATTTAGATTTTGATTTTGATAGTATTAGCTTTTGATTAGAGTTTGATTTTGATACTATTACATTTTTATTAGATTTTGATTTTGATAGTATGAGATTTAGATTTAGATTTAAATATTAGATTTATATTTTTCATTCGAATAGTTTGATTTAATATATGTTCAAAGTATTAAAATATGGAGGGCAATGCCACCATATCGATTTAAATTTATATTATTTGATCATTTTTAAAATAATTTTTTGATATGAATGGTAATGTCGCCATATTTTTAAGCTTCATAATTAATTATATTATTTGGAATAATAAAGAACTATTTTAATGATTTATAGTAATTTAATTTTTTTCTTAGATTAATGATTAGAATATTTTTATATATTTTAGGTATAGTAATGTTTTTTTTAAAAAATTAATATATGGAGAGAAATACCGCCATATTAATGAGCATGTGAATATTTTAGGTGTACTACTGTTTAATTATTTTCATATGGAGGGCAATGTCGCCATATTAATATGCATATGAATATTTTTGGTGTACTAATGTTTAATTTTTAAAAAAATAAAGGGCAATATTTCCATTTTAATTTTATTTTTTTTGTGTAATCAAATGTTGTAGTTTATGTTATTTTACCATTATGGTTAATTGATCATTTCAAATCTTGGTTTTGTCTAATCATTCATAAGGCATAAAAAATGGAAGACATGGTTGGCATTAAGGTTGAAGTATGTTGTGACGAGGACAGCTTTATGGGAACTTGGTTTGAGGGAATCGTCATTGATATTGTAGAAAATAGTGAGACCCAAATATTGTGTACAATATGATCATTTCATAACTGATGTATGGAGTCGAGTACCCCTCGTAGAGGATTTTTTTCTAGAATATATCATACCCACTCCTCCACTGCTTACTTTGTCTTCCCATATACCTTTTGGATATTGTCTTGATGCACATGATAGTGATTGTTAGTGGAGGGGTTTCATAGTTGACAAATTTATTTCACCTCTTAGTCGTGAAGAATTTTTTGAAGTATACTTTCTTGAAACTCAAACTCTGAAACCGTATTAACGGTCCACATTATGTCTAGGGAAAGAATGGACAAATGGTGAATGGACAGTAGCATGATGAGATTGAGTGTTTGCGAATTGGTTTTTGTTTCTAGATCCACTACCTCTCAGTACGAGATAACATATTTTTGGGTGTCATTGGTTTTTTTAATTGTAAATGAGAGATCAATACTTTTTGTTTTCTTAAGATGGCCTTTTAGCCAATATAATAAAACTATATTGATCTCATTATGTCTATGTAATCATTATTTTGATGAAATATTCATTTTCACGTTGTTATAATATATTGCCTCTCATTGTCACTATAATTATTATAATTTTTCACAAATATTATCTCTAATTGTTATTACAAGAAAATATATTAAAATTATCTCCAAACTAATGCAATCATTTATAGTTTTTTATAGTTTATATATAATTATATAAAAATGAATATACAACTTTTTAATATTTATACAATTATGCAAATTATTATTGAATACTCATCCTTCTAAAGAATAGAATACTATTACCTATTAAATGTGTGAACTTGATTTACGTTTCTAACTTTGTGTTATTTCATAGTAGCTATGGTGAAACCAAGATTAAACTTTGAACCAGACGAGCATACAAGACAATATCAAAGATAATATTATAGACAATATCAAAGAGAGTACAATAGATGTCAACAAGGATAAATGATAGAAATTTAAAGGGAAGAATACAAAATAAGACAGAATGAAGTTGAAAGACAAAGGCCTACTAGAAGAAGGGTATAAGTAGAAGTGAAAGAATTGGAAATTCAAATTAGAGATAAAAGAAATGTAGAGAGGAACAATCACCAGTGAGCTTCTAAACAACCCCCTCATCTTCAAAGTGAAGAAATTTATGAAGGTGGACAAGGTGATCCCCAACCAATTGAGAGACATAACCATCCACCTAATATAAACATTCAATTTAATGATGAAAATGAAAATTCAACATCCATAGAACATGTTCCAGAAACACCACATGGGATCCAATTCCAAATGAATGTAGACGACAAAGGTAGTATATAAATCATGCCAAACCCAAATGGTTTGTTTCAGTTTGAATTTAGGACATTAATCCAAATGCAGTATAGACTTCACTTAGATAGCCTAAAAGCTCCACATATATATATTATCTTTATCAAGAATCTTATCTTGGAATGAAAGTCTATCGCAACTCTGAAGGTCCTATATGAAAAAGGTGTTAACAAGAGAGAGGAAATCATAGGTTTTCATTTACAAACAATATGGATCCTTGTCCTCAACCAGAAGAGCTTGAAAATTTGACTTAGGTTGAAGAGATGGTAATTGTGTGTGTTAGTCCTATATTGAACATTACCCATGCAACTGGAGGTCAATATAAGCACTAAGGACACACTATAATCTTTCCACAACATGTAGAACAAGTAGCCAAATTTTTTCCACATACAATTGAGCATTTGCCAATCATTATTATATGCAAAATGAATCAAATTGGCACACATTATAATTTTACTATAAATAGGGATCATGTGTACAGAGAATTGAAATACAAAGTGGACCATGACAAGTTTTATGCAAATGTTATAATTGATGAGAATGTTCTCAATAATTTTCCAAGTAATTCTGATGTGAATGTTTTTAATAGATTGAAGATGGTGCACATGAAATTTGATTCTGATGCAAATAAATTTATATTTGTGGGTCCACTCATGGAGACAAATGAAGGTAATATAATTGAGCATACAAAATCTATGGCTTCAAGAAAACCTAATGCTCAAAGAGAAATGGAATTAATCCATGCATGGGTTTTAACAATCCTGACATAGTTCCATATGTATTAATTTTGTGGCTAGCTATAGGTTCATCACCCATCAATGAATATGTCACATCTAGATTATTAGGTTTGGCATTTCAAACATTATTTCCTGATGGATGATGTGATTGGTTAGAGCCAAGAATGAGGTGGGTTCATCTACATGAATTTGTGAAGCATTTGTTGTAGTATAGGGATCATCATTTTGGTAAACATCAAAGGTTTAGGTATTTCATGATGAGCATGATAATGAGATACCATACACAAAATTCATCTATTGCATTTGAAAAAAGGAATTTTCAAGACATGCCAATTACCATCAATGAGCTACGTGAACATATGTAAAATATTCCACACAATAATTTGGCTATAGGTTGATGAGATTTGAAGCATCTCTAAGAGGCACAAGATCATATTGGGATAAATCTAAAGTATAATTAGCAGACATGTTTCACCAAATTGACACTCCTACAATTTATTTCACATTGAGTACAATAGATATGTAGTGGCCTAATTTGCATGTGTTGATTCCAAAGACACCACCAACTAATCCACTAGAGGATAAAAATTAGAGAAAATAGAGTTTCATTTACTATCCTCATATAGTTTCATTGCATGGATCTAAGGAATACAATGTTCAGAAAGGAAATACTTGAAAAGGGTATAAAAGTTAGATAATTTTGGTGTAGATATGAGTGACAACATAGGGGTTCCCCTCATGCACATAGCTTCATATGGCTTGAAGGAGCACTAAACATGGACACTATTGACTGGTCAAATGAGGAGGAACGAAAAAGTGGTGAGAGATATTTTCATTCCATTACACATGCATGGAATCCTAGACACAATTGTCATCAAAGAAATATATACATGTATGTTTAAAGTAATATGATCATATATACCAGTACAATATGATGTTTATGATATATGTTTGTACATATTTCCATGTATTCATTATAAATATTTAATATAATATATTCACTACAACTCTTTATAGGGTTTCCAAATTTTTCGTCAATATACATCTCTCAAAAATAGTGCACAACTAGCTGAGATGTATATTGACCATGACTATGAAGAGATAGTCAATTATGTGTAATGACACACAGTCTATAAGGAGGGTGCATGCCTATGTAAAAAAAGGGGAAGAATGGTTTACAGGTAATAATTTTATAGATTATATTTTTTATATTAATATTATATATCTACTATTTAGACACCTTAATCAAACGACATGCTCATTTGTCATTGTCTTAGGTACAATGCTCCTTTTCCATTCAATTTGGGGAGATCCACCTTATACGAGGATAGAGAATCTTGTGAAAGAAAATTTGAGCCATCTAGAAATGATGATAGATTCAATTCACATAATCGGTGTACATTACAAATTTGGAGGGTGAATATAGATTGGAAACTTATTCTCTCAAAATATGAAGTTATTAAATACATTGCAAAGTATTCATCAAAAGATGAGAGAACCTCAGAAAGATACTCTGAAATATTGATATGTCTATCAAACGTGGAAAATCCTAATGATTTAGCTACACGATCCTACAGAAAGATTCTCACAAAAATATTTATAGAGAGGGACATTGGAGCTCAGGAAATATGACATGTTCCATTAGAGCTTCCATTGGTAGAGAGTAGAAGGTTTTTTAATCTAAATGTCTCATGTGAATTTTTCAGACCTATAGTAATAAATAACTAGGAAACTGATAAAGAACACACAAAATATTTTATGGATGGCTATATCTAAAAAGGCCAATTTTTATGGAAGGTATCACTTTCATTGATATAGCAATATCTTGAATATACAATCCTCGAAAAAGAGGAGATAACAAATGGGGACCAAGGCAAACAAGAGGTATTGTCAGATTTTTTGCTATGTTTCTATCCATTCCTCCACATTATTCAAGTAAATGGGTGGAATTGTTTCTATGTGATTTTTTACTATACAAACCTTTCCGAGTATGTGTACGATCATGGTATGCTAAAAAAGTGGCAATTGAAAAATAATTGCATTTTGTATCTTGCCAAACATGCCAAAATCTTCTTTGACTTTTTGTAAGGGTCGGACAAAATTTAAATTTGGTTCGGTAATACCAAACCAAACCAAATACTTGTTAATATTGTATATCTAATCCAAAATTATATACCCATTTCAAATCGGATACCCAATCCAAATCGAATGTCCATTTTGAAAAAATAAAAAACACATTTTAGTAAAATGAGCATAATTTTTGCATTTCTTATCAAAATTTTGATTTTTTATAGGTATTGGAAAGGTGATTATGAGACCTACAATTTGGATAAGGTATTTTTATTATATTATAGACCAAAACATAATTATAATCATTTTTCATGAATATTTAATTTTGAAACTTATAATAATCACATTTTTTTTAATACAAAAACATTTCTTTTTAGTTCAATTTTTGTCCCATAAGAATTGACATAGCTAAAAAGTAGTAAATAATGAAAGATTTATAGTTCATGTACTAATGAGATTACTATTTTTCATAAATCATCATATAGGGATTCTATTTTGTCTTTGATCCTTTGTACGCAATTTCCCAAGATGGCCTAAGAGAAAATCTCTCTCTCTCTCTCTCTCTCTCTCTCTCTCTCTCTCTCTCTCTCTCTCTCTCTCTCTCTCTCTCTCTCTCTAACACTTCTTCACCCCACTATCCCATCCCTTTCCCCCTCTAACTAATTGATTTATTATGATAGGTCAAGGGAGAAATGAATAAAATAAGATAGATGTAGAGATAATGAGATATAGATAGAAATGAAGATATCTCTATAAGTAGATAGAGATAGAGGGGGAAAGAGTGAGATAGAAAGGAGGTGATAGAGATAACTAAGAAATGGGCATGGGTAGAGGTATTTAGAGGGAGGGACATAAAAATAGAGAATAGAAATTATTAGAGAGAGAGAGAACTCAAGATGGATGAGTGGAATGTCTATGAAGTTTATGAAGCATTATTGAAGGGTAGAGTTTCATGGGAAGGTCTTGTTTTCAAATATATCATCGTAGGATCTTCTAACTTCCTCTTTAGGGATGCCCTTGAGCTCAATGATTTCACCTAGGAGACCCAAGAGGTTAACGTTATGCTCATTAGTGCCCCCAGTCAAGGTTTTTCCAACTCTAACACCCTAGTTCCTTGGTCAATTAGAAGGTTTAATTTGAGCCTTCATACCACTCTCTTCTCTGCCTAAACCACCACCTTTGTAAGTAATTAGGGGGAGATAGATGAGATGGAGAGTATGAAATCAAGATGGATGAGTGGAAGGTCTATGAAGTTTATGAAGTGTTGTTGAAGGGTAGAGTTTCATGGGAAGGTCTTGTTTCCAAAGATATCATCCTAGGATCTCTTAAATTCCTCTTTAGGGATGCCCTTGAGCTCAATGATTTCACCTTGGAGACCTAGGAGGTTAATGTTAGGCTAATTAGTTCCCTCAATCAAGGTTTTTCCAACTCTAACATCCTATTTCCTTGGTCAATTAGAAGGTTCAATTTGTGCCTTCATACCACCCTCTTCTCCATCTAAACCACTACCTTTGTAATTCCATTTCTTAGTAGCTAGCTTGTCGGATTTAGGGTATTTCTTTTAAAAGTAACTAAGGATTTCTTTTTTGGGAGGTGGATAATCTTGGTACAACCACCTATTTATGTCTAGTTCCATTTCTTGATTATTCAAAATTCTAGTGGATATGAATGTTGAGGAGCCAATCTTCTTTGGTTGTAGTTCATTTTTCTTTGGTGGACCTTGATGGGATGGATTCCCTTGGGTATATAGATCAAAGGGTATGGATCCAACCAAAAAAGCATCTAATAGGCTATATTCCCTACAACCTTTTTTGTTGATCTTAATGGTATAGATATGGAAGAAAGTATGGTACCTAGATCAAAATGTGATCTAGAGAAATTAGAAAGGGAGATACCAATGTCAATTCTTGGCAAATGATGTGACTGTTGTAGTAAGGCCTCTAATGCACAATAGTATTCAAGATTTTAGGGATCAACATCAATGGTGATCTCAATGCCATCATATGGAAATGTGATGCACTAGTGGAAAATGGAGGGTATAACCTTCATGGAATAGATCCATGGGTGATGCAGGGGCATTCTAGGTTACTCAGTGAATCTGCATGGAGGTGTGTTGTTTTGGTTTTGTGGAACTCAGTTACAGCTTTGACCTATGGTCTCGGTTAAGGAAGGAATCTTGGTTGCTGAAGGAACTTGGTGAAATCTTTGGCGCTCGGTTAAACTGGCACTCAACGATGCTTTTGGTGCTTGATCGACATGGTACTTGGCAATGCTTGGCATGCTCGATCATTTTACTATTGCTTAGTTGTTTCTCTGGCACTTGGTAGTTGGTCTTTCCGAATGGAGTTCTTGGAGATTTGCTTGGCCGACTTGATGCATTTATTGTTTTTATCTTTTTTTGGATTCTCCTATGCGGATCTGGAGGTGGACATGTTGAATTAAATGTTTGTAAGGTGATTTGAGAGCCGACTTGTATTGCATTTAATATTTGTTTATGAGAGTTAATGATTTCATCCAGTTGAGTTGTGGCTGATGATTAGTATTTAAAGGATGTTTGGGTAGTTGTTTAGGCATCAGATGGGAACTTCTGAGAATCACCAGTAGAGGTGGAGGAGAGTTGAAGTTGTGGAAAAGATCTTGCAAGATCTTGCAGATTAGATTGTTTTCTGATAGTTTGTAATAGCAGAGCTAGTGGTTGAGGCTTGTAGACAAGGAGATTGCTAGGAGGCTTGCGAGCTCAACTTTAGATCTACCTTAGGGTTTCCATCAGTTGCTGATAGTTTTTAGGACTAAACTAGCTAGGGTTGTATTGGATCTTGTTGATCTTGAAGAATTGTTTATGATTGTAATTGGCCCTAACTTGGAAGGCCTTGCAGCCAGGCATGTTAATGAAAATCAGAGTTAAACATTTTTTGTGTTATTGAGGGTTTCACTATGTTGTTTTGAAGTTGTAAGGTTTGGACTATCCTTAATTGGATCCACCATCCCTTGGACTGCGTCAGGTGGTATCAGAGCTAAGTTTGATCCTGCTGGAGTGAGATTTGATCTTGTGGAAGTGAAATTTAACCTAGCAAGGCCAATCTTGCAAAGTTGATCTTGTTGGTGAAGAGATTGTCTAATCTTAGTTGCAGATCTGTGGCACTGACTTGTGGAATCTTGCCCTAGTTGTTCTTGCAAGGTAGCAAGTTGATCTGACTTGCATACAACTTGGAGATTTTCACAAGGTTATTAGTGTAGGGTTTGTTGCCGAGGGTTTCTCTTATCTTTAAGGATGCCTCTAAGAAGATTGGACCATAGAGCAATTGCAGATCTCTATGATACTATGGAATCTAGGATTACAGAGAAGGTGAAATCTAATTTCATATCTGAGATGGAACTGATGAAGAATGGCATGGTCACCGAGATCATGAGAACTGTTGCTAGTGTACCTCAGAATATTGGTACTAAGGATGGTTATGAGGAAGCTGCTACTGAATTTAAAGCTACTGGATCTAGTAGTGATGATCAGAGAGAGCGATCTGGTGAAGATAGGACTGCTCAATTGCATAGATCTGGAACTCGGTTAAGTAGTAGTTACTGAATGGAAGTCTCTAATTTCTCTGGTACCTTGAAGCCTGAGAATTTGATTGACTGGATTGGTTAACTTGAATATTTCTTTGAGCTGGAAGAAATTGAAGATCCTCTTCGGGCAATGTTGGCACAGACAAAGTTGAAAGGACATGATGCTCTTTTGTGGAAAGAATTACAAAGAGATAGAGAAGATGAAGGTGAAATGCAGATCAATCGATGGAGGTTGATGGTGACTAATTTGAAAGCTAAGTTCATACCTATTGACTATGAGCTTGAGTTGTTTAAGAAGTTGCAAAATCTGAAGCAGAAGGATTTGTCTATTGAATATTATACCGAAGAGCTCTACAAACTTACTATTCAGTCTGGACACAGAGAACTTGGTAAGGAAAAGGTAGCTCTGTATGTAAATGGTTTGAGATTCAATATTTAGGATGAGCTTGGTATGCTCATGATTGATTCTATTGAAGATGCTTAGCAGTATGCTCTGAAGGTAGAAGATAAGTTGAAAAGGAAACAACATGGTAACTCCCAAGGGAACGAAAAGATTGATCACTCAGTGAAGGATAAACCGACTGATGCAGAAGATGAACAGAAACCTGTGGAACTAAAGAAGAAGATGGGTAGAGTTATCTTTAAGGGTACTTTTTATAACTATGGAGAGGAAGGACACTGTTCTTTTGAGTGTACATAGAAGAAGTTTGGTGACCGACGAACTACTATAGTGAATGAGAACATTCAGGATGAACCTGAATATGAGAACTTGCTAGCTCAGAGAACATTGCTTGGTATAAAGGATGAACCTTGTGAAAGGAGTAATTTGTTCAAGACTCAGTGCAAGTCTGGAGGTAAACTCTATGATGTTATTGTTGATAGTGGTACCTACTAATAACCTTGTTGTTGAGGACATGGTTCAAAAACTTGGTTTGGATAGAATGAGACATCCACATCCTTATCAGATTGGCTGGTTGCAAGATGATCATGCTTTGGAAGTTAGAGAACAATGCTTCATTGATCTTCAGATTGGCTAGTACAAGGATCTTATGCTATGTAATATTGTGGAGATGAATAGTTTTCATCTATTGCTCGGTAGACCTTGGAAATTTGATTGCAGAGCTATGTATGATTGTGTCAAGAATGTGTTTACTATTGAGAAGGATGACAAGAAGTTTTCGCTAATACCTTTGCTGGATACAACACTCAATAGGAGAAGACTAAGTATTGTTACCTGAGTTGAGTTGGTAGAGCCTAAAGGTATGGATGATCAGTGTGAAGGACATACTTGTGTGTTGTCGAGAAAATACCTAAAAAGATAAAGGAAGCTGAAGTGGAAGAATATGCAAAGTGAAAAGATGGAGGACTTGTATGTGAAGAACCAGTTCAGGATTTATGTGTTGAATCTTGGAAGATGTTCTTCTCACATATGAACATATTTTCAAACCTGGGGTTTCTGATGCATGGGCATTCTAGGGTACTTAGTGAATCTGCATGGAGGTTTTTTATTTTGTTTCTGTGAAACTTGGTTGCAGCTTTGACCGATGGTCTCAGTTAAGGAAGGAAGCTCAGTCGGTGAAGGAACTCGGTGAAATCTCTGGTGCTCAATGAAACTACCACTCAACGATGCTTGTGATACTTGATCAACATGGTACTCAGTGATGCTTGGCATGCTCGGTCATTTCACTATTGTTCAGTTGTTTCTCTAGCGCTCGGTAGTTCGTCTTGCCGACTTGAGTTCTTAGATATTTTCTTGGCTGACTTGATGCATTTATCATTTGTATCTTTTGTTGGATTCTCCTATGTGGATCTAGAGGCTGACATGTTGAATTAAATATTTGTAAGGCAATTTGAGAGCCAACTTGTATTGCATTTAATATTTGTTTAGGAGAGTTAATGATTTCATTCAGCCAACTTGTGGCTGATGATTAGTGTTTAAAGGATGTTTGGGTAGTTGTTTAGGCATCAGATGGGAATTTCTAAGAATCACTAGTAGAGGTGGGGGAGAGGTGAAGTCATGGAAAAGATCTTGCGAGATCTTGCAGATTAGATTGTTTTCTGATAGTTTGTAATATCACAGCTAGTGGTTGAGGATTGGAGACAAGGAGATTGCTTGGAGGCTTGCGAGCTCAAGTTTAGATCTACCTTAGGGTTTCCATCAGTTGTTGATAGTTTTCAGGACTGAACTAGCTAGGGTTATATTTGATCTTGTTGATCTTGCAAAATTGTTTCTGATTGTAATTGGCCCTAACCTAGAAGGCCTTACAACCGAGCATGTTAATGAAAATTAGAGTTAAACAATTGTTGTTTAATTGAGTGTTCTGTTGTGTTGTTCTGAAGCTGCAAGGTTTGGACTATCCTTAATTGGATCCACCATCCCTTGGACTACATCAATGGGTGACCTAGGAGGATGTTATATGGTAGATCAAGATCAACAACGTAGCATATATTGTCTTGCACTACTTGGCCTAGTTTTATGGGTAATGAAACTGTACCTTTAGAGGTATGTTCTAGGTTATTAGACACTTTGACGGTGATGACCTCTTACATGATATATTATTTAGTATACCCCACCCAATTTATGAATTTTAATGTTCATAGGTTTAGGGATGAGCCATGATCTATCATGGCCCATTAAATAAAAAAGTTATTGATCATGATAATAATGAAAAGTGGGAGGTTATGATCTAGTTCAACATATGGTATGTCAAAGCTTTTTAATGAGAGGCCATAAAATGTCGGTAGGTGGCCTACAAGGGCTTGGAATTGGGTGGAATTAATGTCACTATGGACACGTGATTCCTAGAGGGCTTTATTAAGGATCTCCTGATGGATGGGTGATGTATAGAGGAGATCTAGGATAGAGATTTGTCTAGGTGTCTTCACAGGTGTTCGAAGAGGTTATATTATGCAATAAAAGGAGTGATGGTGGCACTAGAAACAAATATTATTCCATGATGTGTGGTGACTATACACTAACTATCTAATCTGTTGACATGGATCATGTTAACAAATAGTTCAACCTGAGTGATGCAACTTCATAATGTGTCATAGTAAATATCTGATGTAGTATAATCCCTTCCATTATTATGGTCACCTTGTTTTCTCTTTCCTTTGTTTTGGGCTGGTTGATTTGTATTATTAGTGCATTTTCTTGATTCATTTTTTGGGTAAAAGTACAATAAGTTGTCACCCTTTTACAAAGGAAGAGGCTAACAGCACCAAAACTAAAAAACTTCAAGGGCATAAAAGTCACATTTCTATTTAGAATTTGAAGATGATGTAAACAGATGAAATGTGTGAAATAGGATGAATTTTATGCCTATAATTTTTAAAAATTATTTTGGACGTAAATTAATATTGTTTGTTAATTTTTAAGGTCTATTTTTCATGTCCTGAAAATACAGCAAATCAGGGGGTTTACCTCCCATCAAATAATTATAAGTAAAATATTTTTTTTCCTCCAATTTCAAAATATGTTTTAGATGACATGTATACCTAGTGCAAGAAAAAGGAAAGAAGTGTTTTCGATCTATAATTTTCCCGTTATAAGTATTCAATGTACAACTTACACAAAATCAACAATTTTTGTCTCCTGCCACTTTTCAGCTATCAATTTTTTTCCAAAATCCAAATAAATTATATATTCTTGAAGAAGTTTCTCTTCTCTAGTGTCTCATATAATTTTTTTAAAAAATTAATTGATTTACTATTTTTTTTAATTTATCGAATCGGCGACTTCTCAAAGCTTTATATACCTACATGTAGTTTTTTACAAATTTGTTTAACATTTTCCAATTGAAATTATATAAAATTTATATTTCCAGAATTGTAGTTCCGAGATCTACAAAAGGGTAGTTTTAGTTTTTTGAAATTTTTGATTTGCAGAAAAGAAAAAAACACCACAATTGCAAATTGTGCATTTTTGGTGTTTTTGAAGTTTTGGCTGCCAAGTTGGCATGCCACTTAGGATGACTCAGCCGAGTGGGACTTGATCAAGTCCCCTAAGACGTCAGCCCCTCGCGATCGGTCACATGGGTGATCCGTCCTTTCAATCTAAAGGCTATATATGTGCGTGATATTTTTTTAAAAATATATATCAATTGCGAATTTAGATTCTTATTTTAGGATATAAGGATATTTTGAAGCAAGGAGTCATTCTTTTGGGGAAGTTACAAAGAAATTTTGATTTCGAAGGAGTTTGAAGACAAGTTTTTTAGTGACGAAATAGTAAAACAATAAAAAAAATCTTGCTTAGATATTTGAGCAATGGGAAATAAAAGGACTAGAACAAAGAAGTATGATTGTAAAAGGGATGACCAAATGAAAGGTTATACGAAATGTGTCCAAGACCAACCGATGGATGTTGAAGAAGAACCTATCACTGTAGAAGGTGCAACTCAACTAGGGGAGGATATTTGTAGTAGTCAAAGTATACATTTTTTTCCTACAATGCAGAATTTGATGGACATGAATGAGGAATCACTTATTAGTCAAATTGAACCGAAACACCTGGTACCTGAAAGCACTATTAAATTGCATCTCAAAAACATGTGGATGGAATATTTTGAGAGTAAATCTTTGGTGGGAAAAGCACAATTGTTTGCAAAGTTATTCAAGAAAAAAGAAATGACTCCAGTTTTGGAGTTGTTGGGTATTGATAATAGGAAAGTTGGAGGAGGTAAAGTAAAAGAGACAATAATTCAAAATTTACAAGATGCACTGAACATTGTTAACAAGGCAGATCATAAAGGCCCAGATTCAAATGCAATTATAAGAGCCTTGATGACTATGATAACTAGTAAGAAATTGACACATAGAAATCAAGTTCGAGCAATTTCTGATTTACTCAACGTATCTCAAAGAACTATATAGAGATATATTAGGAAGTGAAATATGTTGGATATGAATATTGAAAAGAATTGGTTACAAATTTGCAGACTTCCCCGTAAAGACAGAATTTCTAAAGATGTAAGAAGACAGGTCATTGATTTTTGGACCAACCACTCTTGTGTTTCTTCCAATAGAAGGGACACTATACAAATGGATGATGAAGAGATCGGTATGAAGATTTCACATCCAAAAAAAAAATTTGATACTACACAAAGTGAATTGTTTGAAGCATTCAAGCATGAATTTTCAGATGTGAAAATATGTCAGAGAATGTTTGAGATGTTGTGCCCTTGCTTCGTACGCATAAATAAGGTTCGTGAAACATGTTGTTGTCAAAATCATGTTGAGTTTCACTTATACTTGCAATCTTATAAAAGGGTTATGGAAATACTTAATCTAGGTATAGTTACTAGAAGTACAATAGAATTTGTAAAGTCCATTTTATGTGATAAATCAAAAGATTCAGATGAATGTAATGTCCAGTGGATAAAAAATGAATGCAATAATTGTGGAAATTTGCAGCAATTTCCTTTACAATTTGATAAAATTGATGTTACACCACCAGTCCAGTGCAAGAGATTTGAATATGAGATATACCAAACAAAGACAGGAGGTGAATCAAAAAAAATTACATTAAAGGAGAGTGAATTACCGTACCTTCAATTCATGGACAGATTTTGATCTATGATTTATCCACATATCCAACATTGTCATGGTGCATGATGGCAAGCTAAACAGTTTCATGATTCCAAAAATTGTTTCCCACTTGGTTGTATTCTTTCAGTTGTAGATTTTGCAGAGAACTATACATTTTCCCCTCAAAAGGAGCTACAGACTCAATATTATCATTCTGATCAAGTTGCAATATTTGTGTATGTGACTTGCAAACATGCACAATAAGATTTAGATGGGATAGAATCTGGTATAGATCAAAATGATCGCATTATCATCAAGGAGGTTCATTTCTATATTAGTGATGACAGGGTTCATGATAGGAGCTACGTGGCTCATTATTTCAACATGTTTTTCAACAATCTTGCGAGTCGTGGGATAAATGCTTCACAACATTGGATCTAGTCTGATGGGTGTGCAGGTAAGTATGTACATGCATTATAAATTTTCTTTTAAAAATTTTTGAGCAATTCTAGATATATTTATGTGTCACATTTAAATACATTTTTGTATTTATTTGAATTGTAGGTTAATTTAAGTCTACAAAAGCCTTTAATTGGTTAGCCATGCAACATGCTAGACACAACGTTAAGTTTGTTTGGAACTTCTTTGAAAGTGGACATGGAAAAGGAGAGCATGATGGAGCGGGAGCATGTGTGAAGCATGCACTCCGACAACATGAACTTCAAGGTATGTGTACATACATTTGATATTCAACTTGTTTACTTGACTAAACTATTTAAAACTTTACATTCCATGTACACATGTATGTATATATAGACTAAATTGTTAAAAATATATCTCTCTAGGTAACATGATAGAGAATTCAAAAAAAATTGTTGAATGGTGTCAAAATCATTTCGCTGCTCGAGACACAAAATACAACAAATGTTACTTTTGGGAAGTGATAGGTATTTATTTAATTTACTTTTATTTTTCAAACTCAAATTCAAAAAACTATATATATAGGTTTGTCACATGTGTGTTTTAACTTGTTGTAGATCTATATATATATTAAAGATTTTTCAGTAAGATTGATTAATTAATTTTCAATTAATTGATCTAGATAGGGCTTAAGGGTGCATAATAGGGCTTAAGGGGTCTACCTATAGATTGAATTTCTAAGATTGATTAAAGATTGAACATTGAAATTAAAGATTAATTTTAAAGTTAGATTTTAAAGATTGATAAATAAACTTTCAATTGATTAAATATTTTTTAGTAAGATTGATTAATTAGATTGATGAAAGATTGAACATAAATTAAATATTAATTTTAAAGATCAATTAATTTTTGGCTTCAATTACAAAATCTGAAACATGCATCAATGTACAAATAGATCAATATACAAAACATGCACCTACATATCAATGTGTGTGTGTGTGTGTGTGTGTGTGTGTGTGTGTATATATATATATATATCTCAAAAATCAAACATGTACATCAATGTTTAAATGTCTATATATATCACAAAATCCAAACATGTATCAATGTACAAATAGATCAATATACAAAACTGTAGACTAGGATTTGAGTGTGCACCTAAACCTGTTTTGAAGGCCAAAGACAAACAAACGTCATAGCATATTATCAAATCAAATTTAATGGTAAACAAACTAAAATCAAAGCCACCTCAGTTTAAGCCTAAAACGGATGCGCCCATGCACCGTTTGATATGCTTGGATATAAATGGATGTGGGTGTGCAAACTCAAGCACTTGGAGCATGCAAATAAGATGATTTGAGGATCAAGAAGACCCAAAATGACACAAAATAGGTATGAGGAACCTATTTTGCCTCAAAGGCCTCAAGAACACACAAATATGCAAAGCTAAAAGATGAACTAAGATTGATTAAACAAGAAATGAATCTATGTTAATCCAATTAAGCTAATTTAAATGTGATTTAAGCTTGAAAATGATCTAAAATGATGAGTTTATGCTTATGCTAGAATGAAAATGGCATTATAACTTTGCTATTGAGTTTGAGAGTTGAAAGATGATTTGCCTTAGGAAGTGAGGGTATTTATAGGAAAAGGGAAGGGCTTGGTTAAAAAGGATGAGTCAGAGTTAGGGCTAAGGTTAGGGTTGAGTCAAGGACAAGTGTCCTAACAAGTGTCAAGGGAGGATTGAGTTGAAAGTTTGAGGGCATGTGCACAATTTGGTAAATGTGCCCAAGGCCAAGAGGTGGCAAGGAAGGGATAAGAAGGTCTTAAATGCATAATGAATGCATGTAAGAAAGATAAGGAAGGCTTAAATGCATCCTTAAATGCATTTGCAAGAGGTGGCCAAGAGGTGGCCATTTTTGTTGACTAAGGAGGATGACTAAGAGGAGGTTAGCATAAGTTTTGGTAAACCTTTTGCTAATGGAATGTGACAAGATTAGAAAGGGGATTAGGATTAGGATTAGGGGATTTTAGGATTAGGATGGGTGAAGAGGTTGGGTTGAGAAGTTTCTAGAAGAGTCTAGAATTCTCCTAGGTTTTATGGAATAAAAGTTTATTCATTCCAAAAGCTTAAGTTTGGGAAAATTTATTGAAATATTTTCAATAAATATGAAAATTAAATATTTAATCTTAATTAAATATTTTGAGTTGAGATTAGGGTTAGAAAAGATGGGATTAGCCTTTTAATCGAAATTAAGAAGGGATTAGAAGATTTTGGAAGAGGTTAGTGGTCTTAAGAAAATTGGCCAAGTTTTGGTCAAAAAATAAATTAATTATTTTTTTTAGGGATTTTTGGTCAATTTATTCATTAAAATAATTAATAAATAGGGGATTAATGTTTAAATAAGATTTAAACATTTTTGGGAGGGATTTCTTAGTTAAATATTTTTAATTAAGAAAAAGGGATTTAATGACATAAAAATAAATTAATTAATTAAATAATTAATTAATTAATAAATGATGATGTCATCAAGGATTTTTCAGAAAATAAAAATACTTTATTTTCTAAAAGATTTTTAGGTGTCTACAAAAACATGCACCTACATATCAATATATATATATATATATATATATATATATATATATATATATATATCTCAAAAATCAAACATGTACATCAATGTTTAAGTATCTATACATATATATCACAAAATCCAAACATGTATCAATGAACAAATAGATCAACGTACAAAACATGTGCACGTACATATCAATGTAAATGTCTAGAGATATATTGTGCAAAAAGATCAAACATGTGTACATCAAAATAAATGTCTGTATCACAAAATCAAAACATGTATCTATCAATGTAAATGTCTAGATATCACAAAATCCAAACATGTATCGATGTAAATAGATCAGTTCGTACAAATGGACCTATATATATCAATGTAAAGCATATATCTAAGTCAATGTAAAACATATCTAGAAATCAATGTACAACATAAATACTCTCTAGTACATGTTTACTCTAGATCAAAATCAATGCCATAGATCTAAATCTATGAACACATCAACTACGTTGATGATCGCCATCACGTGCTAGATGTGCGGGCCTGTGTGGATCCTCATCCTGTTGGAGCTGAGTCTGTAAATGTAAATATAAATACATACATACATACATATATATATATATATATATATATATATATATATATATATATATATATATATATATATATAAGAACTTGAAATGTAAATAAATTATAAAAAATTTAATTTTTAATTTATTTTGTGTACCTCTGTATCATGATGAATCGGATCAGCAGGCTCCTCTAAATCTCCATATGCAGCACCTGTCGCAATGTCTTGTACCACGTTTAAATAAATTTAAATTTAAATAGAGAACTATATGTACACATATATATCTATATAAATTGAAATTAAATCCAGATTCTTGTACCTGCTGTAATGCATGTCCAAGGTCGGATAACTCAGAAGAGTTGAAGGACACTGCATCAGGATCAATGGCCTCATCCATAAGCAAATCTGAGAATCTACTGTGAACTCATGAAGTTGTAGCCTGTGTCTGCTATGTGGGAGCCTGTGTATGCTATGGAGGCAGTGTAAGATCATCCACACTCTGTCTAGAGGAACCTGCCTCTGCATCTGAGCTCTGACCTCGACTGCTGCCTATGGTGGATCTACGACACTGTCCTCCTCCAATGAAAGTAGGCAAATCACGCGGCTCAATCCCATGCAACATAGAAATCCTCTGGTAAGCAGCTAGGAGATCACTCACTAACATACCACTAATCTCATGTAGG
The DNA here is from genome assembly GCA_027943335.1 of Chamaecyparis obtusa. Taxonomy (NCBI): domain Eukaryota; kingdom Viridiplantae; phylum Streptophyta; class Pinopsida; order Cupressales; family Cupressaceae; genus Chamaecyparis; species Chamaecyparis obtusa. Next base: position 505,449 of record BSBK01003611.1, on the reverse strand, counting down.
CAATCCTTGGGTAGTCATCCTATCTCATCTAGAGTAGGAAGATCAAATCTGATGTATGGGTCATAAAATGGACTAGATGGTGATACACCTACACTCATCTATGATCGAAGCATGTACCTACCCACACAATTAGATGAAAACTACTCGACCTGAGTCGCAATGGTGGAAATGCTAGAATACATATCTAAACGCGTGTCCTCAGCTGCAACCTGCCCAGCTCTAGTGTAGGTCTCCAAACCTTTTGGAAGAACTAAAAGGTTTTGACCCACCAATGCCCTCTTACTAGGGGGTTGTGGTATATCGGGTCATCTACACTTATCCTGATATCTCCCCCGACCCTGACCAGCATGTGGAGGTAGATCTATATAGTCAGCATCATAGCCCAAATGAAACTCTGCAAATAATTATTTATAGAAATATAGTGGCACCTCATCCTTTTGGGGCCACATATGATGTGCTGCTAACCATCTAGGATATATAAAAGGGGCCACTATGTCATCTGTACAAAAAGTGACCCTATATTCTTGAACCACCCTCTTATTGATGTAATGGGTGCCAAACATGTTCTTCACCTGAGTGACTGAGACATCTGAATCAACTTTCCTCCAACCTACTATCCCTATGACAGTGCTAGATAGGCTATGATAAAAAACATCAATCGATCCATCATCATATGGATTGTATGATTGAAACTTCTGAATCATACTCATGAGCTCAGTGCGTATAAATGTCAATTTCTCCCTATTAGGGAGAGTAGTACTATTCTGCAGTGTCCACTCTAACGCAGTCAGAGCGGCCTGCATCCTAGAGATAGTCTCATCTCTACGACTATCTCTACTATGTGGGGCCTAGGTACTATCTTGATCTAAGGGAGCTCATGATCCATGACTATCATGGACACTCTGATCTGAACCACTAGAATCCATGAATGATATGCACACAAAGGTAATATATATATCTAGATCTAGATATAAATAAAAAAATGCTCGCTACAAGTAGGCACATGCACAAATACATACATCCATTAGAAAATCAATTGATATATATATATATATTAAAAAGATCTAACTTTCAATTTGTACATGTGTACATACTTCAAGTAAACATGAAAATATTTTAAAAACTTCAAACAAACACATATGAACTAATTTTCAAATGCATTTGTACATAATATAAATTAAATATTAAATTAAACATTTAAATTCATGCATTTACATATGTACATGTAATAGTTTTAAATATTTAAAAACATAATTTAAACTTGAAGGCATTTACACATGTATTCAATCATGGTAGTAGAACTAATTCATGCACGCATATTTACTAATTTGAATGCATATTTATGTACATATTTACTTTACACACATGAGAAAAATTAATTTGCACTTGAATTTCCATAACTAGGGAGGGAAAAACATTATATTTAAATTAAATACTAAAAGAAATGGTGAAAATATATAATAATCTGGAAAGGGGTTCATGGGTCTTAAGGGTCTTAAGAGTCTTAATTAGGTCAAGTAACCTAGTCTCTTAAGGGTCTTAATTAGGTCCTATTGGGTATTAAGGGTCCTATTGGGTATTAAGGGTCACATTGGGTCTTAAGGCTTTTAATTAGGTCTTATTGAGTCTTAAGGGTGAACTATTTTGACCTATTAAGTTCTATTAGGTCTTAAGTGGTCCTATTAGGTCTTAAGAGTCCTAATAGGTCATATTCAGTGGATGTTAAGTCTTAAATGGTACAATTAAGTCTTAAGTAGTCCTATGAGGTCAGTAAGAGTAGATAGTCCATTATGTTTTAATTAGTATTATTAAGTCAAGTATTGCATCTTATAATTGGGTCCATCCTATTAGGTTTTAATGGTCTTATTAAATGTCTTAAGGGTAGGTCCTATTACATGTTTTTAAAAGTTTCAGTTTACGTTTTACTTAAATTATATATGTTTTATTAGGATTTAAGTTTGTACGTTTTAAGTTTTATGTGTTAATTTTATACATTTTTAAAAATAAATACAATACTTATTAAAAAAATAAAAAACAATTTACATATAAACATTAAAAAAATAATTAAATAATATTTAAACAATATATACAAAAAAAATAATTAAAAAACACAAACAAAAAATTTTAAAAAAAAAACAAAAAACCTACCTCTAACTCAGCCGAGTTGCACTATAGCTCCCTCTGGTCACTTATCCTTAGCCCCTCACTGTTCAAATGAGGGGCTTTGGCCGCTCGCGGTGCTACTTATAGGCCGAGGCAAACTTAGTTGAGTCCCCCCACCATGTAGGTGCCACTCGGCGCCGCATGACACCTCCCTTTCTTCGGCCAAACATGACTCAGCCGAGAGGTACTCGGCCGAGTCGTCTTAGTTAGCCAAAATGGTGACACCCGATCGTGCTTTCACCCTTTAGGAAACACATTGTGATATATATGGAGGTTTATATTAGGTGGAGCCTATGTTAGATGATCCACTATGATCTCCTTTCAATCTATGAGATCTAGGATGTAGTGTTTTAGCTTCATTCATTTCATGGTGGTGTGGCCCTTAACAAAGTAATAATCATAGTACAAGCATTCTCTTTGTACCACATGGGTTTTAGAATTGAATCATCGAACAATGGAGTCTGTGGGTACACAATTAGATTGGCCTTGGCCTTCTTTTTGAAGATAATGTCCAAGGGTTCACCTAAAGGAATGAACATGTGCTTTTCATGGTTTGAACATGTGGTTTGGATTTTCCTTGTAGGACAGAGATGGCATTGGTTTGATTTTGCATAAGTTGGTAGAACTTATTTAGGTGGTATTCCAATTCCTAAATTATGGAACCAAACACGGAAAATGCATCTTCTCACTATGAATTCCAGGTAAACCAAACGGTTCCTACCATATTCCAAAAACTATTTTCTGGATTTAAAACTTTTTGAATTGTCAAATATTGGAATTTGACAATTCTAACATTATTTAATTCAACCAAACAAATGGACCCTTAGTGTTTTAATAGTGATAATTGATTTAAGGTTCATTTGATAGAGACATTTTATTATTAGGATTCATTTTTTTAGTTGGTATTAGTTTCATGTCATTATTGTTGTTTTCAATATAGAAGATTTTAAAATCTTTTCAAAATGTTTCTTTAATTCGCAGCTTAAAAAAAATCTAAATAGAAAAAATAAACATAATACCATTGATATCATTTAACATTAAAATAATTGCTTGGTCATGAAAAACCTTCAGAGTTTGAAAGGCATCCCAAAACCTTTTTCTTTTAAGATCTTTGTGGCCTCTTTCCTATACTAAAATTATTTTTTCTCAATGGGGTTTTTACTAGTAATAGGTTATAGGAATCCTTTCAAAACCTACTATTAGTTTCTCGATTTTTGGGATGTATTGTTTTTAGTGTTAGGTTTTGGTTTGGATGATGGTTCGGGTTTCCTTCCTAAAACCCCTTGTTCTTCACATGTGATCATTTTAGTAAGGTTGAGACTTTTTTCCTTGCCAATTGGATGCTCCAGTCAAAAGTTTTTTAGTAAGGATCCTCCCTTGTCTAGGGTTTGGTGGTCTCATTACTTGTGAGTTCCTCCCTTGTGTTTGTCTCTCTTTTCAAGGTCTGGGCCCTTTCCCAATTGACTTAATCAAAGCATAGTATTCTAGATATAAATCTAATATAAAATAAAATATAGTTTTGTAAATATTGTAAACATTGAAGATGGAATATGAGCATAAATAAATAATATTATTTTAATTTAAAAAATATAGTAATATGAAAGTCACCAAAACTATTATGAGTTTCAAGTGAGTTTCAAGTGAACAAATTATGGTGAAGGTGAGTGATTTATTTCTTTACACAGATGGTTGAGCCTGAGGTGCATAAGGGTGGCTGTGATTGTAGTTTGTGGTTGGGTTTGTAGTTTATGTCTCTTATTTTAAATTAAATAAAAATAATATTTTATATTAATTTATAACAATTTTTAAGTTGTCATATGAGATCTAAAAGTCGAAAAAATGGTCATATAGACTCTCAAATTCTATACTGTTAACATGACATTCATCCAACATTTTCTTCTGACCTTTTGTGAAGTATCATTTTGTAGTCTCTTTGTTGTCAACAATGCCAATGTTTTTGTCTCCAATTTGACAATGTTAATGAAGGTTTTCAAGTTTATTCATCTATTTGGCCTTTTCAAAAGCCCCTAACCCCAGGCGTTCAATGGGACTGGCTAATCTCCCGATAAAACATGCATGTTTATGCTAGATAAAAATAACATAGCATATCATACCCCATCCACCATATGAAAACATGATAGATGAAAGTTATAGTAATGAAGTTTTGGTGATTTGACAGCTTACCGACAATTAGAAATTATCATTTTGGGCATATTTTTAAATCATCCCGCCCAACAGATATTTTTAAATTATCCTGCTCACCATTTTTGAATCTCTTGGTTGCCAATTTTTTTATATTCATGAAGAACGTTCTTCTGTGTCAATGAGGGTGGAGGTGCAAACAAATGAGCAGAAGGAGTAGGAGCGATGGATAAGAGTCAACATTCTGCCTATGCATACCCTACTGTGCGCATTTGCAAATGTATGTGTTTCTCTTTTTTATATGGAAGATACCAAAAATAACCTACAGAAAAATGCATTTTGATGCTTGCATTTTAAATTTGTATATGGTATTTATCTTTGCATGAAGAAGTTGTCCTTTCATGTTTTCCATTGTTCCAACTGAGATCATTCTAGAATGCCCAGCAAGGTTAGTCACAACCATTCCATAGAAAATAACAATGCTACAAATTCTTATTTTCCCTCTTCATCTTCTTCATGTGTGTGTATATTGATTAGTGTGATGAGTTACATGGGAAGAGAACATGAAGCTTTTGAAAGAGGTGGAACAAGACCCACATTCTATGTGTGTGTTGTGGCCGCCATAGTTTTCACATCCAAAAGAATCGATGTTCTGACTGTGCATACCTTGCCACGCACGTTCACAAATGTATGTATTTCTCTGTTGTATATGGAAGAAACTAAAAAAATCTTTTAAAAAAATGTATTTTGGTGCTTGCTTTTTTAGTTTTTCGTTCTTCCATCTTTTTGGGTTTTCCATTCTTCCCATTGAAATATGTATTTTGATGCCTGTCCTTTTAAATTTTCCATTCTTCCTACTAAAATAGGATTTTTTTAGACTATTTTGGAATGCTCAACAAGGTTAGTCATAGCCATTCCTTGGAAAATAAAAATGCTTATAATTACTGAGGATGGTTCAGTCCCAATTAAAACAATAGCTTTAATAGTCCACCACAATTTTAAATTGGATCTCTGATGAGAAATTTTAGATCATAATAAACACAAATCAATCATTGCCATGTGGTTCTTAGTTTTCAGATTAATGTACCGTGATCTCACTTAAATATATTAAATATTTCTTCATACAATAGAAAGCACACATTTATTCACGTCACTATTGTGATTTGGTAGTATATAAATTTATAACTATGATTGTAATAAAAATGTAACTGGAGCGTGAAAGCTATTCGAAGAAAGACTACAAAGACTGGATGAATGAGATATCTTTGTCACATGCCCAATGTTTCAATAATTTTAGGGAGGGAACTCAAGCAACCCTGAGGAAAAAGGCTATTGCTGCTTCATTCTAAATTTGTTTAGAATGGAATCACTGGGATCTAGACTTTAATACACTATGTACTGGATAGCTTTTAGTTATTGTAGAAAGCATTGGGTCCAGTTAAAAGCTTGGTTTATGGAATAAAATGTCTTTGCAAATTTTTGGTTGATATTATAGTAAAGACTATGAATTGTAACAAATATGTTTAAAAGAACATTGCAAATCTATTTTAAAAAATCCTAAGTTCTATATAATTCTTCTCCACAATGAATCCAGACATTTTTTTGAGATATTTATGAGAGTTTTTTATTTAATTTTTTTAGACATCTTGGAAAAAATTGTTGGAAGATTAGTTGTGGGTTATTTGCTATCATTTTTAAGAAGTATAAATTTTGACACTAAAGTATGAATTTTAAGTAATCTTTAGTCCTTTGATAAATTTTGAAAGGTTTGGTATTTTTTTTCTGGTTTTTATTTCAAATAAAAAGAAAATATTAATGTTTTGTTTTTCTTTTAATAGAATTATATAAAACAAAGTGGAAAAATAAAAATTTTAATGGCTATGAATTAAAGAGAATGGTTATTTGTCAACTACTTATCATAATCCTTGATGATTGGTAAGGATTTTGAAATGTTTTAAGAGGTGAAAAAAGAGATTCATATTTTTCACTTCCAAAGTAAACTACAAATAATAAATAATATTTTTTACATACAAGTATATGGCTTTCACGGGAATACACATGAAATATAAAACTTCATTGTAAAAGAAAATAAACCATCAAAAAGGGATATTCAAATATGTTAAGGCATATTTAGATGTTAGTTTGTTACACATTAGAAGTTTTAGGTGTGCCAATTGTGAGCAGCTTCTTTTTTCTTAAAATAAAATGTAATATTTTTGTTGTAATATTTTAGGGTTGTCTTTTGAAATTCTTGGTCCATAAAGGTTTAAGAGGCTAGTTGTAAGTAGGAAATATTGTAAATGAAAAATTTATAGTTTTTTTTAGATAGAGACAAATAGAAGAATTTAGTTAGTAAATTAGTGTACAAGCATTATAAATAATTCTAGAATTGAATTTTTTTTCTTTATTTGAATCTCTTTAATATTTATTATATCTATAAAAGAAAAAATTCATTGAAGTTTAATGAAGATGAAACATGTTACCTTGTGCAGGGGAAGGTGAAGGCTTATGTGAAAGGAAGCTTTGAATATATTGAATTTGGTAGAGAAGACTTAGTGTTTATACCTAAGGCTATGAGCTACACATAAGAAGTTCATGCAACAACCATTGACAAATATTACATATTTGACCATTGACTTGGTTTGTAATGATTGTTTATTCCTAGAAATTATCATGATTTTGAAATTGATTGGGATTAGATATGAATGTTCAATGTATTTTCTAATGTAAGTATTCCTATTTTTAGTTTTAAAGGAAGTGCCCTTCCAAATAATTTAGGTCATATAATTTGTAAGAGCATGTTGGACCAAAGACAATTAGATTTGTTCAAGTAAAATATTACAAGTATGACATTTTTACAATTTGAACGGGCTTGAAGACAAGGCACAAGTACTCCATAAGACAATATAAGTTCATATAAAATTTCCATAGAAGTTTTTATTTAAAGTTCTATGGACCAAATTTGTATCAAACTTTACTATAAGCTAAAAATTCACTCTATATTTTCCTTTTATAAGAACTTATCTCCCAATTGTCTTCCTTTATCACTTCCATTTATAGTATATTCCTCTTGAAAATTTGCATTCACCTGATTCACATCTATAGAAATTATATTTTGTATTTAGATCACACTTCTATTATATTGCAAAGACATTTCTACATATCTAACAAGAAAAATTTGTACATATAATTATCACATGACATAATTTAATTATCTCAATAATTATCTTATATTTATGCTTCTCTCTATCTCTCCCTCTCTCTATCCCTATATATCCTTCTCTCTCTCTCTCTCTCTCTCTCTCTCTCTCTCTCTCTCTCTCTCTCTCTAGTGTTTAAGAGTATTGTATTTTCTGCACTAGTTTTGACATGCTTGGAAAATGTTGTGTTATCAATACCTTATTAGTAACACTGTGTTTTCTACACCAGTTCAATCATATACTCTATTTTCATGTGGAGAAGCCAAAAAATATAGTTTGAAATTGAATAGTTTTTCCTCGAGCTGTGTCTCAATCACTGGTAAAAAAAATTCACAGGTGTGAAAATATACAACATTTTCGCATTAGGGAGAGATAAAAATAATATCACCAATGCAGAAAATATGCAACGTTTTCCACAATGTTTTCGATCTGCACACTTGCGTAGGTGCGCGGGACCAAAAGCATTGTGTGTTTTCGACTCTGTGCCATTAAGACCCACAATGTAGAAAAAACATGATGTTTTCCATATATGCCCTACACCATTAAGACCCATAATGTAGAAAAAACATGATGTTTTTTATCACGTCAATCACGCAAGAACAATTTAAACTACAACATTGATAAGTGCTCAGGTGTGCGGGACCAAAAATATTTTGTGTTTTCAACCGTGCCATTTTTTGCTGATGACTAAGACTCATAATGTAGAAAATACATGATGTTTTTGAGATGTTTTCGATCACACACTTTCACACTTATCCTTTTAAACTACAACATTGATAAGTGCGCAGGTGCGCGTGACCAAAAACATTGTGTGTTTTCAACCCTGCGTCTTTTTTGCTGATGACTAAGACCCACAATGTAGAAAAAATATGTTGTTTTCGATCGTACACTTAACCTCATCGTGGGACACATGTTGATCAGGCGTGATCCCATGATTATTAACCTTCACACATCTTCCTCATTGCGGGATCACGTCCACCGTCGATCTTGGGCGGGCACCCCGAGGCAATTAAGTTACACTGATGGTGAAAACACATAATACTTTCGACCCGCCTGTCAAACAACATAGGTAAAAATAATGCAGATGCAAAAACACAACATTTTCACTAAGATGGTCGAAAACACACACAATGACTCAGAGAAGATGATTGTTGCTTAAATCTTCATAATATAGAAAACATACAATGTTTATGACCACACACTTGCACACCTAACTTTTTGGACATTTTATATTTAATTGCACATACATGATGAAATTTGGATTGCTAATTTTTTATGGCAAAAAAACATAACATTTTCCATCCCATGCACCTGCACACTTAACATTTTGTACTCCTTAGATTTAGTCACGCAAGTGAGATAAAATCTGAGTTGTTGAAATCTTGTAGACTGAAAACACATAATATTTTTGCATCAACAAAATGAGAATAATGAATACACAAAACATATTTGTAGAAAACACACAATATATTTGCAGAAAGCACACAACATATTTGTAGAAAACACATAGTGTTTTGAATGACAACAAATACATGTCAATAGACTTAAGAAAATCCTAATCTGTTATTTTAAAATTCTTAGAAAATTTCTTAATATGATTATTGTCATATCCAAATAATAGGACATTGCATTATCATGTATATTAGAGAAATAAGAACAATATCACCAATGATGAAAATACACAATATTTTCCATCATGCACTTGCACACTTAACATTTCACACACCTTAAATTTAATAGCGCAAGTGCAATGAAATATGAGTTGTCGATGATAGAAAATATTGTATTTTTGCACTTAATGGATTTAAATATTGATCATCTTTTCCAAGATCAACAACTCATACTTCATCACGCTTGTGTGTTTAAATATAAGTTGTGTGAAATGTTAAGCACGTAGGTGTGTGATGGAAACACTATGTGTTTTTTGCATTGAGGTAATATTATTCTTGTCTCTCTAATGCAAAAATATTGTGTATTTTTGCACCTATAAAATTGAGACACTAATAATCTATTGCAAGATCAACAAGTTAGATTTCATTGCACTTGCACAATTAAATATAAGGTTTTTGAAATGTTAAGTGCATAGGTGCACGATGGAAAATGTTGTGTATTTTCTTCATTGGTGATATTTTTCTCATCTCTATGATAAAGAAATTTTGTGTGTTTTTGAACCTGTAGGATTTTTTACCAGTGACTAAGACATGGCATAAGGAAAGAGTAATGGACTAAAGGTGGAAAAATTAGCCAATAGTTTCCAAAATGAGGAGTGATAGGGTGTTCATTTACCTCTCACATATTTTAGGATTCAAAATTAAGCTAGGATGAGCACAGGATCTATTTTCCTACCAAAACCCTAACCTTAACCATAATACTAACCTTTAAAATCAAAACCTTAATCGTAAGTACAATACTAACCATGATGTGAACCATTACTCTAACCATTATCCTAATCCTACCCCAAAATCCTAATCCTAATAAAAATCCTAAACCCTACCCCTAATCCCAAACTTTAGCCCTAATCCTAAATCATTATTCTACCCCTAATCCTAATTTTTTTCGTAACCTTGATCCAAATTCGAACCCTAACCATAAACATTATCCCTAATCCAAATACTATGTTTAAAAAACATGTTCCACAATACATTTGATGTGTCTTCAATAATAGGAAGGTAGACTTGAAACTTTATATGAACATCCAAAAAGGAATGTGGAACATGTGTGATCTCACTTGATAAGTGCATGAGAAAGTATTATATATGCATGAAAGAGGTGTCTCAAACAATGAGTACATGTATCAATTATATAAATTGAAACAAAACAATAAAAAGAAAAACTAGTATTTTAAGTTTGAATATGTCACTCACTTGGAAGAAGATTTGATAAATAGTTTTATAATGACTCTATTTACATGAACATGCCCCTTAAAAGTGAAAATTAGTGAAAAAACGTATGTACTATGAGAGTCCCAAATAGTAGGCCATGTTAGGTACTCTACACAAGAGAAATGATGAAAAAACAATGAAATTTAGAAGATTGTTGAAGAGAAGTGATAGAATAGACTCCCAAGGACTATTTCTATCACAATGCCAAGAATTTTCTCCCATACACAAGAAAGAAGATATCATGCAACCCCCAATAAAATGAGAAGGAATGAACTTCATGTGAAGATATGTTTCCTCCTAATACTAATACAATAATGTAAACCATGCAACCTACCCTTAAGATGATGTTTTAGTGCTGATAGATTATCAACACTAGATGTTAAAGAGGATCCACAAAAATGGAACAAAATTTATCCCCTAGGGAAGAAATTACACTAAAAATATTTTCAAGTTGACTTGTGATCTTTGATAGGAAGATGGAGCAAGTAATATGAAGGTATGCAAATGAGAAGGTCTTTGAATGATCCAGATGATTTCATGACTAATCTTATGTCCATGATGGATGGTAAATGAGATCCAAAACAACACCTTGTGAGATGATGATTGTTGATGTCCTGGATTAGGAACCATATAAGTTTTGAGAATGCATAGACCAGATATATATTACATGATAGATGGAAAAATGTGAGCCTAGTACTCTTGAACATGATGATGATTGAGTTAGATTAAAGTCATTAATATATATAAAATCTAGCAATGAGATGATAATAGTTTTCATCTGATCATCATCATATAAAAGATCAATGTGATGAATTATTTCATCAAAGTATAAAAGGTGGGATTCTACAAATAAAAATTATGGTATATAGTAGTTATGCATCCCAATGTGGTAGATCTAGGAACAAAATGTTAATGACCTAGTGTTGTGAATCATTGGAATCTTTTGAGATATCAACTTTGAAAGCATATGTACAAATAGGTCTTGAGATCTTAGATAGAAGTGTTGGAAAGTTGTCTATACTAAGTTGTATGACTAGATATAGTGTTTTCATTATGGCAACAAAGTCATAGAGTAGTTTGGAGTCGGCGCACTAAGTGTAAAGATCAAATTCAGTTAAGTGTTGAAGACTGGACAACATACAGAGTACCAGAGACTCAAAGCATCAGTGCACATGTGTAAAGATGAATTATGGTATGTGCCCTGGAAGTTAAGCTTGTTAGACTATACATATTCTTAGTCTAAGAGAACATAAGTAGATCTGCAAAGATGTAAAAGTTACAGTCAATTGAAGTTGCATAGCCAGTGTGTACCAGCAGAGAACAGAGCACGGAACCAATAGACAACATTTTGATTTGCGATTATAATTTAATGTTGTAGAGGCTCTGTGCCTATTGTATTTAGATTGCTGACATATGTACATGTATAATTGTAAGCATGCTTAAGCCAATTCATTTGGAAGCATTATTTGTAATTAGTTATAGGGCCGACCTAATTATTTTGTTTGTATGAGTGTATAAATATAAGACGCACCCATTGTATTCAGTATGGAAGTTTTAATAGAGTTGTGATAAGAAGAGAAAAGGTATGCAAAGACATCATATGATGTATTATATCTTTTCTAAAGGTCAAAGCATCAGCACACCAATGGAACTAATCTAACAAGTAGTGTTACAGTGACAGTTCACCTACAGATATAGTGTGTATTTGATCTCAGAAGGTTGTAGCCTTCATCATTTGAGCAATGAGCTCTAGGATAGTGAGTCCACTCCCCTAACAGGGATCATTGTAAAAGACTCCTAATAGGGTCTGACCCTTAACAAGGTCTACTATACTTAAAGCATTGTAAAGCTACTCCTAACAGGGTAAAGGATCTTCTAACAAGGATCACAAAACACTAGTGCAGAATATTAGTGGGTATCAAGTCCCACCGGGGTTTTTACCTATTTGGGTTTCCCCGTAACCATATTGGTGTCATGTGTTTAATTCATGTTTTAGGTTTATGTGAATGTTTAATTCAGTACTTCAGCATTTAAGTTCAACATTAAGATTTAAGTGAAAAGTTAAAATACAGTGAACACTGATTCACCCCCCCTCTCAGTGTTCCCATTCCTAACAATTGGTATCAGAGCTCTGGTCCTTAGCAAATAATTTTAACCACTTGAGGAGATCATGGACAAAGAAGAAATGAAACATCTAAAGAAGAATCTTGAAGTAGCACTTGAAGACCTGGACAACCCAGAAAGAGAAATTGAAGAACTAAAAGAAAAAGTCAGTGATGCTCATTTAGTTATCAAAAGACTAAGAAAGGATTTGAAAGGATGCTCTAACAGTGATCTTGAAGAAAAATTTAAGAAGTTGAATGAAGAAAATGCATCCTTACTGAGTCAGCTTGAAGAATTTGATGACAAACTGATGAACAATCAAGATGTCTACAATGAACAAGTAAAGGAGAACCTTCAACTCAATGAAGAGTTAAGAGAAGCAAATTTGGAAATCTTGGATCTAAAGAATTGCAAAAGCAAGATTGGAGTCTGAATTAAAAGAAGCAAAGAACCACATTGACAAATTACACACTAGTTCTGATTTGATAGAATCTTAGTTGTATGCAAGAAGAGTCAAAGGAGACACTAGCTATATTGGATACAATGAAGCACAGAATCAGATTGATAAGATGCTAGCAAGAAAGGAGACACAAAAAGAATCTATTGATACTGAGAAGACTGAAGATCAAACCAAAGTCAACGGTGGTCCTCCTAAAAATGAGTGCAAACCTGTAGAACGCACCTATTTTGCACGTAACAAGCATGGATACATTGCAAGGAGCTGTACAGAGGTAAGACCTTTTAATGGTTACTATTATACATGTAATAGATTTGGTCATAGAGCAATAAATTGCAAGACTAGTAAGAAGAACATGATTCAGCATGATCAGAGAAATTAGAATTAGACCAATGCAAGAAGTTCTTGGAATGTTACATGTCAGATATGTAACTATAATGGTCATACAATGAAACAATGTAAAATGGTGACTCATGTCAATGCGTTGAGGAAAAATAGACCTCCAGTGATTTTTCACACCTGTAACAAGGCTGGACATATCTCAAAGTTGTGTAGATCAAGAACGCAAGGCCAGGAAAGCCCTAAAAAGGCTGAAGAATGAATTTTGGATCCTGAAGCAGAAGTCAAGTTTGTGAAAGCCTCAGAAGATGTGAGCTTGATTTGGTCAGAAGGAAAGAAGGACAAAGTTGATGAGAATGTATTGGATGCATCCCTAGTGGATGCACCCTCTACATCTACATAAATGGCCCTCAAGGTCATAAGGGGAGCTAATTTAGCTCTAGACCCCTACATGGCTAGTATACTCATCCTCAGAGTATGCGCCTTTGGACTTAAGCTTTTGGAGTGTATAGGAATCTTCGTGCAAGAGCGCACATGCAGATTTTTAGTGGAGCTCGAGTTTGAAATTTTGAAGTGATAGCCTGGTTTACGTGAGTTGCATTAATGGAAAATTTCTCACTTTAAGTACACAAAAAAGTTGTTTGTTCACTCATTGCATTCATATTCAGAGTGATTGGAGAGCAGATTGAGCCTTGGAAGTTGTTGTGAATATTTGGAGATTGAGCTATCAATGTTTGCAGTGCATTTGATCAGTTGCAAGAAACCCTAGCTCGTTGCACCATTTTGGAAGTCATAAGAACATCTCAGAGATCAATTGGAAAGCATTTAACAAGTAAGTCATGGCCACTCCTATTATTTATGATGTCGCTAAGAAGAAAATATATGTTTTCAAGAGGCAACTATTTAAATCAACCCTAGATGATTTAGAGGGAGCATTTTCTGTTAGAAATAGGGAATATGGAGAGGGGGGGGTGAATCAGTATTCCAAAAACTTTAAATTTTGCCCAATTATGCATCAATATCACTTCGCTAATATCATACTTCACATTATATCATTACAATTGCTTTCTTTTTTTTTATCGATGTCTTCTACTTCTTCACAATTACATTTATACAAGTTATTAAGGCTAATAAATTTACATGGTTGGCTTCCATATTAAAAAATAACTTTATCTAAGGGTAAAAATCAAGGATTTCATCCCTTTATATTTTTAAGTCATTATTTTGATAAACAAAATAATCCCTTAACTCTTACCAATTATGTCTTCATATTCTGTCCTGTCAGCTTAACACTGTCTTCGGTAAAACTGCCATAACTCTTTTTGTACTTGCCGTACTAACTTGCACTCTGAGATGGATCATCATTAGTCACCATAGATTCTATGTTCAAGTGCACAAGCACTGAACTCACTCTAGTCAATGTCGCAAACAAGAATTGTGTCCTGGTACACTGGTGAAAACATTGTCTTACACTTAGACAAATTTGCAATGCGCTCTGCTATACTTGCTCTCTGACTTTTGCACTCTTCATGTGGATCATATGTTTCCATAATGACAACATCTATGAACTTAACTTAGCCAAATTGCCAACAATCTCCCTCTTTGTCATTGGTGGCAACATATGAGAAAATTGGCTAAGTGTACAAGTCAAAATCTCAAAAATTGTATTCAAAATTGTGGCCATAGTATAAGATACATATACTATCCTTATATCTCCTCAAAAATTTTATCTTTATTACAATACTCCCCCTAAGAGTATTAATCCATATCAATATACTATCAATATTCTGCTCTATATCTCTCCCCCTTTGACAACAATGACAAAATAAAGTAGGGAGGGCTACAAAATTGTATCTCAAAAAGATTATACCTTAGTATCAGTATTTCAAAGCCGGTAGGCTTGCAACACAGTCGGCAAACTCAACTTTCATAGCTTCTATTTCCTTCTCCCATGATTTCTTAATGGAATCTGGCACATTGAGTAGTGTGCTCAGTCCATAAGCTACTATCTAGCATGCTTGAAGGTTTTCAAAGTTAAACTTCTAAAAAGATGTCTTCACTAAAAGATATTCTTCCAACTGCTCTTCAATAACGCTTAACTTCATAGAAGTGTGCTCTCTCAAAATTGTAAATCTCCTCATTTTTTTGTCTCTTTCATATTGTAAAACTCTAATTTCATCATAAAGTTTCCTAATCTTCTTTTCAACATCTAATACCTTCACATTAGGGCTAGAAAGAAGGTTAGATTCATTCTGAATCTTTGCTTCCTTCAACTTGATCTTTTGATCTTCTTTAGTTGTCAAAGTCTCTGATTTTGTACACTGTATGTACAAAGATTTACCTATTCCCAAATGGTTTCTCAAGTCCTTGATACAGATATCAAGACTATTAATATCATTTCTGATATTCTGACTGATGTTCAAAAGCATTTCTTCTTCATAAGATGCTTGTGATTTAACCTTTGCAATCTCAGATAAGTTAGTGAACTCATCATCAAAAGTGCACATCACTTTCTTAGCTTTCTCCAGAGGGTCTGCTTCAACAATCTGTTTGGTTATAATGTTTTGTAACTTCTCAGTCAATTCCTTCAGACTCCCTTCAAGATTCTTTACTTTCTTGTTCTTTCCAATGATTTTATTCAATGAGGTGATCAATTCCAACTGATCATCATCATCAACTTCTTTTCCTAAGTCCTCAAATAAAGATCCAATTTCCTTTTTCTTTCCAGTTTCAAGAGTAAGACTGATGTCTTCTTCAGTAGGAAGGGGTGCTTGAATCTTAGTCTCTATCTCTTTTGGTTCTTCAATGATAGTTTGGGTTTGTTCTGCTTCTGTATCCGGTTCATCAAGAGCCGAATTGTCAACAATGTTCTCTAAATTCTTGAATACATTATCATTAGTATCCAAAGTGACCTTTTTTCCTTCAATATCCATAGTTTCATCTTCAATGTTAATAGCTGGAGGAGAGGGAATATCCTCTTGTTCTACTTCACCAGCTTGCTCTACTGCAACTGATGGCTCTCCAACAATTTCTATCATAACCTTGATTATCGCCTGCTCTATTTTAGAATTAATTTCTTCATATCTGCCTCCCATAATCAAAATGGTTCTCCTTTTGGTTCTCAGGTGGGTGCTTAAGGCCTTCAATATCTGCTTCAGATGTACATCATCTCTCACATCACAAAGCTTTCTTACAAGATTCTCTCTAATAGAAGTGTCTTCTTCAATTGCTCTCTATTTCCTTTTTACAAGTTTATTGTACAAGTCATCAGGTATTTGACCTTGAATAGTATCAAACTTCTTTTTTTCTAAAATCATGTGCTTCACAATAGCATTCTCCAAGTTAAGTCTATCTGAATAATCATAAAGACTGTAATACTTGTTCATTCTAGTAAAGTCTCCATTCTCAATGATCTGTTCATTAAGCTTTTCAACTTTAGGTTTCCAAGCTTTCTTCTTAATAGTATCATCATCTTTAATTACTACAAATTTTCTAGGAATTGGTGGCACCAAAGTTTTATGCCTCTTACCAGGTCCAGTAGCAATTTCTTTCATTCTTTTGCTAGGAGTGGAGGAGGTAGACCTAGTAGGTCTGCATGCTTCTTGTTCGTTCTCTGGTTCCTCTACTTTCACCTTCACAAGTGGTTCTTTCTACTGTACTGCAATTGGTGGGGTAGGCAAAACTTCTTTCTGTTCACTCATTCTGATTGCTGCTGCTGTGTTCTTTGCTACCAAAAACTCATGCTCTATCAATCCTGAATCTTTCAATATTTTCTTTATTGTGCTGTCAACTCTCTTCTTAGACTTCTTTTCTTCAATTATAGCTTTTGCAGAGTTGAAATTATCTTCAAAAGTTCCAAATCTTTTACACTGAGTATCCAACTTACACTTAAGTAACCTACCAACATATTCTTTTGTTTCTGTCTCAGATATCTCATAGCCAAGAGGGTCTATGAACTCAATTCTAGGCTCTACTACTTCAATATAGGTAAAGTCAGTGTCAACCATGAAACAAATATCATTTTTATACTTTTTCACAAGTAACTGTGGAATCCTTGATCTACTAGTTACCAAGTTCTGAAATGTCTTCAATACCAACATAGCACTCTCATTTACTTTGTCAATAACATGTTTCATATATACTTTATTTATCCTTTCCATTGTGTTTTGTCCATCATTCCAATCATTTTCAATAGTGTATGGAAATCTTCTCATTAAGTGAAAAAACATGTATGTGATTAAGGATGAAAACCTAAACTGTGCATACTTAGTTTTCTTGATCTTTTCAAGGTTTTCAAACAACTATATTCTCAGAGTTTCACACATATCAACTGGTACCTTCTCAAAACACATCAAATAGGCTGTGTACCATTCCTTCTGGCATGTCATCTTCTCTTGAATTAGCACAAAACTTAGTGGTTAGAAATTTTCATAAATATCTCACATCATCTTGTTTGATCTTACTAATTATAATTCCTCTACCATTATAAGTTGAACCTATGTTATCCATGACTGTCTTCCTCATGTTCTTCTCATTTAAAGGAATAGCACCAACTTTAGATAATCCAGTGACTTCATGAATCAAGTTAGCTATAATGTCTATTACTCTGTCCTCTAGCCAAAACTTTCCATTATGTATTCTGCTCAAAATGATCTTAGTGCATTCATCATTGTCAAACTCATATTGCAATGCATACTTAACAATCTCATTATCTTTCAAATGATCATAACCTTGTTTCAGTGACATATCTTGGTTGTAAATCTTCTGATATTCACTGGTGAAATCACTATCACTGATGGTTTCTAACTTGCATCCTAGATAACTTCTCACATTTTCCAAATGCAAAACTCCATCTGGTACGGATGATAATGCTAACCTAGGGTCATCTTCTTCCAAGGGTTCTACTGGTTCCCTCTTCATTCTAGGTCTATTTTTGTCTCTGATATTGTGAATTAACGATACATCCATGATTGCTTCTAATCCCTTATACCGATTCAAAGATCTGTCAAGATAAATACCTCAAATTCATGATTTTAGGGCTTGCGTAGATTCGGCGTTCAAATCTTTCACCAAATTGCTGCAAAATGCTTCCAATCACTGCTCTTTGGTCTCCTAATCACTTCAATTCTCTTTGATGATCAAATAACATTGATTATAACCTTTTATTACTTCAATCTCACTTAGATCTGACATCGCATTCAATTCTTTTGCCGCTTCTTTCCAAGAAGTTGTTTCTGCTAACCTGCAAAACTTAAAACTTCTTGTGATCTCACAAAACATAATATTTTTCTTTGTGCTCTTAACCATAGTATCATTACATCATAAAATACCTTACATTAATTGCACAAGACTTAATTCATCATAAATCTACTTCTACACTAATTCTAAGTTCCTAAGGCCCCGTTTGTTTACGAAATTGGAATTTGAGTCAAAACCTGATTATCTCAAAATTAGGTTTTGATATTCTGGTTTTGTATATTCGAAAGATGTTTTGGACGGTTTGGTTGACCTGAAAGATGGATGAGACAATCCATCTTCTGCGTTTGGTTTCCATTTTCAAAATTGGAA
This sequence comes from Chamaecyparis obtusa, assembly GCA_027943335.1. NCBI lineage: Eukaryota > Viridiplantae > Streptophyta > Pinopsida > Cupressales > Cupressaceae > Chamaecyparis > Chamaecyparis obtusa. The sequence goes on along the minus strand of BSBK01003611.1, from coordinate 486,595 downwards.
TTGGAAGTAAGAAATTCCTATTTATGTGTTTGGTTTGCAATTTCAAATTGGAATTGGAATTACATTATCCATTTTATGTGTTTAGTTCTACATTTTGAATTGGAATTAGAATTTAATTCTTAATTTAATATTTTATTATTTTGGTCCATTGTTTATGTATAGTTTTTTAATATTAATTTATATTTTTATGTAGTAAATCATAAACAAAATTTAATAAATTTTTTTCAATTTTGTGAACAGTAAACTTAACTTTTTTCAATAATTTTATACATTTATTATTTTGGTCCATTCTTTATGTATAGTTTTTTGTATATTAATTTATATTTTTATGTAGTAAATCATAAACAAAATTTAATATATTTTTTTCAATATTGTGAACAATAAACTTAACTTTTTTTAATAATTTTATACATTATCATAAACAATATTATAACAAAAAAATAATTATAACATTGCTCGATATCACATCAAAATATAAATAAGTCATCTAGTCCACATATATATCTATCTCTGCATAATGATCCAACAAATCATCCCACAAATGATCAAACTAAATAGTACGATTGTTGCACAAAGTAAACATCGTAAAAACAAGATTTCAGTTTTATAGGTAGCCTCCACTTTTTCCATAGTTTTCTCGAGTGTTTTGCAATTCTTGCACTCATCATCTACAACAGGTGTGTGTGTAGAACGTGTTGATGATGTAGACAATGACGGGGTGTCATTGGCCCATCGAAAGTACTTGCATCCACCGCCTGTTGGAAACAATTGTCTGAAGGAAATTGCTACTCAATTATGTATTGTCTTTGATGTCACACTATGTCATAGTTCGCAGCAATCTGCTTCTACCAAGCTCAGTCGGTCTGCCAGACAGGGATATTAGTGCTTACCGAGTTCACTCAGTTATCGAAGAAAGTCTAGTGTTTACCGAGTTCACTCGGTTGCCGAAGAAAGTCTAGTGTTTACCGAGTTCACTCGGTTATCGAAGAAAGTCTAGTGTTTACCGAGTTCACTCGGTTGCCGAAGAAAGTTTAGTGTTTACCGAGTTCAGTCGGTTATCAAAGGAGAAGGATTGTTGGTGTTTACCGAGTTCCCTCGGTCTCTGGAAAATTATAAAAGATATGGTCACCGAGCACTGTCGGCCCTTGAAGGATTTTTGCAAATAGAGTTTACTTAATTCAGCCGACTGTTATACTAAATAATGACGATTTGACTAATCCAAAATCATATAAATAAAAGGTCAAATGTGAAAAGTAAATAAGAACACAGCAGAAGATTTACAGAAGAAGAGAAGGAAAGATATATGCGAGTTTGTGAAGGATGTTCAGATATCCTTGAGGAGCAGCAGAGATTTATTCGATCAGAGAGGATCAGACTTATGCAGAACAGAGATCTGTAATCAGCAAGACAGTTGCATTATTATACAAGTCACTTTTTCATTGTTACCTTCTTATCATTGTAACAGTGAATTCTAAATCTCTTAACCGAGTTGGTTTAACAGCCATAATATAAATCCTCTAACAAGGTGACAATTCTATTGAATTGTTTTCAAGACCTCTTACCAGGCCACTCCTAGCAGGGTGTTTTAAATCCTCTAACAAGGTCACACCTAACAGTGTGTTTTGTAACCTTTTACCGGGTTGGCTTCTAACCGGGCATCACTTCAGAAAAGTGAAAATCAGTATCTAGATACATTGGTGGTTTTTCCCATATTGGGTTTCCACGTTAAATCTTGTGTCTCTTGTGTTCTTAATTGCTTCCTCAATCATTTACATGCACTGATGAATATCTAAAGATATTATTGCTAATACTTTCTGCATCTTCAAAGTTACTGAAATCTATTTACCGAGTACTAAAACAGACAACATTGTTAAGATATCTTAAAGGATCTGCAAAGAATTAATAGTCAAGGTTTTTATGGTTGACTGATTCACCCCCCCTCTCAGTCACTTCATCCATATTCCATCAATTGGTATCAGAGCTTTTGGTGCTTGCAGGAAGGGTTTCAAAGACCTAAGCTAAAGATCAGGATGTCTTACAAGAGGGAAATTCCAAAGCTTAACAGAGATAACTTTTCAGCATGGCAAGGTCTCATGCGACTTCATCTGGCTTCCATTGGTGATTCAGGATGCAAATACATTGATGAAGAATACACAATTCCTAATGGCGCATTAACTGTTGAAGACATTGCAGATAAAAAGACTCACAACACCATGATGATAGACATTGCATCTGCTCTCAGCTATGAAGAATTTGATGATATTAAAGACTGCACTACTGCATATGAAATGTGGGTGGCACTGAAGAAGATATATGGTGGTGATGCAAATGTGAAGAAAGCCAAAGCAGAAAGCCTAAGAGGACAGTTTGACAAGATGAATATGAAGGAAGATGAAAACATTGCAAAATATGTTGAAAGAATCAAAGCAAGTGTAAGTGCAATCAGAGCTTCTGGAGGAACAATCTCAGATGAGACTGTTATAAGTAAGGTACTCAGAACACTACTCCCTATCTATGCAATAAGAGTATCAGCTATTCAAGAAAGAAGATGTGAAGCAAACCACAGTATAACCTTGGATGCTCTAGTTGGAAGATTGACAGCTTTTGAATTAGACAACTATGACAACTATGTTCCTAGTTCCAAAAATATTGAATCAGCATTTGAGGCCAAAGTTTCACTAAAGAAGAACAAGAAAATTAAAGAAGTTCAGACAAACAGTGAAGAAGAATCAGAAGAAAGTTCTGATAGTGATCTTGAAATTGTAGAAGCATTACTTGCAAAGAAGTACTCTAGAGGGAAAGGTAAGTATAAAGGTAAAACTCCTTTAATCTATTTTTCATGTGAAGAAATTGGACATATTGCAGCTAGGTGCCCAAACAAGCAAGTCAAGGAAGAAAAGAAAAGTCACAAGTACTATGGCAAAAATAATTTCAAATCATACAAGGATAAAGGTAAGAAATCATGTTTTATGGCTAAAGATTCTGATGATAGTGAAGAAGAAATTGTCTTTATTGCTATAAAAGATGAATCTGATGATGATGAAGATAAGATAGCACTTATTTCTCATATAAGCAAAGATGATATATGGATAATAGACAGTGGATGTTCACACCACATGACTGGTGACAAGACAAAATTTGAATATCTAGAAGACTGTGACAATGGTAATGTAAGATTTGGAAACAATGAACCTTGTTGTATAAAAGGAAAAGGAAGAATCTCATTAACCAAAGAACTCATATGTGATAATGCTTACTGGGTTGAAGGACTAAAACATAATCTTCTAAGTGTAGCACAGCTAATCAACACTGGTTTCAAGGTTGAATTCATGAATGGTCAAGCAAGATTGCTGGATGGAAAAGGAAAACTCATTGGATCAGGCAAACAAACAAAAGGTAACTTATTTTATCTTGATCTCAATGAATATTCATGCCTTATTGCTCAAATAGAAGAAAGTTGGCTATGGCACAAAAGGTTATGTCATGTGAATTTTGATAACATGATAAAGATAAGCAAATTCAAGAAGGTTAGAGGCATTCCTACTTTGAAGAAACCTGACACTGGTCTATGTAAGAATTGTCAGATTGGCAAAATGAGTAAAACTAGTTTCAAAAGTAAGAACTATCAGTCTAAAGAAATTTTGGAAATTGTGCATACTGATTTATGTGGACCTATTGGAATACAAAGCTATACTGGAGATAAATTCTTTATTCTTTTCATTGATGACTATTCTAGAATGATGACTGTTATGTATTTAAGAGAAAAATCAGAGGCATTTGAAAAGTTCAAATGGTACTTAGCAAGAGTAGAAAAAGAAACAGGGAAAAGATTGAAATGCTTAAGATCAGACAGAGGTGGTGAACTCATCTCTCATGATTTTAACAACTTCTGCATTGAAAGAGGAATCAAAAGACAGGTATCAGCTCCTAGAACTCCTGAGCAGAATGGAATAGCAGAAAGAAGAAACATATCTATTATGGATTGTGCAAGGACTCTAATGATAGAAAAGAACATTTCTATAAAGTACTGGAAGGAAGCTATCAGCACTGCAGTTCATACCTTGAACCGAGTACAACTGAAGAAAGACACATTCAAAACTCCTTATGAATTATGGTATGGCTATAAACCTAATGTAAGTTACATGAAAATATTTGGTAGCAAGTGTTATATCTTAAAGGAATCCAGAAGAAATAAATTTGATGTGAAGAGTGATGAAGGAATATTCCTAGGATATTCTAGCAAAAGCAAGGCATACAAATGTCTGAACTTATCTACTCACAAAGTCATAGAAAGTATACATGTGAAATTTGATGAGTTTGCAGAAAAGACTGAGGAAGAAAGCAAAAGGGAACCTGAGAACTACAGAAGATTCGTTTACATTGAACCTGAAACATTGACAGACACAACTATCAATAAGGAAGCTATATCTACCGAGCCGAGCACAGTTACCGAGTCACAGGAAGAAGTTCAAACCGAGTCACAGGAAGAAATTCAGACCGAGTCTCAGCCTGAAGTTACCGAGCAAATATCTACCGAGCCCGAGCAACCTGAAGAAGAGATCCTAGAAGACAACAGCATGAATCATTCAAAAGGCAAGGAACCTATACTAGCCAAATATGTCAGAAGACATCATACACCAGATCAAATCATTGGAAACAAATCAGATGGCACTATGACAAGAAGCAAGCTAAAAGGTACATGTCTACTTACTGATTTTGAACCTAGAAATATCAAAGATGCATTAGAGAATGAAAGTTGGATTGAAGCAATGAATGAAGAATTAGAACAAATACAAAAGAACAAAACTTGGACTCTTGTACCTAGACCTAAAGATAAGAATGTAATTGGAACAAAATGGGTATTCAGAAATAAACTGAATGAAGATGGTCAAGTATCTAGAAACAAGGCTAGACTGGTATGTAAAGGTTATTCTCAAGAAGAAGGTATAGATTATGGAGAAACTTTTGCTCCTGTTGCAAGATTAGAAGGTGTAAGAACTCTACTTGCTTATGCAGCACACAAAGGATTTAAGGTATATCAGATGGATATAAAATCTGCATTTCTCAATGGAATTCTTGATGAAGAAGTCTACATTGAACAACCTGAAGGTTTTGTTGATCCAGACAAAAGGGACATGGTCTGCAGGTTACACAAAGCATTATATGGTTTAAAACAAGCTCCTAGAGCATGGTATGAAAGACTCCATAACTATTTAATCCAGATTAATTTCAAAAGAGCTAATGATAACAGCAATCTGTATATCAAAGAAGGACCGGATGACAAAATTGTACTGGCAGAAATATTTGTGGATGATACTATATTTACAGGGAATGAGGATCAGTGCAAAGAATTTTCAGAACAAATGAACAGAGAATTTGAAATGTCTATGTTTGGTTTAATAAAATTCTTTGTTGGTCTTCAAATTCAGCAAAGCAAAAATGGTATATACATTACTCAATCAAAATACATTAAGGAGATACTTAAGAAGTTTGGAATGGAAGATTCAAAACCAGTTGGTACACCCATGTGTACTGGACTAAAACTTACCAAAAATGATGATTCAAAAGAAGTTGATCAGACCCTATACCGATCTATGATTGGAAAATTGCAGTATGTGGTACATACAAGACCTGATATTGCCTTAGCAGTCGGTATAGTAGCTAGATTCTCAGCAAAACCTAAGGAAAATCACATGATGGCAATCAAAAGAATCTTAAGATACTTAAGAGGAACTGAAGAGTATGGTTTGTGGTATAAATTTGGAGGCAATCTAGACTTGAAAGTGTTTACTGATGCTGATTGGGCAGGAAACATTGATGACAGAAAAAGCACAAGTGGTGGAGCATTTTTTCTTGGAAAAAGACTGGTATCCTGGACTAGTAAAAAGTAGAATTGCACATCTCAATCCACAGCTGAAGCAGAATATGTTGCTGCTGCAGTAAACTATTCAAATATTGTTTGGTTTAAATAGCTATTAGAAGGTATGAAGGTTGAAATCAAAGAACCAGTTGTTATATTTTGTGACAATACCAGTGCAATAAACATTTCTAAAAATCCAGTGATGCATTCCAAAACCAAGCACATTGCTATTAAATATCACTTTTTCAGAGAATTGGTGCAGGACAAGGAAATCAGATTAGAATATATTCATACAAAAGAACAGATTGCAAACATTTTTACCAAACCATTACCTAAGGATGCATTTATGTATCTAAGAGGTAAGTTAGGGGTCATTCCCCTATCCGAGGCTCACTAAATACATTTTTAGTGATGCATCAACCAGAACATGATTGAAAATCAACTTGTTGATGCAGCATATTAAAGGAATCATTGCATATGAATCAGTACTTGAGGTACATTAATTTTCACCGGTAATATGTGAATTATCTTTGGCATATGTTGTCAAAGAGGGAGTGTTTGCTATGTCTTTACTATTGCTTTCAAGAAATTTATAGTCAGAAGGAAGAATTTTCAGGATACATGAAGTTTACTGACAGAGGGAGATTTGAATCTAAACCGAGCTAACTCTTTCAAATTTCTTATGCTATGGCATATTGTGTTGCCATCAATGCCAAAGAGGGAGATTGTTGGAAACAATTGTCTGAAGGAAATTGCTACTCAATTATGTATTGTCTTTGATGTCACACTATGTCATAGTTCGCAGCAATCTGCTTCTACCGAGCTCAGTCGGTCTGCCAGACAGGGATATTAGTGCTTACCGAGTTCACTCGGTTATCGAAGAAAGTCTAGTGTTTACCGAGTTCACTCGGTTGCCGAAGAAAGTCTAGTGTTTACCGAGTTCACTCGGTTATCGAAGAAAGTCTAGTGTTTACCGAGTTCACTCGGTTGCCGAAGAAAGTTTAGTGTTTACCGAGTTCAGTCGGTTATCAAAGGAGAAGGATTGTTGGTGTTTACCGAGTTCCCTCGGTCTCTGGAAAATTATAAAAGATATGGTCACCGAGCACTGTCGGCCCTTGAAGGATTTTTGCAAATAGAGTTTACTTAATTCAGCCGACTGTTATACTAAATAATGACGATTTGACTAATCCAAAATCATATAAATAAAAGGTCAAATGTGAAAAGTAAATAAGAACACAGCAGAAGATTTACAGAAGAAGAGAAGGAAAGATATATGCGAGTTTGTGAAGGATGTTCAGATATCCTTGAGGAGCAGCAGAGATTTATTCGATCAGAGAGGATCAGACTTATGCAGAACAGAGATCTGTAATCAGCAAGACAGTTGCATTATTATATAGGTCACTTTTTCATTGTTACCTTCTTATCATTGTAACAGTGAATTCTAAATCTCTTAACTGAGTTGGTTTAACAGCCATAATATAAATCCTCTAACAAGGTGACAATTCCATTGAATTGTTTTCAAGACCTCTTACCAGGCCACTCCTAGCAGGGTGTTTTAAATCCTCTAACAAGGTCACACCTAACAGTGTGTTTTGTAACCTTTTACCGGGTTGGCTTCTAACCGGGCATCACTTCAGAAAAGTGAAAATCATTATCTAGATACATTGGTGGTTTTTCCCATATTGGGTTTCCACGTTAAATCTTGTGTCTCTTGTGTTCTTAATTGCTTCCTCAATCATTTACATGCACTGATGAATATCTAAAGATATTATTGCTAATACTTTCTGCATCTTCAAAGTTACTGAAATCTATTTACCGAGTACTAAAACAGACAACATTGTTAAGATATCTTAAAGGATCTGCAAAGAATTAATAGTCAAGGTTTTTATGGTTGACTGATTCACCCCCCCTCTCAGTCACTTCATCCATATTCCATCACCGCCATCCTACAATACAAATCTAAGTTAGTCTCGCTATAATGACTAATATTTATTCTTTGTAAACATTTAAATATTGTGCAATTAACAACATTTTTCTTATTTTTGCAACTCCAAAATTTATGGTCTAGATTATCCTTTGTGTGTGACATCCTCAACACACAACACAATCCATCACCGTAGTCACACATAGGAACATTCCTCATAGCCATCAGCACTATATCAAGCAAAAATTTGTTCATTCATACTAATTTTGTTCACTATAACAACATGATTATATTCTATGAGTACAAATTGAAAAAGTTACACAAAAAATATAATGACACAACTATAGTCATTATTATCTACGGTTCTTTGTAAATAATGTAAAGTGCATGTGTCATTGACTAACTTTATAAGGAGTGGCAGAGGAGGCAAGATAAGGGCCATGAAGATGTACAAGCCTGTTAGTGCAGGGTTCCCCCCCATTACACAAATTATATATGATTAGTCTCAACAACATTGGCAACCTAATGATATCGGGGCATGACTTTGCATGACTTTGCAATGCAAACTAACAAGATTTCCATCTTTGTGTCTGTTATATAATCCTGTAACCATCTTTGATTGATTTAAGATATACAATGTGGTTGTCTAATAAAATTTGGTACCCCAACTTCGTGATTGTGATTGAAGAAAGGACATTCTTCTTCAAAGTGAAAATATACCATACATTAGGTAAAAATTTTGATAGCAATTTAATTTTTGTAATCTAATTTCTTGTTACTATGTTGATAGCAATTTAATTTTTGTAATCTAACTAGCAATGGTCTTGTGTTAATGTTTTATGTAATGTATATCAATTTATAATCTAACCAAAAACATTCCTCTTTTAAGACTACCTCTAACATCAAGATTTTACATATTTACATACAAAAGTAACAAGATGATTATCTGAAAAAAAAGCTATATGACAAAACGGTCTCAGTATATTTAAAGAACACATTTTCATACTAGAATAACAAGCAGTAATAGTGAAACACTGCCAAAAAAACCATGGTCTACTCACTGTAGCTAATGAAGTATATACAATGCTTTGAAAATTGAGAATTATACAATATGGAGTTATAAACAAACTGCTGAAATCATCCCAGAGTCCTGATATATTTTCAAAAACTCAACTGCCTAGAACTCCTCTTAAAGTTTGCAAAAATATCACTCACCCAAAATATTTTTCCAGGTAAAAGACAAAATGTACCAGTTTGGAGTGTGAAGTACCCAATGTTGGTGTTGTAATAGAGCTACCCCACGTTTGTGTAAAGAGTAAAACAAGACAATTATCAAATATGAGTGAACTCAGATGCTGCTACAAAGGAATAAATGCAGTGAGACCATACATACAAAGAAAGGCATATCTTATAGACTAGATCAAAATTTCTAACTTTAAGGTTAAAAAGGATTTCTCTGGACTTCAAGTATTTCTTGTTATCAAAAGGTTTGTTTAATGAGTGGTCTAGCCAGAACTATATGGTACAGGATGGAAACTCATTAAGCATTGACCTTCAGCAATTTTTATAAAAAGTGTATACAGAGACACTATTTGAATTTCAGAAGCAATCTGATTAGGACCCATATCCAGCAAGATGAACTAAACTTCACATATTTATTTGGACAGGATATTAACCCGGTTATTTCAAGAACAACATAAACAGATGGGAAACAATATAAGCATGCCTACAAGAAAATATATGTTAACTGACTGAATACCAAGCATCAACATTCATTTGCAAATATCATGTCTTGTTTGAGAAAGGATTTCTCAATGGATATCTGCAAATACATATTGTATATCTCTCTCAATTTGAGAATTGCATGCAGAACAATTCCAAAACCAAATCCCAGACCAGCACTGGAACTAGTGAGAGAAACGGCTATGCACATGAGCATGACAAATGAATTCTTCTTAGAACTCATGTCTCTGCAAGCCATGGCGAGCTCAATACCAAAAAAGAGCAGTAACAAGATGATTATCTGAAACCTTAATTATATAGAAATCTTAGGAATGAATACAAGATCATGTTGATCTTTTAACCAAGGACAAATTATCCCAAAAGTAAAACAATACAGCACCACCTAAAATGAAAGTACATACAAAAAACTTCTAAATTTGTGCATTCATATTTGCAAAATGCATTTCTTGCAAATGCTTCTAAATTTTGCATTCATATTTGCAAAATTTGATAAAGTATGTAGAAAATCATGATAAAGTTTGATAAAGTGACAATCATCAACCATAAACAATCATAAACAATCAACAGTGTATGTGAACAACTATGATAAATTATGTAGAAAATAACTATAATCCACCATATGTGGCTGCAATCTAGTCCACTCTCTCATCCTCACTCATCAACAAGAACCCTTTGGCTCTTTCACGCTCAACCACGAAGGTGTCATATACCCTCAAGAATACAGCTCAACTCAATTGAGGGATGGATTTGAGAGCTCTATATGCATCCATCAAAGCATTCTCATGAGCAGATGTATCAATTTTGTGAAGGTGCACATTGCTCATGCCCTCTTTTATTTTCTTCATTGTTTCACACATGAAATCCAAGGAAGCGGCCGCACTTGCCTTCCTCCTCCTTCCCCCCCTAACTGATGATGTAGGGGTTCCTCTACCACTTGCACTTGGAGTGGACTGATAAGGGTCATCATCCAAATCAACAGCACTATCCTCTTCATCAAGCACATTGTATGGGTCTTCCATAGGGTTCCCTTCTTCAGTCTCAAGGGCCATTGTAGCTGCATTGCCTTCAGCAATGTCGTTACCCACAATTACACCCAGTTCATTAAAGTATTGGAAGGGTTGCCTCTTATACACTTTGGCATAAACAAATGGATTAGGTTCTTTGTCTTTCATTACATACTTTATAAGAAGGCAATATTATTTCCATCAAAATAGTAGAGAAATCACCCTACCTTGAGAAGCTCATCCCATACGCTATCCTCAGCATCCATGCACTGAGTTTCCTCGTTCCAGGTGGAGCCACTTGTATTTCTTAGCTCCTTCGTGACTCTATATGCTAGCTTCCATGTTTTCAGCTTATTTTTCAAATTGTCCTTAGATAGATTTAGGTTCATATCATTATTGAACCTCCTCTCAATGGCTGTCCACGCTTCTTTTTTAAAACCTCCATCACCTTTTCTTCCTAGCTGTACTTGCTCCATGAGCAAGTCTAGAAACTTTCATTCCATTTCCTTACTCCACACTATCTTCTTAGAGGAAGAAGATATTTTCCTACTGTTACCAATTTCATGGTTGTTGTTACCAATTTCATCCATGCTCATCATTAGTTCTGTGTATGCCATGCTATGTAATCATCAAACTATCTTCGTACATCAGTTTACTCAAATAAAATAGAATAAAAAGGAAACCATCATGTATATCAAAGTATCTTCATACATCAGTTTACTAAAATAGAACACATTGACCCATAGAAGACCAATACTTCCAGATAGAAACAGAATAAAAATGAAACCATCTTGTATATCAAAGTATCTTCATACATCAGTTTACCAAAATGAAACACATTCACCCATAGAAGACCAATACTTCCAGATAGAAACAGAATAAAAAGGAAACCATCCTATATATCAAAGTATCTTCATACATCAGTTTACCAAAATAAAACACATTCACCCATAGAATACCAATACTTCTAGATAGAAACAAAATAAAAAGGAAACCATCCTGTATATCAAAGTATCTTCATACATCAGTTTACCAAAATAAAACACATTGACTCATAGAATACCAATACTTCCATATAGAAACAGAATAAAAAGGAAACCATCTTGTATATCCAAGTATCTTCATACACCAGTGTACTCAAATAAAACACATTGACCCATAGAAGTCCAATACTTGCAGAGAAATACATAAGAAAAAGGAAACCATCATGTAGTCTTGACCCATTAAAAGAACAACTATTCTCAGGATCTGTACTCTTCCCACATTCTACTTGCTATATCATCTCGGAACTATGCCCACTTGTCTCTATCATGCTGAGACAACCCATACATCTCCAGCATTGGTACATCTATCCCATCACGGTCACCTTCCTCTTCGGTGGCAATTTCTGATGGAATGCCATCCTCTAATGTAATGTAGTTGTGTAGTATGCAACATGCCAATACAATATGGGCTTGTGTCATGATAGGATAAGATGTGGCATGCCTCAAGATTGGAAAACACTGCTTGAGAATACCAAATGTATGCTCTATTGAGTTTCTAAGAGAGGATTTTTGATGGTTAAACAACTCTTGTCAAGAGTTTATTGGATTATGTCTTGAAAACTCCTTCAGGTGGTACCATGTACACTGATAAGGAGCAAGAAATCTAGGTGCATTGGGATATCCAGCATCCACTAGAAAATATTTTCCTACATAAATAAAGTATATTATTAAAACTTGAAACATTGATTGTACCCTTGAGTCTATTAAACTATGATTTGGCTTACCGGGGGGAACAACAAGAGGATTTGCTCTTGACAGAGCTGAAGCCAAAACACGACTATCTGCAGCAGACCCTTCCCAACCAATAAGTTAGTACTGAAACTTATGATCGAAGGAACACACACCCATAACATTTTGTGATAGGTTGCCTTTTCTATCATGATATTTACCCTGCATGTCGACATCGACGGTGACTGGTATATGGGTTCCATCGATTGCTCCAACACAATCCTATACAATATGATACAATCATCAATTCTACGGTCAAGCAATAATATGATAAGGATAACAGTTCATACAAGAAAGTTGTAACAACACAACAATTACCTTGAAGAATGGATCAAAATGTTCATTCCCACTAATTTCAGGAGTGTTTGGACTAGGTGGTAGAAAGTAATCTTGGTGGAGTCCTAAGATAGCCCTCAACACCTTGTGGAAGTATCGGCTGATTGTCTCTCCTGAGTGCCCAAAGTTGTGTGCAATCTTGTGGTTCCTTAGATTGTGGCCAACGATGTGGAGGAACATCACAAGTTGTTCTTCTAACGTCAAGTGTATCGTATCTCTCAAGGTTCCTTTCAACCTTAGGATAGTAGCTAGATGAAAGAAGGCTCCCCAACTCATGCAAATCTGATCATGAAAATCCACATCGTTGGAATGAATAACCATTCTATAAAAAGAATTTCCTTGTCTTCTTTGTTTACGTGCTCTACCTTCTCAGCCTACCACTACTTTGGCTATGGCAACACAAGCAATAAGAGCTGTGATAAGAAGAGAATATTGGGTCTCCACAGCTACCCGTCCTAGAACGTCAATATTCTTAATAGGATCCATCAATGGCCTGAAATGTGGACAAGCACAATGATATCAGCAAGGAGATATCCAATATGAACCAAGTGTTCCCTAAAAGTACATCTTGTCGACAATTTAAAATTTTCTATTTTTCATTGAGAGTGATTGGAAACTAGATCAGAGAAAACTAAACATACAAACTCAGGAAGAAGCTAAGCTAAACTAGATTAGAGAAAACTAAACATACAGTATGCTTGATATTTTAATTCTTTCCAAACAAAATACAATTAAATTATCAAGCACACTGTTTTATCAAGCATACTATTTTATCCAGTTTTCTATAAGGCACCTCAAGAAAGATGGATAAAATAGTATGCTTGATATTTTAATTCTTTCCAAACAATATACAATTAAAATATGAAGCATACTATTTTATCAAGCATACTGTTTGATATTTTAATTCTTTCCAAAGGCACCTCAAGAAAGATGGATAAAACAGTATGCTTGATATTTTAATTCTTTCCAAACAATATACAATTAAAATATCAAGCATACTGTTTTATCTAGTTTTCTATAAGGCACCTCAAGAAAGATGGATAAAATAGTATGCTTGAGGTCTTTAAATGTTCATCACAACAGTGGATTCATTCACCTTTAAGTGGTGATTTTTAATGTTTCCAACTCATTTCACAAACACAAAACACCAAGAACAATATATTTTTCCTCCAAGCTATTGTTGTTGGGTTTTGGAAGGTGCTTCATTTTTCTCAAAGGTGAGAGCTACAAGGAGGTAAGACCCACACCAATAGGTAGCCCATCACTGCACAAGGAAGATTTAGTATGCTTGATAAAAACAATATGCTTGATATTTTAATTCTTTCCAAACAATATACAATTAAAATATGAAGCATACTGTTTGATATTTTAATTATTTCCAAAGGCACCTCAAGAAAGATGGATAAAATAGTATGCTTGATATTTTAATTCTTTCCAAAAAATATACAATTCGACACCTCCTATCTCAAAATGGGGTCTTGATTGAGGAAAATGGCATTTGTGGTTAGAAATATGTTTGGTGGAACCTCGGATATAAAGACAAACCCCTAGCTCTACTACAAGCATGATTTGCTAACAATTGGGTCACAATAGGCATTCTAAGAATGTCAAACATCATCATTGATGGGAAAATTGTTGAGTGGGAGATCATTAAGGAGAAGTATGATATTCCACAAGGTTTGTACATAACTTGCAACATGCTTGTGGAGGCCTACAACATCCTTTTCCTCTCTAAGACTTGCAATAGCTCCTATTCTAGCTTTCCCTCCTCCCAATGGAAAAAGGACTCCCTTCTCCCTACCATTAAATCCAAATCCCTGTACACTCCCTTCTTGTTGCTAAATTAGATATATTCTCACATCTTAACTCTTGTTTCTTAGTCAATCTTGGAACCTCACAATGCTAGATTTGTTTTGATAATTTCTGGTTCTCATAGGTGGAACCTAAGAAAAGATACTTCTTTTGGAGCTTGCTCCTCCATAGACTCCTCGTTAAACATCCCAATGGAGACATCAAGATTTTCTCTATATGAAGAACACTTGAGAATATTAAGCATCTTTTTTTTCTCTACTTGGTGGATAGAGAGATCTGGGGTCTATTTGGCTTATACATTCATGAAAATATTAAGATTTATAACATTTTGTTTGAATACATCCTGGACATTAAGAAAATTTACAAAGCTTTCTTTTCTATCATGTCAATTGAAATTATTTGGTATATTTGGAAGCTTAGGAATGCCAATGTTTTTAATGGAAAATAAAGAGCTCTTACTAAGTCTTTGAGGAGACCCACATTTCACAATATCAATCTACAGGTAATAGTCACTATGAAGCTTTCTAGAAGGAATTCAAGAATCTTCTCCATGATGGCACTATAAGGGTGTTTAGAGAAGAAATATCACACATTCACACATGGGCAAGGGGTTCAACTAAAATAAATCCCTTTGAAATTGGTTTACAAAACTTCATGGTAGAATTAAGAACACAAAATGAGACCAATAGACAACATAAAGTATATTTAATTGTGGTGGTGCCTCTCACTATTACTCTACTTGTTGCACCAATGCCTCCTGTTACGCCAACTATTCTAGTTGTTGTGAGACTTAATCACCCATATGCACAAAGGATATAAGATGACAATATGTTGTTGTGGATTTCAATATTGATTGAGTTCCTTTGCAAAAGTGCCCATTGAGTCTTCTGATCTTAAACACCGTAGCATAACTATGCATATAAATAGTCAACAATCTTTCACAACTATTTGGATTGTTATGACCAAGCACCATGCATGGTGTTTTACTTTTATCTTTTCTTCTATAACTTCCTCTAAAAGATGCAAATACAAATTACATTGGAAATTTAGTGATTATTGTTATCTTTCTTGGACTTCAACTGAAAGATTACTGCTTCATACTTGAAGTGAATTTGTCATCTAGTGTTTGGACTGGGATATTAAATGGATTAGATAAGAATCAAACTATTCTGGATTCTGTGTGGAACCATATACATGGCCATGCCAAGAATAATTCTTTGATTACCAGAAAAACTACATATGTGTAGGAGGTTTACAATGCTAGCATCTATATTTGCAACTAAAACTTTATTAATTTTAGCATTTATGTTCTCAAATTCTTTCTATAGCTATGAATTACTAATCTACAGAAATTAGAATGTCTCTGATTGGTGAACATGTGAAAAATTCATACAAGTCTAATTGAAACATGAAATTCCAATAAGCAAAAAAATTTAAAAAATATTTACATTTTACAGGGTTTTAAGCAGCTAGGCAATGATCTTTGTCACAAACATCAGAATCATCTTGGATGTTAACATTGTATAGTGCTCTCTACATAATTTTGATCACAAGGGGCAAAATTTAACCCAAATCAAGGACTAGTCAAGAACATGGACATACAAGTTACAAAATGTTACTCTCTTGTCCACTCAAATCAAAGAGAACATAGGCAATAAAAGCTTACAATCACTATGTTGACTTATGAAATAATTATTAAGATTATGAGGCCAATAGAAAGACAATGGCATGTGAAGGGCACCAAAAGAATGATTTTTGTTAATAACTATCGAACAAAACCCTACCGTGAAGGGCACCTTGCTGTAAAAATCTTGTATTGTTGATTTTTGTTAATAACTATCGAACAAAACCCTACTGTCAGTTTCAGAAAAAAATAAATAGCAGATGGTAGGGTTTTATCTAAGTACCTATATATTGTACCTATTGTATATTATATCAGTTTCAGAAAAAAATAAACAGCAGACGGTAGGGTTTTGTTCAATAGTTATTAACAAAAAAGGTTTTCTAATTTCTTAATCTGTTCAATCGGGCATGACAATGAAGCATACTAAATCTTCCTTGTGCAGTGATAAAATAGAACGAATCAACTAAAATACTTACCTGGTCCACAACTCGATGAAAAAGATGAGGAAATGAAATGGGCATTGTATATTAGCAAGGAAATAGACAGTACTTACCTTTTTCGAGCCAAACAAACTAGAAATCGAGTCGAACGTTGCAGAGCGGGAGTTGTCGATGTTATTTGTTGACTGGGTTAGTGGAGGCGAGTGTGGGAGAAGATGCGAAACCCCTTTTTTGAAACCCCAAAAACAATCCTGGAAGACGTGGACCCGACGATTTTATTAAATTTGACGCGATTTTTAACAAATTCAAAATTTGATTTTGAATTCCACCTCTTGGGTGGGAAGATGCTACCACCTATTTTTGGGCCTAAATCGGGTTTTGGGCTTTAAAACCCAAATTGCAAATAAGCAAAACAAACAACGGATTTGAAGAAAAATGGGAAGCATCGCCACCAATTCCGGTCATATTCCCACAAACAAACGAGGCCTAATCTACTATAATTTTCATAAATTTCCAGATAGGTTAGGTAAGGATTCATTCTTACCACTAGATACTTCACCTTTTTTATTACCTTCAATGTTGAATATGTCTCCTTGATCTGTGATTTTAACAAACTTCACTTCATCTACATTACTACAGCAACCTTTCTATTTGTTTCCTGCATCTTCATTTCTTCTTTCATAATTTCTAGGGTTAGGGTTAGGATGTAAAACTCCTTTGTTCATTCTACAAAATCTTGTTGTATGTCCAATCTTGTTGCATATCTGACAAAAAATTCTATTGTTCCCATATCTTGGTCCTTGCTGATTGATTTGTGATCTGTAGTTTCTAGCAATGTGTCCAACCTTGTTGCATCTATAACATATTACTCCATTTCTTCTGTTCATATCATCAGTAGGCTTCTTATATGCATTGTTAGTACTTCTAAACATTCTACTATTATTGTTATTCTCAATAAATTTAGGTTTTCTACATTCAATAGCTCTGTGTCCAAATCCATGACAATTATAACAATAACCATTAAGAGGTTTAAATTGCTTACCTATGCAATCTCTCTTCATATGACCAATAGTGTTACAAGTAAAGCATCTACCTTTAAATTCTCTTTGCATACCTTTGGGTGATTCTTCTTTCTTAGGTGGTTCTTCTTCTTTAGGTGTGTCTTCAGATTTGTTGATCTCATTAGACTTATTCTCATCTATGCTTTCAGATACTTTCAGATCTGGTTCCTTGTTCTCATCATTTGTTCTGAATATGTTAAATCCAAGTCCAATCTTATCATAGGATGGTTTCCCAAAAGATACTTGTTCCTTGATCTTCTCACTATTTGAATATAGCCTTTCAAGTTGTTGTTTGGATTGAGTCAATTCACCTTTCACAATCTTGTTGTACTTCTCAAGTTCAGCATACTGCAAATTGACTTTCTCAAGTTCAAATGTTGCTTTTTCAAGTTTAGATTTCAGTTCTTTATTTTCAATCTTCAACTTTTCATTCTTAGATCTTAGATTTTCTTCATTCTTTCTATTTCCATCTTTGAAACTTAGTTTTAAATTTGCTATCTTCAGTTCATGCTTAAGGATCACTTTTTCTTTTTCTAAATTGTCATCACAATCTTCAATAAGAATTTCATATTCTTTTTCAGATTTTAGATCTTCCAACTTATTTTTCAGTCTCTCAATGAGGTTCTTTGCATCATCATATTTCCCTTTCAAAGTATCTCTTTCATCAGTAAGCATATCAATCTGTTCAAGAGCTTCTTCAAGATTTCTCTATAGCTGATCCATATCCATAGAGATCTTACTCAAGCTGCTAGGCTTTCCTTGAATGATTCTTCTCCGAGTAACTATGCTCTAATACCAATTGTTAGAAATAGGGAATACTGAGAGGGGGGGTGAATCATTATTCCACAAACTTTAACTTTTTCCCAGTTATGGATATAATAGATTATCTTTACACATGCATAACATAAGAAGTTAAACAACATGCATAGCAATAAAACTAAAGAACTCATAACACATGATATGTTCTCGAGGAAACCCTGGCCAAGGGAAAACCTCGGTGGGGATGGTACCCACAAAGATCCACTAATAAAAAATATCCTGTTAAGGATGTTGACCCTATTAGGAGTCTATTACAAGCATATAGTGTATCAGTCCTGATTAAAGGACTATAGGCCTTGTTAGAAGCCTCAACCCTGTTAGAAGTTGGTAGTACAAAATGTGATTACTAGCTGAGCCCACTACCCAAACAAGTAATGTACAATATATACATTGATTACAAAATGAGGTCAAGGTACATAACCTTCTACTGCTTGCATCAATATCACTTTGCTTCTATCATACTTCACATTATATCATTACAATTGCTTTCCTTTTTTTTATCGATGTCTTCTACTTCTTCACAATTACATTTATACAAGTTATTAAGGCTAATAACTTTACATGGTCAGCTTCCATATTACAAAATAACTTTATCTAAGGGTAAAAATCAAGGATGTCATCCCTTTATATTGTTAAGTCATTATTTTGATAAACAAAATAATCCCTTAACTCTTTACCAATTTTGTCTTCATATTCTGTCTTGTCGGCTTAACACGGTCTTCAGTAAAACCACCATAACTCTTTCCGTACATGCCGTACTAACTTGCACTCTGAGATGGATCATCATTAGTCACCATAGAGTCTATTTTGAAGTGCACAAGCATTGAACTCACTCCATTCAATGTCACAAACAAGAACTGTGTCTGGGTACACTGGTGAACACACTGTTTTACACTTAGACAAATTTGCAATGCACTCTGCTATACTTGCTCTCTAACCTTTTCGCTCTTCATGTGGATCATATGTTTCCATAATGACAACATCTATGAACTTAACTCAGCCAAATTGCCATCATTTTCCCACACATCGATGGGCGTCATGCATGTGGAAGACATAAAGGCTTACATCTATTGTAAGAAGGAACCTGTTGGACTAGATAGGTTAAGGGTGCACATGGACACAATGTTGAAACCTAAAAAAATGTTCATGGATGAATACACCAAATGGAACAATCACCCCATTGTTGAATATGCCACGGCATATGAATTCTATGAGACTGAATGGATAAAAATCTTGTTAAGCAGAATCCATGATGATTTATTTTGGATTGGAGATGTACCAGTAAGAATCATAGGAGACTTGATTCATGAAATGACAGGCCTCTCTAAGATAGGTTTCGTCCTTCCAGTGGGTAAGGATGTCAAGAAAATGGTGGAGTAATCATGCAAATCTAGAAGTGATAGGCGTGACATGAATATTGAGTCGATTGAGCAAGCAGACATCAAATTGATGTCAATGATACAGGGTTATAGATTTCATCACACTAGCAAGGTGAATAATGTGTCTATGGGCACTATTCTAGTAGCCATTTGACTTGTGCAAGAAGATGGAGAGTTCAATTTGTGTGAGATCTTGCATGCACATTTGATAGACAATATCAAAGCTATCAAACATGACAAAACACAAATATTCAGTTTTAGGTCCCTAATCATCTATATGTACCTTCATATAGTTGGTAAAGTGTTAGACTTGTATCTAGACAAGTCCATTCCTACCATGCCATAGATATCAAACAAGGCATGTAATGAGAGCACCTTAACAGACTATGTAACCTTGGAATTGAAGACCTTCAAAATAAGGATGCAGATGAGGTACAAGATTCCTGAGAGTATTGTGGAAAAATATAAAGACACAATATGCTTTATGGTGGAGACAGACACTACATGTATGGAAGCCATTGAGCCTAGAACTCAGTGGATTCATCCACTTGGGTATGAGGTTGAGGAACAAATTCTTGAAGCTTATGCACAGGTACTGCTATCAGCCCCTAAGGATGATAATGAACCTAGGTGGGGAACCTATGAAGAAAAGACTAGAGAAGTTGATGCTAAGTTGAATAGTGTTGTAACAAAAAGAAAGGTTGAAAAGGTCACATCTGAGATCTTGAGGATACATGGTGTATCTCAAGAAAACCTTGATAAAGCAAGGGATGAAATAATTTCCTAGAATTGAAGAGCACAGCAGAAGAACAAGAAGATCCTAAATTGAAGAAAATGAAAATTGAATCAGATGACAGTTAGAAGGATAAAAATGACAATACTCCTTTTGCACCCAAAGATACTCCTCTAGAGTATAAACCAATAGTCAAGAGGAAGAAAGAAGCTAGCACCAATCATCCATCCTTGTGTGCTACAAGGAGCAAAAGAAACATTCAAGCACCTCCTAAGGTAGGATTCAGACCTAGCCTTAAAGTTTTGAGCACAAGAATTGTTGATGAGGGCAGAATTGATCAAGTAGGGAAGTACTATGATAGATACAGTGAAATTGATGAATCAAAAATTCATGGTATGATTATCAAGCACATGATCAAATTCAAGAAGACAGTCCTTGAGTTGAAAACCTCTATTCTAGATAAAGTATGGGATATTCTAGAATACCAAAAGAGACAAGCTAATGAGGAAGATCAAAGGATTAGAGAAAAAGTATTAGAAGATACTCTGCCTGTATGTTCTAAAGAAGAAGAGGCACTAATATTGAATTTGGTGAAGCCACACCTAAGGACTAAGATAAGAACTCTTCACATCATGAACAAAGACTATGAGCTAATTATGAAGGAAATAGAAAAGACATTTGAGAAGGTGTTATTAGAACAACAAATAAAACCACCTACTGTGCCCATCACTCATGCACCCATTAAGGAAGATAAAGTGGTAGATCCCACTAATGTACCAATGACAGGTCCTCAGGACTCAACACCCATAGCAAAAACTCAAACAGAGGCAGACTAGTCTACGCCCATATCAGAATCATCCAAAGACAACACTATTATCATAGATAATGTGGAAATAGCCATGGCGGCTACTGATAAGGACATGGAAAAGTTTGAGGAAGCATTTTTCAGTACAGAGGAAGCCAAAATCCTATCCATCAATACACCTCCCACTCAACAAAAAGAAGTAATCATTGAAGATATATTTGATAAGAAAGAAGAAGAAGTAGAAAAGAAAGACGAAGTTACTTCTGTTGGATTAGTCAAGGTGAAGCAAGAGGTGATGGACAACACTCCCATCACTCCCTCCTTAGCATTGTTGTCAAGTTTGACACCTGACACAAGTAGTTTGGACTCCTGGAAAGAAGAAGACCTGATTAAATTCAGCATCCTAGCTATGGAGAAGGCAAGGGAGAAGCAAGTCATGAGAAATCCTCTCCTTGTGGAATCAGTGAATATTTTGAACAATTTGTTACCAGAGGATAAGAAAGTGCTTAAGGTACATTCAGTTGATGATGTGAGCACAGTCATCTCATAGTTCAAAGTCAATTTTTCCAGCCTAGAAGAATCTGCGTCCATAGTGGTAGAAGATAAATACTTTAAGAAGAGACTCAATGAACTAATGAGAAACTTTTCACTTGACTTAAATTCACTTAAGTATGGTTAGGCATCCTTGAAAGAATTTGCTGATCAAGGAAGGAAAGTCATTGCGGAATCCATGGATCAGGATAAGCTCACTAATACCCATCTTAAGAAGATCAAAGATGCAGAGGCAATGATTGAGAAGGTGAAGAATTCAGTGCTAGACACATCCAATGATGTGAACATGTGTAACAATGTCTATCAAGGTCAATTAGACATAATTGAAGAGGTAGAGAAAGAAATGGAGAAGATAAGGTCTAGATAGACTCAATTGAGGAACGCTCTTACGCCCTCACTAGACATTCTCAGTCAGAACATAAAGGAGATTGATGTGACCATGATAACCTATGATCAAGGTCTGAGCTCAAAATTGGAGAAGATGGAGAATCTTCAATATGCATTATGCGCCCATGTACAGATAGTCAATTCTCTGATAACTTTTTGGAAGAAGGAGATCCAGAACCTCAAGATTGCATATCCGGATGTTTTCCCTCAGTGAGTAAGTGTACATATAGTTTTTTCATGCACCTTTGTCATTAATTTCAAAGGGGGAGTTGTATAGAATGTGGAGTATATAAAATGTATAGGGAGATATAAGAGTATGTATAAAAATGTATAGAAGACAAAAAGTTTTTTGTGTAAAGGAACAGTTAGAGACTTGGCCACATTCCTTTGTTGCCATCAATGACAAAGGGGGAGATTGTTGGCAAGTTTTCTATACTGAGTTATATGACTAGATATAGTGTTGTCATTATGGCAAAAAAGTCATAGAGTAGTTTGGAGTCAGCACACTAAGTGTAAAGATCAAATTCAGTTAAGTGTTGAAGACTGGACAACATATAGAGTACCAAAGACTTAGAGCATCAACGCACATGTGTACAGATGAAATGGTATGCGCCCTAGAAGTTAAGCTTGTTAGAATATACTTATGCTTAGTCTAAGAGCATATAAGTAGAACTACAAAGATGTGAAAGTTACAGTCAATTGAAGTTGCACAGCCAGTGTGTGCCAGCAAAGAACAAAGCATAGAGCCGACAGACAACATTTTGATTTGCGATTATAATTTAATGTTGTAGAGGCTATGCACCCATTGTATTTAGGTTGTCGACATATGTACATGTATAATTGTAAGCACGCTTAAGCCAATTCATTTGGAAGCATTGTTTGTAATTAGTTATAGGGCCGACCTAATTGTTTTGTTTGTATGAGCATATAAATATAAGATGTACCCATTGTATTCGGTATGAAAGTTATAATAGAGTTGTGATAAGCAGAGAAAAGGTATGCGAAGACAACATATGATGTATTAGAGCTTTTCTAGAGGTCAAAGCATCAATGCACCAAAGGAACTGATCTGACAAGCAGTGTCACAGTGACAGCAGGGATAACTTTAGTGGCGAATATTCACCAATTGGCGAATTTCACTCATCAGGGACCCAAAATTTGGCAAAAAAAATTAGACTTTCGGGATGGCCACGTCACCCGCACTTTATAAAAATTGGGTCCCATGCATTGGCAAATCGCCAATAGTGACATGGAATTATTTTTATTTCAGCGATGACTTCGCCAATCAAATTAATTTTTCCACATAATAAATTTAATATTTTCACCTACAATTTCCTAAGCTTATCTTAATCGATGGTCATATTCGCCAATATGCAGTGAAAATTTAAGTTAGAGTACGGGTGAAGTACAAAGATTTGACATGTGTCTCTATTTCAGAGACTTTCAATGAAATGTTATGGCTTTTAAAACTTTGGTCCAAAATAGACTGACACATGTCTCTATTCCAGAGACTTTCGGGGGAATGGTTGTGTCCTTTAAAAGCTTGGCCCGAAATAGAATTCCTGCCATTGATCTCAAATCATCAAGCATAAAAGTCATTTTAGCTTCCGGGGGCGCTGCCCCCGTAAACCCCCGCAGGGGCGCTGCCCCTCGACCCCGCCCTGTACCGCGACAGGGAGCGCCCCCGTCAATAATGATGATTTCTAGGTATAGGTTTTTGTCATCGTGATTTTCTTCAGTAATGAAGGATTCGCCAATATTTTATAGAATTTTCATATAATTGAAAAAAAATTGCCAGTACAAATAATATTTTTCCTTTCAAATTAAAAAAATTCGCCAACAATATTATTATTTTTTACCCAAAATAATGTAGGATTCGCCAGGATTTTATACTTTTTTTAGGGAGGGGGTTTCTTAAAGTTTTCCCTGAGTGACAGTTCACCTACAGATATAGTGTGTATATGATCTCAGAAGGTTGTAGCCTTCATCATTTGAGCAATGAGCTCTAGGATAGTGAGTCCACTCCCCTAATAGGGATCATTGTAAAAGACTCTTGACAGGGTCTGACCCTTAACAAGGTCTACTATACTTAAAGCATTTTAAAGCTACTCCTAACAAGGTAAAGGATCTTCTAACAAGGATCACAAAACACTAGTGCAGAATATTAGTGGGTATCAAGTCCCACCGGGGTTTTTACCTATTTGGGTTTCCCCGTAACCATATTGGTGTCATTTGTTGATTTCATGTTTTACGTTTATGTGAATGTTTAATTTATTACTTAAGCATTTAAGTTCAGCATTAAGATTTAAGTGAAAAGTTAAAATACAGTGAACATTGATTCACCCCCCCCCCCCCCCCCCCCTCTCAGTGTTCCCATTCCTAACAAGAAGTTGGAATATATTGGGTGAGATATTCAATATAAGTTGGAAATTTAAATTATAGTTGTAATGAAAGATAAAAATATGCTATGAGAGACTTTATGGCATGTACTTGTGCCACTTGTGGCATTGGAACTACTTGTGCAAAAAAATTCAACTTGATAAAGTGAAAATGAACTAATGGCTGCATAGGATACCATTCCAAGGGCCAATTTGAAAGGTTCAATATGCATCTAATGATTTACAAATTTGAGGCATATTAAAGTGAGAATGATGCAAATAAGTCATGTGTAGAAGCTTAAGAAATCTCCAGGATTAGCTAGTGGGTAAATGTGAATTGCAAATTGTTATATAAAGACCTACAAAAAAGAGAAAAATATTACACATATTTTATTGTTGTATGTTTGTGATAGGATTTTATTTTTCATAATAGGTTAAGATACATGTTGTGTTGTTAATCTTGCTAAATTTTAATTCGTGGTTGATAAGATGTGTTTAGTTTTTCTCATTTGATGTTATGTCAAATGAATGGTTGGATATCACAACATTCTTTCATGGTTAATTCATAAATTTTAGGGTTGAAATATCATGATAATGAGTGTTATATGACTATCAGTGCTAAGTATGATCATGGAATTAAAGTGAAGCTAATCAATGCATCAAGTAATGTGTTTTACATCATATTAGATTGTTGAAAGACATGAATAACATTATCTTGCTCTTCTAGGAGGGAGAAAAAAAAGTCATGAGGAAAATGACTATTGAAAATCTAGAGACAAGAGTTGGTTAAAGAAATATAGGTTGAGTACTCGTGAAGGATATTAAGAATTTTTTGGTAATGTCCTTCAACTTAATCAACATCCTACTTTTTAAACCTCATAAATACCATGTTTCATAGTTGTTTTCATAAATCCATATTCATATTCTTCGATGAAAATTTTAATACAAGAATAATTGGACCAATCATCTCCATGATATTGAGATCAAGTTGAAACTTGGATTATATTCACCCACAAATATTTATTCTAGGTTGAGTTCAAATAAAGATTATATTATATGAAGAGAATACATGAGAGTTGTTCTCCTACAATTTATAAGAGGTCTAAATGAAGAAGACTATGCCTATCATAGATAAAATATATGAAGCCCTTAAGTAGGCTCATATGATAAAAGTGGCTATTAAAGATGGGGTAAGGGGAGTATTTGGAACACTATTGCTAAATTTAGATCCACCTAGTTAGCTTAAAGTCATGAGTTATTCTACATCATTGTATATAAGTAAACTATGGTGGAAAACTTTTCATCATCCCCTTCCTTTGAATTAAATCCTTCCCATCCTTTGAATAGGTAACCACCAAAGATACCTACTTCTACAACTCCAATAATCTCTAATGCTCAAAAGGATGAATAGGCTAAGGGTTCTTTTAATGAAAGTGTGTGAATAGGTAGAATAATAGCTTAAGAGAAGAGATGATATATTGCAGATATATTATTCTACTCCTAGTCCTCACCAATAGGTATCTCAAATTTCTCTTATATACTTACCATTGATTCATGGGCCCTATTGGATTAGGAGAGATAGGGTACTGAGAGGGGAGAGGTGAATCAGTGCCCACAAAAACTTTAACTCATAAACCTTTCAGATCTAAAATATCAACCAGTAATAACCTTGCAAAATAACTTGTATCTAATGCATGTATCACTCATCCATTCAACTTGTTAAAGTAAATAACATGAAATCAATAATATATCAGTCCCATAACACAAGTATTTTGGTAACGGAGAAACCGTTGTTAGAAGGTAAAAACTGCGGTGGGGATGACACCCACAAATTCTTCACTAATGCAGATAGAAAAAGTTTGCCTGTTAGAGCTACAAGTTTTGATCACTTCTGGTGATCTTACCCTATTAGGAGTAACATATTAGATCAACTAGATCTACCTAGTGAAAGGATTTAAACAACACTACTTGAGTGTGCACTCGGTTAAGAGATTTAAAAAAGACTGTTAGGTCTACTTTGTTAGGAGATTTTGTCAAAACTCTATTACAATGATTAGAAAGCAATAGGTAACTATCTGCTAAATGACAACTGAGCTTGTCTGATACAAATCAATAAAGTACTGAATAGATATCACCTTATACTGTGTAGATCTCTGCTTTGAACTAATCGGTTAGCTTGTTCTAATTCTGCTTTAATCTAATAAACTCTGGATATTGTTTTTCTCTGTCAACTAATAATCTTGAAGGTTGGCTAGTGCTTCAAGTGCTTCTTTGCTCATACATCAGTTTACATAAAAAATGATGTAAAATACAAATATATAGCATACTTCTTTATGACACTTATGCAAAATTAGGTTTCAACATCTTAGAGAAAACCTTAAGATCTACAGTGTACAAAAATAACCTAGATCTAACATTTACAAAAGATCGTCATCGCAATTAATGAATATCTCAATAATAAATGATCCTCGATCTTGGTAAAACATTTTATGATTCTGTTGTAACCGTTTGCATAGATAGATGTGCCATTCCTGATTCCTATGTCATTTCTTGTGATCCTCGGTAAAGATTGTATATACTACTCGGTAATTACACTGATGCTTGATGTTTACTGCTGCTCGGTATCGGCGTCTGATGCTTGGTAAAACTGTCTGATGCTCGGTATAAAGACTTAACCAACTGGCTTGTGATGCTTTGTTTTACCGACTGGGTTCATATAAGTAATCAACCGATGTCTTTGACTTCCTTTGATACTAATGACAATAATTAATGCTCAATAGAAATAACAGGCCTAACTTTTTTGAGTCGGTATATTTTTCTATAAAAAGGATTACACAAGTGCAATCATTAGATTTATTCGTAACACATGTAATTATAAATGAAGGAAAAACTTAGAAGAAGACTATACTATCTTTGCAATTAGGAAAAAAAATAGGGAAATGATTATTGAAATAACAACTCCCTTTTTACATAAAGATGTCAAAGAAATGATCCCTCAAGATGACTAAATGACCTAACTCAATTGGGGTAAACAAAAAGAGGAAGAAGAGGTGGCCTATCTAGACTCTACCATTAAAAATTTGAAGTTGATACATTCTAAAGATGAAGAATATAAAAACTAACTCAAAGAATGACTACAACAATAGAGAAATTTTGTAAAAGATTTATAGCTTCAATATCATTTACACCTATAAATTGTACAAATATCTTAATTTTGACATCCAAGATTGAAGTTGGTAACTTGTACATTAGATAGTTGGATAGATTAAATGATAAATGAACCTTGTGAACAAATGCACTAGAGTAGTAAATATCATTGGCAAGCTACCCATTTATATCAAATTATGAATAAATTTTTTAATCTAATAGTTACATGATTATTAAAGATATCCTAAAGAAGTCTAAACCAATCTTAAATTTTTTAAATTTATTCAATGACCATTCTATTTTATTTAAATAATTATAAAAAAATTAATCAATAGTTTAACATAAATATTAATAATACTATTTATATATCACTTTACTAGAAAAATAAAGATTATTTTAATTTCTATAATTGATTTATTATATAATAGTTATTTTATTTTAATTTAAAATTATTTTGATTTTTAATTTTATTAACATTGCTTACTTTTATTTTTTATTTAAAATTATATAAAAAATTATTTTAATTATCTAGTCACAACCCCAATTTTAAACAAAAATATAATTAAATAAATAAATAAAATACTGATATTTAATATGATTCATATTATATTATATTATATTATAATATTTCTAACATATAGTATTTGTATATATTTAATATATAAAATACAGAAAATATATCTTTACAAGAACAACAAAAATTTAACATTCATTAATATTACAAAGATTTAAAAATAAAATAAAATAAATAGAAGTTTAAAAAATTGATATGTTTTTAAATTCAATAAAATCTGCACGGGAAAGATTTTAAAAAAAGGACTGCGAAAGAAAATCAAATCCGACAGCTGGGACAGGTCTGTTCTGACAAACAATTCGTCCTTGGTCCGAGTGTTTGTTCTCACTTACAAACGGATCCATTCTCTGTTTACCAACCTCCGTTAACTCCGTTCGGTATGCCTAACATGTATAATATGTATCCATCATGTAAGTTTTAGTGTACGGCGGTGCATTCCTTCAGGAGGATAGCCGCGTCCGGCGTTCAATGGCGGTGTAGAAGAGGAGAATAGGCTAGAGACCCTATCAGTGGAGAAATACGGAAATTAGAATTCCCCCACGGAAAAAGAAACGAAAGACTCAAAACGCGTTCTCGTAATGCAATGCCAAGCCAGTCCGTATGTCCTGTCGAATTCATGGACCAAAGACTGAGCGATCACAGCCACAATTATTATACAGTACGAGAGCCAAATTGAAGAAAGGGGTTTCAACTTTGTTGATGGTGAAGGCCATGTATGTGCGGTGGTGCTCACATTCTGCCCTGGCGCAACGAAAGGACGCGGGAGAGCCTGCATTTTAGACGGCATTTCCGCTGTCCTCACTCAGACAGATTCTGCACAAAATGGGCCCTCTCTCTTTCTTCTCCACAAAGACAAAAGAATAAGGATTATGACCATGTGAGTGGGCCCTCTTTGTTTGTTCTCTGCAAAGACAGAAAGATCTTCAGGAGGAGGATGATCCATCGGTGAATGAGGAGATTGGGGCTGCTTCCTCTTCCACCACCAACAATCACTACCGCAACAACTCATGCTTAACATAAGGAATTATAAATACAGATGCTTAGCCTTGTGACCAAATTGAATATATGTGAAACAATTTCTCAACTCTGTTTTCAGAACTTGTTTCCAAATATTTTGTACTCGGAAAGCCTACATCTAATAAATAGAATGCTATCTAATATACACAGATAGAGAAAAGACAATAGTGACACTATCAATTCGTCCTCCTACAACAGATTGGATATCACTTTGCTTTAGGTGACACGTTATGGTTAATATATATGACAAAAGAAATAAAAAGTTTTCTATTTTACCAAAAACAATTCATAAGAAAAAATAATGCTTTTAATTGAAAATATTTTACGCGAAATATTATTAAAGAATATTTACACACTAAAAATGTAATATATCAAAGAGATAGATACTTGATTTGTAATGATAAAGAATGGTGAGAAGTGCGCAAATTCTTCTTTAAAGTGCACACATTCTTCTTTAAAAAATAATTTATTCTCACACGATGGACAAAGGGACATAAATTCTTTAAGGCCCCGTTTGTTTGCGGGAAGATGGCAAGAATTGGAAGATGATAATCAGGTTTTGACCTGAATCTACTATTTGGAACGCTCATTTTCAAAATCGGGTTATACCATCAAAACCCGAATATACCACCAAAATGAGCATATCCATCTTCCCACCAAAGAGGTGGAATTCGAAATTATAACCCGCTTTTGGCATTTTATGAATCCCATTTTAATTTCTGTTGGGTCTGTTTCTGCAGTGAAGATTTTTCCGCCATGGCCAAATACGAGGCGCTTGTTTTTCATTTGTTCGTTTGGTGTGTAAAAGCTAAGGACAAATTTCCTTTAAAATATGCATGTTTTTATCAGAAATTTGCGATTATAGGTAAAGCATAGGTGTTTCAAAATTGGCAATCAAACAGAGAAGATGGATTGTCTCAATCATCTTCCGAGTCAACCAAACGATCCAAAGTATATTCCGAATACATAAAATCGGAATTTCAAAACCTGATTTTGAGATAATCAGATTTTGACTCAAATTCCAATTCTACAAATGAACGGGGCCTAAAGCAGTCTCAAGTAAAGAAAATAATGAAAAAAATAAGAACATAGATTATTAGCATGTGACTTGGCCATCTATGCTCTCCACTAATAATTAAAAGAAAAAAGAAAGATTCTTTCCTAAAAAGAAATAAATGGATTACACCAAAAAAACAACACGGATAAGCATATTTATTTATTTTTATATTTTTATATTTTGACGGGATATGATATAACATAAGATTAATTGTATTATTTATATTTATATATTATATTATATATTATGTATTAATATTAGCTATTATATTTTCTTAAGATAACATTTTTATGGCTTTTTAATGAAATGTCTCCAATTTCAATTATTATATTAAAGAATGTATTTTTTAATCTTAATATACTTTGTGAATCAATCAATTTTTAGATTTTTTTTTATAAAGAGATTTATTCTATGCTTCTAATTTGTCGCCACTAGCACTCCTAACATCCTACTATCTGCTTTTTGTTTGTTCACCTCCTAAGATCATTGCTCCTCCTTGCTCTACTCCTTAAGGTTTCAAGTGAAAATGAACCTCTCTAACCCCTATTTATAGTGGTGGAAACCTTAATTGGTTGTGTAAATAGTAATTGGTGGTGGTGCATTCTCATCCTCCTTGTGGATTTTTGTGCCCCATTCTAGGCTACTTTTGACCTGATTTTGATGGCATTTTCACCTACCTTTGACCTAAGCCTTTTCACTAAACCTTTCAAGTGATTGTTATAACTTTTTTCCAAAAATTATTTTCTACCAATCACTCAAGGGGGCATACCTATTAGCTTAACAAGTCAAACTAGAGCATGTCTTAGCAATCAAATATTTTCTTTGAAACAATGTGTTAAACCACATTGTCTCAAAGAGGGGCAAAATTTAGACACCTAAAAATGTCCTCGTAAAATCAAAATAGTCCTCTATTAATTAAATAAATATTATTATTTATTTATTTAATTTATTAACCTTTTCATCTATTATTTAAATAATATTCATATTTATTTTTCTAGATTTTATTAATCCTATTCTATCCTAAAATTAAACAAAAATTTATTTATTTAAATAAATACCTTTATTTATTTTATTCTTAAATATTTTTCTTTCTAATCTCACCAATCCCCTTTAATCACATGGATTAACTCCTAAGTTTTGAGCTTATGCCACTTTTCACACATCTCTTCAATTGGCTTTTATTCCTAATGTCAATATCCTCTACCTACCACTCCCTACCACCTCTTCATCTCAACAAATCATTCTGCAATGCTTCTTAATCTCCTTTAATCCTAAGGAAGTGGCAAGGGATTAGTGGTGCTAAAAAATAGAGGACCTCAACCTATTAACCAATACATGGATATTTGGGCATTGTTTTGTTGAAGGCGGTTGATAAGGTCCTCTTGTGTGGCATCAACACGACCTATTGGAGGATGCAAAGGGTTTGAATTTGGGTTTGGCGGTGGATTTGAGTTTTGTTGAGGGTTTTCTAGTTGTGGGGCTACAATTTGAGGATTCTCTTTTTCCTCATTTCCAACATTATCAAGATTTTCATGTGTTCAAAGAGGTTTTTATTGTGTCTTTCATGGTTGGGGATTATTTTCCAAATCTAATATCAGATTAATTAAAAAAACTTAAATCACTTCAACAAACCCTACTCAATCGAAACTGAAACAAAAATAATAATAATAATAAAGTCTTACATGTTCGACGATGTGGCATGCTTGCAAAATGATCAATATGGCATAAAAATATAATAACAAGAAGAACTCACTCGGGTTTTGGCATTTTTTCTTCCTCCTCTATCCTTAAAACTCAGTTTTGGTGTGAAAAAAAAATAGTCAAACATGGGTTTCTAAAAAACATTTATGATAGTCAAAATGCGATCGAATTTTGTAAAGCATTTTTTTCTCTACAAAATGCGAATGAGTTTTGAAAAAAATTGAGTTTTATTTTTATTTTTTGTGGCTTGGCAAAGGCTCAACTTTGCCCAGCCTAGTTTTTTCAGATTTTAAATAACCCAATCGTGTTATGAAAAGTTTTGGTTTTTATAGGAGGTGGCCACTTTTTAGCACACCATCTTGGTGCACTTACCCAATATCATCCCAATTGGTGTAAAACTTTCAAAGATGAATGTGAGCAAGGCTTTCGAGGGTACCTGTTATCTGTTTTGAAAGGCTCAAATCAATCAAACATTAAGAGTTTAATCTAGCATACAATCAAAACAAAAATAAGGAAACTCTAAGCTAGCCACCTCAGATTGAGCCTAAACAGGTGCACCCAAGCACTGTTTGATTTGCTCTGATAAGAGGGATGTGGGTGTGCTCTCTAAGCACTTGGAGCATACTATAATGCATTCTAAGATGGATTGAAATCCATGAAAACCTCAAAATGGCACAAAAATAGGTATAGAACACCTGATTTGCCCCTAAGGCCTCAAGGATCCAAAAATGCTTTAATGGAGATTAAGCTACATGATGAGTAATCTAAAATTGATTTTAAACCAAATGAGATGTGATATGATGCTATGCTATGCAAAACAATAAGAAAAACTATGTTAATCCATGATTACTAAGCTATGATGAGCTACAAATGCTTGAAAGTAAACTAAATTAGAATGATTTGCTAAGATCTAACATGAAAATGGCATTATAACAGTGCATGAGAATGAAAGTAAGCTAATTGATTTTGGTCTTGAAAGGAGGGGTATTTATAGGATTTGGGAAGGAAGAATGAGTGGCCAGGATTGAAATCCTTAAGAGAGGCCAAGATTCATTCAAAGGGGAGCACATGGATTGTGCTAGTTTAGGGATCACCTCCTTGTGACAAGTGTCACAAGGGCATTGGATTGAAAGATGGGAGGAATGTGCACAATTTGGGAAATGTGCCTAAGGTCAAAGGATGTAAGAAAGGGGTGAGGGGCTTCTTAAATGCACCATAAATGCATGTAAGAGGGATAAGGAGGCCTTAAATGCCTTTAATGCATGTAAGAGAAGCCTCTAGAAGTTTGTTGACTTTGGGTCAAGCTTAGGAGTTGGCTAACCTTGTTTAGGGAATGTGACAAGGTTAGGGGGAGGATTAGGATTAGGATTAGGGGATTTTAGGATTAGGATGGGTGAAGAGGTTGGGTTGAGAAGTTTCTAGAAGAGTCTAGAGTTTTCTTAGGTTTTATGGAATAAATGTTTATTCATTCCAAAGGCTTTTGGTTTTGGAAATATTTATTAAAATATATTTAATAAATATGAAAATTAAATATTTAATCTTAATTAAATATTTTGAGTTGAGATTAGGGTTAGAAAGGATGGGTTTAACTTTTAATCGAAATTAAAGAAGGATTAGAAGATTTTGGAAGAGGTTAGTGGTCTTAAGGAAATTGGCCAAGTTTTGGTCAAAAAAAAATTTATTTATTTATTTTGGGATTTTTGGTCAATTTATTAATTAAATAATTAATAAATAAGGAGAATAATGTTTAAATAAGATTTAAACATTTTTGGGAGGGATTTCTTAATTAAATATTTTTAATTAAGATAAAGGGATTTAATGACATAAAAATAAATAAATAAATTAATTAATTAATTAATTAATAAATGATGATGTCATCAGGAGTTTTTTAGAAAATAAAAATACTTTATTTTCTAAAGGATTTTTAGGTGTCTACAATGACTATTAGCTAAAATTATAGAGTTTACTATTTCAACTATTGTTGCTTCTATTTTATTTAGAAATGAGGCTTTCTCCATACATTTTCATTGGAATATTCTCTTGTTTCTTTCCTTCCACAATTCCCAAATCAGAATTGAGTGTGATATGGTCCATAGGTTTCCACATAGACTCTCTTTGAACAATATGGGCCATGATTTGAATAAGGATAGAATGTCATTTGGTAATGTTGAGATCCAAATGAGTTTTGCATACAACCACTGCCGATATTCTAACAAAAAGAGGCAAGTGAGTAAAATATGGTTTACGTCCTCCTCATTACTATTACATAAAGTGCATATAGATGGAACTCAATAGCCAAACTATTTGAACTAATTTACAAACAAAATTCTCCCTTGTAGAGCTACCCATGAAAAAATACCTGCCTTTGGAAGACACTCTTTGTTCCAACAAATTTGAATTGGCAGTTTTGTTTTAATTTGGGTCTATTGTTTAGATGTTATCTTATAACCTTCCTTCCTATTGTATAAGCCAGATTTGGATCCATTCCATTTGATCGCATCCCCGCCTGTTTGAGTATAAAAAATATTTCCTTCAAGATTGATTTAAGGTCATCAGTATACAGCTAAGGGAGGCTTAGATCCTCAAATTACTTCCACTTCCACTCTCCTACTAAATTCGTTGCAGGGGCTATGATATAATCCTTGATCAGAGATCCCCATTTTTCTTTAAAAGCTTTATCGATTCTAGTTGAGTCCTGTAATACCCCAAAACTGGTATCTTGCTATCCTAACCAATTTTGTTGCATTTAGTCTCATTATATCAAATTTCTAAATCATCGAAGTCCTATTGCACTAGGTAATTCTATCATCTTAATTGACTCTACTTGACTCAGTGTCAAATGCATAAAACCCTAAATTTGCATTAATCACATGCTATATTTAATTCCTAAGTATCGACTATAATTGGCTAAATAAACCCTATGATTGATTAATTTAATTATAAAGTCCTAGCACTTTAATTAAATTAAATTCACCCTCTTTAGCTAAACACACATGAAAAAGGAATTAAATAAATATTTGATTTTAAATAAATATCCTCATTTCAATAATTGAATTTAATTATTCAAATAATTGAGAAATCATTTATGAGTGTATCATCTTAAAATGGAAGCACTTCCATGATAAGAGCGTTTAGCCCTCTGAGTAAGTGGTTTGGGATCATGTTAAGCACCTTGATTGGGTCTTTGCATGTATTTGGCTTTCCCCCCGCTTTCCACTTCTTCCCCGCACTTGATTCCTTCATTCTAGGTGAAATTAGGGTTAGGATCTTAAGGATTCTATTGAATTTCCCTCTTCTATGGCTCTATTTTCTAGGTAGGGTTTAGAAATAGATCCTCCTGGGCTTCATCATGGTAATCATAGGATTTTATGTCTATCACTGACATTCTATCGTATTCTGACATCAGTTCTAGGTTTCTGGGCATCCTCGAGACCTCCTGACTTGGTTTTGAGTCAACTTGGGACTAGGGTCAGGGTCGAGCTAGAACCTGACTAGGTCAGGGTTGAGCTAGACCCTGACTAGGTCAGGGTCGAGCTCAACCTTGACTAGGTCAGGTCCAACCTCGACTTTGACCCCTTCTTTCAAAATTCTAATTTCTAAAATTTTCGGGCTTCGAGCTTTCGGGAGATTTATTTTCCCTCCTCCAAGTCGGCCATTTTGAGTTTCAGGATGGTAAATCTTTTAATTACATTTAATCTAGGTATATTTTCTAAAGGTGAGGACCTAATTGGGATTTAATTCTCCAAGGTGGCCCCTCTAGAGGAGTGTTGCCTAGATCACTATAAAAGGAGGCCTTCCTCTCTCATTTTCACATCTACACTCAAGCAATTTCATGTGCAAGCTCTCAAGTGCAAGCAAGTGAATTCAATCAAGTCTTCAAGCATTCAAGTGTTCAAGCATCCATCCATCAAGGAGATCCATTGTTAGCCATTGAAGGATTCAATCTCTTTGGAGCCCCCTTGAAGATCCATCCTTCTCCATTCATTCAAGCCTTCTCATATGCAAAGATCAAATCAAGATTGGTGTTGAAGATCAAATACCATTGATTGGAGACATCCTACATCCATTGAAGCATTCTTACTTGTGGATTTGAGGATTCGAATCCTCTACAAGGACTTCAACATAAGCGAGGTGATTTGTTTCAATTACTTTGTTTATGCATAATATATTTCAATTCAATTTCAAGGTTAATTCCTAAACTAGGGTTTGACCAAGGAAAACCCCCCATACAACAAAAACCCCCATTTTCTTGTAGGTACAGGTGTGGAGTTTCAGATCTAAGAGCGAATTTGGATACCCTTTTCGACAAACTTGTGAGATCTACAAACAGAATTTGAATCGAACTTCAAATAAAGAATGTGGTATTTGACCTTTTATGAGGGTCAAACCCAAGCTGGGTCATCTTGAGGAAAGATTTCTGGGTTTTCTCTGTCTCAGCATTTCCAATCCAAGACAGGTTTCAGATTTTTCCGAAAGCGCACACAAACACCAGAATTCAACATTTTCCAAATTTTCCCTAATTTGAGGTTAGTACTTGTATTTCAATTATTCTATATTCCAAACATAATATAATATATCCTCACATAGGGAAATATTAGGTTTCCTCTCTCCGTTCCATATTCTTTTCCATAAATTGATTCAATTGTGCATTAACCTTTTGGTTGATCAAATCGGATCTCTTCTTTGGGGAATTTGGGTTTGAGAATAGGTCTCATATTTCCCCCTTTATACCCAAATAGAGGTGAATCCATTTTACAACTATTCATTTTGGTGAACCCGACATACTTACTCTTTTTTCTTTTGTGGAATATGATGCCTTATTGTGCTTTCCTTTTATCTTGTTAAGTATTAGATTTGTCCTTTGTGATTGATCTTGCATGCTAATTAGATTTCATATTCATGCTTTATATATGTTCTTAGTTTAGTTCATTTGCATTACATTGGTTTATGAGCTTTACTACCACTAGTCCTACTTTTAACATTCCGATTAGACAAAGTTGTAGACTCATGGGTGCCTTTGAGCCTAAATCTTCTTCTCCTTTCCTTAGGATCCCAGATGATAACTTGATTCTTCATGATTCCAATCCTCCTATGGAGAAAAACTCTTCTCACTCATCTCATGATGAAGATGATGCTTTAAGAGTTCCTCCTGAACAAGTCCAAAAACTTTCCATTGAACTTGATAAAATGGGTAATTGGCTTCTTCAAGAAAACCATATTCAAGATTCCATTCAAGCTATAGAGGCTCTTAAGAAATTTCTCCATGATAATGATCAAGGTGTTAACCTCTTGCGTGGTAGTACTCATTTTGTGCATTCCAATGTTAAACCTTTAATTCAAGAGGCTCAAGATTTAGGTTTCACTGCTCCTATCACTAGTGTTGAACCTCCTTCTAATCCTTTACCTAGTATTCATATCTATACTCCCTCTTTGGTGACTGTGTCGGTTCCCTCTGTTCCTATGAGTGCTCCTCCTGTGTCCCTTTCTACATCACAACCTTCATATCATAATGTTCCTTTCACTTATTCCAATCCACTTCCAACTGTAGTTCCTAGTGTTCCTCCAGTTGTGTCTTCTATTCCTGCAGCTTCTTACACTTTACCTAGTGTGTCTAATGTTGCTACTCCTCCTATTTCCTCTAATGATTCAACGATCATCAGTTTGGCTCAAACTGTATCCTCCCTACAACAACAACTTGCTTCCTTAACTCAAAACAAGTTTAGTATTCCTACATGTGACATGGGAAGTCCTTTGTCCAAGGATATTATTCGTACTCCTGTTCCTCAACAAGGTGAGATGCCTCATCTTGAGAATTATAATGGAAAACAATTCATAAGAAAAAATAATGCTTTTAATTGAAAATACTTTACGCGAAATATTATTAAAGAATATTTACACACTAAAAATGTAATATATCAAAGAGATAGATACTTGACTTGTAATGATAAAGAATGGTGAGAAGTGCGCAAATTCTTCTTTAAAGTGCACACATTCTTCTTTAAAAAATAATTTATTCTCACACGATGGACAAAGGGACATTTATTCCAATTCTTACTTGATCTTAAAATCAAATATAACTATGTTCTATCCTTCACTCCTCTACTCGGCCACTCTGCCTGATCTATGCTTCTAACAATCAAAGGACTACTTCTATCTGCATACATGTGAGATCTCTTGATTACTCTCTTTATTAAGGTTTTGATGTCACCTTAAATAAACAACTGATCAAGCTTCTAGATCAATATTAGTGATCCAAATTCATCACTTTTTCCACTTAAGTATTCCTTTTTCTGATTGGTTACATCACTTGCATAGGGATTAATGATTGAAATCATAACACATAATCAAATCCTTAATTATCTCAACAATCATTACAACACACATAGAAATCAGCCAAAATTGTTTACCTAGGTGTTTGTGCCATTCCAAACACATATACCAAAACTGTTTCACTCAGCATATGAAGTCTCTAGTGCTTGGTCAAAACTGTTCTCCATATATTGGCACGCAGCACTAACTCAAGTCTATACAACTTGACATTAATACTGCTCGATAACTACTGGGATACTCAGTGACCTTTGACTATCTTGGCAGTAACTACTACTTGGTACATATCCAAAATACAAGTCCATACATTACTCACCCTTAGTAGGATGACTCAGTCACAGTGATGACTGACCAACTCTACCTTGATAATCACTAAGTATTTCACACTAATAGAAAACATGACTTGGAGATCAACAATCTGCCCCTTTGACATTAGTGTCAAAAACACTTTGTCATGAATTTATATTACATAAACAAAATAGTACCTAGTACTCCAATACTCCCCCTAAGACTATTACTCGGTCTTCATAAAAAAATCATTATATTTACATGATATATACATGACTCTAACATATTAATGAGTATACATTGCATTTCAAAATAGTATGTCATACCTTTATACATTTCCATCTATCTCCATCTATTTACCCCTTTTTGTCTTCATCTATTTCCCCCTTGTTTTTGTCACTTTGAGTTGCTGGGGTGTTGGGGTTAGATAATATTTGTCCAAAAATGCTTTGTGGAGTTGCAGAATCATTGCTAAAGCATTGCCCCAACTGGGTCTAACAGACTCCAAAAACATTATTTTGATTTCAAGCTAAGCAGCTAGATGAACCAAACTTTCGGCAATAGAGAGATGATGATCTCTCTGTACTAACTCTTTTGACATTGCCAATTCTCTTTGGATGACCTCCAAATGAGGTATCAAAATTATTTGTATATATATTAATTTGGCCCTTATCTCGCGATTAGTAACCATCATCTCATCTAATCTCCCTTGTGCATGAGTCAAACTAGTGAAATGAATAGAGTTGGAACTTGCATCTATGATCAGTGAATGTCCTATTGACTTCAAATCTAATTGTAGCTTCTCAATAAGCTG
Source organism: Chamaecyparis obtusa (assembly GCA_027943335.1). Classification (NCBI taxonomy): domain Eukaryota; kingdom Viridiplantae; phylum Streptophyta; class Pinopsida; order Cupressales; family Cupressaceae; genus Chamaecyparis; species Chamaecyparis obtusa. The sequence goes on along the minus strand of BSBK01003611.1, from coordinate 447,041 downwards.
TTGATTCTCCTTTGTAAATGTTTCTACATTACAAAGCTGTTTGTAAAAAGAATGAATATTTTGTATAACCTCTTCCAAGTTACGAGGTCAAAAAGTTTAACCTATTTGACTACAATCTCTGTGGAAACCTTCTCAAGTACCTTGGTCTCAAACTTTCTCTTAGACCATTGCATTAACTTCTCATTTGCTTTACTATCATCACTATTCACCTTTTTAACAATATGTACCAACTTCTCTAATATAGGCAAATTCTCATTTATATCTTCTAACTCAAAAGCATCTACAAATATATCTTTAATCTCATGAAGTACTTTCTTTTGTTGATGTTCCCTTCTTAGTTCCTCTTGTTTGATTTTATTCTTCAATAAATCTTGTAAGATTTGTATCTGATCATAGGTCAATTTATCAGTATCCCATTTTGGAATAACTATAACTTCATCTAGTGTTACTTGAGTGTTAGGAGACTTGTCCTTCTTCTTAGGCTTCAGTGTGCTGCTATTTGGAAACTGTACTAAGGCTTGAATAGCCTCTTGCTCCTTAGGCTCCTGTCTCTCCTCGGTTACTTTAAGCACCGTCTCCTTTTCTTCCTAAACACGAGGCCCTAAAAATTTTATTGCAAACTTATCTTCTTGATCTTTTATTCTCTCCTCCCTTTCCTTTGTATTAATTTCAATGTTAGCCTCGATAGGTGTATTTATTTTTGTTGTTGCCTGCTTACCCTGTTTCTCGAGACTTGTACCTTGTGCATCTTTGTCTTCAATTGTGACTGTGTTAGAGCTAACAGGTATTGAGTACATAGTTGGTGCACTCTCAATCTTTTGAAAATCATGAATTTGGATTAGTAATAGATTGGTGTTCGGTAGAAATGTATTTGTGTTAGATTAACTGAGAGGGGGGTGAATCAGTTATCCACAATCCCAAATACAAAATGTATAACTTAAAACAAATTCAGCTTATTATGCAGCTCGGTAAACATGAAATACTAAACTGTCTGTGTAATTACTGATTACCAGTTAATTTCTTATAGTGATTACTGACCAAATCAAATATGCAATATGTAAAGTATGATATCCAAACAATCACCACAAAAACACATAACACAAAAGATTTAACGTGGAAACCCTGCAAAGGGAAAAACCACTTGGGACCGGTAACCCAAAAAAAATTCACTCTTCTGAAGTGAGCTCGGTGAAGAGCAAACCCTGTTAAAGGTTACAAAACACACTGTAAGGTGTGACCTTGTTAGAGGATTTAACACTAACAGTTATCGTCCAACCAACATTCACTATGGGGTTGACAAGATAACAATGTACATTCTATGAGTGACATATAAGACTTTCAAGTCTACTCGGTTAAGAGATTTTATCTATTTACAATGGTTAAACTGTAACAATAGGTGATCTGATTACAATACAACTTGATTTGCAGATGTTCAGATCTATTCTAAGTCCATACAATCCTCTGATCAATATTTCTATTCAGTTTATTAATCATTCAATAACTTATTATCACTCAGTAAAAGCTCTATGACGCTCGGTACTGTTCTGCAGTTCGGTTCTTCTTTAACCAATTTGATTAGGCATGCATGAAGCTCTATTCACACAATATCTCTGTAGTCTCCTTCCTCCGGCATAAGTTTCACTGTGAAACCCTAGTCTCTTATATAGACAAGTAAAACATTTTCTTTTCATCCTTCAGATTTTGCCGCTTAATCTCCTTCATTGATTTTGCTGCTTCAACCTTCCTCGGCTGACGTGTTAGTAACATGTTTCAATTCCATCCTTTAGATCTTCTTTGAATTTTATTAGCCATTGTATCTTCTTAAAATGGAAGCACTTCCATGATAAGAGTGTTTAGCGCTCTGAGTAAGTGGTATGGGGTCATGTTAAGCACCTTGATCGGGTCTTTGCATGTATCTGGATTTCTCCCCCCCATTCTGCTTCTCTTTGCACCTGATGTCACCTTATTTCTGCATTTTTTAACACTCTAGATTGAGGTCCTGAGTTTTTTTACCTCAAGATCAAAGACAACCTTGAGGGTCAAAGATGACCTTGACCCTGACCTAGGTCAGGGATGAGCTCAACCCTAACCTAGGGTGGGGTCTACCTTGTCCTTGACCCAGATTTCAAATTTTAGGATTTTTTCATTTTCGGGTGTCGGGTTTTAGAAAGATTTTTTTTCCCACCTCCGGGTCAGCCATTTCGAGTTTTGAGATGGTAAATCCTTAATTGCATTTAATCTAGGTATATTTATAAAGGTTAGGACCTAATTGGGATTTAATTCTCCAAGGTGGCCCCTCTAGAGGATTGTGCCCTAGTTCACTATAAAAGGAGGCCTTCCTCTCTCATTTTTACATCCACAATCAAGCAATCTCTCAAGATCTCAAGTGCAATCAAGCATGCAAGAAAGAAAGTAAGCAAGCATTCATTCATCCTCAAGTATAGCATCCATTTAAGCATTCAAGTGTTCAATTATTCATCCATAAAGGAGATCCATTGTTAGCCATTGAAGGATTCAATCTCTTTGGAGCGCCCTTGATGATTTGTCCTTCCACATTCATCCAAGCCTCCTCATATGCAAAGATCCATTCAAGATTGGTGTTGAAGATCAAGTGCCATTGATTTGAGATATCCTACATTCATTCTACATCCATTGGAGCATCCCTACTTGTGGATTTGAGGATTCAAATCCCCCTACAAGGACTTCAACATGAGCAAGGTGAATTGTTTCATTTACTTTATTTATGCACAATACAATTTCAATTCAATTTCAAGGTTAATTCCTAAGTTTAGTACTTGGGTTAAGCGTAAGGTTCGTAATTTTTCTTATATCTCCACCACCGGGAGCCCAGGTATCATATATGCCACCAAAATACAAAGCCTTAAACACTAGAAGGAAATCACCAACACCTAGCAAGATTAGGTGAATAACTAAAATTGTGGTCATTTTGTTCCTATCTTTCCATACATAACGAAAAAATGGAAAAGATTCTTCTAAAGTTTTGGGTCCAATTAGTGCATGATAAATACCACCGAAGCGTAAAACTGTAGAAGAAATTAAGTGAAGTACCCTGGATACAATATTGTCTATATTTCCAGGCATTAGAACGAAACCTGTCTTTACCACAAGCTCTTAATAATACGGCCTTGAGCTGTCATTACGTGTGGCTATCTGTACTATAGAATGAATTCATTTAGTACAAAAAAAAAAGGAGGCTTTCTACATATGCACCATCCAAAACAATGGTTTTTTATCAGCTGTAGTCAAAAGAATATCCCTCATAGGAGCCCAAATATGAATGGGTAAATATAGCCTGGACAGTCTATGGATAAAAAAATCAATTCAATTGATGGAAGAAAGCACCATAAAGATCAATTATTGAAAGTTCAGGCTAATACGATCAAATTTGCTCATGGGCAAAAATAAGGAATCTATTTATGTAATGTAATAGAGTTGATTTACTAGGTTATTGAGCAGCAGTGTAGCATCAAATCCTAAAGATGTGAAGTACTTTCCTACCATGAAAGTATTATTCAAAATTTCAATACAGAACATAGATAGTTACCTCTTAAAAAGATTTTTATCTGGATAATCTGAAGTAGATATCTTTATTTCTAATACTTCATCTTTTTAGGGTGGGAGAAAAGATAAAACCTAATCATTTATTGAAAGTGAAGTTTGAAACTCATGTCATTGACCCATTCTGTTCTTTCAGTTAAGCTGAATGTATTTATCCTATTTTGGAAGTTTGGGTAAAGGACTAAAGAATAGTTAATTGAACCATATAAGGTAGGAAACTCTCAAGTACGGTTCTAAGGGAAGAAAACTTTTAGAAGTTGATCTATCCCGACCGAGGAGAACAGGCCATTCAATAGGGAGATCCTGAAATTGCGGAAGCTTGGTTTGATCAAGCTACTGAATATTAGAAACAAGCTATAGCGCTTGCTCCAAGCAATTATATCAAAGCACAAAATCGGTTAAAGATTACAGGACGTTTTGGAGAATGAAAATCTCCCAATTACTATACTGCAAAATCATCAAAATTATGAAATTTATCATACTATTCGAGTGAAATAGCTTCTCTTATTGCATTGTCATAATCAAAAAATACAAAATATAACAAAGAATACTTTCTATGGATTGTTAAAAAAATCTTTTTAATATGAGTAAATCCCGTCCAGAAATAGAATTGATGAAAGATTCGTTAATATTCATCAATTCAAAGTTTTTTTGAATCATAAGATTTGTAACATATGGATCTACAAACAAAGAGGGCCCATTTTGTGTAGAATTTGTCATGCAGCAGGTGAATAGTCTGAGTTAGGACAGCGGAAACGTCGTCTAAAGTTGAAACCCCTTTCTTCAATTTGGCTCCATTAGTCCTGCCAATTAAATTCTCTCGTACATAATAATTGTACCTGTGATCGCTCAGTCTTTGGTCCACGAATTCGACAGGACATACGGACTGGCTTGGCATTGCATTACGGGAATGCGTTTTGGGTCTTTCATTTCTTTTTTCATGGGGGAATTCTAATTTCTGTATTTCTCCACTGATAGGGTCTCTAGCCTATTCTCCTCTTCTAGACCGCCATTGAACGCCAGACATGGCTATCCTCCTGAAGGAATACACCGTCGTACTATATAATAATTGTGGTTGTGATCGCTCAGTCTTTGGTCCATGAATTCGACAGGACATATGGACTGGCTTGGCATTGCATTACAAGAACCCGTTTTGGGTCTTTCGTTTCTTTTTCTATGGGGGAATTCTAATTTTTGTATTTCTCCACTGATAGGGTCTCTAGCCTATTCTCCTCTTCTACACCGCCATTGAACGCCTGGGTTAGGGGCTTTTGAAAAGGGCAAATAGATGAATAAACTTGCAAACCTTCGTTAATATTGTCAAATTGGAGACAAAAACATTGGCATTGTCGACAACGGAGAGACTACAAAATGATACTTCACAAAAGGTCAGAAGAAAATGTTGGATGAATGTCATGTTAACAGTCTGGAATTCAAGAGTCTATATGACCATTTTGTCCACTTTTAGATCTCATATGACAACTTAAAAATGGTTATAAATTAATCTGTTGCTCGAGACAATATAGAAACAGAATTGATTCTACATCAATGTTTTAATAGTGATACTTGTATGCATCAAAAACCCCAAGTTCGCCAAGGGAAATATGTAAAGAGGGGACAAATTATAGCAGACAGTGCAGCTACAGTAGGGGGAGAACTTTCTTTGGGAAAAAACATCTTAGTTGCCTATATGCCATGGGAAGGATACAATTTTGAAGATGCAATACTTATTAGTGAACATCTGGTATATGAAGACATTTTTACTTCTTTCCAGATCGTAAGATACGAAATTGGAGTTTATTTTACGAACCAAGGCCCTGAAGTAATAACTAGAGAAATACCTCATTTAAATGCTTGCTTACTCCGTCATCTGGACGAAAATGACATTGTAATGATAGGATCTTGGATAGAAACAGGTGATATATTAGTAGGTAAATTAATACTAGAAGTAGAAGAAGACTCACTAATAACTACTCCAAAAGGAAAATTATTACAAGCTTTATTTGATATTAAGGCACCTACTGGAAAAGAAAATTGTTTGAGTCCCTAAAGGCATAAAAGGTTGAGTTATCGATGTGAGATGCTTTCAGGAGTTCGAGGAGGAGGAAGATGATTATCTCAGTGATATTGTCCATGAATTCGACAGGACATACGGACTGGCTTGGCATTTCATTACGGGAACACGTTTTGGGTCTTTCATTTCTTTTTCCATGGGGGAATTCTAATTTCCGTATTTCTCCACAGATAGGGTCTCTAGCCTATTCTCCTCTTCTACACCGCCATTGAACGTCTGGGGTTAGGGGCTTTTGAAAAGGGCAAATAGATGAATAAACTTGCAAACCTTCGTTAACATTCTCAAATTGGAGACAAAAACATTGGCATTGTCGACAATGGAGAGACTATAAAAGATAATAGAGGATACTTCACAAAAGGTCAGAAGAAAATGTTGGATGAATGTCATGTTAACAGTCTGGAATTCGAGAGTCTATATGACCATTTTTTCCACTTTTAGATCTCATATGACAACTTAAAAATTGTTATAAATTAATATAACATATTATTTTTATTTAATTTAAAATAAGAGACATAAACTACAAACCCAACCACAAACTACAATCACAACCACCCTTATGCACCTCAGGCTCAGCCATTTGTGTAAAGAAATAAATCACTCACCTTCACCATAATTTGTTCATTTGAAACTCATAATAGTTTTGGTGACTTTCATATTACTATATTTTTAAAATTAAAATAATATTATTTATTTATGCTCATATTCCATCTTCAATGTTTACAATATTTACAAAACTATATTTTATTTTATATTAGATTTATATCTAGAATACTATGCTCTGATTAAGTCAATTGGGAAAGCGCCCAGACCTTGAAAAGAGAGACAAACACAAGGGAGGAACTCACAAGTCATGAGACCACCAAACCCTAGACAAGGGAAGATCCTTACTGAAAAACTTTTGACCGGAGCATCCAACTGGCAAGGAACAAAGTCTCGACCTTACTAAAATGATCACATGTGAAGAACAAAGGGTTTTAGGAAGGAAACCTGAACCATCATCCAAACAAAAACCTAACACTAAAAACAATACATCCCAAAAATTGAGAAACTAATAGTAGGTTTTGAAAGGATTCCTATAACCTATTACTAGTAAAAACCCATTGAGAAAAAATAATTTTAGTATAGGAAAGAGGCCACAAAGATATTAAAAGAAAAAGGTTTTGTGATGCCTTTCAAACTCTGAAGGTTTTTCATGACCAAGCAACTATTTTAATGTTAAATGATATCAATGATATTATGTTTATTTTTTCTATTTAGATTTTTTTTTAAGCTGTGAATTAAAGAAACATTTTGAAAAGATTTTAAAATCTTCTATATTGAAAACAACAATAATGACATGAAACTAAAACCAACTAAAAAAATGAATCCTAATAATAAAATGTCTCTATCAAATAAACCTTAAATCAATTATCACTATTAAAACACTAAGGGTCCATTTGTTTGGTAGAATTAAATAATGTTAGAATTGTCAAATTCCAGTATTTCACAATTCGGAAAGTTTTAAATCCAGAAAATAGTTTTTGGAATACGGCAAGAACCGTTTGGTTTACTTGGAATTCATAGTGAGAAGATGCATTTTCTGTGTTTGGTTCCATAATTTAGGAATTGGAATACCACCTAAATAAGTTCTATCAACTTATGCAAAATCAAACCAATGCCATCTCTGTCCTACAAGGAAAATCCAAACCACGTGTTCAAACCATCAAAAGCACATGTTCATTCCTTTAGGTGAACCCTTGGACATTATCTTCAAAAAGATGGCCAAGGCCAATCTAATTGTGTACCCACAGACTCCATCGTTCGATGATTCAATTCTAAAACCCATGTGGTACAAAGAGAATGCTCGTACTATGATTATTACTTTGTTAAGGGCCACACCACCATGAAATGAATGAAGCTAAAACACTACATCCTAGATCTCATAGATTGAAAGGAGATCATAGTGGATCATCTAACATAGGCTCCACCTAATATAAACCTCCATATATATCAAAATGTGTTTCCTAAAAATGAATCAAGAAAATGCACTACTAACAAAAATCAACCAGCCCAAAACAAAGGAAAGAGAAAACAAGGTGACCATAATAATGGAAGGGATTATACTACATCAGATATTTACTATGACACATTATTAAGTTGCATCACTCAGGTTGAACTATTTGTTAACATGATCCATGTCAACAGATTAGATAGTTAGTGTATAGTCACCACACATCATGCAATAATATTTGTTTCTAATTCCACCATTGCTCCTTTTAGTGCATAATATAACCTCCTCGAACACCTATGAAGACACCTAACACCTATGAAGACACCTAGACAAATCTCTATCCTAGATCTCTTCTATACATCACCCATCCATCAGGAGATCCTTAATAAAGCCCTCTAGGAATCACGTGTCCATAGTGACATTAATTCCACCCAATTCCAAGCCCTTGTAGGCCACCTACCAACATTTTTTGGCCTCTCATTAAAAAGCTCTGGCATACCATATGTTGAACTAGATCATAAACTCCCACTTTTCATTATTATCATGATCAATAACTTTTTTATTTAATGGGCCATGATAGATCATGGCTCATCCCTAAACCTATGAACATTAAAATTCATAAATTGGGTGGGGTATACTGAAGAATATATCATGTAAGAGGTCATCACTGTCAAAGTGTCTAATAACCTAGAACATACCTCTAAAGGTACAGTTTCATTGCCCATAAAACTAGGCCAAGTAGTGCAAGACACTATATGCTACGTTGTTGATCTTGATCTCCCATATAACATCCTCCTAGGTCACCCATTGACGTAGTCCAAGGGATGGTGGATCCAATTAAGGACAGTCCAAACCTTGCAGCTTCAGAACAACACAACAGAACACTCAATAAAACAATAATTGTTTAACTCTAATTTTCATTAACATGCCCAGTTGTAAGGCCTTCTAGGTTAGGGCCAATTACAATCAGAAACAATTTTGCAAGATCAACAAGATCATATATAACCCTAGCTATTTTAGTCTTGAAAACTATCAACAACTGATGGAAACCCTAAGGCAGATCTAAACTTGAGCTTGCAAGCCTCCAAGCAATCTCCTTGTCTCCAATCCTCAACCACTAGCTGTGCTATTAAAAACTATCAGAAAACAATCTAATCTGCAAGATCTCGCAAGATCTTTTCCATGACTTCACCTCTCCCCCACCTCTACTAGTGATTCTTAGAACTTCCTATCTGATGCCTAAAAAACTACCCAAACATCCTTTAAATACTAATCATCAGCCACAAGTTGGCTGAATGAAATCATTAACTCTCCTAAACAAATAGTAAATGCAATACAAGTCGGCTCTCAAATCACCTTACAAATATTTAATTCAACATGTTGACCTCCAAATCCACATAGGAGAATCCAACAAAAGATACAAACAATAAATGCATCAAGTCGGCCAAGCAAATATCCAAGAACTCCAGTCGGCAAGACCAACTACCGAGCGCCAGAGAAACAACTAAGCAATAGTGAAATGACCGAGCATGCCAAGCATCACCAAGTACCATGTCGACCGAGCATCACAAGCATCATTGAGTGCTAGTTTCACTGAGCGCCAGAGATTTCACTGAGTTCCTTCACCGACTAAGCTTCCTTCCTTAACCGAGACCATCGGTCAAAGCTGCAATTGAGCTTCATCCTGAATGTTCTCATTCACCACAGTAGTTCGTCGGTCACCAAACTTCTTCTATGTACACTCAAAAGAATGATGTCCTTCCTCTCCATAGTTATAACAAGTACCCTTAAAGATAACTCTGTCCATCTTCTTCTTCAGTTCCATAGGTTTTTGTTCATCTTTTGCATCAGTCAGTTTATCCTTCACCGAGTGATCAATCTTTTCCTTCCCTTGGGAGTTACCATGTTGTTTCCTTTTCAACTTATCTTCTGCCTTCAGAGCATACTGACAAGCATCTTAAACAAAATCAATCATTATCATACCAAGCTCATCCTGAATATTGAATCTCAAACCATTTACATATCGAGCTACCTTTTCCTTACCAAGTTCTCTGTGTCCAGACCGAATAGTAAGTTTGTAGAACTCCTTGGTATAATCTTCAATAGACAAATCCTTCTGCTTCAGATTTTGCAACTTCTTAAACAACTCAAGCTCATAGTCAATAGGTATGAACTTAGCTTTCAACTTAGTCACCATCAACCTCCACTGATTGATTTTCATTTCACCTTCATCTTCTCTATCTCTTTGTAATTCTTTCCACCAAATAGCATCATGTTTTTTTGAATTTGTCTGTGCCAACCTCACCCAAAGAGGATCTTCAATTTCTTCTAGCTCAAAGAAATATTCAAGTTAACTGATCCAGTCAATCAAATTCTTAGGCTTCAAGGTACCAGATAAATTAGAGACTTCCATTCTATAACTACTACTTAACTGAGCTCCAGATCTATGCAACTGAGCAGTCCTATCTTCACCAGATTGCTCTCTCCGATCATCACTGCTAGATCCAATAGCTTTAAATTCAGTAGCAACTTCCTCATAACCATCCTCAGTACCAATATTCTGAGGTACACCAGCAATAGTTCTCATGATCTCAGCGACCATGCCATTCTTCATCAGTTCCATCTCAGATATGAAATTAGATTTTACCTTCTCTGTAATCCTAGATTCCACAGTATCATAGAGATCCGCAATTGCTTTAGGGTCCAATCTTCTTGGAGGCATCCTTAAAGATAAGAGAAACCCTTGGCAACAAACCCTACACTGATAACCTTGTGAAAATCTCCAAGTTGTATGCAAGTCAGATCAACTTGCTACCTTGCATGAACAACTAGGGCAAGATTCCACAAGTCAGTGCCACAGATCTGCAACTAAGATCATACGATCTCTTCACCAACAAGATCAACTTTGCAAGATCGGCCTTGCTAGGTTAACTTTCACTTCCACAAGATCAACTCTCACTCCAACAGGATCAAACTTTGCTCCGATACCACCTAACATAGTCGAAGGGATGGTGGATCTAATTAAGGACAGTCCAAACCTTACAACTTCAAAACAACATAGCAGAACACTCAATACACAACAATTGTTTAACTCTAATTTTCATTAACATGCCTGGCTACAAGGCCTTCCGGGTTAGGGCCAATTACAATCATAAACAATTCTACAAGATCAACAAGATCCAATACAACCCTAGCTAGTTCAGTCCTAAAAACTATCAGCAACTAATGGAAACCCTAAGGTAGATCTAAACTTGAGCTCGCAAGCCTCCAAGCAATCTCCTTGTCTCCAAGCCTCAACCACTAGCTCTACTATTACAAGTTATCATAAAACAATCTGATCTGCAAGATCTTGCAGGATCTTTTCCACAACTTCAACTCTCCTCCACCTCTACTAGTGATTCTTAGAACTTCCCATCTGATGCCTAAACAACTACCCAAACATCCTTTAAATACTAATCATTAGCCACAAGTCAACTGGATGAAATCATTAACTCTCCTAAACAAATATTAAATGCAATACAAGTCAGCTCTCAAATCACCTTACAAACATTTAATTCAACATGTCTACCTCCAGATCCACATAGGAGAATCCAAAAAAAGATAAAAACAATAAATGCATCAAGTCGGCCAAGCAAATCTCCAATAACTCCAGTCGGCAAGACCAATTACCAAGCACCAGAGAAACAACCAAGTAATAGTAAAATGATCAAGCATGCCAAGCATCGCTGAGTACCATGTTGACCGAGCACCAGAAGCATTGTTGAGTGCCAGTTTTACCGAGCGCCAAAGATTTCACCAAGTTCCTTCAACAACCGAGATTCCTTCCTTAACCGAGACCATAGGTCAAAGCTGCAACCGAGTTCCACAAAACCAAAACAACACACCTCCATGCAGATTCACTGAGTACCCTAGAATTCCCCTGCATCGCCCATGGATCTATTCCATGAAGGTTATCCCCTCCATGTTCCACTAGTGCATCACATTTCCATATGATGGCATTGAGATCACCATCGATGTTGATCCCTAAAATCTTGAATACTATTTTGCATTAGATGCCTTACTACAACAGTCACATCATTTGCCAAGAATTGACATTGGTATCTCCCTTGCTAATTTATCTAGATCACATTCTGATCTAGGTACCATACATTCTTCCACACTCTGTACCATTAAGATCAGCAAAAAAGGTTGTAGGGAATATAGCCTATTAGATGCATTTTTGGTTGGATCCATACCCTTTGATCTATATACCCAAGGGAATCTATCCCATCAAGGTCCACCAAAGAAAAATGAACTACAACCAAAGAAGATTGGCTCCTTAATGTTCATTACACTAGAATTTTGAATAATCAAGAAATGGAACTAGACATAAATAGGTGGTTGTACCAAGATTGTCCACCTCCTGAAAAAGAAATCCTTAGTTACTTTTAAAAGAAATACCCTAAATCCCACAAGCTAGCTACTAAGCAATGGAATTACAAAGGTATTGGTTTAGATGGAGAAGAGAGTCGTATAAAGGCTCAAATTGAACCTTCTAATTGACCAAGGAACTAGGATGTTAGAGTTGGAGAAACCTTGACTGAGGGAACTAATTAGGCTAACGTTAACCTCCTAGGTCTCCAAGGTGAAATCATTGAGCTCAAGGGCATCCCTTAAGAAGAATTTAAGAGATCCTAGGATGATATCTTTGAAAACAAGACCTTCCCATGAAACTCTACCCTTCAACAACGCTTCATAAACTTCATAGACCTTCCACTCATCCATCCTGATTTCATACTCTCCATCTGATCTATCTCCCCCTAATTACTTACAAAGGTGGTGGTTTAGGCGGAGAAGAGAGTGGTATGAAGGCTCAAATTAAACCTTCTAATTGACCAAGGAACTAGGGTGTTAGAGTTGGAAAAACCTTGACTGGGGGCACTAATGAGCCTAATGTTAACCTCCTGGGTCTCCTAGGTGAAATCATTGAGCTCAAGGGCATCCCTAAAGAGGAAGTTAAAAGATCCTAAGATGATATATTTGAAAACAAGACCTTCCCATGAAACTCTACCCTTCAACAATGCTTCATAAACTTCATAGATATTCCACTCATCCTTCTTGAGTTCTCTCTCTCTCTCTCTCTCTCTCTCTCTCTCTCTCTCTCTCTCTCTCTCTCTCTCTCTCTCTCTCTCTCTCTCTCTCTCTCTCTCTCTCTCTCTCTCTCTCTCTCTCTCTCTCTCTCTCTCTCTAATCATTTCTATTCTCTATTTTTATGTCCCTCCCTCTAAATCCCTCTACCCATGCCCATTTCTTAGTTATCTCTATCACCTCCTTTCTATCTCACTCTTTCCCCCTCTATCTCTATCTACTTATAGATATATCTTCATTTCTATCTATATCTCATTATCTCTACATCTATCTTATTTTATTCATCTCACTTGACCTATCATAATAAATCAATTAGTTAGAGGGGGAAAGGGATGGGATAGTGGGGTGAAGAAGTGTTAGAGAGAGAGAGAGAGAGAGAGAGAGAGATTTTCTCTTAGGTCATCTTGGGAAATTGCGTACAAAGGATCAAAGACAAAATAGAATCCCTATATGATGATTTATGAAAAATAGTAATCTCATTAGTACATGAACTATAAATCTTTCATTATTTACTACTTTTTAGCTATGTCAATTCTTATGGGACAAAAATTAAACTAAAAAGAAATGTTTTTGTATGAAAAAAAATGTGATTATTATAAGTTTCAAAATTAAATATTCATGAAAAATGATTATAATTATGTTTTGGTCTATAATATAATAAAAATACCTTATCCAAATTGTAGGTCTCATAATCACCTTTCCAACACCTATAAAAAATCAAAATTTTGATAAGAAATGCAAAAATTATGCTCATTTTACTAAAATGTGTTTTTAATTTTTTCAAAATGGACATTCGATTTGGATTGGGTATCTGATTTGAAATGGGTATATAATTTGGATTAGATATACAATATTAACAAGTATTTGGTTTGGTTTGGTATTACCGAACCAAATTTAAATTTTGTCTGACCCTTACAAAATGTCAAAGAAGATTTTGGCATGTTTGGCAAGATAGAAAATGCAATTATTTTTCAATTGCCACTTTTTTAGCATACCATGATCCTACACATACCCGGAAAGGTTTGTATAGTAACAACTCACATAGAAACAATTCCACCCATTTACTTGAATCATGTGGAGGAATGGATAGAAACATAGCAATAAATCTGACAATACCTCTTGATTACCTTGGGCCCCATTTGTTATCTCCTCTTTTTCGAGGATTGTATATTCAGGATATTGCTATATCAATGAAAGTGATACCTTCCATAAAAATTGGCCTTTTTTGATATAGCCATCCATAAAATATTTTGTGTGTTCTTTATCATTTTCCTAGTTATTTATTACTACAGGTCTAAAAAATTCACGTGAGACATTTAGATTAAAAAAGATTCTTCTACTCTCTACCAATGGAAGCTCTAATAGAACATGGCATATTTCCTGAGCTCCAATGTCCCTCTCTATAAATATTTTTGTGAGAATCTTTCTGTAGGATCGTGTAGCTAAATCATTAGGATATTCCACGTTTGATAGACATATCAATATTTCAAAGTATCTTTCTAAGGTTCTCTCATCTTTTGATGAATACTTTGCAATGTATTTAATAACTTCATATTTTGAAAGAATAGGTTTCCAATCTATATTCACCCTCCAAATTTGTAATGTACACCGATTATGTGAATTGAATCTATCATCATTTCTAGATGGCTCAAATTTTCTTTCACAAGATTCTCTATCCTCATATAAGGTGGATCTCCCCAAATTCAATGGAAAAGGAGCATTGTACCTAAGACAATGACAAATGAGCATGTCATTTGATTAAGGTGTCTAAATAGTAGTTATATAATATTAATATAAAAAATATAATCTATAAAATTATTACCTGTAAAGCATTCTTCCCCTTTTTTTACGTAGGCATGCACCCTCCTTATAGACTGTGTGTCATTACGCACAATTGACTATCTCTTCATAGTCATGGTCGATATACATCTTAGCTAGTTGTGCACTATTTTTGAGAGATGTATATTGACGAAAAATTTGGAAACCCTATAAGGAGTTGTAGTGAATATATTATATTAAATATTTATAATGAATACATGGAAATATGTACAAACATATATCATAAACATCATATTGTACTGGTATATATGATCATATTACTTTAAACATACATGTATATATTTCTTTGATGACGATCGTGTCTAGGATTCCATGCATGTGTAATGGAATGAAAATATCTCTCACCACTTTTTTGTTCCTCCTCATTTGACCATTCAATAGTGTCCATGTTTAGTGCTCCTTCAAGCCATATGAAGCTGTGTGCATGAGGGGAACCCCTATGTTGTCACTCATATCTACACCAAAATTATCTAACTTTTATACCCTTTTCAAGTATTTCCTTTCTGAACATTGTATTCCTTAGATCCATGTAATGAAACTATATGAGGATAGTAAATGAAACTCTATTTTCTCTAATTTTTATCCTCTAGTGGATTAGTTGGTGGCGTCCTTGGAATCAACACATGCAAATTAGGCCACTGCATATTTGTTGTACTCAATGTGAAATAAATTGTAGGAGTGTCAATTTGGTGAAACATGTCTGCTAATTATACTTTAGATTTATCCCAATATGATCTTGTGCCTCTTAGAGATGCTTCAAATCTCATCAACCTATAGCCAAATTATTGTGTGGAATATTTTACATATGTTCACATAGCTCATTGATTGTAATTGGCATGTCTTGAAAATTCCTTTTTTCAAATGCAATAGATGAATTTTGTGTATGGTATCTCATTATCATGCTCATCATGAAATACCTAAACCTTTGATGTTTACCAAAATGATGATCCCTATACTGCAACAAATGCTTCACAAAATCATGTAGATGAACCCACCTCATTCTTGGCTCTAACCAATCACCTCATCCATCAGGAAATAATGTTTGAAATGCCAAACCTAATAATCTAGATGTGACATATTCATTGATGGGTGATGAACCTATAGTTGGCCACAAAATTAATGCAGATGGAACTATGTCAGGATTGTTAAAACCCATGCATGGATTAATTCCATTTCTCTTTGAGAATTAGGTTTTCTTGAAGCCATAGATTTTGTATGCTCAATTATACTACCTTCATTTGTCTCCATGAGTGAACCCACTAATATGAATTTATTTGCATCAGAATCAAATTTCATGTGCACTATCTTCAATCTGTTAAAAACATTCACATCAGAATTGCTTGGAAAATTATTGAGAACATTCTCATCAATTATAACATTTGCATAAAACTTGTCATGGTCCACTTTTTATTTCAATTCTCTGTACACATGACACCTATTTATAGTAAAATTATAATATCTACCAATTTCATCTGTTTTGCAAATAATAATGATTACCAAATGCTCAATTGTATGTGGGAAAAATTTGGATACTTGTTCTACATGTTGTGGAAAGATTATAGTGTGTCCTTAGTGCTAATATTGACCACCAGTTGCATGGGTAACGTTCAATATAGGACTAACACACACAATTACCATCTCTTCAACCTAAGTCAAATTTTCAAGCTCTTCTAGTTGAGGACAAGGATCCATATTGTTTGTAAATGAAAACCTATGATTTCCTCTCTCTTGTGTTGGCACTTCAATTTTTCAGTATGACAATCTTGTGAAATTTTTATAAAATTGAAGTGTGCATAAGTGTTAAAAGATTGTGATAATTTTGCTATAGAAAACCAACAAAAAATCTTGCAAAATTATCAAAATTTTCCCCCATATCCGGCCAGCCCTAGTTAAAGTTCAAGTTTGAGAAAACCCCTAAATATTTGCCACTTTCATAAATACCCTGGGTCACTCTTTCTGTGATCTATTTGAGCGGTACTTTTCTGGATCACTTAGGTTCATAGAAAAACACGTGCATTTATTTTATCATCATGCGGGGGGTCATATCTTTATTTTACCTAAGTCTAAAGGCCTGGTGATATAAATAATATGTCATAAGTCGTAAATACCTTATATTCTAATGTTTCGGCTTTCATTCAGCTTTGTATCTTTAATGAAGATCCAACGGCGGTTGTGTGTTCACAAGGAATCTTAGAGGCCTATGCGATCATGCGACTAACCGTTGATCTTACAGTGAAGCTTAATGCGGAAACAAAGTGGGATCACTGACAGGTTTTTCACAAGTGGCAGCTTTTTATTTGTAAAGGACAGTGGGACTAGTGTCAGAGGAATCTTCAAAGTTGAAAGTAATGAAGGGAAGATCCGATGGTTGTCGTATAATCACATGGAATCTTAGAGGTCTATGTGATCATGCGACTAACCATCGATCTTGCATAAAGCTCAATGTAATTCTCAGGTGGGACCGTTGCCATGGTGTCGCTAAGGTGTCAATTTCTGACTGGACAAGCTTAATGGTGATAAGGATTATGTTAGTGGGCCCAAAATTTTCTATGAGGTACAGTGTAGAGGATCTGACAAATGGTGTAAGATCTCATAGGGTCTGTCAGAGCTATGAGATCATGTGCCAACTGTCGGATCTAGAGCTTGTAAAAAGTGGTTCCAACATGCTGATTCATTGCTGACATGCAGGATTTTCATTGGTCGAGGGATTAATGAGGTGGCTGAAGACATTTTAAAAGGTTTTGTTAACTATTGTGAAGTAATTGCGAGCTGCCCGATCTGTCGGGAAGAAATAGAATCAACGGTCGCATTTTAAAATTGTCCTGTAACCGTTATTTTTCAAATTTGAATCTGTTGTTATGGTTTTTACCAGGGTTCTCTGAGTCGGTAAACCAAAAGTGACAGAATGAATTATCAATTTTCTCCAGGGCAATTACAAGTTGTAAAGTGAAAATATTTGTATGATTGAGGGATCATCGTATCTTTTAGAAGGTAGAGAAAGAGAAGCATCCAGTAAAAAAGTAGCAAGAAAAAATATTCCAAACCCTCAAAATCAAAGCTAACAAGGGTAAAGGCATCAAACAGTTATAATGAACACAGATATAACACCTAGTAGTTTTTGAACTGCCCTTGGGAGTTGATCACAAGTTTTTGGCGCACATTTACAATCTATTTTGAGAATTTGTAACAAGAAGGTGTCCATTTATGTTTTTTGTCTTGTATGGTGGGATATTTTCTTGTCTTTTCTGAAAGGATCCAAAGCTTGTATGCAATCCTTATTCTATAAAAGGATTACCGGGATCAGAAAAAGGGACCGAGAACTTGCTCAATTTGACTGATAAGTTTCCTGAGTCTGGGATATCATAGACTGTATTTTAGGCATATTTCTATAGAAGAACAATATTTTTTGGTTCAAGTTATTTTTAGAAGGTTACATTGTAAAGCATTTTGTGAGCATGATATAATATAGCATTTGAATAATATCCAAGATTTATATCTCTCCTTGAGTGTCCCTATTTGAGTTATGAATTGTTCCAATTCATTACATGGAAAATCTCTGTGTGTATGTTTATATTTCTCAGCTCTGATCTAGGATCAGATTAAATAAGCTTTGAATATAACATAAATTCTTTGAATTTTTGTTTAAGGATACACTAGTAAGTAGTGTGAATCTAGGAATCCTTTGATAAAATCCACCACAAGGTGATTAGTATTTTCAAAGGGCAAAAAATCTTTCAAGGTTCAGTATATTTGTTCATGTATAATAGTCTTGCAGTGGAGGTGTAGCCCAATGGATAAGACACTGGTCGGCAGTGGAGTTCTTCTCATAGAAATCAGTGCATGAAAGGGTTCTTTTTGATATTTCCATCTTTAAGCATAAAATTGTCAAAATTCTTTGAATTATAGTGATTTGTAGAATAAATTACCACCTAGTGATAGTGAAAAATCTATGAATGAATGGTCATCATTTAGGTTTCTCTTATCATTCATTTGTTACATTTAAATCCAGTCAGTGATTAGTAAGATAAGTTGTTTTATACTGGATTAGGAGCACCCTCCTTGGTTTTGTAGAGCTAGAAGTGCAGAGGGCAGTCTTGTCCCTACAGTTGGTCCAATCATCTCTAGAGAAAAATATTTGGATCTAACCAATCCTCAAAATCTGTAGATGTATTGGTTGCCTGTTAGAGCATAAAGTCCCATTTTGGGAAACCAACAAAATGGTGACTCTACTGGGGAATAGGGATTGAAATACTATGATAAATTTGAATTTTAGATCTCTGGTATTATAAATTTGAATATCAAATAACGCAGGTACAAGTTGAGCTAGACTCCTGGCCTTCTTATTTGTTAGAACCAGTAAAGCACCATTGGAAAACAGAGGAATATTTGCAAGCTTTGGATTAGGTCAAAACCTAAAAATCTCATTTAGCTTTGCATCTATTTATAGTAATCTTTGTTTTGATTACTTACCAAGTATTGAATACTTTGATCTACTAAGTGTGTGAAGATATTTCCCAACTTGTGTTGGTGGCGACTCTAAGAATCTCTGCAGCAGTGCTGAGTAAAATATTAAAGGAATAAGAAATTGTTTCACATACTTGCAATTATGAGTCAAAGAAATACTAGGGCTTGGGGGAAGGACCATCCAAAAAGTAGATTAGAAGGTGAACTTCCAAGCACTTCTAGGACTTATTTACCTAGAAGAAATCAGAATAGTGGTGATGTGTCTCAGGCATGGAGACAAAAGAAAAATATGAAAAAGAATCACCAATTCATTCATGACCAAGAAGAAAATACCTTTGAGTATGAAGAGGCAGTTGATTTGGGTTTAGGAGCATATGAGGACTTTTATTCTCATAAGGATGATGAAGTACATCATAGGAAGAAGATGAACCCAGATGTAGAACTTCAAAAGGAAATCAGAAGGTCAAGAAGTAAGAGTAGGGGCCTGGAAGGAAGAAATGATCCCCCAACCTGGGGACCTTCTCCTTCTGAAAGTCCTAAAAATCCTAGAAATTAGCAAAGAGATGTTGAGTCTAAAAGTTCAGCATTTGATACTACTCTTCCAAATTCAGAGGATATTTTTGAAGAAATCTATAATTTAGAGAAAGGTATCCAGGAACAAATTGCAATCAGGAAGGAAAGGGAAGTTGAAAAAGAAACTAAAACAAGACAAGCCCAAATTAGGGCAGATCATCTCAAAAGATAGTTGATGACCTTGAAGGCCATAAACTTTGTAGAATCCCCTAAGGAAGTTGGTGAACAACCTATTATCCGACCCATTGCTGAAGTTAGAAAGCCTAAGGATAAAGGAAAATAGATTTCAACACGGATCAAAAATGAGCCTACAAATGACAATATCCAAATAGATCATTTGTCAAAATTGGAAAATGATTTAGAAAGGGCTAGAAGAGAACAAGAGGTTATTGCTAAAGAATTAGAGAAGGCAGAAATTGAGGCTACTACTTTGGAAATGAAAAAGAAAGTTGACTTTCTCAGACAATCTTTGGTAACCCTCTAATGACATCTAATGTTAATGTTGGAAATTCTGCTAGCCAAGCTACTATTGTCACACCAGTGATTTCTGCAAATGTTGCTAATGCAGAAAATAACAAAGCTTCCACCTCTCAAACAAATTCTTCATTACAAAGAGGAACAGTTCACATTGAAAGGTATAGATAGCTTCTCTTTAATAATATTGCTGGTTATCCTAATTTGATTCCTACAAAGATTAGAGAAAAGTTACCTAAGTTTACTGGAAATAATGTTGTCACCTGTGAAGAGCATCTAAATAATTTCATTGATATGATTGATGATTATGAAATAGAATATGAAGATGTGATCATGAAATTGTTTGTTCAATCTTTAATTGAAGATGCAAGAGACTGGTTCAGGGGACTTCCTTATGATTGTATTGGTTCTTGGGATGACTTTATAAATTGTTTCAAAGATCAGTACGGTGATAAAACTAATGAGGGTTTTATGTTGAATGAATTCAACAATATAAAGAAAAACCAAAATGAGGAAGTCCTAGAATTCAATATAAGGTTTCAAAAGGCGATGCACAAGCTTTTCCAAGTAATGAGGTTGGATGAGGTGTGTTTGGAAACATATCTGAATTCTTTTGATGCCAAGATGGGATACTTACTTAGGGACAAAAACCGTAGGACTATTAGAGAGGCTCAAAGATTTGCAGTAAATATTGAAAGCAATAGAAGGGTATCTAGAAAAATAGGAAGAAGAGAGGATCCTAAGACCTCTAGGTTTGGAAAGAAAGAAGTTGATAAACCTACTAATGTAAAACCTAGGGAAGATGATAACCTCAAGCAGATCCTAAATGCCTTAAAGGATTTGAAACTAAGAGAAAGCATAAATAAGTTTTAGACAAATGATAGACCTCCCCCAAATAATTTCAATAGGCAGCCTAGAATGCAGAATTTTCCTTATAATACACAATGGAAGGATGGAAAGCCTATTGCCCCAGAAAAGAAGGATATGAGGCCAAATGATAAAACCCCTAACCCTTTGCAAAAACATTCAGTCAATATGAATGATGAAATTCCATGGTGCATAGTGTGCCAATCCCCTCATGATCCAACTTATTGTGTGATTTCTCAAAATGTGTCTGAAAGTAATGAACAAGAAGGGGAGGAAGATGAATCATATGATGACAAAGGTTGTGGAATGACCTTTTCTAAATTTGTTGAAGAGGTTGACTCTGATGAAGAAAGTGAAAATCAAGATGTAAATAATTCTCAGAGCAAAGGGGAGGCTTATCATGAACAAGTCTTTTCTGATGAGGAAGAAGAAGAAATTGAAGATATAAATAACAACTCTGAACAAGTTGAAGAACCTATTGTATTAAGACGACCCTCTGATGAAGAGATAGCCCAGATCACTGCTGATATGGTGACACAGGCCAAGAGTAATTATGTCCTTAGAAATAGGACTGTTGACAAAACATTTGGTAAACCAGCAGGTGTCTTTATTAAAAAGGATAAAGAAGATGCAAAGTAGTCTGCCACAAAAAATAAGGCTGTTGATGATGCTAAGAAATTAAAGCAAAAGGGCACTGAAAAGCCTACTGAACCAATCAAGGTCTTCAAGATCAAGGCTAAAACTCCAATCACTAGTACTTCAAATTCCCACCCTAAAGATAAATCAAAAGATGAAGAAAATTTGGGTACAACCACGCAACCTGAAGTCAAAGATACCCCAAAAGGCAAGATAGATTTATCTATTTTAAATTATGCATCTATTGACATGAATCATTTGTTATCTCAGATCATAGTAAAAGTGCCTTTATTAGAGATGATAAGGATAAATGAGCATAAAGAGAAAGCCCTTACATGGATAAATGGTATTCAAACCCCAGATATCCAGGAATCAGTAAATACAAGGATGAAGGGTCAAGATCCAATTAAAAAGGACACAGAAGAAATTATTTCAAAAATTCCTTAGAACTATTTGGACACTAATGTTGTGAATACTTCTATGGGAGTTGTTGATCCTTTTTTCCTAACATTGGTCATAAATGATAAAATGTTGAAAAATTGCATGATTGATTCAGGAGCCTCAAATACTATCATGCTTGCTGAAATTATGAGATCAATGGGATTGCAAGTTGATAATCCTCATGGGAGATTCCAGGCAATGGACTCTAGGGAGGTACCAGTAATTGGAACAATCAAAGCCCTGCCTTATAGGCTTGCTGCTTGTCCTAAGAAACAATTGACTATGAGTGTCCTAGTTGTGGACATTCCTCCATAATATGGAATGATGTTATCAAGAAAATGGAGTGCAGCAATGGGAGGTAGCATCCAGTGTGACTTATCTTATGCTACTTTTAACATCACTAGTAAAAGCATTAAGGTACTCAGAGAAGTCAGAACCCCTCACATGATTGAGGAAGAAGCTAATGATAATAACATGAATTGTTTTCTACATACTGACATAAATTATTTTCAAGTACAGAATAATGATAGTGAAGATGAGCCTTCTCTCTAAGCTCAGGAGGAAAAAGGTCTAACAAATCATAATGAAATCTGGACCATGTTTTTTTATGGTGCTTGTTCTAAAGAAGGATCTGGTGCAGGTGTGTTGTTAATTTCTCCCACTGAAAAAACTTTTTAGTTTTCCTTCACCCTGTCATTTACTTGCACAAATAATACTACAGAGTATGAGGCTTTACTGATAGGATTAAGATTAGCCTCAAAGCATAAGATCAAAAATCTTAGAGTTATTGGAGATTCAGAATTAGTTGTATCTCAGATTAGATCCAAATATGTTTCAAGAAACCAAAGGTTAAAACAATATAGGAATGTTGTTTGGGTTGAGATAGAACAGTTTGATGCTTTCTATATTGATTGGATGGACAGAGGCCATAATAGAATGGATGATTTATTGGCTAACATTGCATTAAGGCCAGAGGATATCACTTTTGTAGGGATTTCTAGGATTGAAATTCAAACTAGGCCATCCATACTAGATAACTATGAAAATTGGCAGGTTTTTGATGATGACTTGGACATTCTAAGATTTATGCATTATGATGCAAGTTTTGGAGATAAAGAGATAAATTTTGGTGAGTGTGTAGAAACATCAGATAATAAGGACTCTCTCCTTGGCAAGGAGATCTTGTAGTTGAAAACAAATAAAGTCCCAAAGGGTTTGGTAGTACTAGAAAGAGCATTTGATAGCCATGATAGCTCTTCCCAGGCAAAGCTTTTAAGCAAGCTTGAGGGTGTAGAGGAAATAAATTTAGGAACAAAGGAAGCCCCAAAAAATGTATATATTGGGGGAAGCCTGGCTCCTGAAATAAAAAAGTCTATGATAGGTCTTCTTAGAAAGTATAGACATGTCTTTGCTTGGTCTTATGATGATTTAAAGGCATATAGAGAAGATTTGTTCCAACATGAAATTCCTTTGAAGGAAAATACCAAACCTTTTAGACAAAATTTGAGACCTGTCAACCCTACTTTGGCACCAAAAATGCAAGATGAGCTAAAAAAGATGAGTGATGCAGGTATCATTCAACCTATTAGGCATTCAACATGGGTTTCTAATCTTGTCCCAGTAAGAAAAAAGAATGGAGACATCAGGTTGTGTGTAGACTTTAGAAACTTGAACATAAATTCTTTAAAGGATAATTATGGTCTACCAAACATGGAAGCCATGTTACAGAGGGTTACTGGATTTGAATTAATGTCCATGATGGATGGTTTTTCAGGTTACAATCAAGTAGTTGTCAAAGAAACAGAACAATTCAAAACTGCATTTACCACTCCATGGGGTACTTATGTGTATGTTAGGATGCCATTTGGTTTAACCAATGTTGGGGCTACCTTTCAAAGAGCCATGGATGTAGCCTTTGTAGATTTCATAAACAAATTTCTTGTTGTTTATTAGGATGATTTGATAGCTTATTCAAAAAAGAAGGACCAACATTGTGGTCACTTGAAAAAAATCTTTGTAAGAGCTCTAGAATATGGGGTCTCCCTTAACCCAAGGAAGTGTTCCTTTGGAGTAACTGAGGGTAAGCTTTTGGGACATATCACATCTAAGGATGGAGTCAAGATTGATCCTGAGAGATTAGAAGCAATAGACAAGGTACCATTGCCAAAAAATGTAAAAGGTATCCAATCTTTCTTTGGACAGATAAACTTTTTCAGAAGGTTTGTTACAAACTTTTCTGAAATCAGTGTTCCCATCTCTAAAATGCTAAAGAAGAATGCAAAGGTGGAATGGAGTAATGAGGCCAAGCAAGCTTTTTTTGATATCAAGATGGCTATTAAAAGTGCCCCTATGTTAAGATCACCAGATTTCAGTAAGCCTATCCAAATCTTTTCATTTGCTTCTTATCATACTATAGCTGCAGTATTGTTACAGAAGAACTCAGAGGGTTTTGAACAACCCATTTCCTTTTTTAGTAAATCATTGTAGGCGGCTGAATTAAAGTATGATATAAATGAGAAATAGGCCTATGCATTGGTCAAAGCTATCAAGAATTTTAGATGTTATTTAGTAGGGGCAACTATAGTTGCATATGTACCCAGTGCTGTTGTAAAAGACATCTTAGTTCAACAAGAAGTTTCAGGGAGAAGATGCAGTTGGATAAATAGAATCCAAGAGTTTAATATTGATATCCAAATCACCAAACTAGTGAGAGGATTGGGATTAGCAAAACTTATGGCTCAAAGCAATTTGGATGCTAATCACATCAACACTCTTGAAGAAGAACAAAGGCCATACATCTGTGATTTAGATTGTTGTGAATGGTACAAAGATATCATTGGATACTTGCAAAAGCTCTTATTTCCTTCTAATATGGAAGACCACAAAAGGAGGACTGTCAAATTACATGCTCTAAGATATGTGATCATTAAAGGAGAATTATGGTGGAGAAGTAATGAGGGTGTCTTGTTGAAGTGTGTTGACCCTCAAAAGGCTAATGATTTGTTGCAAGCAATGCATGAAGGTGTGTGTGGTGGCCATTACATGGCCAAGACTACTATACATAAGATACTGAGGTCCAGTTATTGGTGGCCTAGTATTTTCAAGGATGCACATTCCTTTGTCAAAAAATGTGATGCTTGTCAGAGATTTTCAGGAAAGTTGAAATTTAATGGAAATTTGCCTCTAAGCCCTGTAAATGTGGAAGCCCCTTTTCAAAAATGGGGCATGGACTTCATAGGAGAGATCCTAAACAAATCCAGTGGGGGACACTCCTACATATTGGTTGCAACTGATTACTTTACAAAGTGGGTGGAAGCCATTCTCACTAAAAAAGCAACCAGTAAAGTGGTTATTGATTTCCTGATGCAAAATTTGCTTATAAGGTTTGGATGCCATGAAGTTTTAGTTGTAGACAATTCTTTGTGTTTCAGATCTGAAGAATTTGTTAGCTTTTGTTTACAATATGGTATAAAAATTTCATACTCTACTCCTTACCATCCTCAAGGAAATGGTCAGTCTGAATCAAGTAACAAAAGCTTGATAAATTTTTTGAAAAGAGTCTTAGATGTGAACAAGAAGGCATGGGACTCCAAATTATAGCTAGCTTTGTGGGCTGACAGAGTAACAATTAAGAAGGCAATAGGGTGTGCTCCCTTTGATTTAGTGTATGGTATTCATGCCAGGTTACCACAAAATAATTTGCTACAAATGTACAAGTTCATCTAGTTGTATGATGATGATCAAGATGATGAAATGAAGATCAGATTACAGGACTTGATACAACTAGATGAATCAAGGAGGGAAGCACATGATACAAATTTGAAATCTCAGCTGAAATATAAAAATTTGTATGATAAGAAAACCACAGTTAGAAGTTTTCAAGCTAATGATTTGGTCCTAATGTGGAATTCTAGACTTGAAGACAAAGGTAAACACAACAAGTTTGACTCTATTTGGTTGGGTCCATATTTGATCAGTCAAGCATGGGGACCTGATTCATACATTCTGAAAGATTTGATTGGAAACGAAATGGAATTGCCAGTTCATGGACAATTCCTCAAATTGTACTTTTCTTAAGGTACTCTCATTATCCATGAACAGTAGTCAGTTTCCCCTTCTAGTTGTGTGTTTGTTTTCCAGTTGTGTGAGTAGGTTAGTTGTTTTGTTTCAGTAGATGGTCTGCTTATCCCAGAGATTTTGAATTCTTGTCATGCCTACAAGAGGCATACATCCCCAGACAGAGCCACTGTTGGCACTTCAATTTTTCAGTATGACAATCTTAGTGAAATTTTTATAAAATTGAAGTGTGCATAAGTGTTAAAATATTGTGATAATTTTGCTACAGAAAACCCACAAAAAATCTTGCAAAATTATCAAAATTTTCCCCCATATCCGACCAGCCCTAGTTAAAGTTCAAGTTTGAGGAAAGCCCTAAATATTTGCCACTTTCATAAAAACCCTGGGTCACTCTTTTTATGATCTATTTGAGTGTTACTTTCCTAGATCACTTAGGTTCATAGAAAAGCACGTGCGTTTATTTTATCATCATGCGGGGGGTCATATCTTTATTTTCCCTAAGTCTAAAGGCCTGGTGATATAAATAATATGTCCTAAGTCCTAAATACCTTATATTCTAATGTTTCGGCTTTCATTCAGCTTTGTATCTTTAAGGAAGATCTAATGATGGTCATGTGTTCGTAAGGAATCTTAGAGGCCTATGCAATCATGTGACTAACTGTTGATCTTATAGTGAAGCTTAATGCGGAAACAAAGTGGGACTACTGATAGGTTTTTCACAAGTGGCGGATTTTTATTTGTAAAGGACAGTGGGACCAATGTCAGAGGAATCTTCAAAGCTGAAAGTAATGAAGGGAAGATCTGATGGTTGTTGTATAATCGCATGGAATCTTAGAGGTCTATGCGATCATGCGACTAACCATCGATCTTGCATAAAGCTTAGTGTAATTCTCAGGTGGGACCGTTGCCATGGTGTTGTTGAGGTGTCAATTTCTGACTGGCCGAGCTTAATGGTGATAAGGATTATGTCAATGGGCCTGAGAGTTTCTATGAGGTACAGTGTGGAGGATCTGATGGACAGCGTAAGATCTCATAGGGTCTGTCAGAGCTATGAGATCATGCACCAACCGTCCGATCTAGAGCTTGTAAAAAGTGGGTCCAACGTGCCGATTCATTGCTGACATGCAGGATTTTCATTGGTCGAGGGATTAATGAGGTGGTTGAAGACATTTTAAAAGGTTTTGTTAACTGTTGTGAAGTAATTGCGAGCCGCCCAATCTATCAAGAAGAAATAGAATCAACGGTCGTGTTTTAAAATTGTCCTATAACCATTATTTTTCAAATTTGAATTTGTTGTTAGGGTTTTTACCAGGGTTCTCTGAGTCGATAAACCAGAAGCGATAGAATGAATTATCAATTTTCTCCAAGGCAATTACAAGTTGTAAAGTGAAAAGATTTGTATGATTGAGGGATCAACGTATCTTTTAGAAGGTTCAGAAAGAGAAGCATCTAGTAAAAAAGAAGCAAGTAAAAATATTCCAAACCCTCAAAATCAAAGCTAACAAGGGTAAAGGCATCAAATAATTATCATGAACATGGATATAACACCTGGCAATTTTTGAACTGCCCTTGGGAGTTGATCACAAGTTTTTGGCACACATTTACAATCTATTTTGAGAATTTGTAACAAGAAGGTGTCCATTTATGTTTTTTGTCTTATATGGTGGGATATTTTCTTGTCTTTTCTGAAAGGATCCAAAGCTTGTATGCAATCCTTATTCTATAAAAGGATTACCAGGATCAAAAAAAGGGACTGAGAACTTGATCAATTTGACTGATAAGTTTCCTGAGTCTGGGATATCATAGACTGTATTTTAGGCATATTTCTATAGAAGAACAATATTTTTTGGTTCAAGTTATTTTCAGAAGGTTACATTGTAAAGCATTTTGTGAGCATGATATAATATAGCATTTGAATAATATCCAAGACTTATATCTCTCCTTGAGTGTCTCTATTTGAGTTATGAATTGTTCCAATTCATTGCATGGAAAATCTTTGTGTGCATGTTTATATTTCTCAGCTTTGATCTAGGATCAGATTAAATAAGCTTTGAATATAACATAAATTCTTTGAAGTTTTACTTAAGGATACACCAGTAAGTAGTGTGAATCTAGGAATCCTTTGATAAAATCCACCATAGGGTGATTAGTATTTTCAAAGGGAAAAAAATCTTTCAAGGTTCAGTATATTTGTTCATGTATAATAGTCTTGCAGTGGAGGTGTAGCCCAATGGATAAGACACTAGCCGGCAATGGAGTTCTTCTCATAGAAATCAGTGCATGAAAGGGTTCTTTTTTATATTTCCATCTTTATGCATAAAATTGTCAAAATTCTTTGAATTACAGTGATTTGTAGAATAAATTACCACCTAGTGATAGTGAAATATCTATGAATGAATGGTCATCATTTAGGTTTCTCTTATCATTCATCTGTTACATTTAAATCTAGTCAGTGATTAGTAAGATAAGTTGTTTTTATACTAGATTAGGAGCACCCTCCTTGGTTTTGCAGAGCCAGAAGTGCAGAGGGCAGTCTTGTCCCTACAGTTGGTCCAATCATCTCTAGAGCAAAATATTTGGATCTAACCAATCCTCAAAATCTGTAGATGTATTGGTTGCATGTTAGAGCATAAACTCCCATTTTGGGAAACCAACATCTTGTCAACACCTTTTTCATATAGGACCTTCAGAGTTGCGATAGACTTTCATTCCAAGATATGATTCTTGATAAACATAATATATATATGTGGAGTTTTTAGGCTATCTAAGTGAAGTCTATACTGCATTTGGATTAATGTCCTAAATTCAAACTGAAGCAAACCATTTGGGTTTGGCATGATTTATATACTACCTTTGTCATCTACATTCATTTGTAATTAGATCCCATGTTGTGGTGTTTCTAGAACATGTTCTATGGATGTTGAGTTTTCGTTTTCATCATTAAACTGAATGTTTATATTAGGTGGATGGTTATGTCTCTCAATTGGTTCGGGATCACCTTGTCTCCCTTCATAAATTTCTTCACTTTGAAGAGGAGGGGGTTGTTTAGAAGCTCACTGGTGATTTTTCCTCTCTACATTTCTTTTATCTCTATTTTGAATTTCCAATTCTTTCACTTCTACTTATGTCCTTCTTCTAGTAGGCCTTTGTCTTTCAACTTCATTCTGTCTTATTTTGTATTCTTCCCTTCAAATTTCTATCATTTATCCTTGTTGACATCTATGGTACTCTCTTTGATATTGTCTATAATATTATCTTTGATATTGTCTTGTATGCTCGTCTAGTTCAAAGTTTAATCTTGGTCCCACCATAGCTACTATGAAATAATGCAAAGTTAGAAATGTAAATCAAGTTCACACATTTAATAGCTAATAGTATTCTATTCTTTAGAGAGGATGAGTATTCAATAATAATTTGCATAATTGTATAAATATTAAAAAGTTGTATATTCATTTTTATATAATTATATATAAACTATAAAAAAACTATAAATGATTGCATTAGTTTGGAGATAATTTTAATATATTTTCTTATAATAACAATTAGAGATAATATTTGTGAAAAATTATAATAATTATAGTGACAATGAGAGGCAATATATTATAACAACATGAAAATGAATATTTCATCAAAATAATGATTACATAGACATAATGAGATCAATATAGTTTTATTATATTGGCTAAAAGGCCATCTTAAGAAAACAAAAAGTATTGATCTCTCATTTACAATTAAAAAAACCAATGACACCCAAAAATATGTTATCTCGTACTGAGAGGTAGTGGATCTGGAAACAAAAACCAATTCCCAAACACTCAATCTCATCATGCTACTGTCCATTCACCATTTGTCCATTCTTTCCCTAGACATAATGTGGACCATTAATACAGTTTCAGAGTTTGAGTTTCAGGAAAGTATACTTCAAAAAATTCTTCACGACTAAGAGGTGAAATAAATTTGTCAACTATGAAACCCCTCCACTAACAATCACTATCATGTGCATCAACACAATATCCAAAAGGTATATGGGAAGACAAAGTAAGCAGTGGAGGAGTGGGTATGATATATTCTAGAAAAAACTCCTCTACGAGGGGTACTCGACTCCATACATCAGTTATGAAATGATCATATTGTACACAATATTTGGGTCTCACTATTTTCTACAATATCAATGACAATTCCCTCAAACCAAGTTCCCTTAAAGTTGTCCTCGTCACAACATACTTCAACCTTAATGCCAACCATGTCTTCCATTTTTTATGCCTTATGAATGATTAGACAAAACCAAGATTTGAAATGATCAATTAACCATAATGGTAAAATAACATAAACTACAACATTTGATTACACAAAAAAAATTAAATGGAAATGGAAATATTGCCCTTTATTTTAAAAAAAATTAAACATTAGTACACCAAAAATATTCATATGCATATTAATATGGCGACATTACCCTCCATATGAAAATAATTAAACAGTAGTACACCTAAAATATTCACATGCTCATTAATATGGCGGTATTTCCCTCCATATATTAATTTTTTTTTAAAACATTACTATACCTAAAATATATAAAAATATTCTAATCATTAATCTAAGAAAAAAATTAAATTACTATAAATCATTAAAATAGTTATTTATTATTCCAAACAATATAATTAATTATGAAGCTTAAAAATATGGCGACATTACCATTCATATCAAAAAATTATTTTAAAAATGATCAAATAATATAAATTTAAATCGATATGGTGGCATTGCCCTCTATATTTTAATACTTTGAACATATATTAAATCAAACTATTCGAATAAAAAATATAAATCTAAATCTAATACTATCAAAATCAAAATCTAATAAAAATGCAATAGTATCAAAATCAAACTCTAATCAAAAGCTAATACTATCAAAATCAAAATCTAAATATAATCAAAATATAAAACTACATTTAAACAAAACATAAATCTAAATACCTTGATATGTGCTTGCACACATGCTCTTGCTCTCCAAATGTCTCATTCTACTCTTCGAATGCTCTCACTTGCAAAACAACAAACTCTCACTTGCAAAAACAACAAATGAAAAGAGGAGTCTTATTGTATAATTGAGAGGAAAACTGTTCACATTCCTCCCGCCTATTCAAATTCTCGTAAGTAGGCATGCAAAAAAATCCATAAAAAAAAACATAAATGCCCATAAGGGCGTTTTGTAATATTTTTTTTAAAAAATTAAAAATTTGATTGCAAGACACGGCTACCATCCACCATAATGCTTGGCACAATTTTTATATAAAAAAAACCATTTAAGTGGGGGTGTGGGGCCACCAACCCTATCACCCCCACTAACCCACGCTGGGGGCCGACAGTGTTGCGGTTCCCCCCATGTTGTGGTAGCACCGCCAACTGTCGTACGTTGCCAGCAACAACGTGTGGGGAACCCCAACATGGAGTTATGACTTCCACGTAACATGCATTTGTTTATTATTATTATCTTTTTTTATTTTATTTTAAATTTTTTTAATTCTTCTAATTTAAAAAAAAATTAATTCTTTTAAATTTTTATTTATTTATTTCCAATTTTTTTTCACTATTCGTCAATTGACTATTTTTATATGTGGTTTTTAAAAATATTATTAAAAATTCGAATGCCAAATGATATTTTGAGTTTTATTTATTTTTTAATATTTTTTAAATTCGAATGCCAAATGGTTTTTTGAATTTTATTTGTATTTATTTTATATTTTTTGAACTCCAATGTCAAATGGCATTTTGAATATATTTTTTTATGTTTTTAAATTTGAATGTCATATGACATTTCGAATATATTTTGTTTTTTAACTTCATATTTGTTTTATTTCTTATTTGTCCTTCCCATTTGACATTTTGTTTTTCAATTCGTTATTGCCACTTGCATGTGTAACACATACCAATTATTTTTTCTTTAACAATGCATATTCCTCTTTGATTTAATGTGATTAAAATTGTTGAGCATTGTTTTGAGAAGCAGAGAAGTAAGCTATCATAGATTAAGGCATATGATGGATGCCTCATTGGCCCAGGTTATCTCCAATAGTAGATGACCAAAATTATCATAAAGACATAAACATTATACAAGCCTAAAAATTCTCAAGGTTGAAAAATAATATTCCACATATGTCGTTAATGATAACAATTCGACCAAATTGTCGATACACAAAAATCATGAAAAGGATTACAAGTTACAATATTTGACCAAATCACCAAAGAATACTATGATTTAGGTAGTAAAAATACGTCATATTACAAAATTTTAACCTTCTGTCAATCCAAATCATATAAATCATAATATACATTAATCAATGAATAATATCTTTTCTCAAACCATCAAATACACGGTAACAAGGCACCACACTATCAGTAATCCCTATCTCCTAAGCCTCTAGACAATGCGTCCACCTACAAATCTTGAGACGTGAGTGTGGCCCTAGCACTTTTTCTGCCCAACCATGGATTAGTTCGCTCCCCCAAGACTTACCCTGAAATGGAAAGTGCAACAACCCTGGTCGAGGAGACTAGCATCTCAACACTAGTGAGTCGGAAGAATATGATGCAACTATGATTCTAACTACTTAACATTCTTTAGTTGAATAGAAATCCTAATCACAAGGTGGCAGAGAGAAAAACTAATAGCTAACCAAGCACATTAAAATTACATATGTGAGATGAAAACTTTGGCC
Organism: Chamaecyparis obtusa; assembly: GCA_027943335.1. Lineage (NCBI taxonomy): Eukaryota > Viridiplantae > Streptophyta > Pinopsida > Cupressales > Cupressaceae > Chamaecyparis > Chamaecyparis obtusa. The sequence continues at coordinate 414,187 of BSBK01003611.1, read as the reverse complement.
AAAGTGTCTTTCAAAATCAATTTATTGACAGGTAATTACAACTAAATTACCCTTCTCTGTCTACTCCACATTACGCATCAATTCTAAAAAGAAGAAAGGCAAATAAAATAAATAACACCCTTATTTAAACAAATTCTAAAAAGAAGAAAGGAAAATAAAAGAAATAGGTTGTTGTCGAGGTTTAGGTTGAGCTTTCAATTTAGGCTTTAGTTTTGGTTGAGGTTGAGATTGAACTTGAGGTTGAATCTGAAGTTTAGGTTGAGGTGGAGATTTAGATTGACCAACATGCTCCAATTGATTAACAACATGATTGAGATCATCCATCTTTGAATCATACACAATTTCCAAGCAGATGGCTGAGCAATGGTATTAGTATCATGCGTAGGTAAAGGATTTGTATAGATTTGAAGGTTTTGATTAGGAGGAGAGACAAATTTGTTCCACTACCATCAAGATTATCAACAGATAAAGCATTAGAATCAATTAAGTCTTGAACCTTATGTTTTAAAGAATAAGACTTCTCAGTATCATGACCATTCTGACGATGATAGTGACAAAAATTTTTAGGATCAAAAGATTTAGATGCAATTGTAGTAGGTAATAGAGTTTGAATAGGAGGTAAAGTAATCATATTAGCAGTTAACAACCTATTCATAATAGCATGTAAAGATTCAGAGAGAGGAGTAAATGTACAATTTAATCAAAAAGTAGTGGATGCAGAAGTGGCATTGTGAGATGCAACAACTTGATCAGTGACTGCATTCGCTTGTTTGTTTATCTTGACATAGTTGTTGAATTTTTTAAATTTGGTTGGATTAGGAGCAACATCACTCTTATCAATTGGAACAGGAGCCATTGGAGTGTTGCTCTCAAATTGACTCACTTGTAATTGATAATGATGAAGTGCTGCACAAAGTTGTTGAAAAGAGGTAAATTCAGTAAGCAAAATCTTATCTCTAATATCATTTTGCAAATTTGAAATAAACATACGTTAAATATCAATATCAGGAATATGATAGGAAATCTGAGCATATAAATGCTTAAATCTACCAATAAATTCAGTCAATTTTTCCTTAGCACTTTGTTTACAATGTATCAAATCAGTCAAAGACACTTGCGGGCCAATGTTGTTTTGAAATTGTTGAATAAAAGAATTGGCAAGTTATGGAAAGGAATCAATAGAGTAAGGAGGCAAGGAACAATACCATTGTAAGGCCTTGTCACAAAAAGTTCTAGCAAACAGTTTGGCTAAAATCCTATGGTCATGAGCATAATCACTACAAAGGATTTGAAAAGTTTTAACATGATGAATGTGATCTCCTTTTCCGTTGTAATTCTCAAGATGAGGCATATCAACTTGTTGAGGAATGGGAGTATGAATAATGTCCTAGGACAAAGGACTTCCCATGTTACATGTAGGAACACTAAACTTGTTTTGAGTCAAGGAAGCAAGTTGTTGTTGTAAGGATGACACAGTTTGAGCCAAACTGATGATTGTTGAATCAATAGATGAAATAGGAGGAATAGCAACATTATAAACACTAGGTACAGTGTAAGAAGCTACAGGAATAGAAGACACAACTGGAGAAACACTAGGAACTATAGTTGGAAGTGGATTGGAATAAGTAAAAGGAACATTATGATATGAAGGTTGTGATGTAGGAAGGGACACGGGAGGAACACTCATAGGAACAGAGGGAACTGTCACAGTCACCAAAGAAGGAGTATAGGTAGGAATAATAGGTAAAGGATTAGAAGAGGGTTCTACACTAATGATAGGAGGAATCAACCCTAAATCTTGAGCTTCTTGAGCAAGAGGTTTAACATTTGAATGCACGAGGTGAGTAATACCACGCAAGAGGTTAACACCTTGATCACTATCATGAAGAAATTTCTTAAGAGCCTCTATACCTTGAATAGAATTTTGATTATGGTTCTCTTGAATAAGCCAATTACCCATTTTATCAAGTTCAGTTGAAAGTTTTTGGACTTGTTCAGGAGGAACTCTTAAAGCGTCATCCTCATCATGAGATGAGTGAGAAGAGTTTTGCTCCATAATAGGACTGTAATCATGAAGAATCAAAGTATCATTCGGGATCCTAAAGAAAGGAGAGGAAGATTCAAGATCAAAGGCACCCATGAGTCTACGACTTCTTCTAACTAGAATGCTATAAGTAGGACTAGTGGTAAAGCTCATAAACTAATGCAATGCAAATGAACTAAACTAAGATCACATAAAGCATGAATATTTTTGTATTTTTGAAATCTAATTAGCATGCAAGATTTAACTGAATAGAGGTAATTTGGAATCACCTCTATATGTGTAAGTGTGTGGGGGAAATGTGAGATTCACTCCTAAATCCAAATTCCCAAAGGAAAGATCCAATTTGATCAACCAAAAGGTTAATACACAATCAAATCAATCTATGAAGAATATGAAAGAGTGAGAGAAACCCTATACTTTCCTATAGTTGAATTAAGCTTGAAAATTGAAATACAAATACTAACCTCAAATTAGGGTAGATCTAGAAAATGTTGAATTCTGATGTCTGTATGCACTTTCGAGAAAATTTGAAACTTGTCTTGGACTGGAAATGCCGAGACAGAGAAAACCCATAAATCTTTCCTCAAGATGACTCAGCTCGGGTTTGACCCTCATAAAAGGTCAAATACCACATTTTTTATTTAAAGTCCAATTTGAATTTTGTTCATAGATCCTGGAAGTTTGTCGAAAAGGGTATCCAAATTCCCTCTCAGATCTGAAACTCCACACCTATACCTATAAGAAAAAGAAGATATTTGTTGTTTGTTTGATGGGTTTGCCTTGGTCAAACCCCAGTTTGGAATGAACCTTAATATTGAAATTGAAATGGAGAATGCTAGCAAGTAGTAGAAAATGATCTAACAATGAAGCTATGAAATTCAATAGATATGCAATTGTATTTGAAATGTAAACAAGTATGTTGATATGAAAGCTTGAACAAAACAATAAATGTAAATCAAACCTCCATAATTGTATGCTTGGAATCCACCTTCATAGAAGAATGAATGGATCTTGAAGATGAACAAAGGATCTTGAAGGAATATTACACCATCATGATGGCTAAATCTAGGGTTTGAATCATAAATCTTGAATGCTTGAACCAAATCCCTTCAATGGCTTGAATGCTTGAATCCTTGATCTTCAATGGAGAACTTGGATGGAGAAGAAGACTTGAATGCTTGCTTGAATTGGAATGCTTACTTGATCACCTTGAGAGCTTGAGAGAACTTGAGATGAGATGCTTGATTGCAAAACTTGATGATGAAAATGAGAGAGGAAGGCCTTCTTTTATAGTGAACTAGGGCACACTCCTCTAGATGGGCCACCTTGGAGAATTAAATCCCAATTAGGTCCTCACCTTTAGAAAATATACCTAGATTAAATTTAATTAAAGGATTTACCATCCTGAAACCCGAAATGGCCAACTCGGAGGTGGGAAAATAAATTTCCTAAAAGCCCGAAGCCCGAAAATTCTAGAAATTGGAATTTTGAAAGAAGGGGTCAAGGTCGAGGTTGACCATGACCTAGTCAAGGTCGAGCTTGACCTTGACCTAGTCAGGGTCTATCTCGACCCTGACCCTCTGGTCCCAGTTTGACTCAGGACCAAGTCAGGAGGTCACGGGGATGCCCATAAACCTAGAACTGATGCCAAAACATGATAGAATGTCAGTGATAAACATGAAATCCTATGATTAATATGATGAAGCCCAAGAGGATCTATTTCTAAAACCTACCTAGAAAATAGAGCCATGGAAGAGGGAAATTCAGGAGAATCCTTAAGATCCTAACCCTAATTTCACCTAGAATGAAGCAGAAAAGAAGTGGAAAGCAGGGAAAAAGCTAGATCAAAGCAAAGATCAATTCAAGGCATCCAATATGACCCCAAACCACTTACTCAGAGGGCTAAACACTCTTAATATGGAAGTGCTTCCATTTTAAGATGATACATTAAGCCCCCACTTTAGCAAGAGTATGGACTCAATGCAAACTCTTTGTAAAGGAGAAGAAAGAGAAGATCCAAGTGGATTCGCAAAGAGATAAAATAACACTTAACTAAGGACATAAGCCCCCAGACTAAGGATTCTAACTCAACATACATACACAAGGGTGCGAAACAATAAAATCAGAAGAACAAGGGTTAGCACTAAACAACCCAAATCAATTAGCATAAGAAACCTTGCTAAGAAATATTCCTCATACTAATATCATATTTGGAAAGCTATCATAAAAGCATAAATGTTTACATAAGAAAGACAAGAGCAACACTATAAATAACATAGCTTCATGATCCTGTCCTACTAGCATGAAAGCAGAAAAGAAAGAAAGGAGAAAGTGATTACCTTGCCCAGTAAGATTCCCACCTTACTGTGAATCACCCAAGAGGGAGAGCCCAACAGGTTCACCCATAAACTGTGCTTGCAATGGTAATGCATCTTCTGACAGCTTCTGGAATACTCATAGATCCACCTTCTTGTATCACTATGAATATAAAATGCGTGTCTCCTCAGGATTTATAAACTTATGTGCGTTACCTTCGGAAGATTTAGCATATAGGTGCGTGTCTTTTCAGGATTTAGCAAATTATGTGCGTTACCTTCCAAGATTTAGCATATTTGAAATTGGAAATGCATGTCCCTTCAGGATTTAGCAACTTATGTGTGTTACCTTCAGAGGATTTAGCATATTGAAAAATTTGAAAAATGTGTGTCTCCTTAGGATTTAGCAACTTATGTGTGTTACCATCAGAAGATTTAGCATATAAATGCATGTCTTTTCAGAATTTAGCAACTTATGTTCGTTACCATCCAAGATTTAGCATGTAAAAATAAAAAAAACTATAGTGCAAGGGAGGCCCTATATATGCCCCCCTCCTTAATATGGCAAAAACATACTATTTTGACATGTTAAAGAAAGAAAAAGAACAAGGATAAAGCCTTTCTTCAACATCAAGACAATATCCACAAACAACACCTAGTCCAAGCCAAGAAGGTCACAGGTCCTATGAGGCCATGGAAGGGACGAATGTAAAAAGATATCATGCAAGAGGTGAAAAAGAAAGTAACCCTTATGAAGGATAGCACACTATTCAGTTTCCAAGGTGAGAGATATATCAACCATGAAAACCCAATGTCAAACAACAAAAGAGGTTGTTATCAAGGACATAGATCCTCAATGCAAACCAAAATTTTCATGTATGATTGGATATCACATAATAGATAAATACTGCTTACCCAAGGAAAGAGGTGAATCCTGGAAAGACAGAAAAGAAGGAGATGGCATCCTTGCCCCCCAGGCAGAGGACAAAGATGGAAGAGGATACCTACTTCACAACACAAGGAGATATCCTGCTTACAACAATGTATACCATATTCTTAGTGAGAGATATTGATCCCTACATCCAAGAGTATAGATAATCGTGAAAAGGATATGTCACTCATGGAAAAGGATCCTCAAAGAAAGAGATATTATCAACAAGACCCCCACCAAAGTGGAGTGTTTTAGATAAAATATCAACTTTCAAAAAGGAGGGAACATAGATTCAGTCATCAAGCCCCCTACAAAGAAAAGTAAGAAGAATCTTTGAAATGAGGGAAACAACTCTAACACCAAAGCAAGGGTGAAAGTTTATAGAGAATATAATTTGCAAAATAGAGAAGAAGTGACGACCTAGGAAAACAACTTCTCATATAAGAAAGTTATCCATAGAGAAAAACATCTATCAATATGTTGAAATAATATTGCAATATAAACAAATACCACTAAGCTAAGGAAAGTAGCTCCCTAGACAAAGAGAAAGAAAGAGGTACCTTGCCCCCTAGAGACAAGGGATACCTTTGTAAAACAAATGTCTTAGAAAAGATATCTTGAAAAGAAAATAATAGATTTTATGGATGATTAAAAACATAATGCAAAACCATAGAACAAGAGGAGAGAAAGAATACCAATTAAGCCCTAATAAAAGACCTAATGGATCCTAGGAGACTGGATGAAGAGACACCTCTTGCCCCCCAGTCATGAGACAAGAGAAGAAGAACATTTATATTATATCAAAAGGAGGGGAATCCCCTATATCAAAATTATGAAGAAATTGTAAAACTGCATGAGAGTGAGATATAATTCCTAAAGCAGCTCTTTCTCTAACATATAACTTGAAATGTTTACAATCAGCAAGTAAGTGTTTGTTACTATAATTAAAAGGACATTTATATTTATAGAGAGCATCTATCGACATAGGTCTAAAGATTTCTTTCTTGGAATTCATTAGCTCAACATATACCCTTTTAGCAATTTCTTGACAAGTAGTAGAGTTATCTAATATAGGTGTAGGGAAAAGAGGAGGATGAAGATCCACACCACTTAACTTGACTTGAGATTTTGAACATCCAACACCACATCTATCTGGTTTAGGGGGTATCTGAACTGGAAACTTAATACCATGCTCATTAATTCCTAGCCCTAAACCTTTATAACCTTGTTCAGTCACCATATTATATCCAGTAGTGTATATATCATGTAAAGCTTCTACAGGAGGTGATTGTTTATCATGTTCATGTGTAAAGGTTGTATAAGGTGGGATAGTAGGTTTTGAAGAAGTTTATTTACCCTTTCCTTTAATATCATCATGAATAGGAGGAGAAGCTAAATCAAATAAATCTTGCACATCCGCATCCTAAACGATAGCTTGAATCCCATCATAAGTATGGGAAGAGCGAGGATGAATAGATGGAGAATCAGGTATTGGAATAGGAAGATTAGGATTAAGATTAGGAAGATTAGGAGATGGTGTGTCATCTACCAAATTCTTCACATAATCTAAAAGATGAATAAGGCTACCACATAAATCCCTAAGAAATTTTTTAAATGTAGGTAGAGTAGTGTCGGTCAACTTTACAAAAGCATAGGCAAGAGAAAAGTGAAGGGTCATCAACATAAGGAAGTGAAGGATACTTTCATAAACATCATAGGTATTATAAAGAGATGCTAAAAGAAGAGTAATAAAGAACATAGCCGTGCACCAAAACATCTTAACAATCTCCATAGAAAAGGAATGCTAGAAATATTTTTGTATTTTATTGAATATATAGAATTTTTTGTATTTTTGAATTTTGGAATACAAGAGCATAAACTAGATCTAAAAAAAAAAGGCAATCTAACACCAAAAAGAAAGAGAGTAAGCTAGTTGGGTTCACCAAAATGAATAGAGGTAATTTGGAATCACCTCTATATGTGTAAGTGTGTGGGGGAAATGTGAGATTCACTCCTAAATCCAAATTCCCAAAGGAGAGATCCAATTTGATCAACCAAAAGGTTAATACACAATCGAATCAATCTATGAAGAGTATGAAAGACAGAGAGAAACCCTATACTTTCCTATAGTTGAATTAAGCTTGAAAATTGAAATACAAATACTAACCTCAAATTAGGGCAGATCTAGAAAATGTCGAATTCTGATGTTTGTATGCACTTTCGAGAAAATCTAAAACCTGTCCTGGACTGGAAATGCTGAGACAGAGAAAACCCATAAATCTTTCCTCAAGATGACTCAGCTCGGGTTTGACCCTCATAAAAGGTCAAATACCACATTTTTAATTTAAAATATGATTTGAATTTTGTTCACAGATCCTGAAAGTTTGTCGAAAAGGGTATCCAAATTTTCTCTCAGATATGAAACTCCACACCTGTACCTGCAAGAAAAAGAGGATTTTTATTGTTTGATTGATGGGTTTGCCTTGGTCAAACCCCGGTTTAGAATCAACCTTAATATTGAAATTGAAATGGAGAATGCTAGCAAGTAGTAGAAAATGATCTAACAATGAAGCTATGCAATTCAATAGATATGCAATTGTATTTGAAATGTAAACAAGTATGTTGATATGAAAGCTTGAACAAAACAATAAATGTAAATCAAACCTCCATGATTGTATGCTTGGAATCCACCTTGATAGAAGAATGAATGGATCTTGAAGATGAACAAAGGATCTTGAAGGAAGATCACACCATCATGATGGCTAGATCTAGGGTTTGAATCATAAATCTTGAATGCTTGAACCAAATCCTTTCAATGGCTTGAATGCTTGAATCCTTGATCTTCAATGGAGAACTTGGATGGAGAAGAAGACTTGAATGCTTGCTTGAATTGGAATGCTTACTTAATCACCTTGAGAGCTTGAGAGAACTTGAGATGAGATGCTTGATTGCAAAACTTGATGATGAAAATGAGAGAGGAAGGCCTTCTTTTATAGTGAACTAGGGCACACTCCTCTAGATGGGCCACCTTGGAGAATTAAATCCCAATTAGGTCCTCACCTTTAGAAAATATACCTAGATTAAATTTAATTAAAGGATTTACCATCCTGAAACCTGAAATGGCCAACCCGGAGGCGGGAAAATAAATTTCCCGGAAGCCCGAAGCTTGAAAATTCTAGAAATTGGAATTTTGAAAGAATGGGTCAAGGTCGAGGTTGACCATGACCTAGTCAAGGTCGAGCTCAACCCTGACCTAGTCAAGGTCTATCTCGACCCTGACCCTCTGGTCCCAGTTTGACTCAGGACCAAGTCAGGAGGTCTCGGGGATGCCCATAAACCTATAACTGATGCCAGAACATGATAGAATGTCAGTGATAAACATAAAATCCTATGATTACTGTGATGAAGCCCAATAGGATCTATTTCTAAAACCTACCTAGAAAATAGAGCCATGGAAGAGGGAAATTCAGGAGAATCCTTAAGATCCTAACCCTAATTTCACCTAGAATGAAGCAGAAAAGAAGTGGAAAGCGGGGAGAAAGCCAGATCAAAGAAAAGATCAATTCAAGGCATCCAATATGACCCCAAACCACTTACTCAGAGGGCTAAATGCTCTTAATATGGAAGTGCTTCCATTTTAAGATGATACATTAACATAAAAGAGAAATATAATACCAAGAAGACAAAAGGAAATCTAACACTACAAAACACAATAGGGCATCCAATTCCACAAAATAAAGGAGAGTAAGTATGTCGGGTTCATCAAAATGAATAAGGTTAAAATGGATTCATTAATGTATGGGGGAAATATGAGATCTACTTCTAAATCCAAATTTCCAAAGGAGAGATCCACATTGATCAACCAAAAGGTTAATGCACAATTGAATCAATCTTTGGAGAATATGAAAGAGGAAGAAAACCTTATATTTCCCTATGGATAATGTATGCTTGAAATCTGAAATAATTTGAAAGGCAAGTACTAACCTCAAAATAGGGAAAATCTGGAAAATGCCAATTTATGATGTCTATGTGCAGTTTCAGGCAATTCTGCAAATTGTTTCGAACTAGAAATGTCGAGACGAAGAAAACCCATAAAACTTTTATCTTTCTGACAGCAAGTAGTCTTTGACCCCTATAAAAGGTCAAAGGCTACATTGGTATTTTGAAGGTCGACCTTGACTTTGTTCGCAGATCTCTGAAGTTCACCAAAAAGGGTATCCAAATCCAAGCTCAGATCCATAGTTCCGCACCTGTACCTATAAGAAAAAGAGGGATTTTGTTGTTTGTATGAGGGGTTTGCCTTGGTCAAACCCCAATTTAGGAATTAACCTTGAAATTGTATTGTGCATAAATAAAGTAAATGAAACAATTCACCTTACTTATGTTGAAGTCCTTATAGGGGGATTTGAATCCTCAAATCCACAAGTAGAGATGCTCCAATGGATGTAGAATGAATGTAGGATATCTCAAATCAATGGCATTTGATTTTCAACACCAATCTTGAATGGATCTTTGCATATGAGGAGGCTTGGATGAACGTGGAAGAACAGATCTTCAAGGGGGGCTCCAAAGAGATTGAATCCTTCAATGGCCAACAATGGATCTCCTTGATGGATGAATGCTTGAACACTTGAGTGCTTAAATGGATGCTATACTTGAGGACAAATGAATGCTTGCTTGCTTTCTTTCTTTCATGCTTGATTGCACTTGAGATCTTGAGAGATTGCTTGATTGTAGATGTAAAAATGAGAGAGGAAAGCCTCCTTTTATAGTGAACTAGGGCACAATCCTCTAGAGGGGCCACCTTGGAGAATTAAATCCCAATTAGGTCCTAACCTTTATAAATATATCTAGATTAAATGCAATTAAGGATTTACCACCCCAAAACTTGAAATGGCCAACCCGAAGGTGGGAAAAAGAATCTTTCTAAAACCCGACACTCGAAAATCAAAAAATCCTAAAATTTGAAATTTGGGTCAAGGACGAGGTAGACCCCACCCTAGGTCAGGGTTGAGCTCATCCCTGACCTAGGTCAGGGTAGAGGTCATCTTTGACCTTGAGGTCAAAAAACTCAGGACCTCAATCTAGAGTGTTCAGAAATGTAGAAATAAGGTGACATCAGGTGCAGAGAGAAGCAGAATGGGGGGGAGAAATCTAGATACATGCAAAGACCCGATCAAGGTGCTTAACATGACCCCATACCACTTACTTGGAGGGCTAAACACTCTTATCATGGAAGTGCTTCCATTTTAAGAAGATACAATGGCTAATAAAATTCAAAGAAGATCTAAAGGATGGAATTGAAATGTGTTACTGACACATTAGTTGAGGAAGGTTTAAGCAGCAAAATCAATGAAGGAGATTAAGCGACAAAATTTGAAGGATGAAAAGAAAACATTTTACTTGTCTATTTAAGAGACTAGGGTTTCACAGTGAAAATTATGCCAGAGGAAGGAGAATGCAGAGATATCGTGTGAATAGAGCTTCATGCATGCCTAATCAGACTGGTTGAAGAAGAACCTAACTGTAGAACAGTACCGAGCGTTAGAGAGGTTTTACTGAGTGACAGTAAGTTATTGAATGATTGATAAACTGAATCAAAATATTGATCAGAGGATTGTATGGACTTAGAATAGATCTGAACATCTGCAAATCAAGTTGTATTGTAATCAGATCACCTATTGTTATAGTTTAACCATTGTAAATAGATAAAATCTCTTAACCGAGTAGACTTGAAAGTCTTATATGTCATTCATAGAATGTGCATTGTTATCTTATCAACCTGATAGTGAATGTTGGTTGGACAATAACTATTAGTGTTAAATCCTCTAACAAGGTCACACCTTACAGTGTGTTTTGTAACCTTTAACAGGGTTGGCTCTTCACTGAGCTCACTTCAAAAGAGTGAAATTTTTTTGGGTTACCGGTCCCAAGTGGTTTTTCCCTTTGTAGGGTTTCCACGTTAAATCTTTTGTGTTATGTGTTTTTGTGGTGATTATTTAGATATCATACTTTACATATTGCATATTTTATTTGGTCGGTAATCACTATAAGAAATTAATTGGTAATCAGTAATTACACAGATAATTTAGTATTTCATGTTTACCGAGCTACAAAATAAGCTGAATTTGTTTTAAGTTATGCATTTTGTATTTGAGACTGTGGATAACTGATTCACCCCCCTCTCAATTATTCTAACACAAATACATTTCTACCAAGCACCAATCTATTACTAATCCAAATTCACAATTTTCAAAAGATTGAGAGTGCACCAACTATGGACTCAATACTTGTTAGCTCTAACACAGTCACAATTGAAGAAAAAGATGCATAAGGTACAAGTCTTGGGGAATAGGGTAAGCAGGCAACAATAGAAATACATACACCTACCGAGGCTAACATTGAAATCAATACAAAGGAAAGAGAGGAGAGAATAAAAGATCAAGCAGATAAGTTTGCAATAGAATTTTCAGGGCCTCATGTTGAGGAAGAAAAGGAGATGGTGCTTAAAGTAACCAAGGAGAGACAGGAGCCTAAGGAGCAAGAGGCTATTCAAGCCTTAGTATAGTTTCTGAATAGCAGCACAGCAGAGCCTAAGAAGAAGGTATATATGAAGAAGGACAAGTCTCCTGACACTCAAGTAACACTAGATGAAGTTATATTGACTCCAAAATGGGATACTTATAACTTGACCTATGATCAGATACAAATCTTACAAGATTTATTGAAGAATAAAATCAAACAAGAGGAACTAAGAAGGGAACATCAACAAAAGAAAGTACTTCATGAGATTAAAGATATATTTGTAGATGCTTTTGAGTTAGAAGATATAAATGAGAATTCGCCTATATTAGAGAAGTTGGTACGTATTGTTAAAAAGGTGAATAGTGATGATAGTAAAGCAAATGAGAAGTTAATGCAATGGTCTGAGAGAAACTTTGAGACCAAGGTACTTGAGAAGGTTTCCACAGAGATTGCAGTCAAATCGGTTAAAGTTTTTGACCTTGTAAGTAACTTGGAAGAGGTTGTACAAAATGTTCATTCTTTTTACAAACAGCTTTATAATGTAGAAAAATTTACAAAGGAGAATCAACAGCTTATTGAGAAGCTACAATTAGATTTGAAGTCAATAGGACATTCGCTGATCATAGATGCAAGTTCCAACTCTATTCATTTCACTAGTTTGACTCATGCACAAGGGAGATTAGTCAAGATGATGGTTACTAATGGTGAGATAAGGGCCAAATTAATATATATAAAAATAATTTTGATACCTCATTTGGAGGTCATCCAGAGAGAATTGGAAACGTCAAAAGAGTTAGTACAAAGAGATCATTATCTCTCTATTGTCGAAAGTTTGGTTCATCTAGCTGCTCAGCTAGAAATCAAAATATGGTTTTTGGAGTCTGTTAGACCCGGTTGGGACAATGCTTTAGCAATGATTCTGCAACTCCACAAACCATTTTTGGACAAATATTATCTAACCCCAACACCCCAGCAACTCAAAGTGACAAAAACAAGGGGGAAATAGATGAAGACAAAAAGGGGTAAATAGATGGAGATAGATGGAAATGTATAAAGGTATGACATACTATTTTGAAATGTAATGTATACTCATTAATATGTCAGAGTCATGTATATGTCATTTAAATATAATGATTTTTTTATGAAGACCCAGTAATAGTCTTAGGGGAGTATTGGAGTACTAGGTACTATTTTGTTTATGTAATATAAATTCATGACAAAGTGTTTTTGACACTAATGTCAAAGGGGCAGATTATTGATCTCCAAGTCATGTTTTCTATTAGTGTCAAATACTTAGTCATTATCAAGGTAGAGTTGGTCGGTCATCACTGTGACTGAGTCATCCTACTAAGGGCGAGTAATGTATGCACTTATATTTTGTATATGTACCGAGTAGTAGTTATTGCCAAGAAAGTCAAAGGTCACTAAGTATCCCAGTAGTTATTGAGTAGTATGAATGTCAAGTTGTATAGACTTGAGTTAGTGCTAAGTGCCAATATATGGAGAACAGTTTTGACCGAGCACCAGAGACTTCATATGCCGAGTGAACCAGTTTTGGTACATGTGTTTGGAATGGCACAAACACCTAGGTAAACCATTTTGGTCAATTTCTATGTGTGTTGTAATGATTATTGAGATAATTAAGGATTTGATTATGTGTTATGATTTCAATCATTAATCCCTATGCAAGTGATGTAACCAATCAGAAAAAAGGAATACTTAAGTGGAAAAAGTGATGAATATGGATCGCTAATCTTGATCTAGAAGCTTGATCAGTTGTCTATTTAAGGTGACATCAAAACCTTAATAAAGAGAGTAATCAAGAGATCTCACATGTATGCAGATGGAAGTAGTCTTTTGATTGTTAGAAGCATAGATCAGGCAGAGTGGTTGAGCAGAGGAGTGAAGGACATAACATAGTTATATTTGATTTTGAGATCAAGTAATAATTGGAAAGAGGAGATCTTTTATCAACATTTGAATTGCAAACTGAAGGCTCGGGTACTGATACATTCTAGCAAGTGAATCAACGTAAATCTCTTCATAGAGTGGTCCTAATAGACCTTTGTAAATCTCCTAACAGAGTGCTTACTTATTTGCACATCTAAATCCTTTAATCAAGGTAGATTTTATAAGTTTGTAAGCTCTTAGCAGGGTAGACCCCTCACAGGGTAGATCACCAGAAGTGATCAAATTTTTTTAGCCCTTACAGGCACACTTTATTACTGCAGTAGTGAAGATTTGTGAGTGTCATCCCCACTCCAGTTTTACCTTTCAAGGGTTTATGGGTTAGCAAAATCTTTGTGTTACGTGTTTCATTTTTATAGATGTGATTAGCAGTTAGTTCTATTTCAGCATTGATGTTTATGTTTATGTTATACATGTTGAATTGGTTTCAAAGTGTAAAAGTGTTATAGATTCTGAATCATCCCCTCCTCTTAGTATCTTACATTCCTAATAAGACTTCCAAAACTTCATCCTTAAAATACAAAAGCAATTCGAGCAGTTACAGTTGTAGTAACATATTTTTTGTGAAAATTTGTTAATGGGTAAAACCCTAGCCAAAATTCATTGAACATTATGGAGGTTTATTAAAACCCTAATAGGGCTGCAATAATAGAAAATTTGTTTCTCAAATGAATAAGGTTTTGATATATGAACATTTGCACAAATAAAAGTTTTTGTTATAAACAGATCTATTGCAAATAAAGTCCTCGAACAATATTCTTGTTAGACAATAGTTTTGGTCAATATCAATTCTATTGTTAAGCAATTAAATGATTATGTTAAATTGAAATAGGTTTTTGATCTAATATTAATATTAATCCTATAGATGGATAAAAGTTCTCAGATACACATTTTTTGATTACCAATTGTTAACTGATTTGAAGTGATACATGACCGATAGTGAAAGTTATATTTTGATGTATTCAAACAAAACTTTGTTAAACTAATCTACCCTGTCAGAGGGTTATACTTTGTATTGAATGCATGTTAATTTTCTCTTGTTTAAGGACTGTATCCTATATTGATTCAGTACAAAATCATATGATTATGTGTGATTGCATAAATGCAAAGTTTGCAAATGTATTTGTGTAACCATATGTAACATGAACTATTAGTTTTAAAAAGGGAGAGGGGTTGGTGCTCCTTGCAGTTGGAGCTGCATAACTTTGTAAGAGTTGGTGTTGGTTATGAATCAATAGAAGATACAAGATTGGAGTGGTTTTTCTCCCTATGACAAAACCAGTTAGTTTTGAGGGTTTCCCACTCAGTACAAATTATTGTGTTATGGTGTTCTTTGTATGCCTCATTTAAATGCTCTAATACTTTCCTTTTCAAGTTAAAATTTCTTATATTGTTATGGTTTTACAAGTTGATCACTATTTATGTTCATTTTGTTAATTGAGTAATTTATATTGAGCAACCTATTTTCTAATCAAATTATTTAGATTTGTAAAAAGACCAAAAATTTCTACACTCTGATTCACCCCCCTCTCTAAGAGTGTTTCCACTTCCAACACTATCGATGGTCTATAACCGGTTACTTGCTTTGTCTGAGGTTGAGCATTTTATCTTCCAGTTTGATTTTGTAGAGCTCTATACATTCTAATATTCTTTAATTTTGCTAATTTTGATATAAAAATATTAAAAATTAGAATAAGGAATAATAAAAGTAATGATCTTGAAAATGGTCATTTTACTGTAAAGTAGATGCCATTTCCCCAATGAGATAATTTTAACATTTTCTTTCTGAGTTCAGGTTGCTTTTAAATTATTCAGTTTTAATATTACAAAACCTTCATTCGTGTTAAAAGAAATCTTCTTTCCTTAAAGGAAACAAATGAATTACATTTGAAAGCACATGGATAATATGGATAAACAGAGTTATTTCAACCAAATTTGAAGGTAATAAAAATTTGCAGTCTGAACACAAGAATAAAAATTGAATTTCTTAATCGAAAAATGTTCAAAGTGAAGAACAAAGAGGGTCCACTCACATGATCATACTGAATCTGTCGTGCAGCAGGTGAATAGGTGAAATGCCATCTAAAATGTAGGCTCTCTCGCGTCCTTTCGTTGCGCCAGGGCAGAATGTGAGCACCACCACACATACATGGCCTTCACCATCACATCACGACTGCGAATGATTCGCTCTTCAATCGGATCCCAAATTCTGTAACCAAACTGATCTTTGCCATAGCCAACGAAAATGCCCTTTTGTGATTTGAAATCCAGCTTTGTCCTCTTTTCTTTTGGGACATGAATATGAGCTTCACACCCAAAAACTTTGATGTGTGAATATGAAATCCTTTTTCCCAGCCATTCCTCTTCCGGAATGCCAAATTCTAGACGAGATGAAGGAGTTCTATTGATCAAATAGACTGCTGTATTACAGGCTTCCACCCAAAATTCTTTGCCCAAACGGGCATTTGAAAGCATACATCGTGCTTTCTCAAGAATGGTTCTATTTAACTATTCTGTTGCCCCATTTTCTTGAGGCGAATAAGGAACAAACTTAATTCATCTTATACCATGATCTGCACAAAAGTTATCAAACTCCAACGAACAGAATTTGCCTCCATTATCCGTTTTTAAACACTTAATTTTATGACCACTCTGATTTTCCACAAGAGCTTTAAATTTTTTAAATTTTGAGAATACTTCTGACTTTCTAGAAAGCATATAAACCCATACCTTTCGGGTGCTATCATCAAGAAAGGTGACAAAATAGCGTACGCCTCCATAAGAGGTTACCTCCGTAGGTCCGAAGACATCCAAATGCACTAACTCCAAAGGTGTAGTCCTTTTATCATGTCCATCCTTCAAAAAACTGACCTGCTTTTGTTTCCCATGAAGACAATGCTCACAAAATTCCAAATTTGCAGATTTGAGACCCAGTAATTGATCATGATTCAGCATTACCTCAAGGCCTTTCTTGCTCATATGGCCTAGCCTTTGATGCCAAAGCGCAACATCGCTGTCCATAAGTGTTAAAGCAGCTCCCACCTTATCAATGGGTTTCAAAATATAGAGACTTCCAATTTTGTCTCCTTTAGCAATAGCCAAGGAACCTTTGACTATTTTCCATGAATCCGTAAGTTCAGTTTTGAATCCTTGGGTGTACAATTGACTGACAAAAATTAGATTCCTCTTTAATTGAGGAACATGTCTAACATCTTTAAGAAGTAATTTTGCTCCTCCTTCAAGATGCAAGACAACATCTCCTTTCCCAACAATTTTACAAGCTTTGTTATCACCCAAAAACACCTCTCTGAATTCACCATCTTGATAATTTGTAAATGCATCAGTGATATAGGAAGCATGAAAGGAAGCTCCTGAATCAATTACCCACGAATCAGATTTTGTATCACTTGTTGACAAAATTAGGATGCCCGGATCCTTTTCACAAACTGTGTTTGCTTGGCTGTCCAATACTTGTTCTTGTGCCTTCTTATATTTTCTGCAATCCTTTTTAACATGCCCAGCCTTCCCACAAAACCAACAACCATTTTGTCTCCCTCTTGACTACGATCTTCTTGCAGATTGGGACCTCCGATTGTTGTTAGATCTACCTCTATATTGGCTTCTTCCTCTATTTTCGGTGCTCACCATTGTGAGAGCATTATCAGAAGAGGATTCATCATTCTTTCTCCTCAAATATTCGGAGAGCAGGGTGGTTGAAACTTCATCAAAAACCAGCTGCTTGGTAGTTGATACTGAGGTGCTTATGGCTATCACAAGTCCATCCCAACTATTAGGAAGAGAACATAGCAATAGAACAGCCTTATTCTCATCATCTTGTGTCATGCCAACTGAATTCGCTTGGCTAATCAAGGTGTTAAATTTGTTGAGGTGATTTGTCATGGATTCACCTTCCCTCATCTTAAGTTTATACAACTTCTTCATGATGAAGACTTTGTTCACAACGAATGTTTGTGCTTATGTTGAAGCCAATTTATCCCATACGTCTTTGGCTGTATTTTTGTCTGAAACATTATACAACACATTATCGCCTAATGCAAGAAAGATTATCGCCATGGCTTTCTCATCAAGCTTTCCCCAATCTTCATCCGACATGGCTGTGGGTTTCTTCGCTTTTCCTTCAAGTGCCAGCGAAAGCTCTTTATTGACTAACAACGATTTCATTTGAATCTTCCATATTCCGTAATTCTTCCCAGAGAATTTTTGAACTCTTACTTCTTCCATAATTCTGAAACTGAATTCTTCAACCAACAATTAACCTCGCTCTGATACCAATTGTAGATTTAAAAGATTCGAATTGAAACCAGAATTACAGAATCAAAAATAGCAGAGTACATAAAACAAAGAACACACAAATTTATCATGGTTCACCACAATAGTGGCTACGTCCACACTGAGAGCAGAAGAATTCTATTAATCTCAAACTGAATGAATTACAATGAAGAGATGAGTCTTATTTATAAAGCTCAATCTGAGCAGCTAGAAAGACAAGGCACAAACAGACAAATGTCCGTTGGCCTTCCAATTTCAACACTAAGAGTGTTTCCACTTCGAACACTATCGATGGTCTATAACCGGTTACCTGCTTTGTCTGAGGTTGAGCATTGTATCTTCCAGTTTGATTTTGTAGCTATACATTCTAATATTCTTTAATTCTACTAATTTTTGATATAAAAAGATTAAAAATTAGAATAAGGAATAATAAAAGTAATGATCTTGAAAATGGGACCTCTCTCCTCTCCACTCATTTTACTTTAAAGTAGATGCCATTTCCCCAATGAGATAATTTTAACATTTTCTTTCTGAGTTCAGGTTGCTTTTATTATTTAGTTTTAATATTACAAAACCTTCATTTGTGTTAAAAGAAATCTTCTTTCCTTAAAGGAAACAAATGAATTACACTTGAAAGCACATGGATAATATGGATAAACATAGTTATTTCAACCAGATTTGAAGGTAATAAAAATTTGCAGTCTGATCACAAGAATAAACATTGAATTTCTTAATGGAAAAATGTTCAAAGTGAAGAACAAAGAGGGTCCACTCACATTATCATAATTTTTTCTTTGGATTTTTCAATAAGTCTTTTTGAAATCTTGTGGAGAGGTACAAGAACATCATTTTCATCTTTTTTTTTAACACAAAATCAAACTTTTATTTATATTTTTAGTCTTCGAGCATAACAAAGATGGCTAACTCAAATGATCATAATTTTTATTTTTTCTTGGGAAAATGTAGTCCATAGTAGAAAGGGTCTAGTCACATGAACATCATCTTCATTTATAGTTTTTTCCTCTTTTAAAATGTAATGGAAAGTAGATATGATAAAATCATATAATCATCATTTTCATTTTTAATCTTTTCAATCTTTTTTCAAAACTATAGTAGAAAATAGACAGGAAAATAGATAGGAAAGTCTAAAATGAAAATAATGTTCATTTTTAATTTTTAACATAAAATGGAATTATCGTTTATATTTTTAGTCTTTATGGAGAACAAAGAGGGCCCACTCACAAGATCATAATCTTTATTCTTTATTCTTTTTCAATTTTTTTTGGAAAATGTGGTCCATATAGAGAGGGTCTAGTCACATGAACACCATCTTCATATATAATGTTTTCATTTTTAAAATGTAATTGAAAGTAGAAATGATAGAATCATATAATCATCATTTTCATTTTTAATCTTTTCAATTTTTTCCAAAACTGTAGTTGAAAATAGTTAGGATCCAAAGTCTAAAATGAAAATGATGTTCACTTTTATTTTTAACATAAAATCAAATTTTTATTTTTATTTTTAGTCTTTGAGGAAAACAAAGATGGCTCACTCAAATGATCATAATCTTTATTCTTTATTTTTTTCAAAATTTTTTGGAAAATGTGGTCCATAGTAGAGAGGGTCTAGTCACATGAATACCATCTCCATAAATAATATTTTCCTTTTTAAAATGTAAAGGAAAGTAGAAATGATAGAATCATATAATCATCATTTTCATTTTTAATCTTTTCAATTTTTTTCAAAACTGTAGTGGAAAATAACTAGAATCCAAAGTCTAAAATGAAAATAATGTTCACTTTTATTTTTAACATAAAATCACATTATCTTTTTTTTTTTAGTCTTTGTAGAAAAGAAAGAGGGCCCACTCACATGATCATAATCTTTATTCTTTATTCTTTTTCAATTTGTTTTTGGAAAATGTGGTCCATAGTAGAAAGGGTCTAGTCACATGAACATCATCTTCATTTATAATGTTTTCCTTTCTAAAATGTAATTGAAAGTAGAAATGATAGAAACATATAATCATCATTTTCATTTTTAATCTTTTCAATCTTTTTTCAAAAGTGTAGTAGAAAAGTCTAAAATGAAAACAATATTCATTATTTTTTTTTAACAAAAAATCACATTATCATTATCATTTTTATTTTCATTCTTTGCAGAGAACAAACAAAGAGGGCCCACTCACATGATAATAATCCTTATTCTTTTGTCTTTGTGGAGAAGAAAGAGAGAGGGCCCATTTTGTGCAGAATCTGTCGTGCAGCAGGTGAATAGTCTGAGTGAGGACAGCGGAAATGCCGTCTAAAATGCAGGCTCTCCCGCGTCCTTTCGTTGCGCCAGGGCAGAATGTGAGCACCACCGCACATACATGGCCTTCACCATCAACAAAGTTAAAACCCCTTTCTTCAATTTGGCTCTCGTACTGTATAATAATTGTGGCTGTGATCGCTCAGTCTTTGGTCCATGAATTCGACAGGACATACGGACTGGCTTGGCATTGCATTACGAGAACGCGTTTTGGGTCTTTCGTTTCTTTTTCCGTGGGGGAATTCTAATTTCCGTATTTCTCCACTGATAGGGTCTCTAGCCTATTCTCCTCTTCTACACCGCCATTGAACGCCTGGGTTAGGGGCTTTTGAAAAGGGCAAATAGATGAATAAACTTGCAAACCTTCGTTAACATTGTCAAATTGGAGACAAACATTGGCATTGTCGACAACGGAGAGACTACAAAATGATACTTCACAAAAGGTCAGAAGAAAATGTTGGATGAATGTCATGTTAACAGTCTGGAATTCAAGAGTCTATATGACCATTTTGTCCACTTTTAGATCTCATATGACAACTTAAAAATGGTTATAAATTAATCTGTTGCTCGAGACAATATAGAAACAGAATTGATTCTATATCAACGTTTTAATAGTGATACTTGTATGCATCAAAAACCCCAAGTTCGCCAAGGGGAATATGTAAAGGGGGGACAAATTATAGCAGACAGTGCAGCTACAGCAGGGGGAGAACTTTCTTTGGGAAAAAACATCTTAGTTGCCTATATGCTATGGGAAGGATACAATTTTGAAGATGCAATACTTATTAGTGAACATCTGGTATATGAAGACATTTTTACTTTTTTCCAGATCGTAAGATACGAAATTGGAGTTTATTTTACGAACCAAGGTCCTGAAGTAATAACTAGAGAAATATCTCATTTAAATGCTTACTTACTCCGTCGTCTGGACAAAAACGACATTGTAATGATAGGATCTTGGATAGAAATAGGTGATATATTAGTAGGTAAATTAATACTGGAAGTAGAAGAAGACTCACTAATAAACACTCCAGAAGGAAAATTATTACAAGCTTTATTTGATATTAAGGCACCTACTGGAAAAGAAAATTGTTTGAGTCCCTAAAGGTGTAAATGGTTGAGTTATCGATGTGAGATGCTTTCAGGAGTTCGAGGAGGAGGAAGATGATTATCTCGGCGATATTGTAGAAAAAGTTCATGTATATATTTTACAAAAACGTAAAATACTAGTGGGTGATAAAGTAGCGGGAAGAGATGGTAATAAAGGTATTATTTCAAAAAATTTGCCCAGGCAAGATATGCCTTATTTACAAAATGGAACACTAGTGGACATGGTATTAAATCCTTTAGGGGTACCTTCACAAATGAATGTAGGACAAATCTTTGAATGTTTGCTTGGTTTAGCAGGAAAACTAATGAACAAACATTATAGACTGGCACCTTTTGACGAAAGGTA
Organism: Chamaecyparis obtusa; assembly: GCA_027943335.1. Classification (NCBI taxonomy): domain Eukaryota; kingdom Viridiplantae; phylum Streptophyta; class Pinopsida; order Cupressales; family Cupressaceae; genus Chamaecyparis; species Chamaecyparis obtusa. The sequence continues at coordinate 392,345 of BSBK01003611.1, read as the reverse complement.
CGAGCGAGAAGCTTCTAGAAAACTAGTATTTTCTGAGCTTTATAAATCTAGCGAGCAAACAGCTAATCCATGGGTATTTGAACTTGATCATCCTGGAAAACATAGATTAATTGATGGAAGAACATGAAAGGTTTTTGAACGACCTATTACAATAGGAATAGCTTATATATCGAAATTGTGCGATCAAGTTGATGACAAAATTCATGCACGTTCCCGTGGACCTTATGCGTTGGTTACACAACAACCTCTAAAAGGAAAATCCTCCAGAGGAGGGCAACGAGTAGGAGAAATGGAAGTTTGGGCTCTAGAAGGTTTTGGTGTTGCTTATATTTTACACGAGATACTTACTTTAAAATCTGATCATATGGACACTAGTGAAAAAATATTTGGTGCCATTTTCAACGGAGAACCAATGCCTAAACCCTGCACTTTTACAGAATCTTTCTGATTTCTCAGTCGAGAACTACGATCTTTAGCTCTAGAATTGAATCATACTATTCTATCTGAGATAGACTTTTAGATAGATAAGAAGGAAGTTTGATCAAAATGAATCAAAATTTATTTTTTATGAGTGATCAGAATAAACACGAACAACTTCAAATTGGATTAGTTTCTCCCGAGTAGATTCTTGCTTGGTCTGAAAGAATATTACCTAATAGAGAAAGAGTCGGACAAGTGACTGCAGAACAAACTTTAGATTATAGAACTTATGAACCAATAAGACATGGATTATTTTGTGAAAGAATATTTGGACCTAAGAAAAGGGGAGTTTGTGCTTGTGTAAAACCTCCAATGATGGAAAATGAGAAGGAAAACTATGACTCCAATTTTTGTACTCAATGTGGAGTTGAACTTGTTATTGATCCTCGAATTCGAAGATATTGAATGGGACACATTAAATTGGCATGTCCAGTTGTTCATATTAGGTATTTCAAATGATGTCCCAGTTATATCGTGAATCTATTAGATAAAACTCGTAAAGAATTAGAAGACCCACTATACTGCAATGTGTGACTTGATCACAAGCTTTGATTATATAGATCCATATTAACTATCATCCTATTTAATCTAATTAGGATACCCTTAGCTCTGACACGCCCCTCGGCAAGAGGGACATGAAGCTCAGAATTAGAAACATGTTGATAAAGAGGAATGAATCTAGGGTTAATATCTTATATATTATGAAATTCAATTGCTAATTGGACTTCGTAAAAATACTTCTTTTATTAGAAACAAAGAAACAAAATGGAATCCAAAATCTATTTCATTTTTCTTTTTATTCTAGACAAAAAAGAAGATATGGTTATAGGAGTTTATTCATCGCACATATGCTTCAAATAGTATTGCAACCATCAAAGTAAAATAGAAACCTACAGGATCCATTAATAAAGAGATACAGACAAGTAAATCCCATATGAATTTCAAATAAATTCAAGGTCTTTCACAAAGAAATGTATCTGGAGGAGACTGCTCACTAATTCCATATTTATGTCATAATACGAATTGTAAACCAATAATCAAATTCACTTGGAACTTGAGCAAAGAGTAACTATTTAGTTTTATCACTTGGGAACGAAAACCGTCGAGATACATTACCAGAGAGAAAAAAACATTTTTTGTATATTGATACATAATGACTTTCCATTTTGGTATAGTTACTTGAGCCAGATGAGAGGAAACTTTCATGTCCGATTCTGAGGGGGGGAAAAAAAGACTGTAAAAACCTATCCAAATGTTTGTATTACTAGGCCCACAGCTAACAAGCCAACTTTATTGTGATTTCAGGGAGAACTTCGTGAATATGAGTATAAATCTTGGGCAAAAGATATTGCTTCTTATCTCTCTTGGGATTTTCCGCTATTTCAAGAGCGAGAAATTGCCACTGGAGGAAAAGCTACCAGAGAACAATTAGCTGGTCTAAATATGCAAATGATTATAGATCATTCATATATAGAATGGAAGGAAATAGATACAAAAATATCTATATTATTCTCAGACTTGGAGGAGACAGAAAATGAATTTTTGAATCAAGATTCTCCTTTAAAAAAACTATATAATAATATGAAGAAAAAACTTTGTTCACTTCAAATAAGAAAAGATCGTTTGGTTAGACGGATGAAATTTGCTAAATATTTTCTTCAAACAAATGTAGAACCACAATGGATGGTTCTATGCCTATTACCAGTTCTTCCTCCCGACCTGAGGCCAATGTATCAATTAAATGAAGGTGGGGTGATTACTTCGGATCTCAATGAACTTTATCTAAAAGTTATCTATCAAAATAATAATCTTTTAGAATCCATAGAATGGACTCGTACATTTCTACTACTAGATTTATTGTTTGATCAAAAGAGATTAGTCCAAAAAGCTGTAGATACACTTCTTGATAATAGTATAGGCGCACAACCGGTGAAAGATATATACACTTTTTGTCTCCAATTTGATTGTGTGAACGAAGGTTTGCAAGTTTATTCATCTATTTGCCCTTTTCAAAAGCCCCTAACCTAGGCGTTCAATGGCGGTCTGGAAGAGGAGAATAGAGACCCTATCAGTGGAGAAATACGGAAATTAGTATTCTAACCCAAGACTGAGCGATCACAGGCACAATTATTATGTACGAGAGAATTTAATTGGCAGGACTGATGGAGCCAAATTGAAGAAAGGGGTTTCAACTTTCTTGATGGTAAAGGCCATATGCTTGGAGCTGAATGTGTGGTGGTGATCACATTCGGCATAGGATGGATGGTATGCATTATGTTATTTTTAATGTATGGAGGTACATTTTATCGGGAGCTTAGCTAGGTCCATTATTATTTCATTGAGCATCTCTCATTTCATAAAATTAGAGTATCTATCAACAGTCTTCTACAAGCAGGCACATTAATTTCAGGATGCATCTAACACTGTCCATTCTAATTGTGTCTGCTTCAACGGAAAATGTTGGCTCACATCTGACACAGTTGCTTCGAGTGTGCTGGTTAAGCCCAGCCATCATCATCTTCATTTTAAGTATTTTCGTCTTTTAAAATGTAATGGAAAGTAGAGATGATAGAATCATAGAACCATCATTTTCATTATTAATCTTTTCAATCTTTTTTCAACCGTACTGGAAAACAGCTAGGATCCAAAGTCTTATGCTTCTCATAGAAATGTTTTAGGATTTCAAAGTCCATAGTATACAAAGTCTCAAGGGCTATAAAATACAAAGTCTTATGCTTCTCGTAGAGATGTTTTAGGATTTCAAAGTCCATAATATTCCAGGAGTGTGAAATTGTTTGAGGCCATCAGCTAAACTTCTGCATTGAAAACTTCTGTTTCTAACAATGAATAGTTATGGTGGTTGTTGTTGCTGGCGGAAGAAGAAGCCAGATCCTGCACAATCAACAATACGACCTCCAGATCCTTCTCCTCCAACAATTATACATGTTCAAACTGGAAAAGAGCCATCTTCGTCCTCACATCCTCCAGTTGAAAGTGGAGAAGAGCCATCCTCATCCTCATCCTCGCCAACGCTGGCAGAGGTCTTGAAGAGCTTCCGAGAAGCGGACATTGATAAGGCAGACGATTTCAGCAAAGCCATTCAAGAACAGCTGGTTGGCTATAAACTTTATTTCTTTTCATTCAAGCAATATTAACTATGAGAGCTTTTTATTGTTTGTTTATTTCCTTTTTATTATTGTCTCCACAGAATCCACAGGATACTCCAAGTACAAGCTCTTCTAATACAGACAAGTTGTCAAACTGGGCTTCCTTTATTCAGAGCGGGGCCACTTTTCTCAAATTTGCTAGTGATCATACAGAAAAAATTCACAATAAGGTAAACCAATATGACAATATGGATATAAATTCTTCTTCTTACGGGCTAATCTCTCTACAAAATGCATCAAAGATAAGGAAAAAAAATAAATGTCAATTTTTTTTTAGATTCGTGAAAATACAGTAATATTTTGCAATTTTTTGTGGTTTTCGATCACAAAATATATATAGATCATGAAAAATAGATGCTGAAAAATTCATAAAAATCTGTTTATTTTCCAATTTTTGAAATTTGATCAATACTACATATTTGTAGGAAGCTTAGCTGCCTCCCAATTATCAGTAGTATTTATGTCCAATAAGGTAATCCAATATGACAAAAAGTGCCAAAGATTAAAAAAATTGTCAACCATTTTTTTAATGGCGAAAATATTAAATTTTTTATGGTTTTCCTCCACAAAATATGTAATCATGAAGAACAAATGCTGAAAATTTTGTAAAAATCTGTTGTGTTTTCTGATTTTTAAAATTTGGTCAATAATACATTTTGTAGGGAGCTTAGTTGGATCCCAATTATCCGTAGTACTTATGTTCCATTTGATATTGATTTACAGGGTGACTTTTCTCAGTCAGGAGAAGTGACAAAAATTGTAGGAGATATGCTCCAGAATATTGGGCAACTGCATTGGGCAGTTGCAGGTCTCTCTATCGTTGGTTATGTGGTGTCCAAATCTCAGAACGTGTCCGCGAACCGTGCTGAATTTGTAGATCTCTTAAAAGACATGCTTAAACTTGCATCTCATATTAAGGGAATATACAATCTTTCTCTTGAAAATGAAAACAAGGAGGTTTTGAAAAATGCCTTTCAATATATTGTTGAGGGATCAATATATTGTGCTTCCCAACTAGATTCAGGATTTTTTTTTAGGTTGGTACCCATTTCCCTCTATGATTTATGGCTTAAGCTTATGCGGTTAGTATCTGTTTTCTCCTTATTAAATGTATAGTATAATTTACCATCAGAAATGTTTAATTTTATGCTGCAGCTTCTTGAAAACATCAATAAACTCTGGCACTTTGAGTCGTATTCGCACCAAGATAGATAACATTTATCGAGATCTGCAAGTAATTGCTGAAAGAGAAATGTTAGCGCAGCAGAGGGAAATGTTAGCGCAGCAGAAGGAAATGTTAGTGCAGCAGAGGGAAATGTCAGCGCAGCAGGCAACTGTTCTTCCTCTATCACAGCCACTCTATCCAAAGAATGCAGGTACTTACAAACGAAGTCATTCCTTATTAGATTTCTTATTTTTCAGTATGTGCATTTGCTTGCGAAAATAATACATTTCATGGAAGCAATATTGTCGCAAATTTAGTATTTACCCTTCCCCCTCATTAAAATATTTCAAATAGTTCGTGATGAAAGCTTTGCTTCAAAATGCGATTCGTAGGTTTCTTTTATTCTAGTATTTATTATGACACTCTTCATCTTCTCAACAGTTGGCATAAAAGAACAAGAGAAAGCAGTAAATACGCTCCTGAACATGAACAACAACGAAGACCAGTCATCCACTGCCGTTGTTATTTGGGGCTTTGGTGGCATTGGAAAGACAACCCTCGCGCAAGCTGTTGTCTCCAGGGTAGATCTAACGAGTTACAACTATGCCAGAATCGATTTAGATCAGGATTCTGATAAAACCAAGTATAACTATAAAGTAATGCAAGAACAAATTTTGAAAGATGCGTTTCCCAGGTATAATGATGGAAAGGAAGTAAAGCTGAGAGATGATTCAGATGGTAGGGATAAGTTAACAGCGGCTTTTCAAACTAAAGGAAACAAGCCTGTGTTTTTATTTATAGATAATGCTCTCCATAGACAGGATCTGGAGAAAATTCTGCCGGAAGACCTGCGAGGTCTTCCCCAGCATAGCAGACTACTCATTACAACCAGGATGTTGAACGTCACAGATAGCCTCGAAGAACGCGGCATTCGTCGCAAGGACCATCCTGTGAAAACTCTCTCTGACAATCATGCAGCGGAAGTTCTGTGCACTGATCCTGCAATTCGTACTGGTAAAATCAAAGATGATCTACAAAAGATGCTCAAGCTCTGCAACGGGATTCCGTTGGTTCTGAAGATGGTTGCTGCACATTTGCTCAAGCAGAAATATGATGTTGACCGTTGTACGCAGATCCTTGGAGCTTTACAAAGCGGAGGGAACATCAAAGAAGATGATCTTAGCAACCGTTTGTTTGATTTTGTGTATAACAAACTGGAGGAGTCTACCAAGGAAGCATTTTTAGACATATGCTGCTTCTTTGATAAGGGTTTCCCTCGTCGAATGGCAGAGTACATTGTTGGGGCTCAGGAAGTCGCATCTCTTCAAGAGGCAGCATTGATAACGACAGTGATAGGAATACAACGACCTTTGGGAACGTTAAATGAATCGGCTTGGTGGCAGAAGGAGGAGGAGGAGGAGGAGGAGGAGTTATTGTCTGTCCACGATATTATTCAATCAATAGGGCGCAGTTTGTCAAAATCCAGTAGAATTATGGATTCAAATTCTTGGAGTGAAACTGAAAAAGATGAGGTATATTGTTTCTCCTCTAATTATACTTAGATTATACTTTCATTGTTATATAAAATTTGCTTGACAACTTAGTCTCGCAGGGCAAGCTCAAAGGAATTAAAGGAATTTGGCTTGATGATGAAGATTGCGTGCTTGAGAAAAGACACCTTAATTTGATAAAGGACACATTAAGAATTCTGGTCAGAACAGGCCGTAGTATACAAGTTAGCGGTACAGATCATGTAGTGAGATTCCCAGAGTTAAGATATATGAGAATAGCAGGTGATATTTCTTGGGTGAATGTTGAAGCACTTGATAAATTAGCTGTGTTAGAATGGGAGAAGCTTCCCAGCAAGCAGAAAGCTCCTCTGAAGGCATGTCCTAAGTCCAATAACATACATAAATACTTTTCATTTTGGCACATTACTGTTATGGTTTTGATTGTTGATTTGTTTTTAATTGTTATATTCGTCACTGTTAAATAATGTTGTGACAAGGAAGTAGTAACTTTGCATGCAGTTACCAGAAAGTTTAAGGTCCCTACAAGTCGAGATGCAGCCAGCTGTAATGCAGGACTTCATGCCAAACTCCACCTTAAAAGAATTAGATATAAATTTTGAAAAAGATGATGAAGTGACAGACAACAAGGAAACTGCATTTTATAGCCGTCTTGGTGGCTTAAATAAGTTGAAGACTCTCAGAGTGAACAAATGCCCTTCTTTATGTGAGCTTCCTGAGGATGTGTGTAGATTACGGGAGTTGAATAGACTCTTTATAACGTGGTGTATTAATCTCAAGCGTCTACCAGAATCGTTTGCGCAACTGAAAACTCTAACAGCTCTGAAGGTGATATCGTGCACAAGTTTGAAAGAATTGCCCACTACCTTTGGGGAGCTTGAAGCTCTGCAGCGTTTAGATTTATATAATTGTTCAAGCCTTGAGAAATTGCCAGAGTCATTTGGGCAACTGAAAACTCTAACAGATCTGGACCTGACATCGTGCACAAGTTTGAAAGAATTGCCCACTACCTTTGGGGAGCTTGAAGCTCTGCAGGATTTAGATTTATATGATTGTTCAAGCCTTGAGAAATTGCCAGAGTCATTTGGGCAACTGAAAACTCTAACAGATCTGGACCTGAGATCGTGCACAAGTTTGAAAGAATTGCCCACTACCTTTGGGGAGCTTGAAGCTCTGCAGCGTTTATATTTATATCATTGTTCAAGCCTTGAGAAATTGCCAGAGTCATTTGGGCAACTGAAAACTCTAACAGATCTGGACCTGAGATCGTGCACAAGTTTGAAAGAATTGCCCACTACCTTTGGGGAGCTTGAAGCTCTGCAGAATTTAAATTTATCTGATTGTTCAAGCCTTGAGAAATTGCCAGAGTCATTTGGGCAACTGAAAACTCTAACAGATCTGCACGTGAGATCGTGCACAAGTTTGAAAGAATTGCCCACTACCTTTGGGGAGCTTGAAGCTCTGCCGCGTTTAGATTTATCTGATTTTTCAAGCCTTGAGAAATTGCCAGAGTCATTTGGGCAACTGAAAACTCTAACAGATCTGGACCTGAGATCGTGCACAAGTTTGAAAGAATTGCCCACTACCTTTGGGGAGCTTGAAGCTCTGCAGAATTTAAATTTATCTGATTGTTCAAGCCTTGAGAAATTGCCAGAGTCATTTGGGCAACTGAAAACTCTAACAGATCTGGACCTGACATCGTGCACAAGTTTGAAAGAATTGCCCACTACCTTTGGGGAGCTTGAAGCTCTGCCGCGTTTAGATTTAGATAATTGTTCAAGCCTTGAGAAATTGCCAGAGTCATTTGGGCAACTGAAAACTCTAACAGATCTGGACCTGAGATCGTGCACAAGTTTGAAAGAATTGCCCACTACCTTTGGGGAGCTTGAAGCTCTGCAGGATTTAGATTTATCTGATTGTTCAAGCCTTGAGAAATTGCCAGAGTCATTTGGGCAACTGAAAACTCTAACAGATCTGGACCTGACATCGTGCACAAGTTTGAAAGAATTGCCCACTACCTTTGGGGAGCTTGAAGCTCTGCAGGATTTAGATTTATATGATTGTTCAAGCCTTGAGAAATTGCCAGAGTCATTTGGGCAACTGAAAACTCTAACAGATCTGGACCTGAGATCGTGCACAAGTTTGAAAGAATTGCCCACTACCTTTGGGGAGCTTGAAGCTCTGCAGGATTTAGATTTATCTGATTGTTCAAGCCTTGAGAAATTGCCAGAGTCATTTGGGCAACTGAAAACTCTAACAGATCTGGACCTGAGATCGTGCACAAGTTTGAAAGAATTGCCCACTACCTTTGGGGAGCTTGAAGCTCTGCAGAATTTAAATTTATCTGATTGTTCAAGCCTTGAGAAATTGCCAGAGTCATTTGGGCAACTGAAAACTCTAACAGATCTGGACCTGACATCGTGCACAAGTTTGAAAGAATTGCCCACTACCTTTGGGGAGCTTGAAGCTCTGCCGCGTTTAGATTTAGATAATTGTTCAAGCCTTGAGAAATTGCCAGAGTCATTTGGGCAACTGAAAACTCTAACAGATCTGGACCTGAGATCGTGCACAAGTTTGAAAGAATTGCCCACTACCTTTGGGGAGCTTGAAGCTCTGCAGGATTTAGATTTATCTGATTGTTCAAGCCTTGAGAAATTGCCAGAGTCATTTGGGCAACTGAAAACTCTAACAGATCTGCACGTGAGATCGTGCACAAGTTTGAAAGAATTGCCCACTACCTTTGGGGAGCTTGAAGCTCTGCAGCGTTTATATTTAAATCATTGTTCAAGCCTTGAGAAATTGCCAGAGTCATTTGGGCAACTGAAAACTCTAACAGATCTGGACCTGAGATCGTGCACAAGTTTGAAAGAATTGCCCACTACCTTTGGGGAGCTTGAAGCTCTGCAGGATTTAGATTTATCTGATTGTTCAAGCCTTGAGAAATTGCCAGAGTCATTTGGGCAACTGAAAACTCTAACAGATCTGGACCTGAGATCGTGCACAAGTTTGAAAGAATTGCCCACTACCTTTGGGGAGCTTGAAGCTCTGCAGAATTTAAATTTATCTGATTGTTCAAGCCTTGAGAAATTGCCAGAGTCATTTGGGCAACTGAAAACTCTAACAGATCTGGACCTGACATCGTGCACAAGTTTGAAAGAATTGCCCACTACCTTTGGGGAGCTTGAAGCTCTGCCGCGTTTAGATTTAGATAATTGTTCAAGCCTTGAGAAATTGCCAGAGTCATTTGGGCAACTGAAAACTCTAACAGATCTGGACCTGAGATCGTGCACAAGTTTGAAAGAATTGCCCACTACCTTTGGGGAGCTTGAAGCTCTGCAGGATTTAGATTTATCTGATTGTTCAAGCCTTGAGAAATTGCCAGAGTCATTTGGGCAACTGAAAACTCTAACAGATCTGCACGTGAGATCGTGCACAAGTTTGAAAGAATTGCCCACTACCTTTGGGGAGCTTGAAGCTCTGCAGCGTTTATATTTATATCATTGTTCAAGCCTTGAGAAATTGCCAGAGTCATTTGGGCAACTGAAAACTCTAACAGATCTGGACCTGAGATCGTGCACAAGTTTGAAAGAATTGCCCACTACCTTTGGGGAGCTTGAAGCTCTGCAGAATTTAAATTTATCTGATTGTTCAAGCCTTGAGAAATTGCCAGAGTCATTTGGGCAACTGAAAACTCTAACAGATCTGCACGTGAGATCGTGCACAAGTTTGAAAGAATTGCCCACTACCTTTGGGGAGCTTGAAGCTCTGCAGGATTTAGATTTATCTGATTGTTCAAGCCTTGAGAAATTGCCAGAGTCATTTGGGCAACTGAAAACTCTAACAGATCTGGACCTGAGATCGTGCACAAGTTTGAAAGAATTGCCCACTACCTTTGGGGAGCTTGAAGCTCTGCAGAATTTAAATTTATCTGATTGTTCAAGCCTTGAGAAATTGCCTTCTGAGTTTGAACAATTGAAATCTTTGAGGAGATTATATCTAGGTGGTTGTGACAAGTTGAAGTCAGACGTTTGCCTGATGGACGAGACCATCAAGATTGTAGAGAAGGGTGAGCATTTGTGTGCGGACTGTTGGAAGGGGAAAATTTTGAAAATTGAGATATAAACAATGATGGTGTCGCGAGACCAACATAGCGGGTAAAATTCCACGGTTACGAAAAGTAAATAAGATTTCTGTTAGTGTAAGTTTATATGATGATATTTTCTTTTTTATATTCACAAAATAATATATTATTATTATTTTTTGTTAAATGTTTAATTGTTATTGTTATTTTACAATAGTTGTTTTAATAGGTATAATTTGTTAAGACTTGTATAAAAGGTGAGTGTCCGTAATTATAAGAAAAACAAATATAAAAAGTTGTAAATTTTCAGTTTAAGGTTGTGTTGCAAGAGCAATATTGTATATTGCATAGAAGTGTTAAAAATTTAAGATTGTTATAAAGTATATAATTTTCTAAGTATTTATATTACATTTGATGTAAATTAGTATAAGGTATATATGTTTTAATGGAGTGGGCTTTGTTGCATAGCAATATTGTACACATAATAGAAGGGGTAAAAATTTAAGATACCAAAATCAAATAGTTTTTTAATCATATCTATCTTTAAATTTTATGGTAAGCTAATATAAGGTTAATAGATTTTTTAAGTTACTGATCAAAAAAAATTTTGTAGTACAAATTTTGTTGATAAAAAATTAATTTATAGTTATTTTTATTTATTAAAAATTTATCTATTATTTTTATTTTACGCTCTTGATTTTTAATTGATATGAAATTTTATTTATTACTAGCAATCACATCTTGTTGTACAATAGGTATGTTGAATACACATGGAAGGTCAATTAGGAAAAAAAAATAGTTTGTTATTTTTTCTCATACATTTATGTAATACATGACCTATCCATAAGAAAAGAGGGTGATAGAGAGAGGGGTGAGTAAATAGAGGTAGGGGATTAAAATTGAGAGAGGATAGAGGTAAATTAAAGAGTGTACAATAATAAATAATGTGGGGATCAAAGGGATGATCCTATTTCCTATCAAACATCAGGAAGGAAGATGACTCAATAGGCTTGAAAGGGGTTCAAGTGCTAAATGGGTGCAATTTTCCTTCCTAAAATGAAATAGTGTGGAAAGAAGGATGATTGATAATGAGATCTATGATGAAATGAAGGAAAGTATTGACTTTTGTGCACACAAACTGACAAAAAATTGATAATCCAATTCCAATGCTAAAAACAAAATTAATTTTTTTTTAACTAACTTGTGAAATCAATTTCAAACTATTTTGGAGGGACTAGGTTGACTAGGTCGACTTGTTCCCTATTTTCAGTTGTAGACTGTCTGCGAGGTCCTAAACTTGTCACATATAACTCAATGCAAGTGCCACTTCTTCTTATGCATATAAAAGAAGGGAAATTGTTATTTACAAGGGGGTTTGTCTTAGTCAAACTTTGGTTTGGAATCAACCTTGAAATGAAATATATGAAAGTGTGCTAACATAGAACAGAGGCTAGATCTAAAACATGAAGTGTATTATACCTTGGCAATACAAATGCTTATTTGAATGTGATCAAGAGTGTTGATGCAATAGCTTGGGAAAGGAAATCATGAAAGACATGTTTTGTATAATGATTGTTGTAATTTTCCACAATGCTTGATGGAAAGAGAGAAGAACATAATGAATTCTTGAAGACTTGAATGCTTGAATGTATGAAGACGCTTAGATGAATGTGAATGGATACTATGATCTTCTTCCTTGATGGTACATTGTTTGGCTTTCAATGGGGGAAATAAGCTTAATCCAAGGAGAATATTGCCTTGAAAACACATTTAGATGCTTGAAATATGCTTGAGCTCTTGAAATATTCTCACCTTGTAAAAATGCTTATGACATCCAAAACAAAAACTTGAGAAATATTATTTATGCTAAAAATAAATATGTTTATCTATTTTGTTTTGGGTGAATCCATTTATTTCTTTTTAGGAAAGAATCTTTCTTTTTATAGGAATGATGGTCCTGTATATATTCTCAATTGTTATTACAGTTTTGACTATTAATTTTTTTAATTGTTATGTTTGTCACGGTTAGTTAATGTTGTGACAAGGAAGTAGAAACTTTGCATGGAGCTACTTGAAAGTTTAAGGTGCATAATAGTCAAGAATCGACCAGTTATAATGGACTTCATGTCAAACTCCTTGAAAGAATTAGATATAACTTTCGAAAAAGATGATGGAGTAAAGCGCACCAACCAAAATGTATTTTATAGCCATCTTCATGGCTTAAATAAATTGAAGATGTGGAAATAGGGGAAAAGGAATTGACAAGAAAAAAAAATAGCAAGATGGACACAAATAGATTTATATATTGGGTATGTGCAAGATCATGAGGGGCCAAACTATGCCTTTAAGTGGCAATGAAAAATCAACAAATCAGAGTTAGTCAACTTGACATGAAAATTTCAACTAGTTATCAACCTAATATCAAAAAGTTGTAAGAATAGAATCTGTAGAAAATTGAATGTAGTTTCTAAACTACTAGACCTTTTTTGAAAAAAAAGTTAGTATGATTGGTGAAAAGTATAGATTTCAATGTAGTAGTAGAAATTTTTTTGGAAAAAATAAGAAGTAGGTGTATGTCTGATGTGACACATTTTTTTGTAATTTTATTCCAAAAAAGTAATTAATTATGAAGTTTCCACTACAACATTTTCAGAGTAAAAAAAGTCTCGTGTGTAGACTCTCTCTCTCTCTCTCTCTCTCTCTCTCTCTCTCTCTCTCTCCCCTATTATAGTATATATATATATATATATATATATATATATATATATATATATATATATATATATATATATATATATATATATATATATATATATATATATATATATATATATATATATATATATATATATATATATATATATATATAAAATTTCAATTTTTTCATTTACTCCCGCCATTTTTCCATGTACACAAAAATATCGGGTACCTAATTATGGACTGGTGTAACTTTGACCAAAATATTCCTTGTCCCAACAAACTGGAGAAGCACGGGATTTCAAACCTTTTTCACAGGTTGTGAAAAAAAAAAGAAGGTGATTTGGGGCCCATTTTTAATTTATTGTCAACTTGTGGTCTCACTATGGGAAGCATCAATCGTCGAAAGGATGAATGGAAGAGGAAGGTGACAGATGAAGAAATTCAAGCATATAGGGAAAAAGATAGGGAAAATCACCAAAGAAGGAGAGAAGGTATGTTAAACATTAATCAAGGTGACCTCGTAAATGTAGTTTCAAGTGAAGAGGATGTTGAATTTGAAAATAATATGAAAATTAATTTTGTGAATAACAATGTATGGAGTGAAGATGAAAATGTAGAGATGGAGAATGAAAATGTAGACTTGGGGAATGAAAACGTAGATTTGGGGAATGACAATGAATGGAATGAAGATGAAAATGTACAGATGGAGATTGAAAATGTAGACTTCGGGAATGAAAATGTTGCACAAGAACCACATGAATGTTACACATCTCCAAATTATATACAAAATGAAGTCCCTCACAATAAAGATAATCAATCTTCAAATTCGGGGCTTTCAAGAACACCTAAATGGTTAATTGAAATTGAGGAGAACATTATGAATAATTGAGAAGGAAAGAGGTCACATAGAACCATTAGGTTGTGGGCTTCAAGACTTTATGATCAATTTTTTGTAAACAAGACATTAGTTGAGCAATGTCAAATTTTTGTGCAGTTGTTAAAGATGAAAAAGATAAGACCTTTGCTTGTGAAATTGAAGATTCGTGCGAACAAGAAAATAGAGAGAAATGCCATTGTTGCAAAGAATCTTTTCAATGCTCTCAATATAATTGGAAAGACTAGCAGAGAAAAAGATGAGAGTTTCTCGAAGGGTTATTACAACCTCCTTAGTAAGTCATCAGTTGAGAAAGGCTTGTTTGACGAGACAAACTTGTGTTGACTTAAATATAGACCGTAAAACTTTGGGTAGAGCACTTGCAAGAAGAGAAAGACTTGATGATCCGCTTCAAATTGATACATGGGCTTATGGTGGGAGACTTCCACGTTTCAATAAGAAGCTAATAGATGTTGTCAAGGATGAAATTCAACAATTTTGGGATGCTAACTCAAGAGTGTCACCAAATGTGAAGGATGTCTTGAAGTTGAGAGTTGGCAATCGAGACTGCACTCCACATCCTAAACATTATGTGGAGGTAAGTCAAACAATATTGTATAAAAAATTTTGTGAGACACATCCAACATTGAAAATATCACAAAGGTCTTTTGAATCCGTGAAGCTATTTTATTGTGTACCCCTTAAGATTTGAATTACATGTTGTTGCAAATATCACGTTGAGTTTTCAATGCATCATGAATTATTAGGGTCCATTCGTTCTACTTTGCATACTAATGAAATGCTAGAGGATTGCAATGCAAGTGGTCTTCCCAAATCATCAAGAGACTTGCTAGATCTATTTTTATGTCATAGTGATTATGGTTGTTTATTTTATAAAAAAGATTGCTTAAATGCCAAGTGCTCAGAATGTGGTGGCTTGTCCAAGTTTAGGACATGTTTTCATGAGGGTTTGGAACACAATTTTGGAAAGAAACTCATCCAAAAAAAGGTATATGAAATAGTGAAATATACATTGAAGAGTGGGGGTGAAGGCTCTAGATGTGAGTTAGTTGCAAAAGAATACAATGTTGTTGATTTTATCTCAAATTTCAAGACAAATATTTTTTACAAGTATGCAAGGCATAGTCATAGGTCTCAATGGTTGGATAAAAAATTCAAGACATGTAAGGACACTTTCCCCATTGGAACTATTATATCCATTGTAGAATTTGTGGAGAACTATACATTGCAGCCCCAAAATGAGACTCAAGCTCAATATTACAATTCCATTCAGGTTGCTATCACATATGGACATTCCCCTGATAGCACAAAAGATGAGTGAAAGATAATTAGAGAGTACCATTTTTATATGAGCGACGATAGGTCTCACTCTCATGAGTTTGTTCAACATTGTTTCCAGAACTATTTTGACTTCTTACAGGAAAATGGTATTGTTATGGATAGGCATCTCATTTGGTCAGATAATTGCACTGGTCAATTTAAGAATGCTAGAATGTTTTATTGGTTGTGTAGAATTCATGTGGAGAGAGGTGTACCTCATATTTGGAGTTTTTTTGAGTCAGGGCATGGGAAAGGGGAGCATGATAGAGTAGGTGTGTGTGTGAAGAGAGCTCTAGTTAAGGAACAATTGAGTATTTCAGGTTCTGTACTATTGTTGATTGGTGTACTTTAGCATTGTCACAAGGGGGACTCTTGATTCTACAGTGCGTAGATTCTTGTGGTTGGTTGAGGAGGGAACTATAGGAGATAGATTGGATTGTCAAATAGTGAAAGACTCTTAAAAAATGCATTCATTCTGAAGCTCCAATAGTAGTACATGGACCATTTGGACATGAGAGTTGGCTTGTTTTTTCCCCATGTGTTTTCAGTATGATTGGGATCATTGTGAGTCAAGTGAGTGGGTGGATACATGGGTTCCATAGTATCTAACTCCTTTATCTTTGACACTCTCTATAAGAAATGATGACATGGACACTTCAGTTGAGTATGACCATCTTTCAGATCTTCTACAGCCAAGAGATGTTTTTGCATTGGTTGTACCGTCAGATTATTGGTTAGCACGTTGTGTACGGGGTAAAGAGAAGCTTGTACAACCGATGACAGATGGTGATGGGTTCACATATCCTACTAGTTTAGTTGTTGTTGTGGGAACATGGCTGCGAACATACATGATTAGAAAGAATAGAATTCCTGCATTTGAAGACTATGAGAAGCACAAAACTATTCTCATTTATTCACACCTTGTTATAGCAATAAATGTCAAGTTGTCAAAGCATCAAGGAATACCAAAGACAAAAGAACTTTGGACTATTAGTATTGCTGATCATGAAGCACTATTAGAGACCCTAAAGCAAGGAGATGACTCTTCAGGAACACTTGACTAGGTAATAAGTTAACTTAGTACATTGTTTTCTAAGTTCGTTAAGCTTAATTTCAATACATTAATTTCACCTTTCTTAGATTGTATTTTGAGTCAATAAACTTGGTTTTGTATGTGGATTGTAACCTGTACAAGAGCACCTATGAAGACACCTATGGTCACCAGGGATCCAATCAGAGATAGAAGGACACAAGGATCCTTAATGGTTAATTGAGATCTTTTGAAGCCTATAATGGCAATTTGTAACAATCAATTTGATTTAAAAGTTAAATGTCCTAGAAGTATTGATAAGGACTTATGACCAAAATCATGTATGGGTGGCCAATAGTGCCAACAGGGGATCTAAGTATACATTTTCTCAGAAAAATGCAATGAAAAAACATAATTTTTTATTATTTACTTATGTCATTTGCATGGTTTGAATTCTTACATGTTTGATTGTTGTTTCTAATGCTTTAAGGATATTATTTTTTTATCATTTCAAACAATCTTTGATGCTTTGAAAGTTTATTTGAATCAAATGGATACATACATGATAGATGTAAATGATTCATTATGCAGTGAGGGTCAATTGAAAGTAGCACCACAGTGTATCTTTCAAACCATCCGTCCTGTCATCGAACCTAGGGGTCCATCGGCTCCAATTAGCTGGGTAAACGCTAGTGACAACCCCGTTCTACCCATGGAGTCACTGGAATGCTCTCAACCACACTCGACCCAAGTAACCCCAAGGTGCACTAAGCACGATTAGGAAATGATCTTCTGATGCTCATATCTTGGACCTCGTGAGAGATATCGACAAACCTTCAGGGGATACAAGATCGTGATTCCAAGGTCTACAATAACCTCTCTCAATTTTGGATGATTCGACTTTGTTTGCATTTGGAAAGGTGATCTCAATCGATGCCAAAACTTGTAGTGAGGGTCAATTGAAAGTAGCTCTATAGTGTATCTTTCAAACCATCCATCCTGGCATCGAACCATCTTCTCCATTGGCTCCAGTTGGTCGGGTAAGTGCTAGTGACAACCCTATTCCACCCACGGAGTCACTGGAACACTTGCAACCACGCTTGACCCAAGTGACCCCAAGGTGCACTAAGCACAATTCAGCAATGATCTTCTGATGCTCGGATCTCAAACCTCGTGAGAGGTATTCACAAACTATCTAGGGATACAAGATCATGATTTTGAGGTCTGCAATAACCTCTCTCAATTTTGGGCGATTCAACTTCGTTTGCATTTGGGAAGGCGATCTCAGTCGATGCCAAAACTTGCAGTTAGGGTCAGTTGAAAGTAGCTATGCCGTGTATCTTTCAAACCGTCTGTCTTGGCATTGAACCATCTGCTCCATCAGCTCTAGTTGGCTGAGAAAATGCCAGCAACAACCCCATTCTTCCCACGAAGTCACAGGAATGCTCGTGACCACGCTCGACCCAAGTGACCCCAAGGTGCATTAAGCATGATTGGGCAATGATCTTCTGAGGCTCGTATCTCAAACCTCATGAGAGGTATCAAAAAACCATTAGGGGCTACGAGATCATGTTTCTAAGGTCTACAATAACCTCTCTCATTTTTGGGTGATTCGACTTCGTTTGCATTTGGAAAGGCGATCTCAATTGATGCCTAAATTTGTAGTGAGGGTTAATTGAAAGTAGCTCTGAAGTGTATCTTTCAAACCGTCCATCCTAGCATTGAACCATCTACTCCATTGGCTCTAGTTGGCTTGGTAAACACTAGTGACAACCCTGTTCTACCCATGGAGTCACTAGAACGCTTGTGACCATGCTTGACCTAAGTGACCCCAAGGTGCACTAAGCACAATTGGGCAGTGATCTTACAAGGCTCATATCTCAAACCTTGTGAGAGGTATCAACAAACTGTTAGGGGCTATGGGATTATGTTTTTGAGGTCTA
The DNA here is from genome assembly GCA_027943335.1 of Chamaecyparis obtusa. Taxonomy (NCBI): domain Eukaryota; kingdom Viridiplantae; phylum Streptophyta; class Pinopsida; order Cupressales; family Cupressaceae; genus Chamaecyparis; species Chamaecyparis obtusa. The sequence continues at coordinate 374,035 of BSBK01003611.1, read as the reverse complement.
CAATAACCTCTCTCGATTTTGGGCAATTCGACTTTATTTGCATTTGGCAAGGCGATCTTAGTCGATGCCAAAACATGTAGTGAGGGTCAGTTGAAAGTAGCTCTGCAGTGTATCTTTCAAATTGTCCATCCTGGCATTGAACCGTCTACTCCATCGTCTATGGTTTGCCAGATTAACGCCAATGACAACCCCATTCCACCCACAGAGTCACTCGAATGCTCACAACCACGCTCGACCCAAGTGACCCAAGGTATGTGACTGAGGACAACAAATTCATTACATCTATGAATTTATTACATCTACATAAATTATTACATCTATTATAAAAAATTCAAACAAATTGACATATAACTTCAACAAGATATAATTTAAATCATAATGATAATCATAGTCAAGATATAAATTCACCATTAAATTCCATAAACATGAATAATAAATATGTATACAAAAGATGACACAAATATAACATAAAAATGAACATGTTCTATATATAGAAAGTATCAAATGTATCAAAAGCATCTCCATATACAAATATGGCACATGCCATTTCAAAATGTCTACAAAATCAATGTTTCAAGGTGTACAATGTGGCATATATGCCATCTCAAAATGTGCCAAGTGGCATCTCTAAATGACTACAAAACTAAAACTTCATCCTATGTCGTAGGGGGATCATCAAAATGTAGCCTCTTTGAAGAAGTGTTTGGCTCTGATTGATCTTGCAACAAAAATGAGTTCAAACCCAAGTTAGATTGCTTAGTTATATAATTCATAATTCAAACACTAATTTAATTAAAATTATAACTAAATACAAACATCTGTACCTGGCCTCTCCGTCGCCTACCATGATCAGGTGTCCTAGCATAAGTCTTTGGTAGCGAAGGGACAATGCCACCAATACCAACTTTGACCTATAAATATATATTTGCAATAATGAGATTAGTAGAGTGGTGCAACACAGAGTAATAAATCTACAAAATAGGATGATAACATAATAAAACTACAAATTGATTGAACTAAAATTAAAACTTACATCTGTTGATCCCTCCTCTGTAGGTTGGGTCAACAAAGATATGAAAGATTCTTGTGGGCCCTCCCTCACACTGGGAGTAACCTATGAGAGTAAAAAGATTGTCAATTATATATAAATGTACTTCATCATAACAACCCTGGTTACAAAATACAAATAACAATATGTAAAAGTCTATGTACAATCGGGCTATCACTCCAAATCGAGATTCCTATCAACCTAGGCTTCTGAACCTATGTCGAGACATCATCAAGAGACACACCCTATACAATAAAGTGCAATTAAAATATTTATTACTACACACAACTGGCATACATATGCATGCATAATTAATCTTAAACAATTAATTACAATTCCTTTGTCGACACATGAAGAAGGAACCCCCTTGTGCCCCCCACTAACATCAATTGTAGCCTGCAAGAGTACAATAAGATGACAATATATTAGTAAATGTATGAATTTTATTTCTCTAATTGATAGAGATTTAAGCATGTACACCAAATGATATAAAAAAAACTAATGGGTACATAATTTATAATATACCATATAGGTGTCAAGGCCAAATGAAATGGTCGAAAGTGTGGAGTCATCCACCTGTCTCAACTCCTCCTCTGTCATCGACTGAACATAAATGGAAAAAATATATATACATAAGTGCATGCAATCATTAAAACTAATCTAAATAAATAAATTATTTTTAAATTAAATAAGTCATGTGACAAATTTATTTATAATGTTTACTCTTACCATATCAACAAGAGTCCATGGCTCTGCATACCCCTCCTCAGCACTCTCATGAGACGTAGATGCTCCATGAGGTGTTGCAACCTTTGTAGATGGGTCTCCTATATCCTCCTCACCAATAACATACTGATATGTATTAGCATCAGTAAGCAGTCTGTAGCACAAATTATTGCATATAATGCAAGTATGGGGCACACATACATGTGAACTACTACCAGAGGTCGATGCGCCAACATCATCCACACTAGGAGGCAACAATGACCTGGTTTGCATGATCAACTGATCACTCATAAAATGAATGGCCCTAATACTCTGTGAGGCAGCCTCTGTAATGATATTAGGATGCTGCACTGGAGGAGGGGGTGCAACATCAGTTGGGGGGACAAAGGTAGTGGCCTTTTTGCACTGGGAAAATGGCCTAGTTTGAGGAGCTCCTCCACCTATGCCCATGTTGGGCCTCATGCTCCAATAATTAACATTGTGACCAAGCACAAACTCAGCATACAATTTTTTTATGAAATAGAAAGGGAGCTCCAAATTGCTATGGGGTGGTTTATCAAAAACCATACACCAGCGATCCTAAAAGTGTGTGCGCATTAATGCTTCATTTGTTTTAGGATTAACAAAAAGGGAGGCTATATCTTCCTTAGTTATATTAAGGGCCGCAACCCCATCATGGTCAAGCCCGTCATCAAATTGGGCATGCATATCATCATGCCAATGAGGAGCAACATTATGTTGCTGCGTAAGGGTGCTAATGTTTTCAACAATGGCATTTAGGGTGGAAAGCATAGGAGCTAATGTAGGTATATTCTGATACATGTTTTTCAAGCCCCATATAGTGTTCAAGTTCTCCTATATCAAATCCTCTAAAGATTGAGGGTTTTGAAGTGGTTCTAGATTGTTTTGGGGATCGTTATTTGGTGGGGGAGGGTTATTATCTTCATTGTTGTCAGCCATGCCCAATTAAATAATAAACAAATATAAATTTCAAATTGATTTCATATATTATTAAAAAAATCAATACAAAACCCCAATTTAACCAAAAAAACTACATTTAACATGAAAATGAAATAAATTAATCAAGATATAGTAAGAATTTACTTAGCGGATAAATTGCGGAGTCAAATTTGTTGTTGGAGCAATCAGGTATGCAAAAATATCATGTATAGGATATTTGGAGCCATTTTCTAAACCCAAAACGTTGAGAGAAATGAGGAAAATGGCTCAGGGCTTTTGATTTATGCCACAGGTTTCGGGTACCCGATATTTTTGGGTACCCGATAAGGCTTGTGCTTTGGTGTCAGGTTTTCCCAAGTGTACTGACACCTAGGCCTACTAAAAAGTCAACATACACTTTCGTGTGCTTTTGGACGGCTGAAAAGTGGATTTTTTTACATCACCACTTTTTGGCCCCTCATGATCTTGCACATACCCTATTCATATATCAAAAGATGGAACAATTTAAAAAATCTTTGATGCTTAGAGTTTCTTCTTTTCTTCAGATGCAGAGCTGCATTGCTCTCTTCTCTTCTTTTTGTATCATACAAAAAGGCCACAAAAACAACAATAAAAAAAACTCTATGGAGGATAGCTATGAGAAATAAAATATTAATATATTTTATTGCCCACAAAGTGTGTGAGAGTAAATAGCCAGATACTGTGAATCAAACTAAATCTATCAAAACTTCTCGAGAAAGCATTCCAAATATATTGCCCTAAATGTGGGTAAATATGTTGAGCTAGAGAGAAAAGCACAAAAAGCAAGGTGAGATTAGACACATTTCTAACACTCCCCCTTAATCTCAACTAGCTGACATTTTGCTCAAAAACTTCCAAAGCATCCACTTTCAGCACATACACTCAAAACAACTTCTCAAGTATTCAAAAACACCTTTTCCCAGTGGTTTAGTAAATATATCAGCAAATTGATCTGCTGATCTACAAAATTCTAAACATATTTCATTGTTATCCACTAACTCCCTTATAAAATGATATCTAGTATCTATGCGTTTTCTTCTTTTATGAAAAATATGATTTTTAGACAATGCAATGGCTGAGTTATTATCACAATAGATCTTTGTTGCTTCATCTTGTTTATGCATCAACTCAACCAACATTCTCCTCATCCATACTGCTTGACATGAAGCTACAGTGGCTGCTACATACTTCACTTTTGCTGAAGAAAGTGTAACAATGGGCTATTTCTTTGAAGCTCAAGAAACAACACCAGATCCAAAATGAAATAAATAACCAGAAGTACTTCTTCTATCATCTATGCTACCAGCACAATCGATGTCCGTATATCCAATAAGTTTGAAGTCATCTACAACTAAATACAAAATTCCATAGTTCTTGGTTCCACATACATATCTCAAAATTCTTTTTCCAACTTTCCAATGAGAATGTTTTGGAGACTCCATGTACCTTGAAATAAGGCTCACAACATACATGATGTCAGGTCATGTAGCAGTCAAATGCATGAGACTACCAACCAGCCTTTTAAACAATCTAGGATCAACCAATGAACCGTCATCAACCTTGCTCAACTTTAGTCCGGTCACAAGTGGAGTAGGGGCTGGTTTACAATTCAACATATTAAATATTTTCAATACATCAATTGCATATTTTTACTGGGAAATAAAAATACCATTCGTTGATTGCTTTAACTTCTATTCCCAAAAAATATTTCATGAGACCAAGATCAGTCATCTCAATCTCTTTCATCATACAAGTCTTAAAAGAACTTATAGAAAGGTCTCCCATAAAGATCAAATCATCTACATAGAGGCAAACTATCAAAATTTTACCTTGTTCATCCATTTTGATATATAAAGTAGGCTCACTAGTGCACCTACTAAAACCATTCTTAATAAAATAAGACTCAATTCGACTGTACCATGCTCTAGGAGCTTGGTTGAGTCCATAGATGACCTTTTTCAATTTGTATTCTTTATCTTCTTGACCTGCAATTTTATATCCTTTTGGCTGCTCAAACAAAACTTCTTCTTCAATCAAACCATATAAAAATGTTGATTTAGCATCCATTTGGAAAAAATTCCACTTCTTTTGGGCTGCAACGGTTAAAACACTTCTTACCGTTTCATTGTAGTCAATACCAGGTTGTTGTGTGAAGCCTCTAGCAACCAACCTTGCCTTATGCTTCAACACATTTCCATCCATGTCATACTTTGTCTTGTAAATCCACTTTACACTTATAACATCCTTTCCTTGCAGACGATCCACCAACTCCCAAGTATTATTCTTCTCAATAGATACAATCTCTTCATCCATTGCTTCAGCCCATGCTTCATCAAAGAACATTGGATAAGAAACTTCTGAAAATAAAGCAAAAACAAAAAATTAATTTGATGTTTCAACATTACAATCAACTTCATATATATATATCTCTTAAACTCCTTATTTTTCGCTGCAATAAACTTGCCAATGTAGGATCAAATGAACTACTTCTATTAGATGAGTTTGATGGACTTCCAATTGATGTTATGGCTGGTGTTCTTTGTGAAGTTTGTTGTGTGGAAGAAAAATTCTAATTTCTTGAAATTCTTGCTATAGAAGAAGCTGTAGCACGTGCTACAACTTGTGTTGCTTGTTCAGGCGTGGAATGAGATATTGCTAGAGGGATACCTTGTTCTATCACTTCATTAGTCATTTAATCAGGTGGATCAGTTCCTACTACACTTATTCTTTTTTTATGCTTCCATCCCATGTTTCATCCTCCACAAATTGTACATCTCTTTTGATTATAACTTTTCTAGTAATTGGATTGAATAACTTGTAAGCTTTTGTATCTTCTGAATACCCAACAAAAATGCATTTCTCACCTTTGTTGTCCAATTTTCTTTTCAGCTCTTCAGGCACATGAGCATATGCAATGCATCCAAAGACTTTGAAGTGAGCAACATTGTGTTGTCTACCACTCCAAGATTCTTGAGGAATCACATTCCTTACACTTGTAGTTGGACATCTATTCAAAATATAAACAGTAGTTGTTACTGCTTCGGTCCAGTATTCATTTGGAAAATTCTTTAACTTCAACATACTTCTTGCCATATCCATGATAGTTTGATTTCTTCTTTCAGCCACACCATTTTTTTGAGGTGTGTAACGAGCTGTAAATTATTTGTGAATACCATGTTGTCTGCAATAATTTAGAAAATCATTATAACTATATTCATCACTTCTACTAGTTCTTAATATTTTGATGTGGTGACCACTTTGCTTCTCTACAAGAGCCTTGAAATTATAAAAGAATCCGAATGCATCAGATTTATGCCTCAAAAAATAGACCCATGTCTTTCTTGTATAATCATCAATAAAAGTAAGAATATATGTGGAACCTCCAATAGAAGCAGTTTGCATAGGTCCACATATATCAGAGTGAACAATCTCAAGTGGTTTACATGCTCTTTTTGATTTTCCAACATAAAAGGTCTCTCTATGTTGTTTACCCAATATGCATGTTTCACATACTCTATTTGGTTTCTTAATCAATGGTAGCCCCTTAACCATATTCTTCCTATACAATAAATTCAAACCTCCAAAGTTCAAATGGCCGAATCTCAAATGCCACAACCATGATTCATTTTTCACCACTGACTGAAAAGTTGTTTGAACAATTATATTACCATTTGGTTCATCTTCTTTAGTTTCAAATTTTTCCTTTCTGGAGCTACCTTGTTCTATTTTGGAGCAGCATTGTTCCTTTTTGCAGCTCCCTTTCAGAGAAACTTTGCAACATTGCTCTTTTTCAAAGAAAACTTCTAGAGCAACTTGAGTGGTGTCTTCAGAATTGTCAGTCTTAAATGCTACTCCATCTGTGTTTCTTTTGATGTCAGGTTTCAACCTCAATGCGAGCATTCTATTTTTTGTCATTTGTACCTCTATAATTAGCTGTGTGCTAGGATATTTATCAAGAATGACACATACATTATTTTTCATGTAAACTATGTATCCTTTTTGCACTAATTGACCAATACTCATCAAATTATGTTTCAGACCAGAAACATAAAAAACATCATGAATAACTTTTTGCTCCCCCTTTTTGGTTAGAATGTCAATGGTGCCTTTTCCCATAACATTTGTTAGGATAGGTTATCATATACCTAGGACCCAGTCTACAAACATCCACTAGAATAGAGAGACAATCAACACAAGATTGTATTACAATGAAGTAATGAGATTGAGGTGTTTACAAAGGTTTAGAGGCTCTCCTTAAATAGGCAAGAGCTTAAGAGAGCTCTGATAAGATTGAGACAAGTGTCTCAATATAGAGGACTACAATATCCTCTAGGATATGATATCTTATCTTATCTTATCCTATAGTTAAGATAGAATCCATAGTGGACTATCCACTCATTTATGAATGGACCTAAGTAAACTTAGATAAAGAGTAAATAGGTTAAATAATTTACTCCAACACCCCCCTTAAGTGCAACTTAGGGAGTACAACAATGTGGTAGAGGGCTATATGGGTCCCGGTAACTAGGCCATGTTAGGTACCCATGTACAACTACATAGAAGTCTCTCGTAACCATAGAAAAGGAGAAAACCATGTGGGAGAAAACTCTTGTCCAAAAGAGAGAACACAAAGGTCTAAGAAGCCTTCAAAATGATGTCCTGAAATCATGAATGTGAACACCATTGAAGCATAAAGAATCTATAGACAACTGTCGATGAGTGATGTGGTGCTATATTTGATGATCTCCTCTGAAGAAGATGGTGATCAAGAAGACAAAAAACTGTATGAGTTCTCCAATTGGCACTTCTCAAACATTGATCAGATGTCCATAATGGCAATAGCATCTGTCGATCCAAGATACAGATGACACATCAATCTGCATGAGTGATCTTCACTACACAACCAATGATTTTGTTTGAGTGATACCATTATCACTTCTCAACTTTGTTGAAAATATAGGTGCAATAATCTTATAGGAATCCAAGAGTGTTTCAACACACTTCAAGTGAAACCAAGGAACTTCCACTCAAAAAGAATGCAAGAGTGTCTCAGTGCACTACAAGAAAAATCAAGGAAGAATTAGCACAAATACAAATAGTAGGATACCCCCCCATAATGCTGACTTGGATGAGGCTTGATAGATCCACTAGAATGATGTGTCACCATGCTATGTAGAAGGGGCCAAAATTATCTACAACTGAAAAAAGGGTGTGTGTGGTTAAACTACACACTCGCACGAGGCAAGAATATCAGTGATTTTTTTTGTTGTCATGGAGGAACTCTCACTTTGATAAAGTTGTGATTAGCAAACAATGGATCTACACAACCCCCCATGGAACTTTATAATTCAGTGTGAGTATAAATAGTTTTATGACACATCATGTCTGCAAAATCCCAAAAGTCATGGATGGACATTGGATCTAATGTGTCTACACAATAGTACTTACATAGGATGCTCAATTGATCCAAAGGACAAATCAAGAAAAAATTGGAAAAGAAATTACTCTAAGGAAGTGCATGAAATCACCTTTGCGACGATGCTCACCTATTAGGGCCAAAGGGTGAAAAAAATGACCCACCCCTCTTGTGTACTCAAGGGAATAGGTTTGGTCCACCATGGGACCATCAGCTCATCATTTCAGAAAAGAGTGCCCCTCCTAGATGGAGAGGGCCTAAGAAGAGATGAATAGGTGGCTAGGTTTGATGGTGGCTCTGCACGCCAACCCCCATAACCACCAAGAAATTACAGTGATTGACCACTTGAAGTGGACAATAGGGACTAAAAAACATGTGAGACATGATGTATTTGTGAAGCACAGACTGGATGAGAAACTCAATCCAACTTGTGAAGCACCATGAGGCTTTCGGTTGCTACATGTGACTAGAAAGGCATTGATGGCTCTTTACTAGTGGCTCTTGATGGAGGCTCTTGATTGCTCCATGTGACTAGAAAGGCATTTGATGGTGGCTCTGCACGCCAACCCCCATAACCACCAAGAAATTATAGTGATTGACCACTTGAAGTGGACAATAGGGACTGAAAAACATGTGAGACATGATGTATTTGTGAAGCATAGACTGGATGAGAAACTCAATCCAACTTGTGAAGCACCATGAGGCTCTCGGTTGCTCCATGTGACTAGAAAGGCATTGATGGCTCTTTACTAGTAGCAAGCGAAAAGAGTATGTTGCGGACGTCAAATTCAATGTAGATCAAAGAGCATAATTTGGTGAGGCCTTGTACCGATTACTAGTGATTTTGAAGCACGCCTCCCAAGGGATCCAACATAAAATAAATGGTGGCCAATCTCCATGCTCAAAAAAGGTTCCGACCACTATGCGATCATGGACTGCCTATAGGCATCCACTGAAAAATGATGACCAAATCTGCAAAATGGCATCAATCAGATGTCCAAGCTTCCTTCTATAAATAAATAGAAGATTTTTTGATATTCATAAAGGAATTGAGCATGCTGATAAGGACCAGCAACCCACTAGCATGTTCCACCAGCGCACCAAAGATGTTATGGTCGGCAAGAAGAAAAAGAATTTGCGGACTATCCAAGACAAGGTGCAAGGAAAAGATGGAATTGCAGGCCACCAAAGTTATGACACATGCTAGTTAGTATGCATGCTAAAAATAACCAGCACCACCGCACCAAGGATCATCATCTCACCTCACCGCACCAAGGAAGATTCATGTTCACAATACATGCACAAGCTATAAAGTCAATGCACTTACTGAAGCACATGAAGAGTGAGAAAAATCTATGAAAGAGAATGTGGCCGACAGGAAGAAAAGTCCACGGGTCCACCACACTAGAGCTTTGCTGCCGCTCAGACCTACGCTCAGTTGGAGTCTCTCAACTCCCAGAATATGGACTTGCAGACTTTGTGGATGGGACGCCTATGCTTGGTTATCACTCCTAGTGCTATCAAATCTATTGCATTCTCACAGTATTGATCCAATGATGATGAATGAGAGAAAAAACTTTCTACCTTAGCTCGACCAGTTGCAAGTTTGACTCCCACTGCTGATGCTAAAAGTGTGTTGATTTACAGCATGAGTGTCACTACACTTTCTGGTAGGATAAGTCACAACATGAGGCACTAATCGATTAGAGAGAGTGATCCACTAGTCGAAGATTTCAAACACAACAAATAAAACATAGATGAAGCCTCAATACCATCAACCAAGCCCAATCTATAAGTCAAGAAGCCCGATCTGAAAGTCTTATCAAATAGAATGGACTTCAGATTTGGAAGGACATGCATGAGATTTCTCTTCTATGCCTCCCATATGCGTGCCATAGCCAACCAAGGTGACACCATGGTCCAACTGAGTCCCATAGACACTTGTCTACACACCAGTTGTATTGAACTGGAATCCCCTCCTACTGGCTTCAACCAGCATGTGTGATTGATAGCCAAGGAAGTTTGATCATATGTTCTCTTTAGATCCAGATACATAGACTAAAGGTACATGCCATGATCAAAATATAGATTACAATGTTGATCATCAAGATAAGATTGAAGTGATCAACAAAATTGGTGTACTACATCACAAAAGCCTAAGACCTCAAAAAAAAATTCAACAAGATAATGAAAACTCTCTAAACTAGAAAGATTTGTAAGACTTAGGCTCTGATACTATGTTAGGATAGTGTAATCACCTAAAAATGGACAAAGACAATTTAATGATAATTCAAAGAAAATTAAGTGAAATCAAAGAAAATCAAGGATAAAATTGAATCAATTGAATCACAATGCATAATTAGCCAATCAAAATGAAAATCAAATCCCAATTCAAGATACATCAAAATTGAGAACATTTTAATCAAGTGTAATCAAATCAAAATACAATTAATTCAATTAATTGTATAGTCTTGGATTAAATTAATTCAACCCATTCAAGGGGTACATGGCTAAAATAAATCAATTAAATCAATTAATAAAAATCAATTACTCTCAACAACCACAAAAGGGAGGAAAATCAATCAACCAATAAGATTAAAGGAAAGACATTCACATGGATCAAGCCAAATTGAATCTCATTCACTCAAAATGAAAAAAGAATCTTGACCATTGATCTTGTCTACTTGTCCCAAGCTTTGAGGACACAAACTTTGCATTGTCTTCAAAGGGTGGAACCAAGGACTCAACCAAGGCTTAATCATGATCAAACCCAACTACACCCCCTACCATTGGGAAAATCTATAAAAGGAAGACCAAATTCCTTCGTTAAAGAAGAACCACATATTTGAGAATTGCATCAAACCTCTTGCAATTTGAGTTTAGAAAGGCATTTGAGAGCATTTTAGCATTTATCTTGATAATTGTTAGCTTTAGCATATTGTTTATCTTTATCATTCTCATTCTAGGATTGTCATTAATGAGAGCTTGTTGAGAGCTTTGCATTAACATTCTTAGTAATAGAGCCATAGGATGCTCAATTAATCATTGATTTAGCTAAATAGTTGCTCTATTGTGGTTTAATTTAGTTACTATTTCATTTATTGTTGATGATTAACCCTAATTCTATGAAGATACTTTTATTAGTAAATAAAATGGCGCCCACCATGGGGCTCTAAGCCTCATTTTATCATTTTTATCATTTGGATCATATTTTGTATGCTTGTATTTGCTATTTTCTGTAAAAATTTTGCAAGAAACAAGTGAAATCATGCCTACAGTCAATTTAGTCATGCCTATAGTCTTTTGGATGACGCTCACATTCACTGTGTCGACGCCTCTTTGCTAAACATTTGCACTTGGTCGATAACTTCTATTCCATCTTAAATTCTTTCTTGTCGCCTGCAATCAAAATGATCACATTTAGGCAATAAAGATATCCTACCTTTGCCTCAAGAAGTCACGCCTGTGAGCTAAGAAGTGTCGCCTATCAATAATCTGTTGTCGCCTGTGACCGAGCTTTGCGAAGCACTTTACAGAAATAGTCATGCCTCGTATAATTTATCTTATGCTTTCTATTCTTAAAGTGTCACTTTGACTTAATTCATTTACACAATTTTAAATATTCTTTGCACTTAATAGTAAATTGGTTCCACTTGTTTAATTTTCTGTGTCACCTGTGACACTTTTAAGTGTCACTTGCTAATAGTAAAGTTATATCGCGTATTTGCTAGACAATGTCACTTTCAATTTTTTGTCTTAATTGGCTTGTAGATTGATAAATTCATTTATTTGACTCTCTGTTTGTACATTTTAACTGTAAATGAGTAGGCATCAAAAAGTTCAGAAGCCAGAAAGCAGGTTTAATCAAGAAGAGAAGGCACTAGCTAAGAAGATCAAGAAGGAAAACATAGCTCATATCAAAGCGGTTCTTGAGACAACACAAGAGGAGGACAATCAGGTATTTCAGAAATATATTGCTATTGTTGAAGCTTATAAAATGAAATTTTTCTCTCTTAATTGGATCTTTAGTCCTTAGTTCAAGTTTTTATTTGAAAATTTGCAAATAAGGTGCTTAAAATTCATTACATAAATCTTTGCTTTATCAATTTTGATTTTGGTTTCCCCTCATTGTGATTGTTAGTGTTGACTAACTTGCTAGAGGACAAACACACTTGGAAGGAGCTATTGCCAAGGTAAGATGAAAACAATGAAATCACTCAAAAATGCCCCTAACTTTGGTTAGCTACAAAGAAAGAGGTAAGCCTAAACTAGTCAATATTTTCCCTTAGCTTGTGGCATTTGGTGCATTTAAAATATAGTAATTAAGAGGGATTAAAGAATCAAACACATAAATCAAAGCCCCTTGTTTGTGGAGGAGAGTAGAAATACTCAAATCCCTATAGTTAGTGGGTGAAATCAATTGAACCTTGTTAATTGTGTTTGGAAACTATAGGGAAAGTTAGGGATATGCTCTTCACCTTCTTGGTGAACAAAATTCCCAAAAACTTAATCTTAATTCCATTTTCCTTGCTTTCAAAATGAATATGCTAGAACTTTAGTGGGCTCACCTCCCAAGTTTGCCTTAACGAGGCTGGTGAGAGGGACAACCCAAAGTGGGATACGCTCACTTTTGCCGCAGGGATCCAACCCACTATAAAACAAAATGCATGTATCCTTAATGGGGTGCGTGACAAAAGGATTTTAATTTCTCGAACTTCCTCTAGTAGTCCTCATGGATTGCGCAAAATCATACCTTGGTGCATGTGGGAAGCCCCTTAACATACTTGGGGGATGAAAGATTAAAGTCCATTTTGAATGGAATCCACAATAAAATCTTGATAAAGTAGAAAATACCACCTTTTAGAGCCATGTTTATGAACCAAATCTTGTGCTAAGGTAGGTGCTTGAAGTGTCTTCTTGTGAAAAACCCATGACAACATTCTACAAATCAAACATTTTGTGTTTAAGAGGGTAAAAGAGACAAGTGAATGTGTGGTTGTTGTGTTTGAAATACATAAATAAGTGAGAGATATCGATTGAAAATCATCTTAAATTTTTAAATCTCTTCAATAATAAATCAACAACTCTCATATCAAGGATCATTCCAAAATGAACCCTTGTTGGTTGTCAGTTTCCACGTGGTCTCAAACATATAGGGTATCATTACAAGGTGATAGCACTCTTGTGGCAAACGAAGGGAAAGAGGTTGAGTACCAAAGTGTGTTCCAAGGTCACAACCAAGAAGACCTTTTTCCAAACTTATTCAAACAAAAACTTGGTGAGATGGATAGGAATTCAGCATATCACAATTTTCAGCAAGGAAATAACCAAAATATCAACAATGCTAACCAAAATCCAATGGATACACTTGAGGAAAGAGTTGATAAGGCTGCCCGAGACCTAGATTTCCTAGAGGTTATGGAGAAATTGATAGATAGGGATAAGGAGAAATTTTTCTTAAACCTAGCACAAAAGGGAGTGAAGCTTCCTTGTGACTTTGATATTGACCAACTTAGGAAGGACTAGCATCAAGATGATCCAATGCACGCTATGACTAGGCAAATTAAGGCCTTCCAAGAACAAATCTATACCCTAAAGATGGCAGCTGAACCTCAGGCCTTCTCTATTGAAGCTTTGTGTCCTTTCCCTTTTGATAAAAGCTTAGTTATGGTGTCATTTCTCTTCAACACCATTTTTCCTAAATATGATAAATACATGGGTAAAATGGACCCCCGGGATCATCTAAGAGAGTTTTGCGCCCTAAGTATAGAGTTCATGTGTAACAATACATACCTAATGAGACTCTTTCCTAGAAGCTTAGGAGGACCCACAATGGAGTGGTTTTCAAAACTACCCCAAGGAATAAAGACCTTTGAGGAGTTGGCTTCAAAGTTTGTAACCCATTACTCTTACAACATTGAGCATGAGATCACGATGCTCAAGTTATACGATACCAAACAAAAAGATGGTGAGTCCTTCTTAGGATTCTTACAAAGTTGGAGGACCATTTTCGCAAGGTATCCATGAAGTATCCCTGAGAAAGAGAAGATGGAGATCTTCACTAATAACTTGACCGTGGAAATGAACTATCGATTACAACTTCATTGTCCTCCAACATTTGAAAAACTTATTGAAAATGGAGTTAAGATTGAAGATGTATTGGTCAAAAGATGTGAGATTAAATTATTTAAAGACAATAAATCCAACAACAACAACAACAATAATAATAATAATAATGTCCCTAAGTATTTTAATAATCAAGGGTCCAACAATCACAATGATAAATCAAAATCATGGAATAAAAATAACAATAAAAATCTTGTGAATGATGGGGTTGTGGAGTCACAACTTGAAGTCTACCCCTTTTATTCTACCATATGGAGCGAATTCTTCAAACAATGTAAGTCAAGAAAACAAAGCTCCATATAATGCCAATAATTCCAACAATTCTAATTACAACAATTCCAACACTTCCAACAATAAGACTTGGGATAAGTCAAAATCTTACTCCAACAATAACAGAAAGAAATTCACCTACTTAGGTGAACCTTTGGAAAATGTACTAAAGACCTTGGTTGCCAATCAAGTTATCACATTACCTGACATATCAAGTTATGAACCTCAAGTTAAGCCACATTGGTGGAACAAATCTCATCATTGTGAATATCATCAAAATAGAGGTCATCCAACCAACAAATGCATGAGATTGAAGCACTTGGTGCAAGATCTAATTGACAATGGGACCATCAAAATCGAAGGACCTCAAAACAATGAGGACCATACGGCCTCTAAGAACCCCTTTTTAAATCATGAAAAGGGTGAGTCATCCAATACGAATCAAAATCATAAAAAGGGTAATGAGAAAGTAAACTTTTCCCAAACTTATGATAAAACAATAAATACCCCTAAGTGAAGAGGACCAAAGCATAAATGTTGTCATAGTAAAAGGAAAATCAAGAGAAGCATCAAAAAATGTGGTCACTAGGAGGCAAGCCTCAAAGATTGTCATACCTAATAATGCTCCAAAAATTGTGTTGTCAAACCAAGCTTCCACATCGTCATCAAAACAATACAACTTGGTTGACCAATTGCAAAGAACTCCCGCTCAAATTTCTATTCTTGTTCTACTCAAACTATCACCAATCCATAAGGATATCTTGGAAAAATCCTTGTTGGAAACAAATGTGCCTCTAAATTTGGAGGTAGAAAAATTTCAAAACATGGTGGCACACCTAATTGCACCTCATTGTTTATCATTTTCCAAACAAGATGATATGTCTCTTAATCATCCCCAAAATCTGCCCTTACATATAGAAGTGTTGATCCACAAGCATAGGGTGAAAAGAGTCCTTATAGATGGAGGTGCTGGCCTATAATATTTGTACCCTTAGCTTGGCGAAAGCCTTAGGATTTTCTGAGGAGGCTATTGACCCAAAGAAAAAGATAACCATAAAAGCCTACAATGATGAAGAAAGAGCGTCAAGAGGAGTCATAGTCTTACCCATAAGAGTTGGTCCCATGCAAAAAGAGACCATATTCCAAGTATTGGACTTGAATTTGACTTATAATATTTTGTTAGGAAGGCCATGGATCCACGAAATGCAAGTCATTCCTTCAACATATCATCAATGCCTAAAATTCCCATATCAAGGGCAAGAGATAATGGTAAGTGGAGACCTCAATCCCTTCCAATATTGTAATAACATCAAGCCTATTAATGACTCATTGGTTCCACATAATGCTAAAGGGTATATGCCCAATCAAATAGAGCAAGGCCAAAGTTCCAAAGACATTCCTTTGTTGAAAGGAAAAGAAAAGATGGAAGAAGAAATTGTTGTTAAAGATACTCCAAAACTCATTAACCAAACAACATCGACTAAAGGAAAAGAGAAGGTTAATGAGGATAATATTATTAAAGAACCAAAAGAGGACCCTATCAAAGCTATCCAAGTGTATACCAAAGAAGAACACTATCAAAAGATGGACAAAATGATGAAAAAATTTGATAAGCAATGCAAAATCAAACAACAAGGAGTAGGAGAGTACTCCTTATCTATGATGGACCTACCCTTATCACCAAAGTCCTTTGGAAAACCTCCAAGTCTACCTCATAAATATAATGAAAACTTTGTAAGGGAAAGTACATCATCTGCCATGAGTGAAGAGGATAATGAAATTTTGAATTGGTTATACAAAGATGAAGAATCAAGTGCTCACATCAAGCACATCCAAAATATAACCATTCCTACACATCAATATGGTAAGGGGTTTTCAATCATGAAAAAGATGGGATACAAAGGTCAAGGACCTTTAGGCATAAGAAATGAAGGGCTAATTGAACCCCTAGAATCCACATGGTGAGATTCCAAGAAGAAAATAGGTTTAGGATATCTTGAAGAAGGATATACACAAAAACATTATCCCAAATTATATGATCAAATACTGCAATTGGAATCTCATAGTGATGAGGATTCCAATGAATGGGAATGGGATACCTTATTAGATGAGTCATGTCATGATAAGGGCATTGATGTTATCCATACCTATACCTCAACCAAAAATAAAGGACTAATGGCGGAATCCACTTCAAATCAAATATCTAGTTTTAGTCAAGAGGGTCCAAATGATGTGCCAAGCATAGAAATTGAAATAAATCAATGGGTAGGTGAGCCATACGTTCCTTCATGGAGACTTTCTATGGAAGAGTCAAATGCTAGGTTTAATCCGCATGAGTTTTATCCAACGGAAACCATAGTGGAGTCTAGTGAGGAGGATTTTGATCCTTCTTCTTTAGAGCATTTAGAGGAAGCCCATGTTCAAGATCTTCAAGATATAATGTATAAACCTTCCAACAATGAGATATACACTTTAAACCTAATTGAGACAAACCCAAGTGTTGACCCATTAACTCTCATTCGACTAGACCTAATTGAACGGAATGCCATTGAACCCACTACCTTGCCAACTTTCTTGAATGGCAACATGGTGTCCCAATACCTTAATGCAGTTGAACCTTCTTCTACCAAAGAGAGTCAAGAAGAAATGATCGAAGGGAGCATCCAAACTCTTAATCCAAGAAAAAATGAAAAAATATAAAAGGAAAAGAATCAAGTGTTGAAAACCACTTTGTGGCAACACTAGATCCAAAAGAAAGAAAAAAAGAAATAAAGGATGTTTCTAAAGGTGAAAACCCAACTGAGGCACCTTTGGAAGGGAGTTTGGATGTTCTACCAGACCACTATGAAGAAAGGTCTCCAATTCTAATCAAGCCAACAGAAAAGATAAACATTGGATCAGAAACAGAGCCGAAGATCATCCACTTAGCATCATCTCTATCAAGCAAAGAAAGAATAGAATTCACCAAGTTCTTTAAGGAAAAGAAAGTTAACTTCATGTGGTCTTATGATGATATGCCAGGTTTAGACCCAAATTTGATAATGCACCATCTCAATATAAAGGAAGGAGCCAAACCGGTCAAGCAGAAACTAAGAAAAATGCACCCTCATATAGCCCTACTTGTCAAAGTAGAGTTAGAGAAGCTATTAAAGGTTGGGTTTATAAGAGCCATTGATTATGCACAATGGATCTCCAATATAGTGCCGGTATCAAAAGCAGATAAGTCCATCATAATTTGCATGGATTTTAGGGACTTAAACTTGGCATGCCTTAAAGACAACTTCCCATTACCAAGCATTGATGCAATTGTAGACTTAACAGTGGGACACTCCATGTTTTCACTCATGGATGGATTTAGTGGCTATAATTAGATCAAGATAGCACCCAAAGATCAAGATAAAATTTCCTTTACCTGTGCATGGGGCACATTTTGTTGGAATGCCATGCCTTTTGGCTTAAAAATTGCTAGAGCAACCTATCAAAGAGCAATGAATACAATATTCCATGATATGATGCATAAATTCATGGAGGATTATGTAGACGACATACTAGCTAAGTCACATTCAATAATAGAACACCTACCTATCTTGGCAAAAATTATTGAAAGGTTGGAGGAGTTCAAAGTGAGACTTAACCCAAAGAAATGTGCTTTTGGAGTCCAATCCAGCAAACTTCTAGGTTACATTGTATCTGCAAAAGGAATAGAGGTTGATCCCACTAAAGTGAAGGCCATAATGGAGATGGAAGCACCTAAAACCATTAGTCAGATGAGGTCTTTACAAGGAAGGATACAATCCATCAGGAGATTCATCTCTCAATTGGCAGAAAAATGCCACAATTTCAACCAACTCTTGCATAAAGACACAATCTTCAAATGGGATGAAAAGTGGGAAGAAGCTTTCAATCTACTAAAGAAGTACCTCATGAATCCACCAATATTGATGCTACCTATCAATGGCAAGCCTTTAATCTTGTACATTTCAGCAATAGAGAATTCATTGGGGGCACTCCTAGCACAAGATGATGAAAATGGAAGCGAGAAGGCAATCTACTGCATTAGTAGAACCTTAGTCAAATATGAGCTGAACTATACCTTCATGGAAAGGGAATGCTTGGCTGTAGTTTTTGCTTCCCCAAAATTATGCCATTATATGATAGCCCACAAGATAAGGCTCATCTCTAAAATTGATCCTTTGAAGTATCTACTAAACAAAACAGCATTAAATGGAAGATTAGCAAAGTGGGTGATGATACTAAGTGAATTTGATATAGAATATGTTGATATAAAAGAAATTAAAGGGAAAGTCATTGCAGACCAATTAGCAGAAGCACCACTTCATGATGATCATCCTATACAAGTGGAATTCCCAGATGCAGAAATTGTGAATGTGGAGGCAAAAACATGGCAGCTTTATTTTGATGGTTCCTACACTCATCATGGATCAGGAGTAGGCATACTTCCAATCACACCTCAAGGCTCCACTATCCAAAAATCTTACAAATTTCTATTTCCATGTACAAACAATATAGAAGAATATGAAGCCTTGGTTATTGGAATCAAGTTGGCATTAGAATGGAAAGTGACAGAATTAAAGGTATATGGAGATTCACAATTAGTCATAAATCAAGTTAATGAAGAATATCAGACAAAAGATGACAAATTAGTACCTTACAAAACCATGGTGGACAATCTCAAGAAGTATTTCATAATCATTACATTTGAGCAAGTACTGAGGGAAAAGAACAAAGCAGCGGATGCTATGGAAACTTTGGCTTCACTTTTGCAGATGCTTGATCAGAGTGCTAGATACGAGTTCTTGGTAGAAGAACCAATTCAACTTACATATGACCCAACCCACCCTTATACCATTTTCCTACTTACTACAACTGAATCAGCTTGGTATGGACCAATTTACAACTATTTAAAAGATCAAACCCTTCCTATCAACCAAACCAGAAACCAAAAGAAAAGCTTCGTTAGACAAGCTACCAAATATACTATAATTTCTGAAACATTGTATCATAAAAGTCTTGACGGAATGCTCCTTAGGTGTTTAGAAGAGGAAGAATCAAACTTAGCCTTACAAGAAATTCATGAAGGAATTTTTGGATCACACTCAAACGGATTATCTTTAGCTAAGAAACTTCTTAGGATAGGATATTTTTGGCCTACCATGGAAAAAGATTCTTGTAACTTTGCAAAAACTTGTAAGACGTGTCAATTCCATGGAAATTTGATACACATGCCAGTGCAAGAACTTCATCTGATGACCACACCTTAGCCATTCTATCAGTGGGGTCTAGATCTAATAGGAATGATTTATCCACCATCTTTGAATGGGCATAAATTCATCATAATGGCCACATAATACTTTACTAAGTGGGTGGAAGTTGTACCCCTATCAACTTCAACAGGCAAATAGATATCCTTGTTTGTCCTAAATCATATAATTTGTAGATATGGTGTACCTCATGCCATCATAACGGATAATGCAAGGCATTTCAAGAACAAAGACATAACGGAATTGTGCATCAAATTTCACATGATCTATCATTCATCTTCAATCTATTACCCCCAAGGTAATGGACAAGCCGAAGCAACAAACAAAAACATATTAAAAATCTTGAAGAGAACGGTGGATAATTCTGGTAGAGATTGGCATATCAAGATAAACCCAACCTTGTGGGCTTATAGAACAAGCATAAAGATGCCAATAGGGGAAAAACCCTTCTCCTTAGTCTTTGGAATAGAAGCAGTTTTGCCTTTGGAGGTAGAACTTCCATCCTTAAGGATATCTATGCATGGTTTGATCAATGAAGAAGACTATAGGGTTGCTAGGTTGCAAGAATTAGAACTCTTGGATGAAAAATAGAAGGAAGCCTTTGATCACTTAAAGGTGTACCAAAATAGAATGTCAAGATCTTACAATAAGCACATCAAACCAAGGACATTCCAAATAGGTGACCTAGTTTTACGAGAAAATCCCAAGAACCAAGCAGAAAGGGAGAAGAAAGGAAAGTGGGAAGCAAATTGGTTAGGACCATTTCTCATTGTTGAAGATTTTGGAACCGACACATACAAGCTAGTAGATTGTGATGGTGAAGAGCTACAAGAACCTATAAATAGCATACATCTCAAGAGGTTCTATACATGAGGTAGATGAAAGAGTATAAAGAGTATCAGATGGAGAGCATCATATTTATTGTACATAGTTTAAAAGAGATCCTAAAAATACCAAAAACATTGGAAAAGCTGAAAATACCAAAAACATTTGAAAAGCACAAAAGATAAAAAATAGTGGAAAATTGAGCATGAAGAAAGCAAAAACATTCAAATATGATCCTCAAAAAGATGTTGTCCTAGTGAAAACCTAGCAAATAGGTGCCTTGATGATGTGAAAAAAATTGAAAAAATGAAAAATACAAAAAAATCGAAAAAGAAGAAAAGTGCCTTGGTGAAAACCTAGCAAATAGGAACCTTGGTAGAAAAAAAAGAGAAAAAGCTTTAAAAATAGAAATAAAGAGCTTGATCCATTCAATCGGTGAAAACCTGGTAAATGGGCGCCATTGAAAGTCCAAGTCAGTTGCATACTTAGAAGGTCACCTTGTAAATATTGCATTCGCTAGCATTTGTATATATTGCATAATAAAACCCCACAGTTGCATTTACAAGTACCTCAAGATTTTGGTCACCTAATCAAAAAATTGTCCTAAGTCCCATGAACGAAGTCAATATCAAACTAGGGGCAATCTACTCTAAAGGAGCGTGGATTCATCAACAAGCTTTATTCAATCAGAGAATCGATTCATCACACTCAAAAGAGGAATACTTAATCAAATCTACATCCCAATCCAATTTGAGCCAAAAATGAAAAATTTAATCCAAGAACCTAAGGGTATGTGCAAGATCACGAGGGGCCAAACTATGCCCTTAAGTGGCAATGAAAAATCAGCAAATCGAGGTTAGTCAACTTGACGTGAAAATTTCAACTAGCTATGTACCTAATATCAAAAAGTTGTAAGAATAGAATCTGTAGAAAATTGAATGTAGTTTCTAAAATACTAGGCCTTTTTTTGAGAAAAAGTTAGTATGATTGGTGAAAAGTATAGATTTCAATGCAGCAGTACACAAATTTCAGGAAAAAAATAAGAAGTAGGTGTATGTCTGACCACCTTAATCATACTCAAATGATAATATTTTATTATAAGATTTTATATATAAGTAGTAGACTCATGCTCGGATTTGACGCACATTTTTTTGTAATTTTATTCCAAAAAAACAATTAATTATGAATTTTCTGCTACAACATTTTCAGAATAAAAAAACTCTCGTGTCTGACCACCTTAACTCATTCAAAACTTTACAAAATTCAATTTTATTTTTTTTTCTTATAGTAGGCGAAGCATAGAATGTGACGCATTTTTCAGATTCCAAAAATGTTATACCGTTCGAAAGTTATAGTCCTTTTTCAATTAGTATATAAATCAACACTTTAGAGGTAGCTCAATTAGAAAATAACTAATAATTACTTACCAAATTCAAAATTTGATAGCAATTATATCGATAGAAAGCTGATAATCTCCTTAAGATACCCTTTTCATTTTATCAAATTCGGGTGAAAAAAAAGTCGTCAGCTACATTGTCAAAGTCTGGAACTCAGAGAAACAGGTGAAAAACACATATTTGAGACATTCCAATAGTTGACCATGTAGGTTTGGTGCACAAGGCAATACTGAGCCTAATTGGGTACTCGATATTTTTGGGAACCCAATATTTTTGGGTACTCGAATATGATGACAAAATTTTGAATTTTAATTTTGCCTCCATTTTCTCCCTCCCATTTCTCCATCCTTCATAAACTATATATTAGTTATATATTAGATATATATTAGATATATTAAATATTATATAATATCAATTATATATTAAATGTTATATAATATATATTTTACATTAAATATTATTTAATATATATTAATGTTAAAAACTATATATTAGATTATATATTATATATATTAAATATTATATAATATACATGTTACATTAAATATTATTTAATTTTATATTAATATCAAAAACTATATATTAGATTATATATTCTATATAATATTATATATTAAATATTATATAATATACATTTTACATTTTAAATATTATTTAATATGATTCTGAGCACGAGCATGAGTCCCTACATGGGCATAGTTGTGCCTTTTATAGGCGTCGAAAACCCTAGCTACGCAAAAATGAAGGCTTTGAAGAATAGTTCACTGGAGGCGGATTATAGAAGTAGAGGGCAAGAGAATCGCTCTATTTCCACCGCCTGTGGCTATGAAATGGTATCTTTCCCCGCTTTTTCAACCGGAATGCTAAATTGCAAAGGTTCTCGAAATAGATTCTGGTCACCCGACAATTGTACCATGCCTGTTAATAATTCAGCAGCTCAACAGAGTCATTGGGAGGTTAAACAAGAACAACCAGATGGATCTTTGAACTGGCCAAAGATTATGGAGAGCAGGGAAGGGTTTGGTAAAATGAGCAGTTGTACTAGAAATTATGCAAGCCCTATAGAACTGACCGTAGTAATAAATTTAAAGAAGAGATCAGTGACAATGTGACATTATGAGGAAAGCCTTGCCGTTTTGATGGCGCTGCCCTGATATTATGAAGAATGTTTTACCGCTTCAATGCCGATGCCGCCTCTGTCTCAGACTTTCGCCATTGCTTCACATCAGTACTCTGAGATATGGCAGGGATTGCGGGCTTTTGCACAACATAGTCCATCATAAATTCTCTATAAATCATCATGCGTTATAGTATTCTACGTGTTTCTAAACAACTTACTTGAAGAATTTAATTTTTACCATAATTTTGGATCCATGGATTGTCATTTTGCACTCGGAGAGAAGCTGTGGACTGCAAGAATTTGATAAATTTGGTTTATCTCATTTTCTTTCTCTGCCATTTCTGAGTAATACGATTTTTTTTTTGTCTGTCTTAAATGATTTTGCCTGAAGTTAATGAATTTTTTTAGATGATTTTGTCTGAAGTTTTAATGAAATTTCTTCCATGGATGCTAATGAAATCTCTTCCATGAATGCTAATAAGACGTTTAAACTCAGAGTTAACAAATTATATAGCTTGAATGTTCTTTGTTGTAGAAGGTTATTTTCATGGTTTCTGATTCATGCAATTCCTTAATAGTTTCATTCTTAACAGAATTCATAACTATATTTTCCATAGCCAATTTTCTTCTTGATCGTTGCAATATTTTCTCCTCAGCTGACCATTTTATAATCAGTTGATATACAATCACATTTTTCTCTTGGCCAATTCTGTGGGCTCGCGATTGAGCCTGTAGATCCATAAAACGGTTGAAATTTGGATCTGGTGGAAGAGTAGTATTAGCAAGAAGTCATTCACTAACATCTCATCTGGGTCATGGGGACTCCCTAGGGGTCCTGTTATGCCTTAGCACACGTTAGGACCTCTAGCAAGTCCCCATGACCCCTTTTGACACATTGGAATGCTCAATTGTGTCTTAAGGGGTCCTAAGACCCCTTAAGACACACTTGAGCATTCCAATGTGTCAAAAGGGGTCATGGGGACTCCCTAGGGGTCCTAGTATGCCTTATCATGCGTTAGGACCCCTAGGGAGTCCCCATGACCCCTTTTGACACATTGCAATGCTCAAGTGTGTCTTAATGGATTGTAGGACACCTTAAGACACACTTGAGCATTTCAATGTGTCAAAAGGGCTCACGGGGACTCCCTATCGCTCCTAGTACACCTTATCATGTGTTAGGACCCCTAGGGAGCCCCCATGATCCCTTTTGACCCCTAGGGAGCCCCTGTGACCCCTTTTGACACATTGGAATGCTCAAGTGTGTCTTAAGGGGTCTTAGGACCCCTTAAGACACACTTGAGCATTCCAATGTGTCAAAAGGGGTCACGGGGGCTCCCTAGGGGTCCTAACATGTGATAAGACGTACTAGGACCCCTAGAGAGTCCCCGTGACACCTTTTGACACATTGGAATGCTCATGTGTGTCTTAAGAGGTCTTAGGACCCCTTAAGACACAAATGAGCATTCCAATGTGTCAAAAGGGGTCTTAGGACCCCTTAAGACACATAAGCATTCCAATGTGTCAAAAGGGGTCATGAGGACTCCCTAGGGGTCTTAGTATGCATTATCACGTGTTAGGACCTCTAGGGAGTCCCCATGACCCCTTTTGACACATTGGAACGCTCATGTGTGTCTTAAGGGGTCTTAGGACCCCTTAAGACACAAATGAGCATTCCAATGTGTCAAAAGGGGTCTTAGGACCCCTTAAGACACACTTGAGCATTCCAATGTCTCAAAAGGGGTTACGGGGACTCCCTAGGGGTCCTAGTACACCTTATGATGCGTTAGGACCCCTAGCGAGTCCTCGTGACCCCTTTGGACACATTGGAATGCTCAAGTGTGTCTTAAGGGGTCTTAGGACCCCTTAAGACACACTTGAGCATTCCAATATGTCAAAAGCGGTCACGGGGACTCCCTAGGGGTCCTAGTATGCCTTATCACATGTTAGAACCCCTAGGGAGTCCCCGTGACCCCTTTTGACACATTAGAATGCTCAAGTGTGTCTTAAGGGGTCATAAAACCCTTAAGACAAACTTGAGCATTCTAATGTGTTAAAAGAGGTCACGGGGACTCCTTAGGGGTCCAAGTACACTTTATGAGGTGTTAGGACCCCTAGGGAGTCCCCGTGACCCCTTTTGACACATTGGAATGCTCAAGTGTGTCTTAAGGTGTCCTAAGACCCCTTAAGACACACTAGAGTATTCCAATGTGTTAAAAGGGGTTTAGGGGACTCCCTAGGGTTCCTAGTACACCTTATCATGCGTTAGGACCCCTAGCTAGGGAGTCTCCTTGACCCCTTTTGACACATTGGAATGCTCAAGTGTGTCTTAAGGGGTCCCCCTGACCCCTTTTGACACATTGGAATGTTGAAGTGTGTCTTAAGGGGTCTTAGGACCCCTTAAGACACACTTGAGCATTCCAATGTCTCAAAAGGCATCACGGGGACTCCCTAGGGGTCCTAGTACACCTTATGACATGTTAGGACCCCAAGGGAGTCCCCATGACCCCTTTCGACACATTGGAATGCTCAAGTGTGTCTTAAGGGGTCTTAGCACACCTTAAGACCCACTTGAGGATTCTGATGTGTCAAAAGGGGTCACAGGTACTCCCTAGGGATCTTGGTATGCCTTATCATGCGTTAGGACCCCTAGGGAGTCCCTGTGACCCCTTTTGACACATGGAACACTCAACTATGTCTTAAGTGGTCTTAGGACCCCTTAAGACACACTTGAGCATTCTAATGTGTCAAAAGGAGTCACGGGGACTCCCTAGGGGCTCTAGTATGCCTTATCACACGTACTAGGACCCCTAGGGAGTCCCTATGACCTATTTTGACACATTGGAATGATCAAGTGTGTCTTAAGCGGTCCTACGACCCCTTAAGACACACTTGAGCATTCCAATGTGTCAAAAGGGGTCACGGGGACTCCCTAGGGGTCCTAACACGTGATAAGGTGTACTAGGACCCCTAGGGAGTCCTTGTGACCCCTTTGGACACATAGGAACACTCAAGTGTGTCTTAAGGGGTCCTACGGGGTCCTAAGACCCTTTAAGACACATTTGAGTGTTCCAATGTGTCAAAAGTGGTCATGGGGACTCCCTAGGGGTCCTTATGCGTGATAAGGTGTACTAGGACCCCTAGGGTGTCCCCATGACCCCTTTTGACACATTGGAACACTCAAGTTTGTCCTAAGACCACCTAAGACACACTTGAGCATTCCAATTTGTCAAAAAGGGTCACGGGGACTCCCTAGGAGTCCTAGTATGCCTTATCATGTGTTAGGACCCCTAGGGAGTCCTCGTGAACACTCAAGTGTGTCTTAAGGGGTCGTAGGAACCCTTAAGACACACTTGAGTATTCTAATATTTCAAAAGGGGTCATGGGGACTCCCTAGCAGTTCTAATGCGTGATAAGGCATACTAAGACCCCTAGGGAGTCCCTATGACCCCTTTTGACACATTGGAATGATCAAGTGTGTCTTAAGGGGTCTTAGGGGTCTTAAAATCCCTTACGACACACTTGAGCATTCCAATGTGTCAAAAGGGGTCACGGGGACACCCTAGGGGTCCTAACGTATGATAAGGTGTACTTGGACCCCTAAGGAGTCCTCGTGACCCCTTTTAACACATTGGAACACCCAAGTGTGTTTGAAGGGGTCTTAGGACCGCTTAAGACACACTTGAGCATTCCAATGTGTTAAAAGGTGTCACGGGGACTCCCTAGGGGTTCTACTATGCCTTATCATGGGTACTAGGAAACCTAGGGAGTCCCCGTGATCCCATTTGACACATTGGAATACTCAAGTGTGTCTTAAGGGGTCTTAGGAGCCCTTAAGACACACTTGAGCATTCCAATGTGTCAAATGGGGTCACGGGGACTCCCTAGGGGTCCTAACATGTGATAAGGCATACTAGGACCCCTAGGGAGTCCCCATGACCCCTTTTGACACATTGGAACACTCAAGTGTGTCTTAAGGGGTCCTCAGACCCCTTAAGACACACTTGAGTAGTCCAATGTGTCAAAACGGGTCACGGGGACTCCCTAGGGGTCCCAATGCGTGATAACGCATACTAGGAACCCTAGGGAGTTCCCGTGACCCCTATTGACATGTTGGAATGCTCAAGTGTGTCTTAAGGGGTCTTAGGACCCCTTAAGACACACTTGAGCATTAGAACATGTCAAAAGGGGTCATGGGGACTCCCTAGGGGTCCTAACACATGATAAGGTGTACTAGGACCTATAGGGAGTCCCCGTGACCCCTTTTGACACATTGGAATGCTCAAGTGCATATTAAGGGGTCCTAAGACCCCTTAAGACACACTTGAGCATTCCAATGTGTTAAAAGGGGTCATGGGGACTCCCTAGGGGTTCTAACACATGATAATGTGTACTAGGACCCCTAGGGAGTCCCCATGAACCCTTTTGACACATTGGAATGCTCAAGTGTGTCTTAAGGGGTCTTAGGGTTCCTAAGACCCCTTAAAACACACTTGAGCATTCTAATGTGTCAAAAGGGACCCTAAGACCCCTTAAGAGACACTTGAGCATTCCAATGTGTCAAAAGGGGTCACAGGGACTCCCTATGGGTCCTAACGCATGATAAGGTGTACTTGGACCCCTAGGGAGTCCTCATGACCCTTTTTAACACATTGGAACACTCAAGTGTGTCTTAAGGGGTGTGAGGACCCCTTAAGACACACTTGAGCATTCCAATGTGTCAAAAGGGGTCACTGGGACTCCCTAGGGGTTCTAGTATGCCCTATCACGTGTACTAGGACCCCTAGGGAGTCCCCGTGACCCCATTTGACACATTGGAATGCTCAAGTGTGTCTTAAGGGGTCTTAGGACCCCTTAAGACACACTTGAGCATTCCAATGTGTCAAAAGGGGTCATGGGGACTCCCTAGAGGTCCTAACGTGTGATAAGGCATACTAGGACCCCTAGGGAGTCCCCGTGACCCCTTTTGACACATTCAAATGCTCAAGTGTATCTTAAGGGGTCCTCAAACCCCTTAAGACACACTTGAGTGGTCAAATGTGTCAAAAGGGGTCACGGAGACTCCCTAGGGGTCCTAACATGTGATAAGGTGTACAAGGACCCCTAGGGAGTCCCCGTGACCCATTTTGACACATTGGAATGCTCAAGTGTGTCTAAAGGGGTCTTAAGACCCCTTTAGACACACTTGAGCATTCCAATGTGTCAAAACGGGTCACGGGGACTCCCTAGGGGTCCTAACACATGATAAGGCATACTAGGACACCTAGGGATTCCCCATGACTCCTTTTAACACATTGGAATGCTCAAGTGTGTCTTAAGGGGTCCTAAGATCCTGTAAGACATACTTGAGTATTCCAATGTGTCAAAAGTGGTCATGGGGACTCCCTAGGGGTCCTAACATGTGATAAGGAGTACTGGGACCCCTAGCGAGTCCCCATGACCCCTTTTGAGATATTGTAATGTTCAAGTGTGTCTTAAGGGTTCTTAAGACCTCTTAAGACACACTTGAGCTTTCCAATGTGTGAAAAGGAGTCACGGGGACTCCCTAGGGGTCCTAACGCATTATAAGGTGTACTAGGACCCCTAGGGAGTCCCCGTGACCCCTTTTGACACATTAGAATGCTCAAGTGTGTCTTAAGGGTTCCTAAGACCCCTTAAGACACACTTGAGCATTCCAATGTGTCAAAAGGTGTGATAGGGACTCCCTAGGGGTCCTAACGCATTGTAAGGCATACTAGGACCCCTAGGGAGTCCCTGTGACCCCTTTTGATACATTGGAATGCTCAAGTGTGTCTTGGGACCCCTTAAGACATAGTTGAGCATTCCAATGTGTCGAGAGGGGTGACGAGGACTCCCTAGGGTTCCTTGTATGCCTTATCACATGTTAGGACACCTAGGGATTCCCCGTGACCTTTTTTGACACATTAGAACTCTCAAGTGTGTCTTAAGGGGTTGCAAAACCCCTTAAGACACACTTGAGCATTCCAATGTGTTAGAAGGGGTTACGGGGACTCCCTAGGGGTCCTAACGCATGATAAGGTGTACTAGGACCCCTAGGGAGTTCCCGTGACCCCTTTTGACAGATTGGAATTCTCAAGTGTGTTTTAAGGGGTCTTATGGGTCCGTAGGACCTCTTAAGACACACTTGAGCATTCCAATATGTCAAAATGGGTCACAGGGACTCCCTAGGGGTCCTAACACATGATAAGGTGTTTTGGGACCCCTATGGAGTCCCTGTGACCCCTTTTGACACATTGAAATACTCAAGTGTGTCCTAAGACCCCTTAAGACACACTTGAGCATTCCAATCTATCAAAAGGAATCACGGCGACTCCGTAGGAGTCCTTGTATGCCTTATCACATGTTAGGATCCCCTAGGGAGTCCCTGTGACCCCTTTTGATACATTGGAATGTTTGAGTGTGTCTTAAGGGGTCGTAGGACCCCTTAAGACACACTTGAGCATTCCAATGTGTCAAAAGGGGTCATAGGGACTCCCTAGGGGTCCTAGTATGCCTTATCATGCATTAGGACCCTTAGGGAGTCCCCTAGACCCCTTTTGACACATTGGAATGCTCAAATGTGTCTTAAGGGGTCTTAGGGGTCCTAAGATCCCTTAAGATAGACTTGAATGTTCTAATGTGTCAAAAGAGGTCATGGGGACTCCTTAGGGGTCCTAACACATGATAAGGCATACTAGAACCCCTAGGGAGTCTCCGTGACCCCTTTTGAGACATTGGAATGCTCGAGTGTGTCTTAAGGGGTCCTAAGACCCCTTAAGACACACTTGAGCATTCGAATGTGTCAAAAGGGGCCATGGGGCCTCCCTAGGGGTCCTAATGTGTGATAAGGCATACTAGGACCCCTAGGGAGTCCCCATGACCCCTTTTGAGACATTGGAACACTCAAGTGTGTCTTAAGGGGTCCTAAGACCCCTTAAGACACACTTGAGTGTTCCAATGTCTCAAAAGGGGTCACAGGGACTCCCTAGGGGTCCTAACGCGTGATAAGGCATACTAGGACCCCTAGGGAGTGCCTGTGACCCCTTTTGATACATTGGAATGCTCAAGTGTTTCTTAAAGGGTCAAAACACTCAAGTGTGTCTTAAGGGGTCCTAAGACCCCTTAAGACACACTTGAACATTCCAATGTGTCAAAAAAGGTGACAGGCACTCCCTAGGGGTCCTAATGCATGATAAGGCATACTAGAACCCCTAGGGAGTTCCCGTGACCCCTTTTGACACATTCAAATTCTCAAGTGTGTCTTAGGACACCCTAAGACACACTTGAGTATTCAAATGTGTCAAAAGGGGTCACAGGGACTCCCTTGGGGTTCTAGTATGCCTTATCACATGTTAGGACCCCTAGGGAGTCCCCGTGACCCCTTTTGACACATTGGATTGCTTAAGTGTGTCTTAAGGGGTCATGAGACCCCTTAAGGCATACCTGAGCATTCCAATGTGTCAAAAGGGATCACGGTGACTTCTTATGGGTCCTAGTACACCTTATCATGCGTTAGAACCCCTAGGGAGTCTTTGTGACCCCTTTTGACACATTGGAACACTCAAGCGTGTCTTAAGTGGTCCTAAGACCTGTTAAAATACACTTAAGTGTTCCAAAGTGTCAAAAGGGGTCACAGGGACTCCCTAGGGGTCCTAGTATGCCTTATCACGCGTTAGGACCCCTAGGGAGTCCTCATGACCCCTAGGAAGTCTCTCTCTCTGCCTCCAGTGAACTATTCTTCAAAGCCTCCATTTCTACGTAGCTAGGGTTTACGACACCTGTAAAAGGAACATTTAATACAAAGATTTAGCTGACCACCTTTAAAGACCTAAAAGAAATGAGAAAAAATTTTATGCCAAAAATACACACCGCATTTCTATATGTAGTACTGTAAGCTTCAACAATCCAGCCGGCTTCCTCTACTAAGGCACAAAGAACTTCATTAATGTATGCTCTAGGAGGAAGATTATAATTTCCATATTTCTACAAGAGATTCTCCAAAATTTTTAATATTATATATAATATATTAGTATACATTAGTATATGTATTATATATATATATTATATACATGTTATTATATATAATACATTAGTATATTATAATACATTAGTATATTTTAATACATTAGTGTATATATATATATATATATATACATATATATATATATATAGATATATACACACACACACACATATATATATATATATATATAGATATATACATATATATATAGATATATACATATATATATGTATATATATATATATATATAGATATATACATATATATATATATATATATATATATATATATATATATATATATATATATATATATATATATATATATATATAAAATATACATTATATATATATCATATGCATCTTTTATTTATATCTATTATATACATCAATATATGTAAAAGTTAATTTTTTTTCATTTTCTCCCGCCCTTTTTTCATCAGCCTAAGAATATTGGGTACTTGATATGAAATCAGATACCCAATTTTTGCCAAGTAATATTTGACCAAAATATTCCCTATCCCCATATACCAGACAATCATGGGATTTGATACTTTTTTCACGTGTTGCGAAAAAAAAATGTGATTTGGGGCCCATTGCTTGATTTTTGTCGACTTGTGGTCTCACCATGGGAAGCAGCAGTCGTCGAAAGGCTAAATGCAAGAGGAAGTTGATAAATGACAAAATTCAAGCATATAGGGAAAAAGATAAGGAAAATCACCGAAGAAGGAGAGAAGGGATGTTAAACATTAATCAAGGTGACCTTGTAAATGTAGTTGTAAGTGAAGAGGATGTTCAATTTGAAAATGCACAGATGGAGATTGAGAATATAGACTTTGGGAACCAAAATGTTGCACAAGAACCACATGAACGTTATACATCTCCAAATTATATGCGAAATGAAGTCCCTTGCAATAAAGATAATCAATCTTCAAATTTGGGGCTTTCAAGAACACCTAAATGGTTAATTGAAATTGAGAAGAACATTATGAATAATTGGGAACGAAAGAGGTCACATAGAACCGTTAGGTTGTGGGCTTCAAGACTTTATGATCAATTTTTTCAAAACAAGACATTGGTTGAGCAATGTCAAATTTTGGTGTAGTTGTTAAAGATGCAAAACATGAGACCTGTGCTTGTGAAATTGAAGATTTGTGTGAACAAGAAAATGGAGAGAAATGCCATTGTTGTGAAGAATCTTTTCAATGCTCTCAATAGAATCGGGAAGACTAGTAGAGAAAAAGATAAGAGAGTTGCTTGGAGGGTTATTACAACCTCCTTAGTAAGTCATCAGTTGAGAAAGGCTCGTTTGATGAGACAAACTTGTGTTGACTTCAATATAGACCATAAAAATTTGGGTAGAGCACTTGTAAGAAGAGAAAGACTTGATGATCCGCTTCAAATTGATACATGGGCTTATGGTGGGAGACTTCCACTTTTCAATAAGAAGCTAATAGATGTTGTCAAGGATGAAATTCAACAATTTTGGGATGCTAACTCAAGAGTGTCACTAAATGTGAAGGATGTCTTGAAGTTGAGAGTTGGCAATGGAGACCATACTCCACATCCTAAACATTATGTGGAGGTAAGTCAAAAAATGTTGTATAAAAAATTTTATGAGACACATCCAACATTGAAAATATCACAAAGGTCTTTTGAATCCGTGAAGCCATTTTATTGTGTACCCCTTAAGATTCGAAATACATGTTGTTGCAAATATCATGTTGAGTTTTCAATGCATCATGAATTATTATGATCCATTTGTTCTACTTTGCATACTAATGAAATGCTAGAGGATTGTGGTGCAAGTGGTCTTCCCAAATCATCAAGAGACTTGCTAGATCTATTTTTATGTCATAGAGATGATGGTTGTTTATTTTATAAAAAAGATTGCTTAAATGCCAAGTGCTCAGAATGTGGTGGCTTCTCCAAGTTTAGAACATGTTTTCATGAGGGTTTGGAACACAATTTTGGAAAGACACTGGTCCAAAAAAAGGTATATGAAATTGATGCAGGAGCATCCTGGGTGTAAGAGCAATCTTGCATCACCCAAAAATATTTCTGTTTTATATTCAATAAGGGCTATTTTAGTGCAGAGCTGCTATTTATGGAAAGTTACTATTTTTGGTAATTTTTGCATGTGCTCGGAATGATCTGATTTCTTTCTTGGAGGTTCATTTTGGTCATGTAAGTCTGCCAGTAAAGTTTCATTTCCAGATCAAGTGTATATTGGAAGATATTGAAGATTTTCGGTATTGGCAGCAGGGTACAGAAACTTTGAACTCAGTTTTGAAGGCTTTAGAGGCCCCGAATGAGGTCAAAAATTTGGGTGACGGGCGCTTGCATAAGTTAAGCCTGTAGAGCGCTTCGTGGCGTTTCCGAAATGGGGTTATAATAGCCGATCGGGTCAACTGGTGATGACTTATGGTCTTCGAAAGTTGGGCCACCTGAAATGGCGAAAAATAATTTTCTTCAAAATTTCTGTTCGGGTTTCAAAGGTTATCTTGAGCCGACTATGATGTAATAAAATATCAAATAAAATAATTCTAAGTTTGGTCGGCCTTATTGGCTAAAATTCTGGAACCTTCCCAGGCGGTGGATAATTGCCTATATAAGGAAGGCTGTATTATTGTCTTAGGCAGTTCAGAATAGTTCTGGGTAATAGTTCGAGGCTTTGTCCTACAGAATATTGTAAGGGAATGCCCATGTGGCTTTGCATATTGTAATTTTGAAAGTTTGTAATTCCACATTTGTGGAGATAATAAGAAGCCAAATTTTCTACTCTTGCATATTATTGTTGTTGTTTCTCTTTTTCTGTTATGTGTTTGTGGTATTAAGGGGAACACCCTTCATCAAGTGGTATCAGAGCATGAGTTCTTGAGTGTGTAAACAGATCGCCGATTGTGAGGCAGTTTGCACCAGGACCGTGGCTAGGGTTTCAGCGCGCATCACAAAAATACCTCCACGAAAGGAACGTGGCGGAAGAGCTGGTGTTGTAACACCTGAGGTTAGAGAGCTGCAGAGATAAGTGCGAGCATTGCGAGAAGAGATTCACAGAGGAATGAATCTTAATGTCAGAGATGAAAGCGAGGATGAAGCCGAAGAAGAATATCAAGAAGGAGAAGCTGAAATTGTGAACCAGGAGGAAGAAAGACTTTTTCGGGTGATTTCCAAGATTGGAAAAAGACCTAAGATTGAAGTTCCTACATTTTCTAAAAATCTTAACCCAGAGGAATTGATCGACTGGATCAATGAATGTGAGGAGTATTTTGAGTATGAAGATGTTGAGGATCCTGATAGGGTCAAATTTGTGAATGCCAGACTGGAAGGTCATGCGAAGATCTGGTGGCAAGAAATTCAATTGGAGCGAAATAGAAGAGGGAAAGATAAAATCACAAGATGGGATCGGATGGTGGAAAAATTGAAGCGACAGTTCATTCCTGTTGATTATGAGCTTGACCTACTGAAGAAAATGCAAAGTTTGAAGCAAGCAGGAAAATCTGTTCAGGAGTATACAGAGGAGTTCTATCGACTCCTCATCAGAACAGGCCATGCCGAAGCTGATAAGGAGAAAGTTGCCCGATACCTTAATGGGTTAAGGCCAAGCATTCAGGAGGAGTTGAATCTGGTTCGAATGAACAGTATTGAGGAGGCATACCAATTTGCCCTAAAAGTAGAGGAAAAGCTGAACAAGAAGTTCGAGAGCAGACAAAACGAAAGAGGTCACGGTGGACGATCTGGTGGACGGTCATATGGTGGCCGAAATGAAGATCCGAAAAAGAAGGATGAGGTCAGTAGCAGTCAAAATCAGCGAGGAAATAATTCCAATCGCTTCCAGGATCAGAATAATAGAGATCAGAGAGGAAGAGGAAGAGGACAAGGATCTGGCAAAGGTGGCTTCCGTGGAACATGTTTTCACTGTGGAGAAGAAGGTCATAGGGCATTTGAATGTCCTCAGCGCCAAGGCAGAATGGACAGGAGAAATGAAGGCCAGGCCAGAGTTGCACATGTAGATGAAGATGCTAGATCATCAAATTCTGAAGATGCTGAAAGAGGAGAAACTTTGATTAATAGAAGAGTCTTGTTGAGTGGTGAGAATGAATCTGAGCAAAGGAGGAGCCTGTTTCGCACCAGGTGCAAGTGTGAAGGTAAATGTTGTGATGTGATTATTGATAGTGGAAGCACTGACAATTTGGTGTCAGAAGGGATGGTGACAAAGTTGAAGCTCAAGAGACAGAAACACCCACATCCATATCGGATTGCCTGGGTACAGGATGACCACAAGGTCATGGTCAATGAACAATGCCTAGTGAAGTTCAAGATTGGCGGATACCAAGATGAGGTATTGTGTGATATCATATCTATGGATGCATGTCATATGTTGTTGGGTAGACCATGGCATTTTGACAGATGTGCTGTACATGATGGTCGTGTGAATACCTATTCCTTGACAAAGGATGGAGTGCGACATAAGCTAAAACCATTGAAGGAGACTGAAGAAAAGGTATGTGGTAATGCAAAGATAACTTTTGTTGATGGAAGAAATTTCCTAGATGGTATGAGACATGAGCATGTATGTTTTGCTTTAATTCCAAAAGCTGGTAAAGAGGAAGTAGAAGATGTTCCTGTAGAAGTTGTAGATTTGTTGAATGAGTTTCAGGATATTGTATCCGATAACGTGCCTGATGGATTACCACCAGTCAGGAAGATCAGTCATCAGATGGACTTGATCCCAGGAGCGAGTTTGCCGAATAAGGCAGCACACAAAATGACACCTGTAGAAAGTGAGGAGTTGAACAGACAAGTACATGAACTGTTACAAAAAGGATTGATCCATGAGAGTCTGAGTCCCTGTGCTGTACCAGTGGTATTAGCACCAAAGAAGAATGGAGAATGGAGGATGTGTACAGATTCTAGGGCAATAAACAAGATCACAATCAAGTATAGGTTTCCATTGCCACGAATGGATGATATTATGGACTGTTTGAGTGGAGCTGTGTATTTCTCAAAGATAGATCTGAAGAGTGGATATCATCAGATTCGGATCAGAGAAGGAGATGAATGGAAGACTGCCTTCAAGACAAAGGAAGGACTATATGAGTGGTTAGTCATACCTTTTGGGCTAACCAATGCACCAAGCACTTTCATGCGGCTCATGAACGAGGTTCTGAAAGAATTTCTGGGTAAGTTTATCATTGTTTACCTAGATGATATTTTGATCTTTAGTAAGACATTGGATGAGCATATGATGCATATTCGTATGGTATTTGAGAAGTTGAGAGAAGAGAAATTGCTGATTAATTTGAAGAAGTGCAATTTTGTGAAGAAAGAGTTGGTGTATTTGGGGTTTGTTGTTTCAGGAGAAGGTCTAAAAATGGACCCAGAGAAGGTATAGGCTATCCTTGAATGACCTACTCCAAAAAGTGCTACTGAGGTAAGATCTTTTCATGGTCTAGCTAGCTTTTATAGAAAGTTTATCAAAAATTTTAGTAGTATTTGTGGACCCTTGACTGAAACAATGAGAGGGGATAGAAAAGAGTTTAAGTGGACTAATGGGGCAGAAAAGAGTTTTCAATTGTTGAAACAAAAAGTTACAAAAGAACCTATTTTAGCACTTCCAGATTTTAATAAGGTGTTTCAAGTAGATTGTGATGCTAGTGATACTACAATAGGAGCTGTTATGAGCCAAGAAGGTAAACCTGTTGCTTATTTCAGTGAGAAGTTAAATGATGCCAAGAGGAAATATTCTGTTTATGATCAGGAATTTTATGCTATAGTTCAGGCATGAAAGAAGTGGAGACATTATCTACTTCCTAAGGAGTTTGTTTTGTATACTGATCATCAAGCTTTGCAATATTTGAATAGTCAAGGAAAGTTGAATCAGAGGCATTTGAAATGGGTTGAGTTTTTGCAGAGTTATACATTTGTTTTGAAACACAGGAGTGGAAAGTCTAATAGGGTTGCAGATGCTCTTAGCAGAAGACAACTATTGCTGACAGAAATGCAGATTGAAGTGGTTGGGTTCAAGGAACTCAAGAATTTGTATCCAGAAGATCCTAATTTTGGTGAAGCTTGGAAAGCTTGTACAGAACCTGTTACTCTAGATAGGACGAAATGGTTGGATTTCATCATCCAGGATGATATGCTATTCAGAGGGAGTCAGTTGTGCATTCCACAAAGTTCTATGAGGGAGAATCTCATCAAGGAGAAGCATAGCGGAGGATTGGCTGGACATTTTGGTTGTGATAAAACCCTTGGTTTGGTTAGTGAGAATTATTATTGGCCACAGTTGCAGCAAGATGTGAAGAAGTTTTTACAGAGTTGCAGAGTATGTCAAATGGCAAAAGGAGTGAAGCAGAATACAGGGTTGTACCAGCCATTGCCTATACCAGAGAAGCCTTGGGAGGATATCAGTATGGACTTTGTTCTTGGTTTACTGAGGACACAGCGGGGACATGATTTAATTTTTGTAGTAGTTGACAGATTTTCAAAGATGACACATTTCATTCCCTGCAAGAAGACTAATGATGTTGTTCATGTAGCAGAATTGTTTTTCAGAGAAGTAGTGAGACTTCATGGTTTGCCAAAGACCATAGTTTCAGATCGGGACACTAAGTTTGTTGGATATTTCTGGCGAACATTGTGGAAGAAGCTGAAGATAGATTTGAAGTTCAGTTCATCACATCACCCACAGACTGATGGACAGACAGAGGTGGTGAATAGGAGTTTGAGAAATCTGCTGAGATGTTTGGTTGGGGATAAGCCAACAGGATGGGATTTGATTTTACCACAGGCAGAATTTGCATACAATAATTCTGTCAACAGAAGCACTGGTAAATCACCATTCCAGATTATATATGGAAGTAGTCCAAGAAATGCATCTGAGTTGAGAAAGATAGATAAAGGAGAAATAAGTAGTGCTGAGGCTGAGGATTTTGCAGAACATTTGAAGAACATCCATGGGGAGGTGAGAAAGCATATTGCCAAGATGAACGCACAGTATAAGGCTAAGACAGATGAGAAAAGGAGGTATAAGGAATTTTAGGTCGGTGATGAAGTCATGGTTCATTTACGGAAGGAGCGGTTTCCAGTTGGTACATATAAAAAGTTGAAAATGAAGAAGTTTGGACCATGTAAGATATTGAAAAAGCATGATTCAGGAAATGCATATGAGGTAGAATTGCCTAGTGAGCTGAATATTTCACCAGTGTTTAACATTTCAGATCTGATAGAGTATCATGACAGAGGTGTTGAAGATGAGATCACAACAGCACAGTGGAGTATTCCAGCAACTAGTTCAGACACTAAGGAGATCGAAGACATACTGGACAGTCATGTTGGTAGAAGCACAAGGAATAGGACATATGAAGAGTATTTTGTCAAATGGAAAGGATGACCTGTAGAAGATTCATCGTGGCTAACAAAGGAGGAGGTTAACCGTCTTGGTTTTCCTCTACACACCTGAGTCGTGACAGGGTCACTTCTCAAATTACCCTGGGTGTCTGATACAGGAGCATCCTGGGTGTAAGAGCAATCTTGCATCATCCAAAAATATTTCTATTTTATATTCAATAAGGGCTATTTTAGTGCAGAGCTGCTATTTATGAAAAGTTACTTTTTTTGGTAATTTTTGCATGTGCTCGAAATGATCTGATTTCTTTCTTGGAGGTTCATTTTGGTCATGTAAGTCTGCCAGTAAAGTTTCATTGCCAGATCAAGTGTATATTGGAAGATATTGAAGATTTTCGGTATTGGCAGTAGGGTACAAAAACTTTGAACTCAGTTTTGAAGGCTTTAGAGGCCCCGGATGAGGTCAAAAATTTGGGTGACGGGCGCTTGCGCAGGTCAAGCTTTTAGAGTGCTTCGTGGCATTTCTGAAATGGGGTTATAATAGCCGATCGGGTCAACTGGTGATGACTTATGGTCTTCAGAAGTTGGGCCACCTGAAATGGCGAAAAATAATTTTCTTCAAAATTTTTGTTTGGGTTTCAAAGGTTATCTTGAGCCGACTATGATGTAATAAAATGTCAAATAAAATAATTCTAAGTTTGGTCGGCCTTATTGGCTAAAATTCTGGAACCTTCCCAGGCGGTGGATAATTGCCTATATAAGGAAGGCTGTATTATTGTCTTAGGCAGTTCAGAATAGTTCTGGGTAATAGTTCGAGGCTTTGTCCTACAGAATATTGTAAGGGAATGCCCATGTGGCTTTGCATATTGTAATTTTGAAAGTTTGTAATTCCACATTTGTGGAGATAATAAGAAGCCAAATTTTCTGTTCTTGCATATTATTGTTGTTGTTTCTCTTTTTCTGTTATGTGTTTGTGGTATTAAGGGGAGCACCCTTCATCAGAAATAGTGAAATATACATTGAAGAGTGGAGGTGAAGGCTCTAGATGTGAGTTAGTTGCAAAAGAATACAATGTTGCTGATTTTATCTCAGATTTCAAGACAAATCTTTTTTACAAGTATGCAAGGCATAGTCACGGGTCTCAATGGTTGGATCAACAATTCAGGACATGTAAGGACTCTTTCCCCATTGGAACTATTATATCCATTGTAGACTTTGCACAGAACTATACATTGCAGCCCCAAAATGAGACTCAAGCTCAATATTACAATTTCATTCAGGTGGCTATTTTTGTACACATCACATATAGACATTCCCCTGAAAGAACAAAAGATGAGTGAAAGATAATCAGAGAGTACCATTTTTATATGAGCAATGATAGGTCTCACTCATGAGTTTGTTCAACATTGTTTCCAGAACTATTTTGACTTCTTGCAGGAAAATGGTATTGCTATGGATAGGCATCTCATTTGGTCAGATAATTGCACTGGTCAATTTAAGAATGCTAGAATGTTTTATTGGTTGTGTAGAATGCATGTGGAGAGAGGTGTACCTCATATTTGTAGTTTTTTTGAGTCAGGGCATAGGAAAGGGTTCATGATGGAGCAGGTGCGTGTGTGAAGAGAGCTCTAGTTAAGGAGCAATTGAGGATTTCAGGTGCCATACTTCTTGATGCTCATTCTATTGTTGATTGGTGTACTTTAGCATTGTCATAGGGGGGGACTCTTGATTCTATAGTGTGTAGATTCTTTTGGTTGGTTGAGGAGGGAACTATAGGAGATAGATTGGATTTTCAAACAGTGAAAGACTCTTCAAAAATGCATTCATTCCGAAGCTCCAATAATAGTACATGGACCATTTGGACACGAGAGTTGGCTTGTTTTTGCCCCATGTGTTTTTAGTATGATTGGGATCATTGTGAGTCAAGTGAGTGGGTGTATACATGGGTTCCACAATATCTGACTCCTTTATCTTTGACACTCTCTATAAGAAATGATGACATGGACACTTCAGTTGACTATGACCATCTTTCAAATCTTCTCAAGCTAAGAGATGTTTTTGTATTGGTTGCACCACAGGGGAATGATGAGAGGTCATATTATTGGTTAGCACATTGTGTACAAGGTAAATAGAAGCTTGTACAACCGATGACAGATGGTGATGCGTTCACATATCCTACTAGTTTAGTTTTTGTTGCGGGAACATGGCTGCGAACATACATGATTAGAAAGAATGGAGTTCTCGCATTTGAAGACTATGAGAAGCACAAAACTATTCTCATGTATTCACACCTTGTTATAGCAACAAATGTCAAGTTGTCAAAGCATCAATGAAGACCAAAGACAAAATAACTTTGGACTATTACTAATGCTGATCATGAAGCACTATTGGAGACCCTGAAGCAAAGAGATGACCCTTCAGGAACACTTGACTAGGTAATAAGTTAACTTAGTGCATTGTTTTCTAAGTTCGTTAAGCTTAATTTCAATACATTAATTTGACCTTTCTTAGATTGTATTTTGAGTCAATAAACTTGGTTTTGTATGTGGATTGTAACTTGTGCAGGAGCACCTATGAAGATGCCTATGGTCACCATGGATCCAATCAGAGATAGAAGTACAAAAGGATCCCTAATTTTTAATTGAGATCTTTTGAAGCCTATAATGGCAATTTGTAACAATCAATTTGATTTAAAAGTTAAATGTCCTAAAAATCTTCATAAGGACTTATGACCAAAATCATGTATTGGTGGCCAATAGTGCCAAGAAGGGATCTTACATGTCATATACTTATGTCATTTGCATGGTTTGAATTCTTACATGTTTGATTGTTGTTTCTAATGCTTTAAGGATATTAATTTTTAGCATTTCAAAAAATCTATAAAAGTTAAACCTCAAACATAATAAGCTCCACAATTCAAATTTCACAAGCTTAATCATGATTAATTTCACAGTTCAAATTTCAAACATACCACTAACAGTCAGTTGAAAGCGGCTCAGCAACGTGTCTTTCAAACCGACAGTGATCTTTCGGGGCTCATATCTCAAACTTCGCGGGAGGTATTGAAAAATCATTAGGTGCTACGAGATCATGTTTTTGAGGTCTACAATAACCTCTCTCGATTTTGGGCGATTTGACTTCATTTGCATTTGGCAAGGTGATCTCAGTGGATGCAAAAAGTTGCAGTGAGGGTCAGTTGAAAGTGGCTCAACAACATTTCTTTCAAACTGTCTAACCTGGCATCAAACTATCTACTCCATCAGCTCTGGTTGGCTGGGTAAATGCTAATGACAACCCTGTTCTACCCATAGAGTCAACGGAACGCTTGCGACCACGCTCGACCCAAGTGACCCCAAGGTGCACTAAGCACGATTGGGCAGAGATCTTTTGGGGCTTGTATCTCAGACCTCATGAGAGGTATCAACAAATTGTTAGGTGCTACAAGATCATGTTTTTGAGGTCTACAATAACCTCTCTTGGTTTTGGGCGATTCAACTTCATTTGCATTTGGAAAGGCGATCTCAGTCGATGCCAAAACTTGCAGTGAGGGTCAGTTAAAAGTGGCTTAGCAACATATCTTTCAAACCGTCTGACCTGGCATCGAACTGTCTACTCCATTAGCTCCAGTTGGCTGGGTAAATGCTAGTGAAAACCCCATTCTGCCCACAGAGTCACCGGAACGCTTGTGACCACACTCGACCCAAGTGACCCCAAGGTGCACTAAGCACGATTGGGCAGCGATCTTCCAGGGCTCGTATCTCAGATTTCATGAGAGGTATCAACAAATGATTAGGTGCTACAGGATCATGTTTTTGAGGTCTACAATAACCTCTCTCAGTTTTGGGTGATTTGACTTTGTTTGCATTTGGCAAGGCGATCTCAGTCGATGCCAAAACTTGCAGTGAGGGTCAGTTGAAAGTGGCTTAGCAGTGTATCTTTCAAACCGTCTGACCTAGCATCAAACCGTTTACTCCATTGGATCCGGTTAGCTAGGTAAACACTAGTGACAACCCCATTCTGCCCATAGAGTCATCAGAACGCTCGTGACCACACTCG
This sequence comes from Chamaecyparis obtusa, assembly GCA_027943335.1. Taxonomy (NCBI): domain Eukaryota; kingdom Viridiplantae; phylum Streptophyta; class Pinopsida; order Cupressales; family Cupressaceae; genus Chamaecyparis; species Chamaecyparis obtusa. The sequence continues at coordinate 331,419 of BSBK01003611.1, read as the reverse complement.
ACCCAAGTGACCCCAAGGTGCACTAAGCATTATTGGGTAGAGATCTTTTGGGGCTAGTATCTCAGACTTCGTGAGAGGTATTGAAAAAACATTAGGTGCTACGGGATCATTTTTTTGAGGTCTACAATAACCTCTCTCGGTTTTGGGCGATTTGACTTTGTTTGCATTTGGCAAGGCGATCTCAGTCGATGCCAAAACTTGCAGTGAGGGTCAGTTGAAAGTGGCTCAGTAGCGTATCTTTCAAATCATCTGACCTAGCATTGAACCATCTACTCCATTGGCTCTGGTTGGCTGGGTAAATGCCAGTGACAACACTGTTCTACTCAAAGAGTCACCAGAATGCTCGTGACCATGCTTGACCCAAGTGACCCCAAGGTGCACTAAGCATAATTGGGCAGCGATCTTCTGGGGCTTGTATCTTGGACTTCGTGAGAGGTATCAAAAAATCATCAAGTGATATAGGATCATGTTTTTGAGGTCTACAATAACCTCTCTCAATTTTGGGCGATTTGACTTAGTTTGCATTTGGTAAGGTGATCTCAGTGGATGCCAAAACTTGCAGTGAGGGTCAGTTGAAAGTGGCTCAGTAGTGTATCTTTCAAACTGTCTGACCTGGCATCAAACCGTCTTCTCCATCAGCTTTGGTTGGCTGAGTAAACACCAGTGACAACCCCATTCTTCCCACAGAGTCACCGGAACGCTCGTGATCACGCTCGACCCAAGTGACCCCAAGGTGTACTAAGCATGATTGGGCAGTGATCTTCCAGGGCTTGTATCTCGGACTTCATGAGATGTATCAACAAAATGTTAGGTGCTACAAGATCATTTTTTTGAGGTCTAAAATAACCTCTCTCAGTTTTGGGTGATTCGACTTCGTTTGCATTTGGCAAGGTGATCTCAGTCGATGCCAAAACTTACAGTGAGGGTCAGTTGAGAGTGGCTCAACAACGTATCTTTCAAACCGTCTGACCTGGCATCGAACTGTCTACTCCATCAGATCCGGTTGGCTAGGTAAACACCAATGACAACACTGTTCTACCCACAAAGTCACCAGAATGCTCGTGACAACGCTTGACCCAAGTGACCCCAAGGTGCACTAAGCATGATTGGGCAGCGATCTTCCAGGGCTGGTGCAGGGCACCCTCCACTAGTAGGAATTTGAATTGCATTGTTATGTTTGTGATAAATAGGATGGATCTAAATAGATCATCCTTATTTTGGTTTGGAATCCCTAATGTGTGATCAAGGATCTTTTGGCAATGTTATAAGCCTAATATACCTTAGGTCATGGGGTTCACCTAGTTAGTGATAATTTGCTAGGTTAGGCTTATGGAGTCTTAAAGGTTGATTTTAGATTATTTTCACTTGAAAAATCATGTTGATAGGTTTTTATCTCAAAAAGAAATCATAAACTCTATCGAGTTCATAAAATGGCATATTTTGCAAAATTGCAAAAATGCAATAAAAGTTGTTGTTGCAACTTTCTAAAATTTCTCGAGAGATTGCAATTGGAAACCCAAGAGTCAAATGGGTTCTCCAATCAATATACCTTCATTTTTAAGGTTATATATGCTCATCACTTCGAACCATGATGGTAAGAAGTTGATTTTTGTAAACTAATGCCATAAAGGAGGAATACAAACCATTTTTGAGCCATTTCTCAGAGTTGTACGAGTGTGTACGGACTTACAGGGTCATGATTTGAATGCGGGAATATTGTATTTCATGTTAGTGAACATTTTTGTTGATTTGAAGAAGTTTTAGTTTCATTTGTTAAAGTTATTTCAATTCTTTTCAAAACAGTCCAGGAAGCAAGCTTTTCTAGGGCCCTAAACACTAATGGAGGCCTAACTTGCATTCTAGCTGTGGGTTTAACCTAAGAATTTGGAAAATGCAAGTTAGGTCTATGTATCAATGGATTATAAAGGCTCATTTAGTGGCTTGAAGGGAAAGGCCTTCATGCATCAGGCCCTAGTCTGAATTTTTGACAGGATTCAGTCTAAAAAGTAGAAGAAAGTTGTAAAGAAGTGCATATAATAGATAAGTGAGTGAAGTAAAGGTGGTTTTGAGTCATTTTGGGTTGGAGAAGAATATCTGAATCACTATACCAGTTCCATGAACCGTATACCTCATACTTGCTTTGTAAACCAAGCTTAATTAGGCCAATTAGGTCTGTGTCCAAGGTGGGTGTTAGGTGGCACTGGAGTGGAGTTGGAAGGAAAGGCTTTGGGATCTTAAATAACTTCCAAATGGGTGTTTGAAAATTCCCTGATTGTATCAGGATACTCAGTTGTGCAAAAGTTAGAGTAGAAAACCTCTATTGAGAAGGTTACAAGGAAATTGGTGTGCAGGTCTAGTTTGCCATGGTACGGTTTTGGTGGGAATAAACCAAGTGTTATTTCAGAGGCCTTAGGTCATATAAGGACCATCTAAATGCTTGGGAGCAGTCAGGAAGTCCACTGGTGAAGAGTTCGATCAATAAGTTAGTTTAAGGCCTAGTGTCCCTAAAGCCAAAAAGGCATTGAAGTTTGATTGAGTGTGTAACTTTGCAAAGGGAGTTTATTGGGATAGAAATACATTTTTTTGGTTGTGTTATACCATCAAAAGAGTTTGGGATTACCCTTAAGCCTTTGTGGTTGGTTGGTGAGTTGTGGGAGGTAGTAGAAGGACACTCCACTTTCTTGCTGTAACAACTACATTAGGGGCTCGTATATGTAAACTATTTGACAGAATGCCCACAAGCAGAGCACGACATATGGAATTATAGATAGGAGTAGTAGAACTAGTAAAAGGTATCCAAAAATGAATTTTCCAAAGCTTTGTCAGGTTAGACTAGTCGATGACAATGAGAATTGGTTTTGCACATCGACAGTATTGGCATTTGAGAACATGATAATCTATAACGCAATTTCAATATTAAGACATTATCATTTCTTGAGAATGCCCCAACACCAAATGTCAAGGAGGACCCAACATCTTCCCTAATGGACAGAACCTTGTTTCATGCTCGGTTGTTGGATTCATAGAGGTATGGGACTATATCAGTGGGAAACTTAAGAGTGATTTTCAATACCAAGCTGATGATGCCTTCATGATGCATGATAATGTAGTTCTTTGTGTTGACATCAGTCATGATTCAAAGATGTTGGCTTCAGGTTTACAGGGTAGGAAAATTGAGGAGGATGTGCTCACAATTGAATCCCAAAATACGTATGTATGATGGCTTCAACAAAATGTTTCTTGGTGTCACTTGCATGAAGTGGTATGTGTGTGGAGAGCCAGAAATGAGATGCTCTAGTTATAGCACCAAGTGTCTAATCAAAACATAGAGGCATTAACACTTGTGTTGCAATAAGATCTAGATGGCACTATTCTATAGGAATAGATCCATTTTGAAAGATGTAGAGTGCCAAGTAACATGGACTTTCATAACAAAATATTACTAAGGCTCTCACAAAGGGAGACTTTAATGTATTCAAGAAAGAAGATGTGGATAGACACATCCTCAAGAATTAGTTATTATAACAGGAAAGAAACTGACCGAAAGGGGAAAATAAATAAGGCTTGTAGAGGAGATTTTGGGGGTTCCGGATTCTGCCTGACCCGAGAGACTTTGTGCCAGGGGAGGGATAGATTAGGATTTTTATTGTAATGCAGGTAAAGAGGGATTTTATTTTTAGATAATGATTAATGTACAGGAATAATAGAATCTTTGTTGTTTTGCTGTGTTCAAAGAAGGATATGTCAGCATATTAAAACTTTGATTTTAGATGCTCACTTTCTGATTGATATTCATCTTTGAATGATATTGGTTTCTTTTGAATGCGTATCTATTATGTCTGATCATCATCACGATCATCTGTGGACTTTGTGCTATAGTTTTTCATGTATTTGGAAAGAACCATTCGTCTTTCTCTCTTAGTTTCTTTCTGTAATGCATTGTTTAGGCAAATGAAATTTGTAGCATTTACTATTCTTTTCTTTTCAGTAAATTAGTCCCTTCACATCTATCTTGTGTTTATGAATAGATTTTTGTAAGGCTTTATTGCTTTCAAGTTAAAAGCATTATCATTTATAGTTTAGTTGATTCATTGTAAATCCTGCACAGGGAGCTATACCTGAATAATTCAGAGGGCGCTTACGCTTCTCAATAGCGAAGTGACCCAACTGTTGGTGTTGGTTGAGTCTTTTTGTTTGGGTTTTAAGGGTCATTTTGTAAGCATTTCTTTGGAAGAAAAATCTGTTCACCAACAAGAAGTTAAAACTCAAACATAATAAGCTCCATGAACAGGGTATTCTAGAGTAAAGAAAAACAAATGTAACTTCAACAAGATATAATTTAAATCATAATGATAATCATAGTCAAGATATAACTTCACCATTCAATTCCATAAACATGAATAATAAATATGTATATACAAAAGATGACGCAAATATAACATATAAATGAACATGTTCTATATATGTATCAAATGTATCAAAAGTATGTCCATATACAAATATGGCACATGCCATTTCAAAATGTCTACAAAATCAATATTTTAAGGTGTAAAATGTGGTATATATGCCATCTCAAAATGTGTCAAGTGTCATCTCTAAATTACCACAAAACTAAAACTACATCCTATGCTGTAGGGGGATCATCAAAATGTAGCCTCTTTGAAGAAGTGTTGGGCTCTGATTGATCCTGCATAAAAAATGAGTTCAAACCAAAGTTAGATTGCTTACTTTATATGATTTGTACACACACACACACACACACACACACACACACACACATATATAATTCATAATTTTCAAACACTAATTTAATTAAAATTATAACTGAATACAAATATTTGTACCTGGTCTCTCAATCGCCTACCACGAGCAAGTGTCCTAGCATAAGTCCTGGGTAGCGAAGGGACCATGCCAGCAATACCAACTCTGACCTATAAATATATATTTGCAATAATGAGATTAGTAGAGTGGTGCAACATAGAGTAATAAATCTACAAAATAGGATGATAGCATAATAAAATTACAAATTGATTGAACTAAAATTAAAATTTACATCTGGTGATCCCTCCTTTGGAATAGTGGGTTAGGTCAACAAAGAAATGAAGGATTCTCATGGGCCCTCCCTCACAGTCAGAGTAACCTATGAGAGTAAAAAGATTGTCAATTATATATCAATGTACTTCATCATAGCAAACCTGGTTACAAAATACAAATAACAATATGTAAAAGTCTACGTACAATCAGGCTATCACTCCGAATCGAGATGCATGTAACCCTATGTTGTCGAACTGGTGTTGGGACATCATCATAGCCACACCCTATACAATAAAGTGCAAGTAAAATATTTATTACTACACACAAGTGGCATACATATGCATGCATAATTAATCTTAAACAATTAACTACTTTTCCTTTGTCGACACCTGATGAAGGAACCCCCTCATGCCCCACACTGACATCGGCTGTAGCCTGCAAGCACACAATAAGATGACAATATATATTAGTAAATGTATGAATTTTATTTCTCTAATTGATAGAGATTTAAGCATGTACACCAAATGATATAAAAAAAAACTAATGGGTACATAATTTATAATATATCATATAGTCATCAAGGCCAAATGAAATGGCCGAAAGTGTGGAATCATCCACCTGTCTCACCTCCTCCTGTGTCATCGACTGAACATAAATGGAAAAAATATATATACATAAGTGCATGCAATCATTAAAACTAATCTAAATAAATAAATTATTTTTAAATTAAATAAGTCATGTGACAAATTTATTTATAATGTTTACTCTTACTGTATCAATGGGAGTCAATGGCTCTGCTTGCACCTCCTGAGCACTCTCATGAGATGTAGATACTCCATGAGGTGTTGCAGCCTCTATAGCTACATCTCCTATATCCCCCTCATCAATATAATGAAACTGATATATATCAGAATCAGTAAGCGGTCTGAGGCACATATGCCTGCACGTAATGCACTTATGGGGCTCGCATACATGTGAACTCCGATGAGCTGTCGATGTGCCAACAGCATCCAAAGGAGGCAACACTAACCTGGTCTGAGTGATCAACTGATCACTCAGTAAATGAATGGCCCTAATAGTCTATGAGGTAGCCTCTACAATGATATTAGGATGCTGCATTGGAGGAGGGGGTGCGACATCAGTGGGGGGGACAAAGGTAGTGGCCTTTCAGTGCTAGGAAGATGGCCTAGTCTAAGGAGCTCCTCTGCCTACGCCCATGTTGGGCCTCATACTCCAATAATCAACATGGTGACCAAGCACAAACTCAGCATACAATTTTTTAAGGAAATAAAATGGGACCTCCAAATAGCTATGGGACCATCCACCAGCGATCCCAAAAGTTTGTGCGCATTGCTTCATTTGTGTACCATTTTATTGATAATTTGGGCTTTTTGGGGTCAACTGGTATTCCGGTTTTAGGATTGACAAAAAGGGTGGCTATATCTTCCTTACTTATATTAAGGGCTGCAATCCCATCATGGTTAAGCCCGTCATCAAATTGGGCATGCATATCATCACGCCAATGAAGAGTAGCATTATGTTGTTGCGTGAGAGTGTCAATGTTTCCAACAATTGTATTTAGTGTGGCAAGCATGGGACCTAATGTAGGTATATTTTGATACGTGTTTTGGAAACCCCATATTGTGTTCAAATTTTCTTGTATCAAATCTTGTAAAGATGGAGGGTTTTGAAGCGGGGGATTGTTATTTGGTGCGGGAGGGTTATTTTCTTCATTGTTGTCAGCCATGCCTGATTAAATAAAAAAAAAATCTAAATTTCAATCTAATTTCATATATTATTACAAATATAAATACAAAACCCTATTTAAAAAAAAATGCTACATTTAGCATGAAAATGAAATAAATTAATAAAAATTATATAAATAACTACTTACCAAATATGCTTGGAGTTGAATTTATTGTTTCTAATATCAGGTATCTGAAAATATATCAGGTATCTAAAAATCACAGAAAGAACTTGAAGAAAATCGCGCAAGGAAATGAGGAAAAGGGCTTGCAGGTTTTGGATTTATGCCACAGTTATCGGGTACCCGATTAGGCCTATGCTTTGGTGGCAGGTTTGCCCAGGTGTACTGACACCCAGGCCTACTAAAAAGTCAACAAGCACTTTCATGTGGTTTTGGACGAGTGAAAAGTGAATGTTTTTCACATTGCCACTTTTTGGCCCCTCATGATCTTGCACATACCCCTAAATGACCTTACCCCTTATCAGGATTAAAAGTATGAAATGGAGGGAACTAAACTTGAACTATGGATTTGAAAAACATGAAATTTTTTTTTGAAGTGTTGACTCAATTGATGAAGTCATTTCTTTCTAGCGAATCGATGAAAGTTTTAGACTAGACAAGCTATGATGAAAGGATGATACTTTTCTTGATTTCTAAATGACTATCTTACAATCAAAGTTTTAAATCATGTATTATTTGTCTAAGGATGTGATCATCAAAGAATCATCGAGGACTTGTACATAGGATAAAATAGAGATTTCTGCTTGTTTACATAAATGGATACCTTGGCTATTTTGATCTTCAATATCATAATACCAACATCCACTTGCAACATAGAATCTGACAAAATCGGTATTCAGACTCTCATGATTGACTTGAATCAATGATAGTCGTACTGAAGAGACTGATGGGAAAGCAAACAAAGAGGCAAAAAGTATTCATATCATCATAGTTGAACTAGTGATGGTTGTACTAAAAATAGGATTCCAAAATGCTCAATGATGATTATAAGCTCCAAATCTTGAATAATGACAGTTAGCTGCATACATAGTAGATTAAGTGCATTGTATATATGTGTTTTGCCTTTCTTAGTTTAAATTGCAAGGGGAAAAATGAAAATAGGGGGTTCAATTCAAACATCATAATCCTTCTTTCTAAACAATAAAAGTGAGATTATCTTTTGCATTCATACATAGCATTTATCATTAATCATTAAATATGCAGAAAAATAGAAAAAGAATCATTACTCATACATCATTTGCATACATTTGAAAAATAAAAAACATAGGATCATTCATATCCATATAGTCATAAAACAATTTGCATCCATACATTGAAAAATAGAAAACATCTCATAAATCCATACATCATTGCATTCATCTATCTATATCATAAAAATAAGATACATTGCATCCATTGCATAAATCAAAATTAAATGCATCACAAACATCATATAGCTGCATATAAAGATAATCTCATAAATCAACTCATCAAAGAGAACAAAGGAATAGATCATCATATATCATCAAAAGAGTGTTCATCAAATTAGTATATCAAGATACAATGTCATGAAAGTGATACATCAAAGGTTCCGATCAATCAAATAACATGAAATGTGGAACAGAGGACATCAATGATGAATGAATCTATTAGTAATCAATCATGATCCCGTGGCACCTGGATCTTTATCATCCTATGGAGGAGGAGCCTGAGAAGTGCTCGCTTTTCTCTATCTCTGGACAACCATGGCTGACACAAACTGTTGCATCAAGGAAGTAACCTGATCCAAACGCCCAACAACAGTGGACATATCTATCCTTAGTGAATGCACATCTTAGGATAAGGAACCTGCTGAGCACCATCATCCTGTTATGCCAAGGAAACTCTCTGTAACTGCACCAAAGGATCTAATCCCCCAAGAACCTTCCTAGTAGCATCAACATGAGCTTGTCTCTGAGCTCTTTGCTGTCGATGCACTCTGTCCTGTCTAACTATTTCTCTAGGAGGAATTGCCTGGACTGCATCAACCTGTCTATCTCTCACTCTACCTTGACCATGTCCATCTGTCACCCATGCTCTACCTATAATAACTGGAGGATCTCTACATCCTTGATGCCTCCAATGTCTACCACCACCACACCCATCATCACCACCACCACCACCACGATGAGCTGGAATAGGCTCTGTTGGGTCTGTGAAATGAATAAACCTATTTCGAGACCACCAGTCTCGATACTCATGGGACATCCCTGCATCAGCCATACCTATCAACATCTCCCATCTATAGTAAGACATACCAAAAATCTACTCCAAACCAAACTGATAATCAATACAAGGACCCCATAAAGATCTCTCAGCCTGTACTCGAGCATATAAAGCATTGCCATGAGGCATGTCCTGTATCCTGCCATACTGTCTGGACAGTCTACCAAAAGAAAATCACTCAATAATAGTATCAGATCTACCAATCATCCAATGATGAGAAAACATATATCGTAACTCATTATTGTCCTCCCACCAACCCTCGCAATCAAGGTAGGGACGCCACTGTACCTGATAAAGATCATCAATAAGTCGATGCTAGTAATCCAGATGACCCAAATGATGCTGAATCACCATACCAATATAGAGAAAAGCATATGGAAATCCATGAGGCCGTCTCCTATTAGAAATAGGCCTGGTAATCGGAAGGTGCTCCAAATCCATAACTGAAGAACTATAGCACCGATAGATAATGAAGAACTCTCTCTGTACACAACCTCATGGAGATCTTGATATAACTAAGCGAGAACATAGGAACCCCAATCAAAACGTTGAGGCTATGCTAGTAAATCATCTAAGATCCTACCCCAACCAATAGAAAAACCGTGACCTTGTCGGTCAGGAAGAAGTAGACCACCAATCAATGCACCAAGAGCTGCAGGCAACGTAGGAAAAGAAGTGAACTGTGGCCATGTGATCATATCATCATCAATGGTATTGTCCCTAAACACTTGTAGCAGATAGTAGAATCATACATGGAATCATATTAAACAATCTCTCCTTGGCAGGGGATCCGTAACAAATGATACACGTCCTTAGGTGTGATCATCATCTCACCATGTGGAAGATGGAAAGTATTGTGGTCAGAGTGCCAACACTCTGCCACATTTGACAGTAATCCATGGCTCAACTAGAACTGGGGAAGATCAAGAAGGAAGCTCAAACTACAAAGCTCTATAACACGGTACTCCGCCGCAGTAAGTGTCTGTCCAAGATCAATAACCCATGACGCAATCAAACAGATATACAATACATCAAAGTGATCCTGTTTGGAAAAAACAAAAGAATCATATCAGCATATTATATCAAGGAACATCTAAAGTTGATCAAATTATTCTAATATCCATTTTCTCATCGTGAGCGCATCAAAACTCCTAACTCTATGTCTTGAGGAAGGAAAATCATTGCTTTATCTCTCTAGATCTTGAGAGTAAAATATCAAACCATCAACCTATCATAATAGATTGAAAAATCAAATTTGTTGGTATTACTATATTGATATTCTAATCGATTGTTTAGTTCAAACATAACTGACTTAATCATATCATTCCAATCGGTCATCTTGACTTACTAAATTTTTCACGAAAAAAGTCAAGTATATGTAAAAATTTTGTGAAAAATGCTGCAGGCGTGATTTTAATCACCGCAGGTGATATTTCTCTTAGGCGACACATAATTTTTGTCAGGTGACATTACTTTCATCTTACATGACAAATGTTCCATAGGTGACACTGAATTGACCTAGGCGATAGCAAAATATTCCTAGGTGACAAAAAATTGTTAGGGTTTCACAGGCGACAAAATATATGAAATTTGGTTTTTCAAACCTAAGGCTACGCGTGAACTATCTAATTATGGGCGATAATGAAAAGTTGTTAAGAAACATTAAAATACTCGTGAGAGACACTAAAAACCACGGATGCGACATTTAATAGTCCTAGGCGACATTGAAAGTTTGCTAGGCATGATTTAACTACTTTAAAGCAGCGATGAAATTGGAAAATGCAATAAATGCTAATTAATGGGCAATAAATGCAATACCAAGGTTCAAAAATGACTTATCGGAGGTCGATAGTCAGGCAGCCTCACGTATCTCTGATAGCGCTCGAATAGGCATAACCATCTCGAAAAGAAGAGGAAAACCAGAGCAAAATCACTGAAGAGAGAAGTAAAAATGAATAGTAAATTTAGGTTTTTCAACCTATTTAAGCTAATTTGACCTAATTTTGAGGTGGAAAATTGACTTTGAGCTATTTTAACCTATCATATTAACTGGGAAAAATTGTGAAGTGTGGCATATCAAGATTGTTTTTCAGAAATGAAAACATATCAATCAATCATTCAATCTATCGAACTAAAACAATAATATGTTTCATTTCTGAGGGGGCATACCATCAGATAATCAAATCAACACCATCAGTAACATCAATGATCAAAGACTGATCATCAAAACAAAGTGAAAGCTTTTATCAGAAAATTTTTCGTAATCAAATGAAAGGGGCATCATATCGAATACGATCATCAAATCAAGTTTTGGACATCAAGAGAGTTTCATATCAATCATCAAATCAACCATCATATCGGGAATGATCATCAGGGAACCACATCAATCAGGAGAGTTTCATATCAATCATTATCTGCATCAATTTCATATTGGAAAATCAAAGGATCGACCATCGAAAAACATTAAGAATGAACATCAGAGATCGACCATCATTGAATCAAGACCTATCAATCAAGCCATATCAAAGTATTCTTTGAATCGACATGCTTCGCATGTCAAATCAAAGAGGGGCATTTGTAATCACCTAAAAATGGACAAAGACAATTTAATGATAATTCAAAGGAAATTAAGTGAAATCAAAGAAAATCAAGGATAGAATTGAATCAATTGAATCACAATGCATAATTAGCCAATCAAAATGAAAATCAAATCCTAATTCAAGATACATCAAAATTGAGAACATTTTAATCAAGTGTAATCAAATCAAAATACAATTAATTCAATTAATTGTATAGTCTTGGATTAAATTAATTCAACCCATTCAAGGGGTACATGGCTAAAATAAATGAATTAAATCAATTACTCTCAACAACCACAAAAGGGAGCAAAATCAATCAACCAATAAGATTAAAGGAAAGACATTCACATGGATCAAGCCAAATTGAATCTCATTCACCCAAAATGAAAAAAGAATCTTGACCATTGATCTTGTCTACTTGTCCCAAGCTTTGAGGACACAAACTTTGCATTGTCTTTAAAGGGTGGAATCAAGGACTCAACCAAGGCTTAATCATGATCAAACCCAACTACACCCCCTACCATTGGGAAAATGTATAAAAGGTAGACCAAATTCCTTCATTAAAGAAGAACCACATATCTGAGAATTGCATGAAACCTCTTGCAATTTGAGTTTAGAAAGTCATTTGAGAGCATTTTAGCATTTATCTTGATAATTGTTAGCTTTAGCATATTGTTTATCTTTATCATTCTCATTTCAGGACTGTCATTAATGAGAGCTTGCTGAGAGCTTTGCATTAACATTCTTAGTAATAGAGCCATAGGATGCTCAATTAATCATTGATTTAGCTAAATAGTCACTCTATTGTGGTTTAATTTAGTTACTATTTCATTTATTGTTGATGATTAACCCTAATTCTATGAAGATACTTTTATTAGTATACAGATAGGTTATCCTATACCGAGGACCCGATCTAAAAATATCCACTAGAACAAAGAGACAATCAACACAAGATTGTATTACAGTGAAGTAACAAGGTTAAGGTGTTTACAAAGGTTGAAAGGCTCTCCTTAAATAGGCAAGAGCTTGAGAGAGCTCTGATAAGATTGAGATAAGTGTCTCAATCTAGAGGACTACAATATCCTCTAGGATATGATATCTCATCTTATCTTTTCCTCTAGATAAGATAGAATCCATAGTGGAATATCCACTCATTTATGAGTGGACCTAAGTAAACTTAGATAAAGAGTAAATAGGTTAAATAATTTACTCCAATGACATTCACTTGATTATTGTTCCCAAGAGTAACATTTAAAGTGACTAATTTATCCAAGCTAGAAAACAAGTCTAGATTTCCATACACATGATTTCTACAACCATAATCTAAATACTAAATATCATTTGGACTCTCTTGAACTATATTGCATTCAACTGGTGATTTTGTAGGAATTGCTTCAACAATCTTTGAACATGCAATAAATATAGAATTTTTTGTAGAATTTTCTGGGGGATTTTGATTTTGTCTTCCTTCATCACGTTGTTTCTTTCTGCACTCAAAAGCATAATGATCATATTTCTTGCAGTAATGACATTGAACATTCAACTTGTCTTATCTTTGACCAGCTGAATGATTTTGAGATGGTTCATTGTTATGTCCTCTTCCACCTTGGTTTGCAGAATTGCTGCTATGACCTCTAAATGTGTTTCTTCCTCTACCCCTAAAAGTAAATCTATCTCTACCTCTTCCATGACTTATTGAAGCCTGAGATGAGAAAGAATTCTCAATGGAGGTCTATGATTTGTTCAACCTATATTCATGATTTATCAAAGATGCATGCATTTCATCCATTGTCAGTTGGGTTAAATCCTTAGTTTCTTCTATGGCAACAACTAAAGGATCAAACTTAGTAGGAAGAACCCTTAACATTTTCTCAACTATCCTTGTCTCTTCTAATGTTTGCCCATGATATTTTATCTAATTTACTAGCCCAACAACACAAGTTAAAAATAACTCCACAGACTCTGAATCTTTCATACTTATCTTTTCAAATTCTCTTCTAAGTATCTGAAGTTTTGCAGAGTTATCTTTGTCCTTACCTTGATAGGCTCTTTGCAATGTGTCCCATGCCTCCTTTTCTTGATTTGTTGTTGCAACTCTTGGTAGTATGATTTCATGCATTGTTTGATAAATGTAGAAGAGAGCTTTTTCATCCTTCTTTCTTTTCTCTTTCAAGAGATCTTTCTCTCCCTGGGTGAGTAAATTGTAAGTTGCTTGGTTTGCTGGCTCTACATAGCCATTCTCAACAATTTCCCAAACATCTTGAGACCTAATCAAGGCTTTCATGGTTAATAACCAATACTCATAATTTTTTCCTATGAAAAGAGGGGTTTGCAATCTAGACAAGGAAGTACCAGACGTTGAGGCTGTGGAAGCCATTGATGGCTATCAATCAAGAAATAAGTGCAGACCCAGAATAGAGACTAGATGTTTGAACCAATATCTCTGATACGAGATGTGGAAATAGGGGCAAATGAATTGAAAAGAAAAGAAAAACATAGCAAGATGGACACAAAAGCTGGAAAAATTTAACAAATCTTTGATGCTCAGAGTTTCTTCTTTTCTTCAGATGCAGAGTTGCGTTGCTCTCTTCTCTTCATTTTTCATAATACAAAAAGACCACAAAAATAGTAATAAATCAAAACTCTACGGAGGACAGCTATGAGAAATAAAATATTAATATATTTTACTATTCACAAAGTGTGTGAGAGTAAATAGCTAGATAGCGTGAATCAAACCGAATCTATCAAAACTTCTCGAGAAAGCATTCCAAAGAAATTGCCTTAAATGTGGGTAAATATGCTGAGCTGGAGAGAAAAGCATGAAAAATAAGGTGAAATTAGACAAATTTCTAATAGAAGACTCTGAGAGTGAACCATTTGTTAGGATTAACAAGGTAGAAATAACAATTATGTGCAAATATAACCAATATCAGAAAATAATAAACCACACAGAAGAGAACACAAGACACAAAGATTTAACGTGGTTAACCCAATCCCTAGGCTACATCCACCAACAGTGAGTCCAATATTTTATTATCTAGTGATTACAACCTGATTACAATCCATAATCCCTTACAACTCAATTCCACCGCAAATACTAAAATCATACATCATAATGAAATCCCTAACACTAAGCCAATATAACAAGGCTTATGTCAGTTAACAAGTTAACCCTAAAATACTTGACGAGTCAACCTAAGAAAAGGCTTGATGAGTCAACCTAGGGAAATGTTTGACGTGTCAACTCAAAAATGTTTGACGAATGAAAAGTGTACAATACTTTCCTAGATAGTAATTTCCTGATCAGTCACCACAAGCTAACAATCTCCCACTTGGGGACTGATCAGACTCCACACCAAACAACAATCTCCCACTTGGAGACTGATCGTGTAGCAAAACCGCTACCCTATGAGGCTCCCACTGGATCCAACCACCCTAGACTCAACTGTCCCTTTATTCTGTTCAGTCTAGTAGACCAACCAAAGTTGAACAAGAGTTCAACTTCTCCCTTGTTATGATCTTTGTAAACATATCTATTGGATTATCATATGTATGTATCTTTTCCAGCTTTAACTACCCATCATCCAAAACTGACCGAATGAAATGGTACCGCAACTATATGTGTTTTGTCTTTGAGTGCAAGGTAGAATTCTTTGCAAGATGAATGGCACGTTGGGTATCTGTATGCAAAAAATTACCCATCTAAGGATGTCCCAATTCTTTCATCAAGAATTGAAGCCATATCATCTCCTTAGCTGCCTTTGTAGCAGCAACATACTCTACCTCTGTAGTGGATAAAGCAACCACCTTTTGTAGTCAAGAAATCCAACTCACTGTTGTCCCACCAATAGTAAATACATAACCTGTAGTACTCCTCCTACTATCTATATCTCCTACCAAATCTGAGTCAACATAGCCTTGTACAGTAGCAGTAGAACCCCCAAAGTGTAAACACTTACTAGATGTACCTCTCAAATATCTGAGAATCCATTTGACTGTATTGCAATGCTCAATACCATGGTTACTCATATATTGGCTAATGACTCCCACTGCATGTGCAATATGTGGCCTAGTACATACCATAGCATACATTAAGCTCCCTACAGCTGAAGCATAAGGAACCTTAGACATTTTAGTCTCTTCTTTTGGTGTCTTGGGACACATATCCTTAGTCAATTTCAAATGAATAGGCAAAGGTGTGCTGACAGCTTTGGCATTCTCCATAGAGAAACGTTGCAACACTTTCTCAATATAATCAGCCTGAGATAGAGACAATTTCCTATTTTTCCTATCTCTGCAAATTTTCATACCAAGGATTTGTTTTGCTGCCCCCAAATCCTTCATAACAAAAGATTTTGCTAACTATTGTTTCAACCCCTTAATGTGATCCATGTTAGACCCAGCTACAAGCATATCATCAACATATAAATATAAACTAATGTAGCTATCATCATCCAACCTCTTAAAATAAACACAATGTTCAGAATGATACCAACTATATCCATGCTCATTCATAAAAGTGTCAAATTTAATATACCATTGCCGAGGTGCTTGCTTCAAGCCATATAAACTTTTCTACAATCTGCACACTAAATTCTCCTTACCCTTAACCTCAAATCCTTGTGGCTGAACCATTTATATTTCTTCATCCAAATCACCATGAAGAAAAATTGTTTTAACATCAAGCTGCTCTAAATGCAAATCTTCAGTAGCTACAATACTCAAAATAGTATGGATAGAAGTCATTTTAACAACTAGAGAAAATATCTCATCAAAATCAATACCATGTTTCTGTGCAAATCCTTTTACGACTAATCTGGGTTTAAATCTTTTCTTACCTCCATCCTCTTCTTTTATCTTGTAAACCCATTTATTCTGTAAAGCCCTTTTACCTATAGGTAACTTACATAAATCCCATGTTTGATTTTTCAGCAAAGAGTCCATTTAATCTATCATTGCAGACTCCCACTGAAGCTTTGTATCCACTTGCACAGCTTCATTATAACATTTAGGTTCACCAGCATTTGTTAACAAAATAGAATAAAAAGATGGAGAAAATCTTTCTGGAGGTCTACTTAGCCTTGTAACCCATCTAACATTCACTGGGGTGTGTGGTATTTGTTGTTGCTATTGTTGCGGAGCATAAAGAACTACTAGAACATCAACTTTTGGAGTATCATCCAGTACTACATAGTCATTTTCTTTCTTCTCATGTTGCTGTAATAGATCTTTGTACAATACTTTCTCATTGAATATGACATCCCTGCTTTTTACAATTTTATGATTTTCAAAATACCAAAGCCTATAACCAAATTCATCAATGCCATATCCAAAAACTACACATTTCTTTGACTTAGCTTCTAGCTTGGTTCTATTTTCAGAATCTATAAGTGCAAAAGCTTCACAACCAAAGGTTTTGAGAAAAGAATAACTCACCTTCTTATCACTCCATGCTTCCTCTGGAATACCACAGTCCAAAGGAGCAGAGGGGCCTCTATTGATTAAATAAACAATAGTTTTCATAGCATCTACCCACATATTTTTGGGCAGCCTAACATGCAACCTCATAATCCTTGCACGCTCCATTATTGTCCTGTTCATGCGTTCAACTACTCCATTTTCTTATGGAGTCCTTGGTATAGTTTTCTACCTATGAATACCATTAGAGGAACAATAACCTTCAAATTCTGTGCTGCAATACTCACCACCATTATCAGATCTGAGACATTTTAACCTTTTACCAGACTCATTCTCAATCAAGTATTTCCATTTCTTAAAAGTTTGAAATACATTAGATTTTTATCTAAGGAAATAAATCCATACTTTTCTTGTTGCATCATCTATAAATGCAACATAATATAGAGAGCCACCAAGGGAAGATACCTGAGCTGGTCCCCATACATTTGTATGCACAAGCTCTAATCTCTCATTTTTCTTTTCCTTCCCACTCTTCACAAAACTAACTCTTTTTTATTTTCCATAAACACAACTTTCACAGAAATCCATATTGACACATTTCAGACCAGGTAAAACTTTCTTTGAATGAAGTAATTTCATACCTTTTTCACTCATGTGCCCAAGTCTATTGTGCCATAGTGCTGTGTCAGAATCTACAACAATGGTTTGATGTTCTTCCTGCTCAACTGCAGCCACTGTTCCTGAACATTCATTATCTTCTGAAACAATTAAAGTAGAAGGAACACTATGACCTATACAAAGATATAAGGTGCCTACTTTCACACCTTTTGCTACTACTAAGGAACCTTTTGAAACCTTCCAATTTTTATCATTAAAAGTAATTGTGCAACCCTCATCAGTGAGTTGCCCTGCTAAAATTAAATTTCTACTCAGCCTTGGAACATGTCTTACCTCTTGCAGTAGCCAATAATTCCCATTGTGCAACTTAATCTTGATTTTCCCTTTTCCAACAATTTTATAGGGTTCATTATCTCCCAAATAAACTAGTCCAAAATCCCCTTGGACATAATCAACAAAATAAAATCTATGGGGTGTAGCATGAAATGAAGCCCCCGAATCTAACACCCATGAATCATCAACATTTTCTAAAGACAAGAGCAAAGCATCCTCTTCGGATTTGTTACTTACCACATTTGCCTCCTTGTTTCCATCATGTTTGTCTCCTTGATCTTTCCTCTGAGAGCAAAAATCTTTCTTCTTATGACCTAGTTTTCCACAGTACCAGCAATCATTTGGCCCTTTGGATTCAGACCTCTTTCCCTTTGATTTTTCTCTTGATTTCCCATGATTTTCAGAGTTGTTTCCTCTATCTCTTGTTCTGCCTCTGCTTTTTGCATTCAATACACTACCCGATGTGGATGCCCCTAAGCTTTTCCTATGAATTTTCTCACTCAATATAACACCAATAACATCATCAAACTTTAGGGTATTAGAACTAGAAATAGAATTACTAACAACCATTACCAAGCCATTCCAGCTTTCTGGCAAAGAACACACAATCAAGAGAGCCCTAACCTCTTCATCAAAAGTAATTTTAATTGAAGATAACTGACTTGTAACTGTATTAAACTCATTCAAATGATCAGTGACTAATCCACCTTCTACCATTTTCATATTAAATAAACACTTCATAAGAAATACCTTGTTTGAAGCTGAAGGCTTTTCATACAGCTTCGTTAGGGTTTGCATCAGATCTTTAGCTATCATTTCTCCAGTAATATTGAATGCCACTGATTGTGCCAGGCATAAATGAATACTCCCCAGTGCCTTCCTATCTAAAATATCCCATTGTTTCTGAGACATTGTTGCCTCTTTCTTGGCTACTCCCTCTAATGGCTGCCATAGATCCTTCTGATAGAGATAGTCCTCCATTTGCATCTTCCATAACTGGAAGTTCTACCCATTAAACTTATCGACCTTCAACCTACCCTCATTTTCCATTTCTCCCACTTAACCGAGAGACTCTCCCATTGACTCGTAAGAACTTCTTCAGAGAATAGATGAAAGAACGAATGAAATAACCTCACTCTGATACCACTTGTTAGGATTAACAAGGCAGAAATAAAAATTATGTGCAAATATAACCAATATCAGAAAACAATAAACTACACAGAAGAGAACACAAGACACAAAGATTTAACGTGGTTCACCCAATCCCTGGGTTACATCCACCAATAGTGAATCCAATATTTTATTATCCAATGATTACAACCTGATTACAATCCATAATCCCTTACAGCTCAATTCCACCACAAATACTAAAATCATACACCATATTGAAATCCCTAACCCTAAACCAATATAACAAGGTTTATGTCGGTTAACAAGTTAACCCTAAAATACTTGATGAGTCAACCTAGGAAAATGTTTGACGTGTCAACTCAAAAATGCTTGACAAGTTAACCCCATGACAAATGAAAAGTGTACAGTACTTTCCTGAACAGTCACCACAAGCTAACACCATTGCCATTCTTTATGCAAGCTTCCTCAAGATGTGTGCAGATTACTTGAGTTGAATACACTATTTGTAATCGATTGTATTAACCTAGAGTTTTTGCCAGAGATGTTTGGGTAGCTAAAAACTCTAGCCCATTTGAGCTTGATTGTAAGGACTAAAAAAATGAAAAACATGCCACATAAGCAATTTCCAAGAAATACAGAAAGTCAAATGAGAGTCAAAGTTGACATATACATGTAGACTAGTCAACAATGATTTTAATTTCATACAAGAGGAAAATATACATAAAATTTGACCATACCATCGGACACCCACATTTTCATAACATAATATTACAATAATCAAATCAAATGATACCGACCTACTCGTCAAGTATCCCCTAACACATTAGGATAAGTCATCATTACATAGAATCAAACACATCAAGTGTGAACAAATACATCATGATGCATGATACATAGGTTCCCTTAGACATATGTCCATATGTAAGTCCCTATCTCATGAGCCCTCAAACATCTTTCCATCTTCTATCTCGAGACAAGAGTGTTGCCCCTCTAAGGCTCTTCCTGACATTAAGAGCATGCTCACCTTGCCCTAGAAGCCTAGCAACCCAAAACTAATGGATTAGATGGATTTGGTGCAACTGTGAAACTAACTACAATATAGAACACAATCACAGATGTGACAGGGAGATGAAACATAAATGACATATTAAACAACATATGAAAAATAGCTTTGGCCAATGCATTTACTACCAGATTCTACTAGTAGGAAGAATAAAAAGTACAACATTTTCAACTACCCTTCCCTAATTATCTACATTCAACACCCCTCCCATATAATATCATTCTCATAACAAGAAAATAAGGAAAAAACACATCTTTCCATTGATGATTCAAATAGAAAAAAAAGGCTATAACCTTACCCACATCATAAATGAAGACAATCATCAGAAAATTGAAGTTAGACTAAATTTCAAAAATAAAGATGGAAGTAAATGAGAGACTTCTTAACTTTTGCAGACCTTTCCAATTTAAAAACACAAAGGAAAACTGAACAGTTAGTCCTATCTAATTGAACACCATACGGTATTAACTAAGGGAGATATCTTAGCGGATTCCATGTACTAACACCCTTACTTGAGTTTCAATATTTTGATATATCTAACTTTCAGATTTGAATTGATAAAGGTAATATAAGTTTTAGATTTCCAAGACTCAGAGTATATTTAATAGATACAAATCACTCCAGGCAGTTCAAGTATAAAAAAGAGCATAATATCAATCAAAATTCTCCAGGCGGCTCATACTTTTTTTTGTAATGGGAGAACATGTTAACAATGGAAGAGCTATTCTATTTATCCTCAAATCTAGGTCAGGTTTATAAATCAATGAATAACATGAATTTATCCTCAAATCAAAGCCATCACTCATCAATGTTAACATATTAACTAATGCATAACTAAATTTTAAGGCAAGTGGAAAACTTCAGGTGGCCTTATCCTCTCATTGAATAAAGACTACTAAATTCAACTAATAATTCAAACAATTCATATTTTTATGTCGCTGATAATGAATATGCCCAATACAAAAATAACGACATAGACTAAACCAAAATATGAACTAAAATTTCATCAAAAAATTGCAGAAGGAAAAAGGTTTGAATCTGAGGAAAGTATCAATTACAATTAATATCGCAAGTTGGACAGCATCAAGTCCTTCAAGGCGACAATTTTGAACCAGAGCCGGTTGGTGTAAGAAAAACTTAAGCTAAAACACTGGAAAGGTTAAAAGAAAACATAAAACATGGATCCCAACCCAATACACAACACAAATATGGTAACAAAAATTGTTGCCTAGAACCTTTTGCAAAAACAACTAGGATTTTGAAAGAAAACAGCCATAGTTACAACTAGGATTTTGAAAGAAAACAACCATAGTTACAACTCAATAACATCAAATGGGAGGAGAAAAAAAAAAGAAACAATAATGTTCAAAGGTCATTGGCTCATGTGTGACACTAAGCCTAATTTCTCATGGAAGACAAGAGACTCCAGCTAGTTCAACTGATAAACCGATAAACACAGCGTGTCAAATCACTTGGCTCCTCTCAATGTTAAGGAATCTCCTCAAGTTCTAAACTTTTCGTACCCAAATGAACAACAAGGTTAACTCAATTTCTGGTAAAAGTGACTAACTGAGACTACTACTCTTGGAAGAACCAGAGTTTATGATTTTAATGAAAAATTTAAGCAAGAAAATCGAAACCCAATCGCTACTAAAAATTGAAGATTTTACAAAAGAATAAAATTCTGAAAATAACTTTTATTGCAGCTCTCTATATAAAAAAAATATTACAAATGGCTGAATATAAAGAATTCATAGCCAAGGAAAAAAAAGGAAATAAAACTAGATACACATATATCTAGACAATTTTATTTGCAAAAAATAAAACTAAAAAAACAAAGAAAAACTAAATTCTAAATATAAATATGCAAAACTTTGCACATTCCTTATTTCCATAAAAACAATAAAACTAATTAAAAAAACTCTCCAAAAAATATTTTTCTAGCTTTTCCAGCATCACTTATCCACATACTCCCCCTTAATGCTGAGAGGGCTAACAATTTGATCTCTGAGTGTCAAAAACTGATCCTTTGCAACAACCTTCATGAAGATATCCATAATTTGATCCTTTGTGTTAACATACTTCAATTCAACCGCTTTCTTCTGTACCAAATCTCTGATGAAGTGTTGTTTCAAATCAAAGTGTTTTGTCCTGCTATGATGAACCGGATTCTTGGCCAATTTAATGGCACTAATGTTGTCACAAAAAATCACAGTAGGTTGAACCTAAATCTCACCAATTTCTTCAAGAAGCTTTCTGAGCCATAAAGCTTGTGTGCATACTGAAGTGACTACAACATATTCTACTTCTGTAGAAGAGAGAGCAACCATACTTTTCTTCTTTGAGCTCCATGTGATTAAACCAGAACCCAAAGAAAAACAATTACCAGATGTAGATTTCTGGTCATCCAAACTACCTCCCCAATCGAAATCACTAAAGCCAACAAGCTCAAATTTTTTAGAAGAATAGTGAATTCCAAAATCGAGAGTGTTTCTCACATACCTCAAAATTCTCTTGGCTGCCTTCATATGTTCTTCTGATGGATTTGTCATATACCTTGAAACCAATGAAACTGAGTAAGCAATATCAGGCCTTGTGTGAGTTAGAAACATCAAACTACCAACAATACTTCTATATGATGTCTCATCAACAATATCAGCACCATTATCTCTACATAATACAACTCCATGAGCAATTGGAGTAGAAAGAGGTTTACAATCAACCATATCAAATTTCTTTAGCATATCCTTTGCATACTTTGTTTGACAAATAAAAATTTCATTTTTACGTTTATAAACCTCCATTCCCAAAAAATACTTCATGAGACCCAAATCTTTCATTTCAAATTCATTCATCATAGCAACTTTGAATTCCTCTTTCATCTTAGAAAAACTACCCATATATAACAAATCATCAACATACAAACTCACAATGATAATATCATTACCTTCTTGCTTGTAATAAAGGGTAGGTTCACTCTTACTTCTTTGAAAGCCATTCTACTGAAAATATCCATCAATCCTTGCATACCATGCACATGGTGCTTGCTTGAGGCCATACAAAGCCTTTTTAGCTTATAAACATGATCTTCTTTGCCTTTAACTTCAAAACCTTGTGGCTGTCCCACATATACTTCCTCTTCTAAGTACCCATTTAGAAAGGCACTTTTCACATCCATGTGATGAATAGTCCATTTCTTTTGAGCTGCAAGTGAAATAAGCATTCTAATAGTCTCTTGTCTTGCTACTGGTGCAAAAGTTTCTTCATAATCAATATCATACCTTTGAGTGAAACCTTTAGCAACCAATCTTGCCTTGTATCTTTCCACACTCCCATCACTGTTATACTTGACCTTGTATACCCATTTCGTGCCAATCTTCTTCTTCTCATGCGGAAGCTCTACAAGCTCCCATGTCTCATTCCTATCAATGGAATCCATCTCTTCATTCATTGCTTGCATCAAAACCTCATTAGTACATGCATCTTCAAAACATGATGGCTCAAAATCAACTTTAGCAAGTAATGCAAAATTTACTGTCTCACCTATTGGATCTTCTTCATGTTCTTGATTTTGACTTCTCTGATAGATATCACTTAATCTTCTTACCTTTCTTGTAGAACTTGGACTTGAGGATGGACTTACACTTAGAATTGATGAGGGGCTTCTTGGTGGACTTGGAGATCTTATAATAGATTCATTAGCTGGCTGCTCATATTATTATCAGCAATAATATCATCATCCAAAACTGATTTTGGCTTTTCAACATGGCCTTTTTGATGACCATAAACTCCCCCTTCATCAAAAATCACATCTCTTGAGACAAGAATCTTATTAGTAACAGGATTATACAATCTATAAGATTTTCTCTCCTCACTATAACCCACAAAAATGCATGATTCACTTTTATCATCTAACTTTTGTCTATTTTGATCAGGTATATGAACATAAGCCAAGCAACCAAAAATTTTAAAATGATTTACATTAGGCCTTTTCTCATACCATGCTTCATAGGGAGTCATCTTGTCTAGGGCACTTGTAGGACTCCTACTGAGAATATAGACTACTGTAGCAACTAAATCAACCCAATAAGTATTGTTCAAACCCTTGGTTTGTAACATGCTCCTTGCCATTTCTACCATAGTATGGTTCTCTCTTTTAGCCACTCCATTTTGTTGAGCTGTGTAAGTAGTTGTGAGTTGTCTCTTGATCCCAACATCACTTATCCACAAAAATGCCAACACTCTACATTCTCAAGAAGAAGGTTTTGGGCATTGGAAATGATTCTCAAAACAATCTAGGAAAAAGATCCAGCCATATGCATATGAAAATAAAACAGGTTTATCTCAAACAAATCTCACTTGTGTAGGATTAAAATCTTAAATACCAAACTTAAACTGACATTACATAAGGACCACAAAAGAAGAATTTTGACATTCAAGATAAAAGAAAAGGCCAAAACAAAATTTATAAACCACAATCACTTGCAAGAGATCAACAAAATTTAATTTGATTAACCCTTGGTTGAATTAATATTTCTATGCATTGCTTTCAACAAGTAAATTGCAGAATTGGAACAAAACTTAAAAGCCTTGAATGTGTTGTTGATACAATTGAATCCCCTGTGGCCTGCCTTATCTCTCTCTGAATTCCTAGAGAAATTCCTCTTTCTTTCTTCTGATCATCTCTGTCTACTATTTTTTTTCTCCAAATCCTTTTTTTATCATTTTTTCCCCAATTTATGACCTTGTAGCCATGGTGGACTTGCATGCATGCAGTGCCCCCCCCCACCACACCAAAGAATAGAAAGAAAGGAAATGCTACATAACTGCGGTTAGATGGTGGTCTATGAGTTATGTTTTCATATGGATTTTATTATTATTGAAATTGTAAGTCATATGGATTTTATTATTATTTTCATTGTTGACTTCTATATATATCTATGTGTCACCTAAGAGCATGTATTTGTTGGAAAACAAAATATATGATGATATGGATTTTAAATCAAGAGGTGAATATTCTTTTATTTATTTTATTTATATTTTCTTCTACTAATAAGGCATTGAATATTTTCTTGCTTTTTCTTACCAATTAACAAACACATTCAATTCATATAAAGAGTAAGATAAATTATTTATTTAAAATTTCACATTAATCACATAAGGTAAAGAAGAGATAAAACTTCAACATCAAAACAAATACATTGACTACGTGGTGTGTGTGTGTGTGCAACCTATCCATCCATACCCTCCACTGTTGAGGAGCTAGTCTCCTCGACCTCAACCACACTCTGATCTTCTTCCTCCAACCACTCAAACACACTCAAACCACATCAGTAGGTTAGTACCCAATAATCATAATCAAATAAAGTAATCATATAAATATATATTTCATTGCATAAAATTGATAAAATAATCATTTTAACCGAGCTACATACTCATATACATCATCAACTATGCAACATCATGAAATAAATTGAACATCATTATAGAATGTACACATGATTAAAAATAACATGAAATTATCCTCATAGAGTTGAAAATGTCAAGCAATTTACTAATTATTATATGAAAATAATGTCTAAAATCAAATCAACATAAGTCGAGGTCCAATCAACCTAGTCAAACAAGTCAAAAAGTTGCTAGGTGGTCCTAGAAAATGGCGCTAGCTATCCTCCCGACAAAAATGCACTACAGGAAAGAAACAAATTCCATATTTATGAAAACATAGTCATTTGTTTTCAAAAAATTTTTGTTGTTTTCGATTCAAAATATGCAGATCATGAAGAACAGATCCTGAAAATTTTGTAAAAATCCATGGTGTTTTCAGATTTTTCAAATTTGTACGGCGGTGCATTCCTTTGGGATTATAGTCATGTCCCTAGAAAATAGGGATCTCAAAGGTCAAGTCGTGACACTGACAAACTGCACAAGTTTGAAAGAACTGACCGCTACCTTTGGTGAACTTGAAGCTCTGCAACTTTTAGATTTACTTAATTGTTCAAGACTGGAGAAATTGTCATTTGAGTTTGAACAATTGAGATCTTTGACATATTTAGATCTACATAGTTGTGACAAGTTAGAGTCAGAAATTTTCCTTATGGTTGACACCATCAAAATTGTACAAAAGAGTGAGCATTTTTGTACCATCGAAAGGACAAAAGATTGAAAATTATAATCGCTCCCACTGAAAAAGACTATGTATCCCCTAAAGAAAATGATCTGGATTTTTTAAGTGATGATGGTGTTTTTTATTATTAAAAGTATTTATTTTGATAGTGTTTTTTAATTTTAGTTTATATATCATTAATTTTTAATATATCATATCTATAAATATCTAATATAATATAAATATAAATATAAATATAATATAGATATTATTTATTCTTAAAATTATAATTATTTATATACAATTATATATAATATATTATATTATAGTATAGTATATTATAATATAAGATTTAAATAATATAAAATATAGTATTTTGTGAATTTGACATTAACATAAAAAAAAATTGAATATAATTTCAAATTAAAAACAAAAGTAAAATTCTAAATGAAATTAAATGATTAAATAATTCTAAATTAAATTAAATTAATTCTTATGTGATAAATTAATTATAGTAAATAAAATAACTTTTCTAGTTAAATTCAATATAATTCAGAAAGAAATATTGTAATATTATATATTATGAGTATATTGACATAATTGTTAAAGCTATTATAATAATGATATACATTTAAAATTAATATTAATATATAAATTTGATTCTTGACTATAAATTCTATAATTCTTCAAATTAGATATCAAAATTGAGATATTGCAACAAATGCTATTGAGCTAGTACTGTAGTATATTATACTATAGGATAAATAATGTAAAATGAATTGTTTTGTTCTTTTATCCAGTTGCATTTGTAAAAAAAAAAAAGAATTTGACATTGCCATTTAAATAAAATAATTTTAATACAATTCCAAATTAAAATAAAAGTAAGCAATGTGAATGTGATAAAATGATTAAATAATTCTAAATTAAAATTGAGAAGAGGTGTTGTAGTTTTCATCTTTGCAAAGTAGAGGCACCAATTACTTAGGTTTTGTAGTATGTTTGATATTGTCCTACACCAAATGTTGAGAAATGCTAGTATTGTTAAGAGTTCCTCAAAAAGAAGAAGAGGGAGAGGAAGGGGAAGAAAAATTGTGAGGGGATGAAAATCCAATGCTCAACCCTAGGAGGTTGTAGTTGAAGAAGTCGCAAAACCTTCTCAACCCACAAAGCCCTCATAGCCTACAAATGTGTCTCATCCTATAGAAACCCCACAGCCTTCACAATTGTCACAGTTAGAGCAACAGGAATCTCAGAAGGAGGAGGAAACTATCGTTGAACAATTCCCAACTAAACAAAAAGTTCAAAGAAAGAGAAAGGATAATTTTGGGGAACCTTTTGTGCCTAAAGAATAGAAACCTAGGGAACATAGAAAAAATAAAGAGAGTGAAAAACTAGTCAGCCTATGAATATCTAGCATCAGGTGGTGCCTAAGGAAATACCTAAGAATGCCCAGGTTCCTAAGGTAAATGTTGATACCCCACCTACGGCCCCCAGAGTGATTTATTTCAAACACTCTACCAGAATCTTTTGTGACTAATAAGGATGGAAGCATGCTCTTTGATGTGTGTGCAAAATGCAGAGATGCCAAAATAAATGAGAGAGGGTGGCATGTGTTTTCTTATTTTTACAAGAATAGGGATGAACCTATTCCCAAAAGAAATGCTTGGTCACTAGATATGACCAAGTTAGTGGTTCCATAAGTCTTCATTGAGGTTGATTTAATCAGACACCTAGTGGCTAGTATGACCCTCCATCCAGGCTTGTTCACACTACTTCTAACCATGTACTCTTGGATGTGAATGCCGAGGCAATCAAAAAATGTTTTGGATTAACCAGACCTACATTAATGGAAATATCACAAGAACAATTTGAGGTAGATTATGAGAAAAATAAAATAACCTATAGGTTGTGGGAGTTGCCCCTGTTTAGACAATAATTGGAAATTTGATCTAGTTTTTGTTCCACCATTTGAGGAGTCTTTTGAGTTGAAGAAGTTTGAATTTTACTTCAAACTCACTTATTATGCACCCTATCAAATCCTAGGAGTGTATTTGGTCGATAGAATACCAAAGTGGATGATGTTAATGGCAATGAGGATACATCATACATATGGGTAAGTGCACAAAGATGGGGGACCAAAAAGGGGGTATAAGTTGCCACTTTTTTCCTAAAATCAGAAAACTCTAAACTTCAACAATAAATTGAAGATAGTTAGACTCAAAATTTTGAGATGTGACAAAACCAAGAGTTGTAATTTACTCTGAATCTAGCTCCTAAACTACTAACTTATTTTGAAAATGGTGCAGATTAAGGCCCTCAAAAAGGGGGAGCATAAAAAGTGGTCTTGTTTTTTGTCCAAAAACATAACATAGCGTTTGGTGTGCTCCCCCTAAAATGTTAGCTTTTTTTAAAAAAAAATTTAATCGCTCCAGTGAGAAGTTAGCTAACACCACGTAGTTTATCCCGAATTTTTTTGGTAATTTTTTTATGAACGTATAATTTTTTATGAATTTACAAAGTGCACACATCCTGAAAACATGAAATTTCAGTGTGCTCCCTCTAGAAATCATTTAAAACTAATCAAAAATTAAATTTTCTTTTTTTTAAAAGTGTGTAGAATGGAGTCTAGTTTCTAAAAATATAACTTATTGCAAAATTCGATGAACGAGCCAAAATCTATGCCCAAAATACTGCATGTTAGTTTCTTACAAAAAATGGACATACACACAAAAGAAATTTGAGTTGAAAAACTTAACATAATCAGAATTCAAAATAAATTATATGCTTAGATAGCTAATAGAGAGATCTACAATATCACATTGTCTAATTTTTGTGTTCTTGAGCCACGAGTAAACTTGACGAGGAGCACACAAAAAAAAATGTCATTTTTTTGTATGTCTGCTGGAAAACATGTCTTAGGCCTATTTCAATCGTCCAAGCCTTTGGGTTGGATCTCCAAGGCAAATCCAAGCCTTAGGATTGCTAAATTCAAATCCTTTAAAAAGCACACTCACCCTAAAGCGCGCACACCCTATAGGGCATGCACCCTATGTAAATTAATGAGATTTACATAGTGATGAGAAATATTCAAAGTGGGAGGAAGAGAGAGAGAGATAGAGGGAGAGAGAGGGAGAGAGAGAGACAGAGAGTGCTCTCTCTATCTCTCTCCCTCCCCCATACTCTCTCCCTTTCTCCCCCTTATCACTCTCTCTCTCCCACTTATCAAGCTCACTCTGACCTTCTATATCTCTCTCTCGCTTCTCTCCTCTCTCTCTCATCACCCTTTCTCTCTCATCACCCTCTCTCTCCCTCTCTCCCCCATACTCTCTCTCTCTCTCTCTCTCTCTCTCTCTCTCTCTCTCTCTCTCTCTCTCTCTCTCTCTCTCTCACACACACACACACACACACACACCATCTCACTCTCACCTTCTCTCTCTCTATCTCTTCCTCTCTCCCTCCCCCATTCTCTCTCTCTCTCTCTCTCACCTTCTCTCTCTCTCTCTCTCTCTCTCTCTCTCTCTCTCTCTCTCTCTCTCTCTCTCTCTCTCTCTCTCTCTCTCTCTCTCTCTCTCTCTCCCTCTCCCCTTCTGTCTCCTTACCCTTCTCTCCTATCTCTATTCTTTCTCCCTCTCCCTCTCCCCTTCTCTCTCTCCTTACCCTTCTCTCCTAATCTCTCCATTCTCTCTCTCCCTCTCTCTCTTTTCTCCCTTTTTCTTATTTTACATAGGGCACATGCCCTATAGGACATGCACCCTATGTTTAAGACTAGATGTGCATGACATGTTTTTTGTTTTGTATAGGGTGCATGCCATTTAGGGTGTACACCCTATAGCTCACTCACGCTATGTAAAACTAGAAGAAATGTTCTTATTTGGCAAGGATCTCATGAAAGAGGCCCACATTTTGTTATGCTGTCTGAATTCTGCATTTTCTCCGACAAGCTTTCACTTTTCATGGTGTTGATAGTTACAAATCAACATTGTTTTGCACCATCGTGAAAGTCAATTATTGGAATAAAAAAGACAAAAAGATATTGAGGTAATTTTTTTAATTTTTTACATGTCAAATGTTAATAGTGTTTTGGTTTATAATTTGTATGATATAGACTTGTTCTTGATACATAATTTGATATAAGTGTAATAAATTTATATTATAATTTGTCATATTGTAAGAGGTTTATATTATAATTTGACTTATTGGTTTACATTTATATTATATTTTTAAAATTTTAATCAATTGATATGTAGAAATCATCATCATGCCAAGGAAATGAGCAAAGAATTTAACACCGAAAGAGCATGAAAGAGACAAAGAGAAGAAAAGGGAAAGAATGAGACAACTTCGTGAACAAAAAAAATTAGATACTATGGAAGAAGATTTTCCTTTAGATGAGAAACATGAAACATCAATACAAAGTAAGAGAGAATTGGAAATAGAATAAAAAAGAGAGCGAATGAGAAACTTGCGTGCAAGGAGACAATTGAATTATGAAGATGCGAGAACATCATCTATGAGTTCCCAAGTTCAAGAGACATCAACATCCAATGTTCGAGGCACACCAATGTATCATGTTGAAGGCACACCATTGTCTACTTCTGAAGGTGGAGGAACACCAATGTTTCATGTTGAAGGCACACCATTGTCTACTTCTAAAGGTGGAGGCACACCATTGTCTACTTCTGAAGGTGTGGGCACACTCTTTGATCATGTTGAAGGCACATCATTGTCTACTTTCGAAGGTGTGGGCACAACATTGTCTCATGTTGAAGGCACTCAAGATGGTATGCAATTCACACATAATGTTTTTGATGCTCCTAGAATTATTAAATATAGAAAACCAAAATATTTGATTAATATTGATACTAACATTTTGCAAGCAATGCCTGACAAGATTCTCGTGCGTACTTGTCAAAGAAATGTTAATCATATTTGGAGATCATTTTTTGAGAATTTAAACATGACAGGAAGATGTCAACTATTTGTTGAAATGATGAGAAATCTGAAATTTAGGCCCATCATGAAGATTCTTGGGCTAAGAACGATAGACGAGTCAAGTGAAAAATCTATTGTAAAGAATCTAATGACTGCATATGAGAGTGTGGGTTCTACATCACGCACGAAAGATAGTAATGTCACACGATGTGTACTTACATAAATGATAGTAAGCACTCAAATGAAGAAATCTTGACTCATTAGAAAGACAAGCAAAACATTGAAAATAAGTAGAAAGTCTCTAATGAGAGCCTTGGGAAGGCGACAAAGAGTGGAAGATCCAAATAGCAATGAGTTATGGGCATTTTCCGGTAGACTACCATGAAAAGATAAAGCAATTGTTGAAGCTTTGAAATCCTCGATTGAATCATTTTGGAAGAATAATACACGGGTATCTCCTAATCAAAGAGATGTTGTAAGAAAGAGGATTGGTAGTTGAATTCGTGTTCCACATCCAAAACATTTTTTGGATTCAACTCAGACACAATTCTTTGCAAAATTTATGCATACGTATCCTCAAATTAAAATTAGTCAGAGATATTTTGAAATGTGTAAACCTTTTTATGTCAAGATAAATCACACATGCACAACTTGTTGTTGTAGGGTACATATTGAATTTTCTAACCATTTTGAAGTTTTTCAAAATATATGTGTAGCTTTGCACTCTAACAATGTTTTGCAGGATTGTAACATAAATGTCCCACCTAGATCTTCAAGGAAATTAATATCTACCATTTTATGTGAAAGAGTGGATGGTCAACAATTTTACAAGCTCTCATGCTTGAATGGTACATGCATAGATTGCAGAGGTTTGCGACGTTTGCCAATTTGTCAACATATGGAAAGTACGCATGCAATCGGTAATAAAATAGTGGAATTTGGAAAATATAAGACCATGACATACAATATAAAAGATGGAAAAGAGGCTAAAAGATGTGATTTAGTAATTGAAAAAATTCCAGTGTATCAGTTCATGGACATTTTTTGTAAAAAAATTATTTATGAGTATGCAAGGCATACACATAGAGCGCGATGGTTAGATATGAAATTCAAGTTGTGCAAGGACACATTCCCATTTGATACCATTGTTTCAGTTGTGGATTTTGCAGAGAACTACACACTACAACCACAGAATGAGGTGCAAGCAAAGTATTACAGCTCTCAACAGGTTGCTATATTTGTTCATATAGCATTTATGCATGCACCAGACAGTACAGAGGAGAGTAGGAAGATATTGAGGGAGTATCATTTTTATATCAGTTATGATCGCTCACATTCTACAGAGTTTGTACATGGTTTCTTTCAACTATTTTATGGTCATTTGGCAAATAGGGGCATAAAATATCATCGACATATCATTTGGTCAGATAATTGTGCATCCCAATTCAAGAATTCGTGAATGTTTTATTGGTTGTGCAAGATGCATAAGATTACTGGAATTCAATATATGTGGAATTTCATAGAGGCTGGTCATGGAAAGGGAGAGCACGATGGCGTAGGTGCATGTATTAAAAGATCCTTAGCACGTGAAGAATTAAAGTACATAGAGAAAGCAACATTGTCAGATGCGGGATGTATTGTCCAATGGTGTAACGCTACAATGGGTCCAGGTAATGAAGGTGAGTCTACAGTTCATAGATTTTTTTGGTTGATGGATGAAACTAACATTGCACCATATGAGGATTGTTGTACATTGATAGGATCAAGTGAGCTTTACTCTTTTAGAAGCTGTAATGTAGGTTCATGGAGTATCCACACATGACATATGGCGTGCTTTTGTTCATCATGTGTAGATGAAGATTGGGATGGGTGTGAGTCAAAGGAATGGGTTGACGAATGGTATACATGTATTTTGAGTCCACTTGCCTCCTATCATCCCCATGAATCACTACAACCAACAGAAATAGAATCATCCATTGACTTTGATCGTCTATCTGATCTAGTACAACCAAGTCGGTATTTTCCACATACAAATAATCTCAAATTTAGTACTTTATCATAAATATTTAGTAAACTAATGTCCTCATTATGTTTATATCATTATAGGCCATGTTTTTGTTGTTATTGCACCTGAAGACAATGAAGAAGGGATAGATTATTATTTGTGTCATTGTGTAGAGGCAAAAAATAAATTGGATCGCTCAGTTATTGATGGTGAAGAATTAGAATACCCTATAGGAGCAATGGTTATAACTGGTACATGGCTTAGATGGTATGCTATGAAGAACCCTAGGTTATGGTTTTTTGAGGATTGGGAGACACACAAAAAGATTCTTCATTATTCAAACCTTGTCATTGCATCAAATGTCCACTTAATCAGATATGGGGGAAGACTACAAAATAAAACTCTTTGGAAGGTTCGTGAGTCAGACCACGAGGCAATACTTGAGACAATCAAGGGTAGGGCAGACCCAATTGGTTCATTGGACTAAATGGAGATACAAAATATTGTAACATATCAAATTTATATAGCACTATAAATTGGGTGGATTGTAAATTGCTCATGCATTGCCTTGTATGTATAACGAGAAGTTTGTAA
Source organism: Chamaecyparis obtusa (assembly GCA_027943335.1). Classification (NCBI taxonomy): domain Eukaryota; kingdom Viridiplantae; phylum Streptophyta; class Pinopsida; order Cupressales; family Cupressaceae; genus Chamaecyparis; species Chamaecyparis obtusa. The sequence continues at coordinate 297,594 of BSBK01003611.1, read as the reverse complement.
ATTTCCCATTCACATATTCTTGACATATAGTAAGATCTCAATTCAACATTAACTTCCACACATAAACCCAAGCCAAAACCAACTTCTAAACAAGCCTTCCATAAACACCACATAAAAAAAACCTAAAATCTACCAACAAAACCTAACCTAGAGTAGTAGGAAACTTGGTAACATCCTTACTTCCTTCAAAAGCAGCATGCCTAGCCAACTCTCCAAGTAGAACAAACTTGACATCAATCTCAATTTCTTTGGAGGAAAGTGTCATGATCTTGTTATATTTCAGTAGAGAAGCAGCCTCAAGAGTAATCTTATCAAAAATATCAATCATGAAGCTCTCCATGATATCCATGGCAGCACTGGATATTCCCTTGGAGGGATGCACTTGTTTCAACACCTTGTATATTAACCTTTTGTAACTTCCTACACTTCTCTTCCTCTTCTTTTTCTTATTCTCTTCCTTTTGAACATCACTTTCTTTTCTTTTATCAGCTTTGGAGAATCCTTTATTTCATTCTCTCCTTTCATACCATCTTGATGCAAAGCCCTCCACTATCACCTTAAATAGGCCAACTCAACTCGAAGATTCAACAAGTAACTTGGAATCAACTAGAGGAATCAGTCCTATTCAAAGATCAAATGGATTTGTCTAACTTTTTAAGTCACTTCCACAACCACACTCATGATTTCACTATCACTTTTCTTTGTTCCAATCTCTCTAAGCACTAGTACCCTCCTAGGCCACTTAGTGCACCTAGTGCCTCCAACACACCAAAAACCAAACAAGATTTCTTACCTTGATCCCAATGCTATGGATCATCTTAACATGGTACATTAGACATGTTCAAACTCCCCTTTCATTCCTATCCACTCATCTTTCACCATTCTTCCACTATAGCCTTCCAGGCCTGCCTAGTAGCCCTACCAAAACTTAAATCAATTTTTTTCTCCCAAACTTCCCAAAAAACCTATCAATGTTTTTACATTTTTGAGTACCCTTTTTGGAGTTCCTAAGTTTATATCAATCTTAGACTTTAAATCTTTGACTGGTGTAGACTTCCTTTTTTAAGTGCTCTTCTCCCAAGCCTAATTAGCCCCTCCTAACAAAGCAACCCTATCGCCCACTTACTTCCAGGGTTCCATGACCAAAAAAAATCTTTTATTGTGATCCTAAACCAAGGATTTCCCACTTTTCAAGAATAGACAACAAGTTTTAAACACCCAACTACAAAACCCTCTATTTAAGGCCTTCACACCTGTGGCTTCTCCAATCTAACACCTCCACACACTTTACAATCAAAATAAGGGTTTAAAAACCATTAAAAAAACATAATATGACCATCCAAGCCATAAAATATGGCCCTCCAATGGATGAATCTCTCAGACCATGACTGGTCCCAACACTAGTAACCCCCAATCAACACTTTACTCTCCATGTTTGTGGTCTCTCCTCCACAATACCTGCCCATCCCTGCATTTAAAATTATATACAAGGATTATATACATGTTATGACTCCTCCCACTAATGACATTGACTGCAAGGGCTGGGGGATTCAATCCATTCATTAAACTTTCAAAATAAACAAAGTGTTGTTTGCAAAATCCCTGTTCAGGACAGTCAAGAATAACTTGGATTTACTGTCCCAAAACATCACAAAATGCTTCTAGTGCATCCAAATTTAGTTTTTATAAAGATGAGATGTTAGTGAATGAATTCTTCCTAATACTACTCTTCCACCAGATCCAAATTTCAACCCTTTTGTGGATCTATAGGCTCAATCGTGAGCCCACAAGATTGGCCAAGAGAAAACTGTGATTGTATATCAACTAATTACAAAATGTTGATTTGAGGAGAAAATATTGCAATGATCAAGAAGAAAATTGGCTATGGAAAATCTAGTTATGAATTTTGTTAAGAATGAAACTATTAAGGAATTGCATGATATAGTTTAGAGATTTTTCACAGCATACATAGCATAATTCATATATTCTTTACATACACTAAGATCCCAATTCAGCATTAACTTCCACACATAAACCCAAGCCAAAAAAAAATTCTAAACAATCCTATGATAAACACCACATAAAAAAAACCTAAAATCTTCCAACAAAACCTAACCTAGAGTAGTAGGAAACTTGGTAACAGCCTTAATTCCTTCAGAAGCAGCATGCCTAGCCAGCTCTCCAAGCAGAACAAACTTGACAGCAATCTCAATTTCTTTGGAGGAAAGGGTTCCTGATCTTGTTATATTTCAGAAAAGATGCAATTTTGGAAAGAGTATCCCAATTGAAGAGTAATGGAAATTCTAGTGAGCATGAAGTTATTGCAGATACAATGGGTGTATCTCCTCCACTGACAAATATAACTACTTCTAGAGACTTGAGTTTAAATGGAGACTGTTTGTTCCCAAACATGCCCCAGTCAAGCAGATGAACCAAATGTTGCTTGAGTAAAGAAGATAGTGGTTTATTAAAGCATCTGCATTATCCCACTTGCTATCAGTTACTACTTTTTGAGCAGCTTTCCAACTGCTTCTGTGCAGGATTTCTGTAATATATAATGTCCTCATGCAAGTACATGCCATGCACAGTTGTTCCAACCCTACCGACGACTCTGTGCTAAAGTGTCCCTCAAGGTCCCTTAAGCATGAAATTAGTGATCTTTGTTGGGTCGTATCTGAGAGCTCATGCGAGGTAGCATGGATCTATTAATTGCTACGAGACCGTATTGCCAGGGCCTACAAAATCCTGTCTCGATTTTTGGAGATTCAATTTCATTTAAATTCGGCAACACATTCTCGGTCGATGTCAAAACTCAAAGTCTTCCTCGGCTGAAATGGCCAACATTGTGTATCTTTCCAACTGTTGGTCGTAGCATTGAACCGTCAATTCCAATAGCTCTGAATGGCTGGGTAAACGCTAGTGGTAATCTCATTCAGCACCCATAGTCATTCAATCCCCGCTGATGACTCCGTGCTGAAGTGTCCCTCAAGGTCCCTTAAGCATGGAATTAGTGATCTTTGTGGGGTCATATCTCATAGCTCATGTGAGGTAGATCGATCTGTTAGGTGCTATAGGATCATGTTGCTAGGGCCTACAAAAGCCTATCTCAGTTTTGAGAGATTCAACTTCATTTAAAATCGGCAACACATTCTCGATTGGTGTCAGAACTTAAGGTGTTCCTCAACTGAAATAGCCAACATTGCGTATCTTTCCAATCATCGGTCATAGCATCAAACCATCAGTTCAAACAACTCTAAATGGCTGGGTAAACAATAGTGGCAACCTCATTCGACACCCACAGTCGTTCGATCCCCGCCGATGAGTCTATGCTGAAGTGTCCCTCAAGGTCCCTTAAGCATGAAATCGATGATCTTTGTCAGGTCGTATCTCAGAGCTCATGTGAGGTAGCATGGATCCATCAATTTCTATGAGACCGTATTGACAGGGCCTACAAAAACTTATCTTGGTTTTTGGAGATTCAATTTTGTTTAAATTCGACAATAAATTCTCGGTCGGTGTCAGAACTAAAAGTGTTCCTCAACTGAAATGGTCAACGTTGCATATCTTTCCAACTATCGATCGTAGCATTGAACCATTAGTTCCATCAGCTTTGAATGGTCGGGTAAATGTTAGTGGCAACCTTGTTTGGTACCTATAGTCATTTGATCCCCGCCGTCGACTCCGTCCTGAAGTGTCCCTCATGGTCCCTTAAGCGTGGAATTGGTGATCTTTGCAGGGTCATATCTCATAGCTTGTGCAAGGTAGAATCGATCTATCAGGTGCTACAGGACCATGCTGCCGGGGCCTACAAAAGCTTGTCTCGGTTTTGAGAGATTCAACTTCTTTTAAAATCGGTAACACATTCTTGATCGGTGACAGAACTTAAGGTGTTCCTCAGCTAAAACAACCAACATTGTGTATCTTTCCAACTGTTGATCGTAGCATCAAATCATCAGTTCCAATAGCTCCAAATGGCTAGGTAAACGCTAGTGGAAACCTCATTCGGCACCCACAGTCATTTGATCCCCACCGACGACTCCATGTTGAAGTGTCCCTCAAGGTCCCTTAAGCATGGAATTGATGATCTTTGCGGGGTGATATCTCGCAGCTCATGTGAGGTAAAATTGATCTATCAGGTGCTATGGGACCATGTTTCCAGGGCCTAAAAAAGTCTGTCTTGGTTTTGAGAGATTCAACTTCATTTAAAATCAGCAACACATTCTCGGTTGGTGTCAGAACTCAAAGTGTTCCTCAGCTGAAATAACCAACATTGTGTATCTTTCCAACCGTTGGACATAGCATCGAACCATCAGTTCCAAAAACTCTGAATGGATGGGTAAATGCTAGTGGCAACCTCATTTAGCACCCATAGTCATTCGATCCCCACCAACGACTTCATGCTGAAGTGTCCCTCAAGGTCCCTTAAGCATGAAATCGATGATCTTTGCGGGGTCATATCTTGCAGCTTGTGCGAGGTAGAATTGATCCGTCAGGTGCTACCAGACCGTGTTGCTGGGGCCTACAAAAGTCTATCTTAGTTTTTAGATATTCAACTTCTTTTAAGTTCGGCAACACATTCTTGGTCGGTGTTAGAACTCAAGGTGTTCCTTAGCTGAAATGGCCAACCTTGCATATCTTTCCAATTATCAGTCGTAGCATCGAACCGTCAGTTCCAACAACTCCAGATGGCTGGATAAAGACTAGTGTCAACTTAGTTTAGCACCCACAGTCATTTGATCCTTGCCGATGACTCCATGCTAAAGTGTCCCTTAAGGTCCCTTAAGCATGAAATCGATGATCTTTACAGGGTCATATGTTGGAGCTCGTGCGAGGTAGAATCAATCCATCAGGTGCTATGGGACCGTGTTGCTGAGGCCTACAAAAACCTATCTCAATTTTAAGAGATTGAATTTATTTTAAATTTGGCAACACATTCTCGGTCAGTGTCAGAACTTAAAGTGTTCCTCAGCTGAAACAGTCAACGTTGCGTATCTTTCTAAGTGTCATTCGTAGCATCAAACCATCAATTCTAATAGCTCTGAATGGCTGGGTAAACACTAGTGGTAACCTCATTCGGAACCCATAGTCATTCGATCCCCGTTGATGACTCCATGCTGAAGTGTCCCTCAAAGTCCCTTAAGAATGAAATCAGTGATCTTTGTGGGGTCATATCTCAGAGCTTGTGCAACGTAGAATCGATCTGTCTGGTGTTAGGAGATCGTATTGCCAGGGCCTAAAAAATTATGTCTCAATTTTTAGAGATTCAACTTATTTTAAATTTGGCAATGCATTCTCAATCAGTGTCAGAACTCAAAGTGTTCCTCAACTGAAATGGCCAATGTTGCATATCTTTCCAACCATCAGTTGTAGCATCGAACCATCAATTCCAACAACTCTGAATGGCTGGGTAAACACTAGTGGTAACCTCATTCACCATGTACAGTCATTTGAATCCCGCTGACGACTATGTGCTAAAGTGTTCGTTAAGGTCCCTTAAGCATGAAATCATCAATCTTTGCGGGGTCATATCTTAGAGCTTGTGTGAGGTAGAATCAATCCGTCAGGTGCTACGGGACCATGTTGCCAGGGCCTACAAAAGCCTATCTCAATTTTTAGAGAGTCAACTTCTTTTAAGTTCAGCAACACATTCTTAGTCGGTGTTAGAACTCAAAGTGTTCCTCAACTGAAATGGCTAACATTGCATATCTTTCCAATCGTCGATCATAGCATCAAACCATCAGTTCTAATAGCTCTGAATGGTCAGGTAAATGCTAGTGGAAATCTCATTCGACACCCATAGTCATTCGATCCCCACCGACAACTCCGTGCTGAAGTGTCCCTCAAGGACCCTTAAGTATGAAATCAATGATCTTTGTGGGGTTATATCTCACAGCTCATGTGAGGTAGAATTGATCTGTTAGATGCTATAGGACTACGTTGTTGGGGCCTACAAAAGCCTATCTCAGTTTTGAGAGATTCAACTTCATTTAAAATCAGCAACACATTCTCGGTCGGTGTCAGAACTTAAGGTGTTCCTCAGCTGAAATGGCCAACATTGCGTATCTTTCCCACCATCGATCGTAGCATCAAACCATCAATTCCAATAGCTCTGAATGGCTGGGTAAATGCTAGTGGCAACCTCATTCGGCTCCCATAGTCATTTGATCCCCGCCGATGACTCTGTGCTGAAGTGTCGCTCAAGGTCCCTTAATTAAGCATGAAATCGATGATTTTTGTGGGGTCATATCTCAGAGGTCATGCGGTGTAGAATCAATCTGTTAGGTGCTATGGGACTATGTTTCCAAGGCCTAAAAAATCCTATCTCAGTTTTTAGAGATTAACCTATTTTAAATTTGGCAACACATTCTCGGTCGGTGTTAGAACTCAATGTGTTCCTTAGCTGAAATGGCCAATGTTGTGTATCTTTCAAACTGTCGGTCGTAGCATCGAACTGTTAGTTCCAATAGCTTTAAATGGCCAAGTAAACACTAGTGGCAACCTTGTTCACCATGCATAGTTGTTCGAACCCCACGGATGACTCTGTGCTGAAGTGTCCCTCAAGGTCCCTTAAGCATGAAATCATTGATCTTTGCAGGGTCATATCTCAGAGCTCGTGTGAGGTAGAATCGATCCGTCAAGTACTACGAAACCATGTTTCCAAGGCCTACAAAATTCTATCTTAGTTTTTAGAGATTTGACTTCTTTTGAGTTCAGCAACACATTCTAGGTCGGTGTCAAAACTCAAAGTGTTCCTTTGCTAAAATGGCCAACATTGTGTATCTTTCCAACCATTGGTCGTAGCATCAAACTGTCTATTCCAATAGCTCTAGATGGCTGGGTAAATGCTAGTAGCAACCTCATTCAGCACCCACAATCATTCAATCCCCGCCGACAACTCCATGTTGAAATGTGTGTCAAGGTCTCTTAGGCATGAAATCAGTGATATTTGTAGTGTCATATCTCAGAGCTCGTGCAAGGTAGAATCAATCTATTAGGTGCTACGGGACCATGTTGCTGGGGCCTACAAAAGCCTATCTCAGTTTTTAGAGATTCAACTTATTTTAAATTTGGCAACACATTCTCAGTCGGTGTCAGAACTCAAAGTGTTCCTCAGCTGAAATGGTCAACATTGTGTATCTTTCCAACCGTCGGTCGTAGCATCAAATCATCAATTCCAACAGCTCCAAATGGTCAGGTAAACACTAATGGAAACCTTTTTTGGCACCTAGAATCATTTGATCCCCACCGACGACTCCATGCTGAAGTGTCCCTCAAGGTCCCCTAAGCATGAAATTGATGATCTTTGCAGGGTCATATCTCAGAGCTCGTGTGATGTAGAATCAATCTATCAGGTGCTACATGACCGTGTTGCCAGGGCCTACAAAAGACTGTCTCATTTTTTAGAGATTCAACTTATTTTAAATTCTGCGACACATTCTCAGTCAGTGTCAAAACTCAAAGTGTTCCTTGACTGAAATGGCCAACGTTGCATATCTTTCAAACCATCAATTGTAGCATCAAACCGTCAGTTACAAAAGCTCTAGATGGTCAAGTAAACACTATTGGAAACCTTGTTCACCATGCATAGTCATTTGAACCCCACTGACGACTCTGTGTTGAGGTGTCCCTCAAGGTCCCTTAAGTATGAAATTGATGATCTTTGCAGGGTCATATCTTAGAGCTCGTGCGAGGTAGAATCAATCCATTAAGTGCTACAGGATCGTGTTGTCAAGGCCTACAAAAGCCTATCTCAATTTTTAAATATTCAACATCTTTTAAATTTGGCAACACATTCTTGGTCGGTGTCAAAACTCAAAGTGTTCCTCAGCTAAAACGGTCAATGTTGCATATCTTTCTAACCGTCAGTCGTAGCATCAAACCATCAGTTCCAATAGCTCTGGATGGTTAGGTAAAATCTAGTGGAAACCTCATTCAGCACCCACAGTCGTTCGATCCCCATCGATGAATCCGTGCTAAAGTGTCCCTCAAGGTCCCTTAAGCATGGAATTAGCGATCTTTGTGGGGTCATATCTCAGAGCTCGTGTGGTGTAGAATCGATCCATCAGATGTTACGGGACCATGTTGCCAAGGCCTAAAAAAGCCTATCTTAGTTTTCAAAGATTCAACTTATTTTAAATTTGGAAACACATTCTCGGTCGATGTCAGAACTCAAAGTGTTCCTCAGTTGAAATGACCAACGTTGTGTATCTTTCAAACTGTCGGTCATAGCATCAAACCATTAGTTCCAATAGCTTTGAATGGCCAGGTAAACACTAGTGGCAACCTCATTCACCACACACAGTCATTCGAACCCCGCCGATGAATCCATGCTAAAGTGTCCCTCAAGGTCCCTTAAGCATGAAATCATCAATATTTATGGGGTCATATCTTGGAGCTCGTGCAAGATAGAATTGATCTGTCAGGTGCTACGGGACTGTGTTACCGGGGCCTACAAAAGTTTGTCTCAGTTTTTAAGGATTCAACTTATTTTAAATTTGGCAACACATTCTTGGTCGGTGTCAAAACTCAAAGTGTTCCTCAGCTGAAATGGCCAATGTTGCATATCTCTTAAACCGTTGGTCGTAGCATCAAACCGTCAGTTCCAATAGCTCTAGATGGCTAGGTAAATGCTAGTGGCAACCTCATTCACCATGCATAGTTGTTTGAACCCCGTTGAGGACTCTGTGTTGAAGTGTCCCTCAAGGTCCCTTAAGCATGAAATCGGCAATTTTTGTGGGGTCATATCTTAGAGCTTGTGTGATGTAGAATTGATCCATCAGATGCTACAAGACTGTGTTGCCAGGGCCTACAAAAGCCTATCTCATTTTTCAAAGATTCAACTTATTTTAAATTCGGCAACACATTCTCAGTTGGTGTCAGAACTCATAGTGTTCCTCAGTTGAAACTGCCAACGTTGTGTATCTTTCAAACCATCGGTCGTAGCATCAAACCATCTATTCCAACTGCTCTAAATGGCCAGGTAAATGCTAGTGGCAACCTCGTTCACCATGCACAGTCGTTCGAACCCCGCCAATGACTCCGTGCTAAAGTGTCCCTCAAGGTCTCTTAAGCATAAAATCAATGATCTTTGTAGGGTCATATCTCAGAGGTCGTGCGAGGTAGAATCTATTCATCAGTGCTACAGGATCGTGTTGCTGGGGCCTACAAAAACCTGTCTCAATTTTCAGAGATTCAACTTCTTTTAAATTCAGCAACACATTCTCAGTCGGTGTCAGAACTCAAAGTGTTCCTCAGTTGAAACAACCAACGTTGCGTATCTTGCAAACCATTAGTCATAGCATCAAACCATTTGTTCCAACTTTGAATGGTTGAATAAATGCTACTGACAACCTTTTTTGGCACACACAGTCATTTTAACGACACCAACGACTCCGGGGTGAGCAGTAGGATGAGTGCAAATATGTATTCTAGTGTTTGTCATTAACAATCAGTTAGTTAGGGGACAATTAGAACTTAGTTTGTAAAAGCATAAGGTTGCACATCCACATCTGTCATAGTAATCTTATTAATAAAAGAACTCTTGCCAACATTAGGCTACCCCAAGAATCCTTATATTATGTAATGTCCCTGATTTAGCAAGTACCTATGCTTGCTATTGTCAGTTCATTAATGTGATTCCCGTGAGCTAATGGAATGTTTAGGGGATCTCTGTGTGCACTTAATATTTATAGTAAGTTAGTTAGTGGCTCCTATTTTAGGCAAGGCAGTTGGATTTTGGTTTGATCTTCATTCTTCTTTAGTTGGGTTCATAATGTGCATCCGTCTTCATATCTTATACAATTAAGCTTGGATTAATTTATTATCATGTTACTTTATGTTCTAATTAAAAAGTGTCCTTGATGCTTCAAGGCATTTAAGTGATAAGTGTGTATTTGAAGTTGGAGTTTGGTGTGATGAAGAAGATTGACATTTTTTCTTAAAAAGCCTTTGACTTGCGAAAATGGATTTCATTGATTATGTTATATTTTGATGGAATGGAGAATTTTGTAATGGTTCAAAATGCTAAGGAGACTAGGGTTTAATTTCCAAGAAGAACGTTCATTCTTCCAAGCACTATGTTGTGAGATGGAGTCTTGTGCCATCGAATGATACTAAGAATGCCATTGAGTTTCGAAAGTGGTGGGTGGCTAGCAAATCTGTGTGCATTTTTGGTAGTGTTGTGAATTAACGGCAAGAGGTTTTTTGTTTGAATATTTTAATACAGAGATTGTGGCGACCAGACTTAATTATCATAATCACAGGGTCTTTCAATTCTCTACCAGGTGTAAGTCTTCTGCAAACTGTTCTTCCCAACATGCATGGGTTTGATAACATTATCGGGTGTGTGAGTTGATGCTTTGCTATTACATTCCAGTAGCCGCAAATTCAATAACAGAAGTTGTGTGAGCAATTTCAACTGGAGATTATACTTTTAGTCATAACAGATGAAATAACAGGTGCATGAATGTTATTTTAATTTGAGGAGATTATGAAATATTAGAAATTATAATAATGAACATGGAGTTTCAATTTATAGAATGTCTTAAAATTTAAATGAAGAATTTTCAACCAAGCTATAAATAAATTGTTGAAGCATTAGTATCTGGATTTGTCAGAATTTTAATTTTTTTTTATCATTGCAAGAACAAGAGCCACTTAGGCTTCTTACATATTATATTTATACATTTATGTATTCATTTCATTACTTTTGTTATTATTATAGTTAAGGAATTGACTGTTATTGAGGAAAGTGACTGGCATTTGTAGCACAGTCAGCAAGTTAAACATACAAGCATAACTATAAGGCATGGGAATTTACAAAGCAAATACATGAACATAAACATAATTTAGTATACATCAATACACCAAACACATGAATTGCATACCTAAAACATAAAAAATATATATTCATAGGGCATGAAGTCAAATATATATGTCCAATAATGTCATACATTGAATATATTCAATACAGTAAAACAGGCTTCCTCAAAGCCAAATGGATTTACAACGTATCACTGATACAATATACAAAAAATATGTCCACTAATGCCATATAGGCATACAATCCATATCCCTAATCTAGTCCTTTCCCACTAGGGGAAGAAAATAAATCTTGAGCTGTCTTCGATCATCGCGTCGATGGAGATGCAGTGGATGTCGTAGTCTTCTGAGTGCGCTCACTCATCCTCCTGTCTAGACTCTTCTGTAGCTCGACCTGATAAAAAAAAATTTAGATAGAGATAACTAATATACATCAAAATTGAATTATACAATGACATAAAATTTAATATTGGCTTACCGCTAGCAAATAGTCACTATGTTCATCCACTGAAGGTGCATGCTAGCGATCTGGAGTCAAGTCCCTACAACAATGATCAAAATAATAATTAAAATACATACATGGATATCATTATAAAATTCAATACAAACTATTAAAATAACAATTAAAGTTAAGTGATCTCTTTCATACCTTAGTCAGTGCTTCAGAACTAGCTACTATTGTAGCTACTCCACGATCCAAAGTATCACAAACAGAAGGAGGAGTCTCTGATGTCAAAAGCTGAAAATGAAACAAAAAAAGTAAATTATGCAGTTATCAAGATTACATATATTTTTTACAACCCTACTAATGAGTAAATGATACCTCCATGAAGGTTCCACCATGTCCTTCGATGTGCGGTGTTGAAGTTGAAGCTCTGACATTCAACTAGTGCACATGCACATGGAAAATTATAAGATAACCATTCATATAAGAACGTACTACTGACATGTTAATTATAATGCATTATTACATGTATACCTGTGGACTCAATGGTGACCTCACAAACCCAAGTGAAAGAATGTAATCATCGTGCCTTTGGATTTTGATCATAATTTGTCTAGTAATTTAGTCATTCATTCATTAATTAAATATGATCAAGTAAATCTAATTAATATGCAAATAAAGATACCTCAAGAAAAGTTGCACGATGCCCTTCCCTGTCTATTGTGAATGTTGATGGTCCACCAGTGCACATCTAATGCACATGCACAATAAGTTAGGATACAATTATTCATATAATTACATAATAATCAAATATGTTAATCAAATGTTTTATTCAATACATACTTATGCAAATGACGATGATGTGTAAAAGGGGACATTAGGATCATTACCACTTCCACTGCCACCACCACCGTCACTGACACTCTTGCCCCATAATTTTCATCATAAACAATAGATACTAAATTAAATAGTTATTCTTTTATAAATGAAATATGATCAAAGAAATTTAATGAACTTGGAAATATTTACCTATGTGTCAATGCCAAATGTCTTATTTAGAAAGTTATCAGTCATCAATCCAGAATCCTCTTGCTCTCTCTCGCCAGTACCAAATGTGCACAAGCATCCACATGACCGAAAAATATGCCCCCTTGAGGATTGACCATAGTCACCCTCAACTAAAGGAGTGGCACACTGAATGAGAGTTTGTGTCAGAGCACTAATCATGCCTAGTGTGTCTGCCTCTACATGTTCCTTCATAATGGAAGGAATACTAAAATGATCCAATGGTGGCTTGCCACTATCAACACTAGGTGCATTAGGGTCATGATGTGCCCGTGCTTGATCAAATGATGAACCCCCTCCTCTACCCTGAGAATCTAGCATGTCAAAATAATTTGGCACCTCCTTGAGTACAAACTTGCGATAGAGTTTCCTCAAGAAATATATAGGAACCTCATGATTGTTACAAGGAGGAAAATCAAAGACCATCCACCATCTCTCCCAAAAATTTCTTTTAATGTCTTCATTTACGCACCAATGAATTGGGAACCTCCTTGTTGTAGTTCTAAGAGTATTTACATCCCCTGGTTTTTTAAATAGTTGGCAAATGTCATCTTTTGTGATTTTTTTCTTTTTTATGTCCGTATAAGATAATTTATTTGCATAATATTGTTTTTGTTCTTCTCTTTTATCCTACCATATATTAATTTTCCCACTAACTATGCTTACGTGGGTCAAGATTGCTTCCAATGATTTTGCAATTCTTTCCCTTCTAGGATTTGTACCACTAGAATCTTTTAACCTATTAATTAAAGATTCTAATTCTTTTTGCCCTCTTTCAATTTAGTTCAACAAATTTTGTTGTGTTCTAGGAGGAGGTTTCTCAATTGGTGGAGGCAATTGAGGTTCATTTTCTTCATTTCTTTCTTCATTCAGTTCTTCATTTGGTTCTTCATGAGGAGATGGAGGGTTTTATGGAGGGAGATTATTTCTTCCTGACAATTAAAAAAACTACATTTTAAAATATTGATTACACAACAAATTTAAACAAAAACAAATTTGAACAAAACAAATTTAAACAAAAACAAATTGCAACAAAACTAAAATGTTAAAACAAATAAGAGGCATGATAAGTTGTAAAAACACTTACCTCTTCTCTCGGATCAAACTTGACGATGCCATGGAGCCATTTGATCGATGGATGAACAAAAATAATTGACTCACAAGCAACTATAATAGGGTGTGCGCACTTTCAAATCTTGTCTAAGCTGAAAACATAGGTTTGAGAAAGAAAAATAAGCTCAAACCTGCATGCAGCAAAAATATACAACTTTTTACAAAGGGCATATGCCCTATAGGGTGTACACCCTTTGGCTTGGATTGCCCAAGCCTAAGGCTTGGGCAACCCAAGCCATAGGGTGCACACCCTTTAGTGCGTGTGCACTATGCGTGATGGGGGGCCAAAAAGAAAAGTGGCAACTTTTTGGTCCCCCATCTTTGTGCACTTACCCATATGTCAATATAGAATATGACTTTGCCTCCTACATTTTAGAGAAGATTCATCAAGGTCTTATATAAGTTAAGGAGAATGTTACAGAAGTAAAGTTCATGAATCCTTCATTGTTGTGTCATCTAATTTAGTTTCAACATAAATAAAAGTGGAGAAGAAAAATTGGACTGAGATTCCGAGATGGTAGAGGGAGAAATGCTCGGGTATAGCGGTGGTGCTATCTATTGGATAGAACTAGCCCCTTGGCTAATTTTTTAGTTTTTCACCAGCACCTGATTATAAAGATCTATGAGTGGTTGGGTGTTGTAATGCCAAAGATACCTCACAAGATTATGGAGGTAATGAGACCAAAGGATATGTGGATAGATGAAGTTGGGAGTTTTAATTATGTTGACTAGTTCTTTTTATTAGAGTATACACTAATCAATGTATGGCCTCCTGCAACCTCCTCACCAAATTCCCTATTGTGTGCCTCCAAGGCTGGATTTTCTAGAATTTATCTAGAAATTCTTTTGGATGTAGGATATATGCTTAAAAGGAGAAAGGAAGGGATCCTTCCTTCCTAATCTTATCATGTTTTGGGATTTTGGTATTGGGAGTGATGCCTTGCAGGAAGTTCATAATTTCCTCATTGAAAAATATGCTTTGGAGTTTGGAAAGAAAAGAAACACTGACCTTGAGGGTTTCATGCATTGGCCGAGGCATTATCATCTTAAGAGAGGATCCTAATTGCATGAATTGGACCTTAATGAGGATGTCATCATTAATTGTATAGATTCTTCTTCAGTCATCCAATGCCAAAAGAAGTGGGCAATCTTAGTTAGGATTGAGGGTGAACTAAGGAGAAGGTATCCAATTTTTACTACCTACTATCCATATGAGAAGAACGTGGTCAAAAGAATTGAGATGATGATCGATAATTTTTAATAAATTTATTAAGGAAAAGATAAAATTGAGATAAAGGATCCTCAGGATGCACCTAAAGTCAGTGCAATTCTAGGCCCACAATTGTTTCTTTGTGATGAATCTCAAGTAGGATAAGAGGAGCATCAAGTAGCCAATATATTGGTAAAGTTCAATATAAATGAAGATGAGGTGGAGAAACCTTTGGCTTCACCTCCAAGAGCATGGCCACCCAATGAAGATTCTAGTGTTAAATTGGATCAAGATGAAGATGATGAGGATCAATTTGGGGATGGAGAGAAGGATGAAAGGGCTATAAATGCGCAAATATTTATTGTATATGATAATTTTGTCAACAAGCTAGAATTCAAGGCTTTATGGCTAAAGGTGAAAGGTCTAGAAGAGGAAATTCTAGAGAATGCAACTCTAAATGATATCAAATTAAGTCATCTAATTCTTGATGAGGCTAGAAAGATTGTGAAGGAAAGTGGGATGTTTTTTATCCCTAGTTGGAACTTGCAGGAGGTTTTCTTATTGGATCAGATCATGCAGTAGCCAAATCCTATGTTTTCATTGGAGTTTGATAAGGATGGTGGATTTTATGGTTCTGGTTACCATCCTACCTTAAAAGAATTGGCACAATGAGTTAAAGCCCCTAGCTCAAACAAGGCCCAACTATTTATTAGCATGGAGAAAAAGAGAGTTATTTTTCAATTATCAGGACTATCAGAGATACCACTGTAGTGGAGGTAGCCACTTACACAATGCATGCTACCATGCTTACTAGAGATGCCACAAAGATTTAAAAAATTTAGTTGCAGGCATATCAGGAAGAGAGAGTCCAAATGCATGATTCTTATACATAGGCCTTAATCATGAATGCTCAACTGAGGAAAGTACTGCAAAATTTTCAATTTGGCACTTCAGGAAAAGTATTAGAGTAGAGAGAATCATACTCTTTGAGTGAAGAAATGAAAAATTTTAAATCAGGGTTGCAAGAAGAAACTGCTAAGATGAAAGAGAAGGAAAATGAGTTGGCACAAGTAGGGCTTGTGGCCAAAGGAAAAGTTAAAACCATGGTCAAGGGGACCCTCTCTCATTTGATAAATATTATTTTAGATAAACTTACCTATGTGTATTTGTCTTTTTCTATTATTTCTAAGACCTCTGATAGATGTGAAGAATCATTGAAGGACCTTAAAGATCAAGATCAAACCATGAAGCTGGTATAGAGGTAAATCAATGAACTCAAACCATAGTTAGGTTCACCCTCAACATTCCCCATTAGATCAAGGATCTATGCATGAAATATGATCTATTGATAGATGAAGTATAGTATTTCAAAGAAAAGGTAGGAGTAATGAGGGATAAAATTGGGTTATTAAAGGAACTAAAATACTAGACAATCCATTTCCTCTTCAACAATGATTTCGTACTAAAATGGTTTGATGAGTGGATGAAGGAATATGAAAGAATTTTTGACTTGGTAATTTGCAGAATGGGTAATGGTGACATTCTCATAGAGAAAGTATACTATGAGGCTATTGATAATTTTGTTCAACTGACAATATATTCTCCAAGTTTATCCATGATGTTAGAGTTATTATAGATGGGAAGTGTAAGCAGTCCAATGACAGGGTGGATGATATCAAGGCATTTAATTGGCATATGGGGCTTATGGTGAATTCTTGGTTTGTTAAGCATTGTAGACAAAATGTGGTGGACTGGGTAGTGAAGAAGAAAATGGACAACATGAATAGTGCTACCTCCAAGTGCAAAACAAAAAGGCAAAACTATGGTCATGTATTTTGATAAGAATTAGCTAATGATTGGAGAACATGTACATGTTGAGATTGGTGTGCTCCTTGGTCCTCTCTTTCAAACCATCTATTACAAAGGATTTTTATTGAGTCACTCCACTACCCTTTGATCCTATAAGTGTCCTTTCAACATGGTGGAGCTTGGTTTTCTATGTAGGATTGTTTTGCAGATAGAGTAGGGATTTTTTTTCTTATATTAAGGTTTTGAAATATACCTTAGGGAATATTCTATTGTATTGCAATAGTTTTTTGATAATTTTTGTCATCCAGTGGATTTTTTTCTCTCTATGTCTATAAAGAGAATCATGGCTAATAGGCAAATAGTTCTAGAATTTGGGAATTTTGTACTAGTTATTTTAAATAGTAATAGATTACAGTTGCAACATGTTAATGGAGTCTCATGTTTGAAATGTACTATAAATTTTGCATTTGAGGATAATTAATGAAAATCTCACCATGAGTTGTCTCCTATCTTATTCTCTTGTTGTTGCATGAATTCTTCCATCCAAGATAGATTAATTTGTTTTCATAAATATTATTGTGAATGTGTGATTCTGTAGTTTAAGGTTTCTTTCAAAGAAAGAATGAAAGGCTTGCTACTAATTTCAAGAACCATGTGGGAATGATAGTGATATACCTGAACCATGACATGTGGTGTGACATATTGAAAATTTTTGTGAAAGGCTTGAGTGTTCAGTGAATGTATGCAAACTTGTTAAGGTGGATTGAATATATAACTTTGTTCCATCATTTAAGACACTGATTTAATTTCCTTTAAAGTCCCGGTCCACAGATTTAAGAAATCCATTTTCTCTTAATTCTATGTTAGTTTTCTTCCCTTTTGGAAAGGTAAGGTCGTATTTCTCAAAAAATAACCAATTCAATATATAAAGTTTTATTGTTCTAATTGATCAATTTGAGTAAGTATCTGTTTATAGAAATATTTACTTCATTGTGTTAAATTTTCATTCAAAATTGCTAAGGTTATCCCACCTAGGTTAAACAAGGCCCGAAGTGAAGGAGGTAATCCTTGTCTCGAAGAATCATCAAGAAGTTGACCAATGGTTTGAGGTAGCTAATAATAGGTGAAGAAAAAATCCTTAGGTTATCATCAGACATAGTTTGGAAACACCAACACATCAAACTTTGTAATCATCCTAAAGGTTGAAGGACCAAAATCCTACTATTTGAGGAAGTATGATCCATAATTTTGTCAACCTTCTCGGACCACTAGGTTTCATTGAGGTCACCATTGGCCTTAAGTATATTTTTCTTATAGTGATAAAAAATAGTAATCAAATGGAGTCAAAGATGTAATATTTTTTGTGTATATTAGAATTTCTATCAAAATTGAATATAATTTTAAAAAATTCTTTGTATCAAGGAAATATCATAATTTTTTGGCTTAGGATTTTTTTGGCTAGAGTTATTGTTGAAGTGCATTGTTTGGTGACAAAATTGTTACTCAAGTTTATACAACAAAATTTAACCTATTAAAATGATTTCTAGATTATTATGGTATCTTAATAAGATTGACTAATTATTCCATGCGGCAATATAAGAAACATACAATAATTAAACTTATAGAAGCAATGATATGAATGACAAAAATGACTTTTTGTTGGCCATGGGAAACTCAAGGATGTCTATATAAGTATATTATTTTTAATGATGGTTAGGGCTTCTTTTTGGGGGTTTTGTCACAAGTATTTTGAAAAGGCTTATATAGAAGGAGATTGTATGTGGATTTTTGATAGGGCTTTCATAATGCAGGAGAAAATCAAAGGATGAAGGAGAGCAAGTAATCAGTTATAGACTGTACTCTTAGGCAATCCTCTAATGGCTATAGGCAATAGTTTTCCAGTTGTTTGAATTGTGTGGTAAATGTTCTAAACTAAATTTTAAAGGAAATTTCAAAAATAAAAGGGTGCTCTTAATATATTATCATTCTTATTCTTTTAACTCTTTAATTTGGACGAAGACAAACTAGGTACTATACTTTACCAATGAGTTTCTTCTCTATCTATAGATATTAGATAGTATCCTATTTATTATAAGTAGGCTATAGTATTCCTTTCATTATATTGTTAAAGGAGATGCATGTGTGTGTGTGTGTATGATGAAGTAATATATGGGATATATATAGGCAAAGATATACCTAAATATCTGGTTGCATGCATTGATTAGAATGGGACAATGCCACATAACTTACATTGTGGCAAGTTTTTACCATACTATCATGGGAGGTAATAACGGGTGTGTTTTTTGAAAACCACACAATAGTGTCATGGGAGGTAATAATGAGTGTGTTGTTTGAAAATGACACAAGTGAAAAATGTGACTTTTGTTATCAAATTTTTCAATACTAATATAATTTTGATATTGAGTATATAAATTATCCTTTAGAATTAACTTCTCATTCAATTTTTCATAGTGATCAAACATAAAGGATGGATTCAACATACCACTAAATCATCATATGTTCCCCTATTTTCTCTTGTTTTATATTTCATTTTTTAATAATTTTTTAATATTAATTAAAAGTATTGGTTCTTTATTGTTTGCATTATTTTGAGTTTTTAAAGTAGGAATTATTTTGTATTATTAAATATTATTAAAAAATTGTAATTTTGTTTAGATTTTAGTTCAATTATTTCCTTCTCTTTTACCTTTAAATTTAGTTTTGTCAAAATTGTGTGAATTCTACAACTGAAGTACATTTTTCAAGTCAAATATTTAGATATTGGAAATACTTTTATTCATGTGTTTTAGCCCCAATTTAATATTATAATGTTTCACCATTTTATATTTAATGGTAATTTAGTAGGTTTGGATTTCAAAGGATTTTGTATGATAAAAACTTATCAAAATTTTAACCAAAAGAATACTATAAAATAGTTAAAGAAAAAAATAATTGTACGCTATATATTTTACTTATATCTTTTACCAACATGTCTGTATTAAGTGCGAATATTTTTCCTAAATGTAAACTTCCATTACTTTATCTTGCTTAAAACTAGTTATATCAAATCTTAATTTGATTATAAAATATTACAAATATAAACAATAAAAAACAAATATCATTTTCTCACTAATTTTAGCTATACATCATCTTTTTGTATAAGATCTAATTAAAATAAAAGTGTAAAACTATCTATTTTGAAGGGATGGAAGAGACACCATCACATAATAGAAAAACGGTTGGGAAAATTAAATAAAAGAAATTAGAAATGTAAGAGTAAATTGTGGAACATAGCAATCAGGTAGAGAACAAGGTGATGATGTATATAAGATTGAAAGACTTGGAAGGGAAGATATTAAAAGAAACAAAAGTGAGTATTTATGTAGTCTATTCAACCATTGAAACTTGTTTATTGAGTAACATATTTCTTTTTATTGTCTATGTTTTGAGTAGATTAAATTGATAGTCACCATCTTTGGATCTCTTTGTGACGCACTTTGTGGTTTGTCTTTCTGAGTTATTTCCATACTATGTATGCGCACTCTTATCCAACTTTCTATGATCTTCTTTAGATGTTTCTTTATATATGTTTAAACGTAATGGCACTATGGGAGATCATTTATTTTTGTTGATTATCAATCCAATTTCTAAGGATTAACTAAGAGAAAGTGAATAATGTGTATATATTTGATCCCTGGCCTTTGGTATGTATATATTCTCTACGATTTTCTCTGTTAGCCCTAGCTTCATCTCTGCCATCAGTTACAACTACATAGCTATTTCTTTCCTCCACTTGAAAAGGTCATTTTATTATCTATCTCTTGAGTAGCTTAAATTGATAGTCACCATCTTTGGATCTCTTTGAGACTTGATTTGAGGTTTATCTTTTTGAGTCTTTTCCATACCGTGTATGCACACTCCTACCTAGCTTTCTATGATCATCTTTAGAGGTTTCTTTATATATGTTTAAACATAATGGAAGTATGAGAGATCGTTGGTTTTTGTTAATTATCAATCCTATTTCTAAGGATTTACAA
Organism: Chamaecyparis obtusa; assembly: GCA_027943335.1. NCBI lineage: Eukaryota > Viridiplantae > Streptophyta > Pinopsida > Cupressales > Cupressaceae > Chamaecyparis > Chamaecyparis obtusa. Next base: position 277,094 of record BSBK01003611.1, on the reverse strand, counting down.
AGAGAAAGTGAATAGTGTGTATACATTTGTTCCTTGGCCTTTGGTGTGTATATATTTATTCTATTTTAATTGAGCAAGACTGATATCTCATTAATCAACTCATTTAGAAGAAATATCTAAAAAAAATAAAGATCATGCAAAGTTTTTGAGTATCATATTGCACTAAATCCCTCCAATCCCAAGGCCAACATGGAATGAGAACTTCAGGTATTCCATGAGATAACATAGAGAGAAATCAGAATTCGTTGACCTTAAAATCATGGGATCTCTTCCTTAGCCCAAAACACCCCCCAACAAAGAAGACAATCAATCTCAATTAAGTTCCCTAATAGATGGCAAGAGTGGGATGGAATATTTCCATTCTGTTCGATTCTAGGACTGTTAAAAAACTACACAATTACATCATGCTTTCAACTATAATTATTTTTGGAATAATCATATTTGCAACTATGGAATATTATTGTTTTAGTAGCAATAGCATCTACATCATGATATTGACTAGATGACCTGCAAAAACTCAATTTTTCCTAAGATTTTCCTCATCTGAGCACCTACAATTAGGTGAGTTGAGATGAACATTATTCAACTATCCTTAAAACTCAAATCATCTTTAAAATATTCTTAGTAGAAAATGGGCATAATTTTTGCACATATAACAATAAAGATGAGATTATCCTACCAAATATTTTATTGTATACAAAATAAAGTTATGAAAAAAGTTTCAACATCAGCAATACAATAACATCATTTAACATAAATAACACTATTGGCATAATCCTTGCACCCTTCAAAGATACAAGTGCTAGTTTTATTTATTTCTAGACTCAACCTAATGTGATTTAAAGGTAAACATTAAAATAAAATTTTGATTTAACGTGATGCAAAATTTTGTCGTGTACGAATAAGAGATTAAGAATGGTTTGGTTTGTGGACTATCATATGCCGTGTGATTGATGCATAAGTGTAAATTTTACAGATGTAGGGAAAATGGAATTAAACATAACAAAGAAGCTAAACACAATTGACACGAATATTTATCGTGGTCCGGCAATATGCCTACATCCACACTTGAAGCAGGGAAACAATTATATTAATCAATCTACAATACAATACAGTATGATATTTCCCATTATAGTCATTACAACATATGGCTACACCACAATAATTTATAAATAAAGCTTTTCAGATAGGAAGAGGTGGGAGAAACCAAACGGTCATGTGACCGTTGGGCTTCATATCCCAACAATCTCCCCCGTGAAGTCCAACCAGCATAGCCATGTACTGCAGAATCCCCTACTACCTGTTCTGAGTCTCAACGAACAATGAGTCCTTGAGAAGATCTCAAGGTTGCTAGACTTTTCTCCAGCATGCTCTGAATGAGCCTTCTCCAAGTTAGATCAGAGTCAAAAACATCATTTCTGACAATTTTTAAAGGTGTAAATTCACCCATAAATCTATAATCAAAATCACCACTTTGTACAGATTCAAAATACATTCCTTCATCCAAAGAATAATACATCTGATCATATTTACACAACATCTAAACCAAATTGACAAAAAATCTTAATAGAATATGATTATTCTTGGTTCGCCAAGTAAGAACACCAGTAGCATTATAAAATAGATGTTCATCATTGCTCTTTGCACCATCCAATGCACACCCTGCCATAGTTCTATCTATCAAAAAATGTTTTAATGCATAATCACCCACTAAGTGGTTGCTACTAGTATTCACAATACAAACACCTGGCTTGATGCGTTGTTGCATTTCAACATTGAGAATTTGAATTGTTTCATTTGTGATGGCACAATGAAGCCACACAAGATCACTTGCTAATAGTAAATTATTAAGAGTGTCCATTTGTTTAGTAGCTGGAGGTAGAGCCTTTCCTTTCATCTCATCGCAATCATAAGAGAGAAAATGTGTATGCCAAATAAGCCCAAGCAACAAAGCCATAACAGAATCTGCCACTTCCTTTGCCCCTCTAGTATCCACATGTTGGAAGAGAGTTGTGCCTTTGAGGGTTTCCTTTGCGGTCTTGCACTTGTCCAAGAAAATTAGTGCCACAACCAGCAATAGTCTGCCATTGATGATAGGGGTGCCAAAGCCCTACACCCTTTCCTGCTTGAACAAAGTTCCCCACATGGCTTCCAAACTACTTCCTACATCACCAGGTTCTCTATCATGATCATTTTCTCTGCTACTTGAAGTCTCCTTGTCCTTTACACCTTCATATCTCCCAAATCTGGGCCTCTACAATTCAGAACTGAAGCCTAGTTCCCTAAATATGGGGCCATTTCTTGTATCTCCAACTTTGGGTCTTTGAGGCAATAACTTTGTGGTGGGAGTCCTCACGACTTCTCTTCCCATAGTAAATTTTCCCTCTTGGGAAATAATCTTGAACATCTCATTGAACCTCATGGAAATCTTGTTGTCCCTATCCATATTGCAAGCATGACCCTTGGCCTCAACTTGCAGCTCCTCAGGTGATGACTTCATACAAGTTATACCCACCTTTTCTTCTCTTAGCTCAGTCATAGATTCAACCTGGGTTTCAACAACTGATTCTTCCTTCACCTCTATTTTTGTGGTAACAACAAATTCCTCTAGTCTAAACTTTGTTAGCTGATGATCCAAAATATTTCCTTGCAATTCAAAACTATCAACCGCTCTTCCTTCACCCTTTGACAGAGTGGAATTCATTCGGCCTAGAGTTGTATTGATCACAGGTTGTGTGGGAGAGAGACGTCAAACCTCTTGACTTTCTTCTTGGTCGATAGATAGGTCTCTCTCTTCCGCCTCCACCTTCACTGTCACCTTGAGAAGCTCACTGTCAACGAAAGGAAGCACCTTTCCATCATATTCCAGCCATTCAAATCTCCTCTTCTTATTCCTCAACGAACTATCCCACTCTTCATTAAACAAATATAATTTCCTCTTTAACCCAATAGTTAAAGAAATCATTTTAGTTGCCCGAGATGACATGGAAACAAGTGAAATTCCAAACCCCACACATGGACAATTAATGCCAAGCCCAATCGAGGCATCATCGTGCTCGACCTTCACCACCGGAATGACATCAATTTCCATTTCTTTAATCTGTTCAACATCAGCCTTATTCGCCTGACTGAATAATTTAGGATAGTTCATTTTAATATGGCCTTGCTCTCTACAATTGTAAGATTTATTTTTCAAAACCTCAGATTTGCAGTCTCTAGCCCAATGACTAGATTCTCTGTAATTAAAACACCTCCCAAGGTGAGGGGATGGTGATGAAACCATTTTCTTCTTTCCAGACTTGCCTTTTGCAGGCCTCTCCAATTTTGTGTCAACACTAGTAGCCAAGATATCCTCATCTTTCATGCCATGCCACCAATGCACAACATCTTCCATCTCTTCTTAGCCTCACTAGGCTCTGATACTAATTGTAAATATTAAAGATGCAGAGAAAACGTAATTAAACATAACAAAGAAGCTAAACACAATTGACATGAATATTTATCTTGGTTCAACAATATGCCTACATCCACACTTGAAGCAGAGAATCAATTATATTAATCAGTCTACAGTACAATACAATACGATATTTACCATTATAGTCATTACAACATATGACTACACCACAGTGATTTATAAATAGAACTTTTTGGATAGGGAGAGGTGGGAGAAATCGAACAGTCATATGACCGTTGGGCTTCATATCCCAACAATAAGTAGCCCTGGTTATTTCTTATAATTATTATATGTTTAAACTTCCACAGTCGAGAACATAATTTAAAGAGGGAAAATTTTCCCATTGCCTAATTTAGTTGGTCTTTACTGCCGAGGTATTCAAAATACATTATTCTCATGACACAAAGAAATTTCATAATGTCATATGAATTGTGTGGGGATCCATACAGGTTTTGATTACCTTCTCAAAATTATTTTATTTATCTTCAGATGTGATGTGATATATTAAAATGAAACCTTGATTTAAGGTGATAATAAACAAATGTGAGTGGAGTTTGTTCTTCAATGAAGGAAGTGAGAAATAAGAAATACAACTTTGACTTAATGTGATAAAAATAAAATGTAAGCAAGCTATCAAAGATTAAAAGAAATAATCATTGGTTTCGATGAATATTGTATGCCATCACCATGTGATGCATGCGTGAATATCTATACAATTATTTCTCATTCTGAGGGAGGATGAGCTTATTTATTGTTGTTGTGTAACCTTGTTTATCTGTGTACTTATAACATTTTGTTCTATTTATTAGACATTTTAAACTTTCAAAGCCCACATTATCTTCAAAGTGAGAGGAAATGTTTCACATATATTCACACACAAAATCATTCCTTATTTACATTACAAGATTTCAATATTTACATTTTCTTGCTTGTCGTATATTTAGTATTTAACATGCACCCCCTGTTTGATATATTCTGTTCTAGTATTTATTATGACTCTCTTCTCGTCAATAGTTGGAATAGAAGAACAAGTGGAAGCAGTAAAAATGTTGTTGAACATGAATAAAAATGAAGACTGCTCATCCAGTGCCATCTTTGGTGGCTTTGGCATGACAACCCTCACATTTCTACACAGACGAAAAAAAACATTGAAAAATCGTAGAGATAAACAATGACATTGTCAATGGTGTTTGATATAAATTTACGGTTACCAAATGAAAGTTTTTTTTTGTGTGTCATATCTATCTTAATTTAATGTCAAAATTAATATAAAGTAAATGTATGTTTTAATGGCCATTAAAAATAAATATTAATTAGCATAAGTGATATTTTAGTATAAGTTTGCATCTTATTATTTTTTTCTATTTATAAATCAATATATAATGTTTTTTTTTAATAAAAATGGCATTGCCATTATAATTTTATTTATATAACTGCTTTGGAAACACTCCAGGGGGAAATAAGTAAGAAGAAAACCCCCCTTCATAGCTGCGAATAAACAAAATATACAGGAAGCACAATCAAGAGGTCAGCCAGGATAAACTAAAACTAGCACCCGTAGCCCCACAATGGCTTGGGCATCTGCAAAAAACTGATGTCCACCAGAAAAACTCTTTGACACATACCCTACCGATGGAGAACCCACAATGACATTAGAGCCTATAAAAGCCAGAAGAAAGTAGATGTTGACGAAATAGAGCATATGCTGCAACGACCACTGAGCCTGAAAACTGACTGCCAAAGATGAAATCTTCTTTCTAAGAGATGCCACAGGCAGAACATAACTAATTCTAACTTGATGGAGTACATAGAATAAGATAAAATGAAGACTCCCTACAAATGCAAACTCTAGCTAAAGTGCAAGTAAATCATGAAGATAACTCCCTTGAAAATCTTGCCAAGTTATTACTGGTACAGAGAGAAGACACTAGCTAATTATGGTCCCATTCAAAAGAACCATGATGAAGAAAAACTCTCAAATTCGCTAGGTAGTTAGCAAGCCCATTTTCCTCTCTATAGCAGTGTGATATCTTGTATTCCTCAAATAATGGAATGGATTTGTGCACTTCACTTAGAACATAATTAATCTCCCAGTTCATAGACTTACCCAACAAAACCACTGAGGTGACCAGCTGGGAATCACCTTCAAAGTGAATATGCTTAATACCCAAACGGATTTCCCCCTAATACCAAACAACAAAGCCTTGGCTTCTGCTAAATTATTGGATCCACAAGGAATTCTAACTCCTACCGCTCGGATAACATGGCCCTGTGAATCCCGAAGAACCCACCCAACTCTCGAGACCCCTAGATTCCCTTTGGAAGTACTGTCAAAATTTAACTTGACGAAGCAATTATCTAGGGGCTCCCATTTCACATCCTTCCTAATGTCCTGCTTAGAATGTTTACCAATTAGAACTCCCTTAAACGGGATATGTATTGAAGGCCAATTATTCAAAATCCTGGAGTCTTGAGAAGAGAAAGTTGATGATAGAGACTTTGAACTGCTAACAGAAGCATTAACCATCTCTGAAATTGACTTCTCTACCAACACAATGACCTGGTTAACTATGCAATATTCCTTCCTGAAGATCCTCTTGTTCCTTTCCCACCATAAACACCAAGTGATTGCAGCTAGAACAACCCTCCAAATTTATGTGAAAAAAGAGTCTCTATAAAGTAAAGGCCATTGGAGGAGAAACTAATGAAGATAACAATGTAAAGGACCCTACCAACCTAGTTTTCCAAGAGCCCAAGACCATAAATCATCTGCAAAGTCACAATTCACAAGCAAGTGGTTTATGTCTTCAAGAGTGTTCCCACAAAGGACACAAGGGACTCTATCTGAGATTCCCAATCTAGGAAGTTAATCACTGGACAATATTCTTTTATGAAGTGCTACCCAAAGGAATGAAACTACTTTAGGCAGAATTGCGTTGTGCCAATAGAACCAGAACAAAGTATTATCTAGATGGGTGTCTTTAGTAGATAAAGATAAATATCCTTCCCACACTGTATATCTACTAGAAGCTTCTTTAACCCAAATAAGAGAATCATCATCCTCAGTGTAGACAATAGGCCTCTGGTCAAGTAGAACCAAAAGTCTATCCTTTTCAACCTAAGGAAAAGGAAGGTGGGAGAAGTCCTTCCAAACCGCCCTTTGGATGCCCTCAACCACTACAATCATGAAATAATCCTTGACCTGAACTCCCCAACATCCTTCCAGAACTTTTCTAGCTAAGGAAAAGTTACAAACAAAAGATGGAGGGGGAAGACAATTCAAGAGTTAGTCCATTCCAGGAGTCAATCCAAAACATAGCCTTGTTGCCTGAGTTAATGATGCAAGAAAGATGTGGGAGGATGATTTTCCTACACTTGACAAGGAAGTTCCACATGGCAGATCCAACAAGAGCGTTCTTAATAGTAAAAATCCTATCTAGATTAGAGTTGTCAAGATATTTACCTCTCAATATTTTAGCCCAAAGGGCCTATGGATTCTCATAATATTTCCATGATAACTTAGCTCCCAGACCGATGTTCCTCTCAAAAAGGTTGTGCAGTCTAGCACCACCACAATCTTTAGGAGTACAGATGGTATCCTAGGATATAAGAGGAATCTTAGGCTTATCATCAAGATTTCCTTTCCAAATGAAAATTTTTATGGACTTCCAAATAGCCTCCACAACTCCTTTTGGAGCTAGCAGAACTAACATCACATAATTAGGAATTGACCTTAGGACAAATTTTGCCAATAGAATTCTACCTACCAATGAGAGCCACCTAGTTTTCCAAGTAGCAATTCTATCTCGAATCGCTTGGAGGATGTTATCCCAAAAAGTTGTCTTACCCGCTCCTTGGAAAAAAGGAATTCCCAAATATCTGCATGGAACAACTGCAACAACAAAACCCAAAAAACCAATGATGGCCTATTGGACCAGCAAGGGAGTGTTGAAAAAGAATTTTTTTGATTTTGCCACATTAAGCTTCTAGCCTAAAGCTGAGCAATAGTCATCTAGAGCTTGTTTAATGGCATATGCCTCAGCCATGTTTTCCCTTCCAAAAAAAAGAGAATCATCAATAAACAAAGTATGAGTAATGGTCAGATGTGTGCCCCTAATGGATATGCCTTCCCAAATCCCCTAGGCCTACTTATATGTTATTAATCTACTAAGGTCTTCAGCCATGATAATAAATAAAAAGGGTGAAAGAGAGTCACCCTACCACACTCCCCGAGTGGAAGAGAAGAAGCCACATGGGGAACCATTAATAAGAACTGAAAACTTGGCCCCATTAATACATGATAGGATCCACTTAACCCACCTCATACTGAAGCCCATCTTAATAAGAACCTGTGTTAGAAAAGACCAACTGACACTGTCATAAGCCTTCATCATGTCAAGTTTCAAGATCATGGCTTGCATTCCCTCAGCCTTAATGGAATGAAGAACTTCATGAGAAATAAGTGCCCCTTCAACCATGTCCCTACTAGGGACGAATCCCCCTTGCTGATCTGATATGATTCTAGGAAAGATTTGACCCAATCAAAGAGCAATAGATTTGGTGAAGATCTTATAAATTGTATTGCAAAGAGAGATTGGTTTGTAATCTGAAAAAGGATGTAGGTTGCTCACATTTGGGTATGGGGGTAATAAAAGTATTATTAAACTGCCTGAACATACAAGCATGTCATCTAGATTCCTCCATAGCCAATAAAATATCCTCCTCCATGAAATCCCAATATTTTTGATATAATAAGGGAGTAAGGCCATCTGGACCAAGTGCCTTATCTGAACCCATAGAGAAAATAGCCCCTCTAATCTCCTCCAAAGTAAAAGGTTGCATAAGAAAATGGTTATCAGCAATAGAGACCAGCTTTGGACTACAGTCAAGAGCACTCTCCACGTGAGGTGGTTGGGGACCATTGAGAAGAGAACTGAAAAAATGCACTACTTCCTCCTAAATATCCTTCTCCTTATTAAGCAGATTTCCATGAGCATCATTAATTTGAAAAATAGCATTCTTATGTCTCCTAATCTTGGCTGAAGCATGAAAAAAATTAGTGTTCTTGTCCCCCTCCCTAAGCCACAACTCATGAGATCGTTGCCTCCAATAGGTTTCCTCTCTGAGTAATACTTCATCTAGTTTAAGATTAAGATCCTTCTGAATATCATAGACTTCAGCCGAGAGACCATTTAGAATAACATATTGATCCCAATGTTCCAGCCGCTCTTGAAGTTTTGTCTTTTCAACAAAAATATTACCAAAAATAGATCCATTCCACTCCTTGATTTTAGCTTTTAGAGAAGATAGTTTCTTAGATAGTTGGAACATCCTTGATCCATGAACAAAAGGGCTTTCCAACCACCACATTTTCAATAGTTTGAGAAAATCGGGGTCCCTTAACCACATTCTTTCTACCTTAAAGTAAGATTTTGGCTTGAACTTGTTTGACTAGATGTTAACTTCTAGGGCCACTACAAAATGATGGAAGTGAAAGAATGGAAGAGACCCATGGACCCTAGTCAAGAATCCATTGTGAGTTTAGCAAGAATCTGTTGTCTAACACCTACAAATTAAGATCCCTTTTTTTTTTTGGACCATGAGATCCCGCCATTAGAAGGGACGCAGTTATACAAGTTATTACCTTCCAAAAAACTCTTAAAATCTTGGTTCACACTCCATGAGGGCTCTACTCCACCTACTTTATCCATACTCCCTAGAGTAGCTTTAAAATCACCACCTAGGATGATTTTAGAATCAGAAAGATTAATATTACAAATCAGTTTATTAATATTGTTTTAAAGAATTGTTTTCATTCGTATATAATTTTATATCATAAATTAATTTATTTCAAAATATATTGGTTGATATAATTTATTATTAGAAATTTAATCATAATGTCAAATCATTTTCTTTTAAAGTCTGCATACAATATAACATGACAATCTTGTTCAATCTAGAATGTTGAAATTAATTCTTATCTAAACTTTTATCAACATTATCCATGAATTAACAACATAAATATACTTTTATTTGATAAGTACCTCTTACTTTATTTGAAAGTCAATTCCTATCGAAATTCTATCCATCTTCACTAAAAGAAATGAAATAATACTAATCAAGTGATTAACTATATTTTAATAACATTAACTAATCTAACTAAGATATCTACTAGAATACACACTTTAAAATTAAATTACATCTTACATTATGTTCTAATAGAATAATGAAATATAATTTGCTTCACCAACTAATTGATATGTCTCATGACCTTTCCCTGTAAATAACCACTACATCAACTACCTCCTCCACTTGAGGTCATTGTAAAGACTTTTCTTCTTACACAAATGCCACATTAGTAACATCTACAAGATAAGGGAGTCTATTAGCTCAAGTCAAGTGTCGAAACCAAATAAAAAAAAGACAAAAATAATCTATATTCAATTAAAAAGAAAGAATACAAGTTTCGACCAAAATTATTGAACAAATTAAATGAACCATGAGTCCATAATCAAGAAGAGTGTCGACCAATTGTCGAATGCACCCAAATACATCACATGACATAATATATATCAAAAATATTAATAGTTTCGACCAACTTTTCAAAACAATGACATACCAAAAGAGACTTCGACCAAACTGTTGAAGTGCAACAATAACAAGAAATTAAAAGACTAACATAAGTTTAAAAATGTCATTACAATAGACAATTATCCAGTTACAAAGAAACCATAATATGCTAAACATGAAGACCTTCCTGACAATAGCTCCAGAGACCAGTTTCACACAAAACATTGAGGGCAAGAATATTGTAGGAGTGCATTTCCACCCTACCATAAAGAAGTTATGCTTCCCTAGAATCTTTCCTGACATGAAAGATACACAGTAAAGCTATAGATAGTTTAACAAACTAGAACTTACTAAAGTAATGGAATTGTGTGCTAAGATATCTATCTACTAATATAACATTCGTGGAAACACCAATATATATATATATATATATATATATATATATATATATATATATATATACATATATATATATATACATATATATAGATATACATATATATATATATATATACATATATATATATATACATATATATATATATACATATATATATATATGCATATATATATATATATATACATATATATATATATACATATATATATACATATATATATATATACATATATATATATACATATATATATAGATACATACATATATATATATATATACATATGTATATATATATATATATATACATATATATATATATACATATATATATATATATACATATATATATATATATACATATATATATATATATATATATATATATATATATATATATATATATATATATATATTTCCCAAATAAGTCAAAAGAAGAAACAAAATTAGGCTTTCATTACCATTTGATTTCATAAAATTGTGATTCCATGTCATACATGAAAAAAAAAACATACTAGTAGTAAAGATCAAAATGTCGCCACACTATTTCAGCATATGTCTTCAATGAGTTTAGTGTTCTCAATACATTCCATACATACAACATGTGAAATTCTATATCTAGAAAAGAAAATCAAACATCTTATTTTTAAGCTCTTTTCTCTCAGCATTAGCACATCTCAACTCATAATAAATCGTGAACTCTTTTCATACTCTTATAAACATGTCACTAATCTAGTGTTCAATATGAATAAGGTTTACGTCCTATAATAGTTCTGAGATGTCAACTTTAGAGATCATTATGGAGTACCCCTTACTTCTAGTCATTTCATAATTTTCTAATTCCATCTCACACATAAAACATAGTGGTGATGGAAAATAAAAGACACTACAACAGTTATACTTTTCTTTGTGAAGACAAGAATTTCTCTATATGCACTAGATAATTTACTCTATTTATTACTAGATCATAAGATGGTGGAAATATTAAACAATTTCTTTGATAGCTACATTGTTAGGATTAGGTAGCACTAAGAGGGGGGGAGGGGTGGGGGTCGGGGAGGTGGGGGGTCGAGGGGGGGGGGGTGTGAATTAGTATTATAGAACTTTGATTTCAATTATAACTTTAAACAATTATAAACAATCCAAAGTAATGCAGAAATGAAAAGAGCATATAAGCATAACACATTACTCATGACACCATGATTTGTTCTTGAGGAAATCCTGGCCAAGGGAAAACCTTGGTGGGGATGGTACCCACAAATATGCACTAAAATATAATATCACTATTAGGAGATCTAGCCCTATTAGGAGCTGATTGTTATATAGTACATTTTCTTGTTAGAGGAATACAAAACCCTGTTAGGGGTATACAAAACACCTGATTAAGGGTGGTGAGCACACCTACTCTTACAATCAAAACTATCTCAAAAATAAGGATAACTTTAAGAAACCCCCTTTTTGGAAAATGTGTAAAATCCTAGCGAATCGTACATTATTTTAGGGGGGAATTTGTTTTAATGTAGGCGAATTTTTTTTTCAAATCCACAAATTTTCATAGTTTGTATTGGTGATTTTTTCCCCATTGAATGAAAATTTCATAAATTATTGATGAATAATTTTCTTTTGAAGTAAAAAATTATAATATATGAGGCGAATAATTTTCTTTTGAAGTAAAAAATTATAATATTTGAGGTGAATAATTTTCATTTGAAGTAAAAAATTATAATTTATGAGGTGAATGTTATTTTTTTGAAGGGTAAAAAAATAATTGTATTGGCTAATCATTTGTTAATTATGGAAAAAAAATATTTTATTTGCGATTTTCAAAAGATGGGACATAACATGGACACGTAGGCTATAGCCTAACCTAGCATACCTAACATACATACATTACTTTATAATGTTAATGGTATTATTTGAGACCGTCTGATGATCCAAGATCAATGGCTGAAGTTTAATTTCGGCCCCAATTTTTTGAAGGAAACAAAATTGTCAAGGAAGTCACCAGAATGTTGACACGTATCAAATAAGGGTAACTTGTCTGCAAACTACAGTGTACACGTGTTGGTATCGATAATTACGGTGCTATTACTATAGTGCAACTTGTAACCTCTTAACTTAGTAAGAAATAAATGCCTTTTCAGTGAGAAGCGACATTCTTTAACTGTCATGCAACACTTCTAAATTTGTACAAACGATCTAACCGATTATTGACAGCTTTGCATTCATGGGAAAGATTTATTGCCAAATATGAAAGATTAAGGACAAAATTTTAATTTTTCACATGAATGCATTTAGGGGGAAAGATTTACATGAAAGATTTAGAGGCATATAAAAGACAATGGATTTAATACCATTAAAGAAAGAATAATTTATTGCTAAGTAATGATCAAAGATTCAAGAGCTATTTATAGACGATCTGGCTTCATTATTCATCGATTCGTCTTTGCTAGATAATTTATTTGTTTAGGGTCTGTAGTCTGCACTCTGCAAATAATTTATTTTTAAGTTTTCTGAAGTTTTACTATTTTAGATGGACACTCCAATTAGGCTTAGATGCACATCTGAGGAGCCCCGGAAGGCCTTTCTGGGTTTCTTTTCTGATGAAACTTGATGAAGGGTCACACCACCCTTACCAACTCATAGCCAAAAACATAACAACATGGAGACAAAGAGAAGACAAAATATTTTACAAAGCATACATTAATACTTGAAAATCATTACAACTTGAGAGATCTTACAATATGAGAGCTTCCTCCAAATATGAGATTTACAACATGAGAGATCTTACATCCTCCAAGCTTACAACCCAAGAGCTTCAACTTGAGAGCTTAGTTATGAATGCTCTTATGCCTTATTTATATAGGCACTTCCCACCCAAAATATTACAACACAACCAATGTGGGATAAAAGATAGATGAAACTACCTTGATAAAAATATTAAATACTCACCCAATTAATATTAAGCACCACCATGTGGGCCAATTATAAAATTGCATTCCCTTTGTGGGCCAATAAGAAAATATAAAGGTGTAACTATCTAGCTACAAATATGAAATGCAAGAACTTTTTACAAATTTCTAAAATGCCACCTACACGCCTCGATAAATGAAATGATTTTTTTAAATTTTTTTAAATTTTTTTTTTTTTTCCTTCCCACCTATGCACCTTGGTAAATGAAATTTTTTTATTTTTATTTTTATTTCTTCTTCTCTTTTTTTTTGTCTTTTTTTTTTCTATTTTTTTATCTTTTTTTTATCTTCTTTTTTATCTTTTTTTTTTTTCCTCTTTTCTTTTTCAATTTTTTGTCACTTTCTCTCTCCTCCATTTTTTTTTGTCATGCCCCTTTTATTTTTGATGCAAGATGCTCCTGCATTAGACACCCAAGGTAGGAAATTTTTTGTGGATATCGATTCACAAAATGAAGTAGCTGCTGCTAATATATGTATATTTTTTTCTTCTCTTTCAACACCTTTCTGGAACAAGTATTCATTGCCGATATATTTTCTTTTTCCTTCTTTTCCAACACCTAGTTGGAACAAGTATATGTTGCCGACAATACTCCTCTGCAATCAACTTCATATATTTGTAACTCTCATTCTCCTCTAAACTTTTAGGATCTAATGCATATGTAGTAAACTCTGTAATACCATACAAATTTTCTTTTGCATACCAAACATCACTTGCAAAGTCCTCATATAAACCATAACTATTATTTTTCAAATCCATCTCAAAGTTAGCATTCCATGATTCATAAAAAATTACCTCTTTCACATCTTCATTTTTGTTTTCTTCTTCCGTGTCTTCAACAAGGCATATAACTTCTTTCTTTTGACCTCCAACCAAGGCATTCCACTCTTCCTCAACTGCTACAATCTTCATTAATAAGTCATCTTCTTCAATTACATGTTGATGAATCTTCTCATCTTCAAGATATCCCTCTTCTTTTGTACCGCTTGCATGATACTCTACTATAACTTTCTTCTTTCCTTCATCCAAAGAATCATCATCATCTCTTTGAATCACTCTTCTCTTTTTCAGCTCTGCTTCTAATTTGGCCACTTGTTTCTTCAAATCCAGTATTGCAACTCTTGTCTCTTCTTGATATCTCTCTCTAATTTTCTCAAGTCTAGGAATTCTAAGAATCCATCTAATCACAAAATTCATTTTCTTCTTTCTCCTCTCTATACTCGCATCCTCTCAAAGAAAATTTCACCCAACCTAAGGTCCTAGTGCAAACTACCTCACATTCGGTGATTTGTTTATACAGAAACCCTAACCCACAGTCCTGGTGCAAACTACCTCACAATCGGTGATCTGTTTACATACTCAGGAAATCTTACTTTGATACCACTGATGAAGGGCCACACCACCCTTACCAACTCATAGCCAAAAACATAACAACATGGAGACAAAAAGAAGACAAAATACTTTATAAAACATACATTAATACTTGAAAATCAGTACAACTTGAGAGATCTTACAACATGAGAGTTTCTTAAAAATATGAGATCTACAACATTAGAGATCTTACATCCTCCAAGCTTACAACCCAAGAGCTTCAACTTGAGAGTTTCTTCCCCAATACAAGATCCTATAACTTGAGAGCTTGCTTATGAATACTCCTATGCCTTCTTTATATAGGCACTTCTCACCCAAGATATTACAACACAACCAATGTGGGATAAAAGATAGATGCAACTACCTTGATAAAAATATTAAATACCCACCCAATTAATGTTAAGCACCACCATGTAGGCTAATTACAAAATTGCATTCCCTTTGTGGGCCAATAAGAAAATATAAAGGTGTAACTGTCTAGCTACAAATATTAAATGCAAGAACTTTCTACAAATTTCTAAAATGCCACCTACACGCCTTGATAAATGAAATAATTTTTTTTAATTTAATTTATTTTTGTTTTCCTTCCCACCTATGCACCTTGGTAAATGAAATTTTTTTAATTTTTAATTTTATTTTTTCTTCTCTTTTTTTTTGCATCAAAACTTTAGAATCTATTTGTAAGGAGGGTGGGGCTTTGGTAATAGAGGCTGTAAAAATGGTGTTGGGCTGAGAGTTTCTGAACAATGAAGATAGGCACCATGTCAACATGGACATTACGTCCCATTTTTTGGTATCTCTTCTCGACCTCGGAGGAGAGAAGGTGGACATACTTATGCTGCGGAGGAGGGTTTTTAAAGAAGAATACCTGGGGGACAACGTGAATGTTTTCATGTTCGCAGAAATAGGGGTAGGGATCCCTTGGGCAAGTGAAATACCCAAGCTTCTCCTCCCAGGCCAGAATATGGCCATGCAACTTTTTTTGTTGGGCCTGACTGCTGGGCAGTTGAAGCGCCATAGGAAATGGGCGTTGATTGCCAAGGATTTTCTTTGTAAGTGGTTTATGCCTGATGAATAGGAGGCTCAAGTGGGGCAATATGGCTGACTAGATGAATTCTCACAGTTAATCCTCTCTGCAAAATTTTACTTAGATGGAGTCGCAGGGCAAAATCACTAGTGGACTACTAGTGGTTTTTTTTTATAAAAACATTCCTCATTTTTTTGTTTTTTTTGTTTATAGTATAATAGTAGGTTTATCTTTGTAATATTGTACTAGAAGTGGGCAATGTAAATTGTAATTATAATTTTATGAAAAAGTACAATGAAAATTTCACAAGCTCTCAGCTTTTGCTCATTTCAATTTGTGTTTTATGGGTAGAAAATATTTTAATTAGTTGCTTTTATCTGCGACTGTGTATTTGACATGTATGATGTAACTTGTAAGTATGTTTCAGTAGAAATAAGGAAACATTCAAATGATGCAGAATCGTGGATGATATTTCCATTTTTAAATCTAAATATTTAAAATGTATCACAGTTGTACAATGTAGACAGTTGTAGTTAATATGAAAGATTTATAGAATTTTGAAGGACAAATGAATTAATAAGGTTAGAGAAAGAATTTATGGTTTCTAATTATAATGTATGAGAACTATATGTGATTTTAATTATCAACGTTAAAGTTATAATCAATAAAAAATATCATTTTAACTTTAAGTATACTATATAATCAATAAAAAATATTACTTTAACTAATAACTCATAGTCATGTTTGGGAGACCTAGCGAGTCAACGACCATAGAAATGAGAAATCTCATAATCTCTTAACACTAACTTAAGTAAGATTATTAAAAAAATAGTGCATTTTGAATTGTTACTATTCAATTAAATAACTTTAAATGTTATTAACTTATTATCCATTATTAATTGATATCTATAAAGGAAATAATAACAGTATATAATAACAATGTCCATTGTAAATAACTACTATTGGATGAGAACAGATCGACGATGTACAATAGACTTCGGGATGAAAGGGAAAAGCAACCCCATTTTTTCAAACCCACTCTGGAATCATGACACATGTCACTAAACACGTTCCACTCATAGTCTCGCATGGTCTACCAACATTGAACAATGCCATTTCAATTTGATGATGACGTGACACACTGACACGATGAGTTAATGGGACCCACGGCCATGAGGCCACCTCAGTGACTAACAATGACATTTTAACCATTGGATGATTGTAGATCAATGACCGAATTTTATTTCAGGCCAAATGGGAAAAGAAACCCCATCTTTTCAAACCCTTTTCGGAATCATGACATGTGTCACTAAACACGTTCCACTCATAGTCAGTCTGGCACGGTCTACCAACAATGTCATTTCAATTTGATGATGACGTGACACGGTGAGTTAATGGGACCCATAGGGCCACCTCAGTGACTAACAATGACATTTTAACCATTGGATGGATTGTAGATCAACGACCAAAGATGTATTTTAGGCCGAATGGGAAAAGCAACCCCATCTTTTCAAACCTTTCTAGAATCATGACACGTGTCACTAAACATGTTCCACTCATTTGATGATGACGTGACACATCTGACTTGTGAGGTGAGTCGGCCTTCAGGTGACTAGATGAGTTAATGGGACCCATGGTAGTGTGACTAACAATGAGTCATGACATTATGACTATTGGATGATTGTAGATCAATGACCGAAGCTTAATTTCGGGCCGAAAGGGAAAACAAAACCCATTTTTTGCAAACTCATTCTAGATTCATGACGCGTGTCCACTCACACAGTCAGTGACTTAGTGACAAGTGTGACGGTTGTAGATTGTACAATTTTTGCACTTAAAGTTTCCAATGTAAATTTTCATTCATAAGTATAAACTATAAGTAGTCTGCAGATTTAGAAAGTGGTTACAGATTCTAAATTTCTAGGTTGAGGATTGATGTCCAAGCTCGAAGAAAGAAACAAAGTCTCTCAGCTCTCTTTCTAGTCATAGTCTACAAAAATTGAAACTAAGAGTAATAGGTAACTACTAAAATCCTGAACACCTATGTCCCGTAATTTAAATTTTTCAAATCTCTTGATTTACAACTTTACTATTTATAATATATATAAATAATTAGCCTTTTAGGGTTTAATCAAATCAACTTTACTATTTATATTTTATAAATTTTTTTATCCTTTTAGGATTTAATTTTGAATCACCCCTATAAATTGTAGGCTTGTAGCTGTGTATAAATATTTGAATTTTCCTACAAGTAAATAGTGATACTGCCTACCAACTTAACACGATGGGAAAAACAAATATCAAGAATAAGACTACGAGTAAAAGGCCAAGTCAAATACTGGAATTCCACAATTTGCTTAAAACACTAGGTTTCACTGATTTATTCCATGATATTTATGATCCTGTTATTCATGGAAATAAGGAAATAATGGAAATTAGATTTGCACTTGAAAACAAGTGGAACGATCCAAATAAGGCTTCAAAAAAAATTTCATTTAACCCTGTGATAAATGTAACGACAAATAAAATTGGATTGTGGGTTGTTGGGTTCGCACACATGGTGTTACCTCAAGTATTCCCTTGCCCAGAAATTGTCATGGTCTATGCTAAAAATTATGATGAAAATAGAAAAGAAATTGTGAATAAAAATACTCATGGGGAAATTTTGTCCATAATCGAGAGTGAATTTGCTAGTCTTTTGAACCTAGGGTTTCAACAACAAAACTCAAAAGTGCACATTGTCCTGGGAAAGCTGGCAGAGGATTATGAAAAGTTAGATGTAACACAAAGAGATTCTTATATCAAAGGAATAAAAAATGGTTATAGTCTAAGTCCAAATCATAAGCCTCCTTATGATTATGATATTTTTGTGCCATGGGCACAGGACAGTATTTCCTTGCTAGCATTTTGTTTGGGTTTGGATAGTAACAAACAAGTGGGTGCAAGCATTCTTGAAATGCTTTTTCATATTCATTTTGAAAAAGAATCAGTAAAATATTGTTTTATTGAGCACATTGTTTGTTGCATGCAAGATAAATTACTAATGATTCAAAGAGGTTCACAGAAGACATTTAGATTCAAAACCTACTTGTGCTATCTTCTCTTAGAAAAGCATCATGCAGTATTTTAGACAAACAAGCTTTGCAGTCAGGGCCAAAATCCAATATATGAGTAGACACCTCAGATAAGGATGATTGATAACAGAAGGAACTACAACAATTTTGTAGACTTCTTTTTGGCACCAATGTACCATAAAATTACAGGCACTCTGATGCTTAGAATTCTTGTTACTTGTAGAAATTGCATTCAACTAGGAAGTCAATTACAATTGGCTGACTGGTACTTAATGGAAGAGTACACTATGTTAAGGTTTTATGATTCAGTGGTAGAACCCTACACACTTTCAATACATGTAACAAAGAGGGTATTTACATTGGAATATGTACGGTAGATGGAGAGAACGGATGTACTCTTTAATGGTCAGCAAAAGAAAATGATATTTCCTTCCTTGCCTTTCTCACTTGGAGGGTTCACATTTGAGAGAAGAGGATTCAAAGTGGCACAAGCCTTTTTTTCATTTTTTCACTTTGATGTTGATAGTCATTAGCAGTATGATCCACTCAACATAATTGGAACAAAGCTTAGAGAGAATGAGAACTCTACAAGAAAATCTCAACATGAAAGTATGTCATTGATTGAAAATTTAAAAAACATGGAGTCCTGGGACGAGGTCAGAAAAGAGATGGAGAAATATACTGCTAAAAATAACATGTCAATATAGGAATTGTCATCACAAATAATGGCATTGCACAAATAGAAAAGAAAAGTGCAGGCCATATGTATGACATCATCCAATTTCTACTAGAAAGCTGCTCAACCATCTACAAAATCTATTCCAAAAGAGCTAATGAATGAATGTATTTATGATAATTGGACTCAAACTAAAATTTATAATTTTTGGGAAATGAGGAAGAATCTCAGTGAGCCAAAGACCTTTGCAGATCTTTATGACGTGGAAGAAGATACAATGTTTAACGAATTGTGGAATAAGGAGCATCCAGCTGAAGCATATCCAGATGATGATGACCAAGACTAGGATCCTGTCCAACATGAATCCCACATCCAGTAAAGTATATTCAATTAGTAGAGGAGTTAATGTGTCCAAAAAAGATCAATATACCAAAGGGGAAAATATTATAGAAATAATGGGCTACAAAGGTTTTGGTGGTTTGGGTCCTAGTGGACAAGGGGTTTGGTCTCCACCTAACTCAGCAGCTCCACCAAAATATGGCGAGAAACCAAGCCTTGGGCTTGGAGTTCAATCATCAAAATCATCAACTTAGTCAATTTCATTTGTTCCAAGAACTCAAATTCAATCTGAATCAATTTCCACTCCCACAGCTATGGATATCATGGGTACAACTACAACTAGTGGTTCGAAAAGGACATTACAGTCACAAATAGACACGAGAACAATTGTTCCTAGAGATCAAGGAAATGTAAAGAAGCAAAATATTTTGACAAGTATTGGTAAAAAAATGCCAATGGTGACTATGACTCCAACAATTGGCCAACCTTCAAGACAAAACCCTCAGGCTCAGAACAATCCAAAAACTCCACTTGTAATGGGTCAAGGTGTTGCTAATCCTCATGGTGTAATTAGCAGCACCATAGTCAACATAGGTGGAAGCTGCTACATCAGTGCAAGTGCTATTTCACCATTCAAACATTCAATTGTGTCACAAAACCATGATTTTTGTTACAATGATTTTGTAACTAACTATGAACAATAAAAAATAGGAATAGACAACATAGTAAGACAATGAAGATGGAAGCAGTTGCTGCAACTCATGATGCAGAACCTGCAACAAACAGGCTATTTCCCACATATGACCCAAATAAAGATATGATGGAATTCATGGTTGTTATGCCCCTAGCTAGAGATAACAATCCACCAAAGAGTCAGTTAGATCCATCTCAATTTCAAGTTAGCACCCTCCAAATGGATTTATCCAAAATTAAAAATGTGGACAAGATAAATGTGTCCAAAATGACCAACCAAGTGGTCTACAGTTCAGTGATGAAGTTGGAGAGTGAGAAAGGAAATCTTCAGGGCACAATAGATAAGTTAAAGGCAAACCTGGCAAATGTAAAGGCAAATGAGAAAGTAGCAGAAAATAGGTGCAAAGAATTAGAGAGAAGGATAAAAAATTCATCCTCTAAAGAAGAAATTGGAGTTGGACAGAAAGAACATATGGATGTAGAATTGAAATCTCTGAGGGAAAAATTGGAACAGAGCGAACAAAAACTTGAGAATGAAAAAGCCTCTTCATTAAGTTTTTACAAAAACTTGGAGAGTGCGGGAAAGGCAACCAATAACTTAAAGAAAGAATTGGAGAATGAAAGGGTAAAAACAAAATAGTGGGAAGAGAAAGCAAAAGAGTGGGAAGAAAAAATAGAGAAAATAAGAAAAGATAGTGAACACCAGTTCTCAGAAATTAGAGAAGACCTAAAGAAGGAAAATAATACAATTAAAAATTATGAAAACAACTTGAATGACCATGTAAATAATACAGTCAAGCAAATAAAAAAATTCTTCTGGGGCCAAATAAAGATGTCTTCTGATAGGTTGTGTGATTGGTTTGAGCTGAATGAAACTCTTACAAATGTTTTTGGGAAGCTAAAAGAGCACATTTAGAAGAACAAAAGTTTTTGTCAAAGAAAGAAAACTGCAAAGCAGATTATGCAAGAAATCAACAGAAGCAATGACAGACATTTGGTAAGCAAGGGAATTCAAAACCACATTGGTGCAACAATAAAGGTGAACTTTGTCTTTCAAAAATGATAGAAACTAACATAAGCAAAAGAAACTATTTCCTTATTCGGGCCAAAGCTCACCAAGATGAATAGTAAAACAAGCAAATTGATATCTCTTGGTTTGCCGAGTCCTGGTCCTAATTACTCATCAATGAATTTCGTTGGAAGAGAAGCTTACAAAAAAAAGTTGGAGGACACGGTGACGTCTAATTTAGGCAACCTTCCTCAGGACAAAACTTATGAAGACATTGCAAAGTGTATCAAAACATTCACAAATTTGAATGTAGTAATGGAAGGAACATTGCTTACAACTCACTCTTCCAAGTATGGATGGCTGACAAGGTTGTAGGTCATGTACTATAACATGACAAATTTTTCCCTTCCAACCGACAAAGAATGGAGCGTACTAAAGAAACTAATAGAATCATCTTGATCTCATCAATCATAAAATGTGAAAGTACTTTCAGTTTCAATCATCTCTATATCTTTAGTATATATCTTTGATATTATCCTAAATACTAGAGTCTAGAATTGAGTTTAAAGTAACAAGTTTGAACTTTGTTTTTTGAATAGGATGAATGTTGCAGTCTTGCAGATGCTATTGCCAATGCTAATTTACTAAACCGGCTTGTCAAATGCAGAAATGTACAACTAAAGTTGTAGAGATGTTGTAGACTTGTAGTTGTCTTACTAATTTAGATTTTGAGACTTCTCACTTCACATTAGGCAAATCGACCTGAAGCTGTTGTTGCTCCCTTGTTTCTATAAAAGGGAATTCAGGGTCATTGGCTTCGGGTAATGAAATTGAAATTGGGCAATGTATCATATTTGAATTAATGAGAATCAGTATTTCTATTAAATTAATGAGAATCAGTATTTGTAATTACTAGTTAAATTAATGAATAAATTGTTACATTGTATCATATTTGTAATTACTAATTAAATTAATGAGAATCAATATTTCTTACTCTAAGAATTGTAACATATGAATTGCTATGTTGTCAAAACAAATAATGAAAAATCTACAAGAATTGTACCATATGAGCTGAATAATGCAAATGAAAACCATTATTAATTATGGAATTGAATCTTGATGGCATTATCAACCACATTCATGTTTTTGACATTGGAATATGCTATTATGCATGATTGATGATGAGATACAGAAACTGACAATAGACTTCAGGAAAAATCTTAATAAATACCTAGGACGTGCTACTTCTATAGTGTTTCAACTTCAAGTTGCCACATCGTATCATCATTGAGATCGTCAGATTCAGTGCCATCAACTTTATAGCTTTGGTGGTTCTTCGATATGTTTTCTTCACTCTACATACCACCGCTTAACTGATGTTCACCACTAGCAGTACCAGTACCAGTACATGAGTCAATGACATCATTGTCTTTGGCATTCCCACTCCTAGCCCCACTTTGGTTTGAAATGTTTCTCATCCCTCTTCTCTGACATTTCTTCCTTCATAATTTTAGTGCCCTTTCATAAGGAAAAGTATTGACTTCATACCTGGATGTATTGAGCCTCAAGCAATTTTCCAGATTCTTGTCTACTTTGTTTCTTAGCTTTGACTTTAGGAATTCCAAAGCACTGAAAACTCTCTCATCCTCCACCGACCCCAATATCATGGTCTGACATAAATCAACAAGCTTGAAATATTCTGATATTGAATCAGTCAACAATTCGCTCTCAACTAGATTTTTCCAAAGCCTTGATACCGATCCATCTTCATGAGGGTTCTGCATAATATTATATTGTTCCCTCATTGTCAATGAAAAATGACCTGATTTCTCTCTCAAATGATTTCCATCTAAAATTCCATTTAACTCTTTGGTTTTGCAAAAATGATCTATCAAAGTTAGTAGCCTAGTTTAAAAATCTTTCGGATTGTTCATACTCCAATATTGAGGAAACACAATAGCCATGGATTCAAGTAGTTTGACTAGAGGGAATCTTTATCTAATCTGTGAGGAAAGATAATAGGCAATGTGCTTCACAGAAGTTGTTACAGACTCAACAATCTTGGTAAAGTCTTCCCTTTTAATACTTGATACTCACTGAGTCCTGGTGTTCTTTCCTAGTTCCTCGAACTCCATCCTAGCAAACTAGTGCATTGGTATCTCAACTCCACAAACTTCTGTACATAACTCCCTATTTGAACTGACTTTTAAAAAGTTATCAAGATTGTCCAAATCTGTGACTTTCAACCAGCTAGCAAATTTTACATCATCTTCACATAATTGATAGAGACTATCAAGCGCCACGCATGTCAATTTATGCAGTGAAGCATATTCTGGAATATACATAGCTCTTTGCTGGGCCTTTTTCATTAAATTTATCATTTACTCAAGCATGGGGATAATACCTACTAATGTTAATAGTGTCTCTACATTAGTTAACATTTCCAACAGGGCAGGAAATTTTGGTTGCCCTGCTTCGTCATGACTTGAGCTCATTAGACCAAGCAATGATTGATATTCTAAAAAAAATCGATGTGCTGGTCCATCCAAAGAGATCCATCTGGCATCATTATCCTTAAGAAGCTTGTTCCCATCGGTTAGTCCTTCAGCAAAGTGTTGAAATTTCCTCAATCATTTTAGACTTCGACAGAAGTATTGGTAGAGATCTTTGATTAAAGCTTCAATTTTTTGTACTGGAGCATGCTTGCTGACAACTCCAAAAGATAGATTCATTATGTGGGCCATGCAGTGAATGGGAGTAATGTAGGGTGCATAAGAAGATTGTATCTTTGTGCAAAGACCACCCCTGTGGCCTTGCATTATTGAAGCTCCATTCGCGCTAACACACACCAGCTTTTTGGCAATGGTCATGTCATTTATACCTCCATATTCGATTAGAGAACTCTTTACTAGTTCAAATAAATTTTCCGCTATCGCATTATCCCTCATTTTAGCAACATTTAGTACATGAGGTTGGTGAACAAAATTCTGTATAGTATAAACATGCATGCATACCCAGGAAGTATTGTCTACTGCTATAACCTCGTCTAAAGACAATGCAATAAAATTTGACTTTTTAATTTTTTCCTTCAAATCCTCTTTTTCAACCTCGACAAGACAACTTATCCATTCCCATCCACTGTTTACTGACCAATGACTGTTAGGATAGTTACAAACTTTTAGAAAGTGTAATAAAGCACTTGATGATGGGTAGTCTGTCATAGGATGCCCTCTACTCAAAATATTAAACACAACACTTAATTGAACAACTTTTCACATTAGTTCTACTTCCAATGTTTTTCCAAAACAAGCTTCAATAGAGCCTTTAACTTCACCAGGCTTCATCTTTATATTATGCTGAAATTCATATAATTCTGCATTTCTAACATGCTAAGATTCCTCCTTTGTTTTCCATCTTATCACTGATTTTTGAACTCCATCTATGGTTTTCTTTTCATAAACTTTACCCATATGCTTCTCTATGGTGTCAATTTTTAGTTGTAACCTCTTTTCCTTCTTATTTATCTGGCTGCAAATCTTACATCTGCATTCTATCAGAGGCTCCCCTTCAATTGGATTATTCACTGGCTCAATGAATGGATACTTTGACACCCATTCTACTTGAAAATTCCTTGACAGATCCCACATTCTATCATTCTTTGATTTTTATTTTCTTTTCTTCCCTGCAACATCATCTTCTTTGACATTCTCAGTCTCATCCAAGTCGATTATATCATTATGGCTACTCTGGGTATTTAAATGAAAATCTTCTTCAAGTTCATCATGATCTGAGATATTAGGTTCATTGAATTCTTCAATATGTCATGTAGGTTCAGCTTGAGGTTGTGAATCTTGAAAATCTTCTTGTGATGAAGTAGCTTCCCAATTTTGGCCAGAAACATTTCCAACACCATGACCAAAGTACAATGATAAGGTTCTACATTTTTTTGGCCTCTCTTGGCTTTCCCCGAGCCCATATGCCAAAGCCTTACCCTTATTCTTGTTCAACATCTTGATTCTTCAATGAAATAAAGGCTACTAGCCTACCAGTGAAAAAAAAATGTAAAAAAAATATTTTCTTGTAGTTGTTGAAGAAGTGACAAATGACAATAGAACTATAATATACAATGCTTACATAGTTGCAAAATAATAATCACTTACCTTTGCCTCAAATTCAATTGCAGTAGCGACTCACCAAATTAGTCAAGACTCAACAGTTTGAACTTCGCTATTGATCAAATTGAAGCGATCCATATTGTGTACAATAACACTGATGTATGAATGTATTTATACAAATCTTTTTTGGTGAATTGGGTGGGAGGTATTAGGTCAGTGTCCAAATATTTGGCAAAGCCCGCTTAATTATAACGCTTCTTTTGTTATTTCCTAGGCGATTATGAGTCATCCAATACCATAATCAATTAATAAAGGTGACAAAAACCTATCGATTTGAGACACATGTCCATAAAATGGCTGGCAAAGTTGGGGCCGCCTATATATATATATATATATATATATATATATATATATATATATATATATATATATATATATATATATATATATATATATATATATATATATATATATATATATATATATATATATATATATATATATATATATATATATATATATATATATATATATATATATATATATATATGTATGTATGTATGTATGTATTTATGTATGTATGTATGTATGTATGTATGTATTTATAACTATTGGTGAATATAGGTCATCCATTTGGGGCTACTTAGAAATTATAGGCGAATGATAAAAATATATCATGCCCGAAATGTATATGCCATTGGCGATATTGTGAAAGAAATGGACAAAAATTAATAAACTTGGGGGCAATGGACCTAGGCATTGGACCCAATTTTAATAAATGTGGGCCGATAGGGTCACTCCCATATGGGAAAAAAAATCACCAAATCGCAGGTTGCCGACAGGCGACATTCGCCAATTGGCAAATAATCACCACTAAAGTTTTCGCTGCTCAAAAAGAGTTCTCAAAAAATGAATAGTACAGGCACTTATCTTTCTTAGACAATTCCAGTTATAGCTCGACCTCTTACTGATCTTGCATCTAATCTCTTCTCTTACATTCACAATCTTTCTTCATCATTATTAACATAACCATACATCACTTTCACAAAAGCTCTCTATACTTATACAAAATCATCCTTCAAGTCGGCTTCACAAATGCCATACAAAACATAATAATAACTTATGCAAATGTTAATTATGAAGTTAATGATCTTATATTACCAAAGAGTCAGAAACATACTCTATTCACCTATCTTAGCACATTTCCATATCCACTATACTCTCCTTGATCTTCACAACTGTTCATATACCCTATTATGTTGTTTTATTGTCTTTGCATACCTTCTGAATATTGTATCTCATGGATCTAGTAACCAAAACTTATGTGCTCTTAACTTAAGCATGTACAGATCCCAAAATACCTTTAGTTAACTTCACAACTCCCAATACCTCATATATCTTCATCACTGACCAAAACTGTAGCACTGTACCCTATTATCCTAATTCTAGACTTAGTCATTTTCATGACTGTGACTCCAATGGAAATCTTCTCAACATGCGATCTCTCCAAACATAAGTGTTTCCATAAATGAAAACCCTCAAGTGATCCCTAGTGCTCTAAAACATCACTTGCCAACAATCTCTCACTTTGGCATTGATGGAAACAATTAGAAAAATGACCAAGTGTCACAATATAACTCTCTTCTTTTCTTTTTCTCTTTTCTAATTTTTTTGTTTCTTTTCTACATCTTTTCTTTACTATGTTCTTCTCTTCATTTTAACTCTCTCATATTTCTTTCTCTTCCTCATTTTTCCTTCTCTTCCACTCCCTTTGACATCAATGGAAAAGGTACATCCAAAATTTGTAAAACTCAAGCACAAAATATTTAATGCTTACTCACCAGATTTAAGACATCTTGGAAAGAGTTTTCCAAGGTCTTAATTTCCTCGGCCCATGAATTTAATAGAAGCTCACTGACATGGATTAATCCATTCAATGCATATGGCATTGTCTCTGTTGCCTTAAGCTCAGTGAGTGTAGACACAATCATTGATCCTTCAACCTTTATCATCTCCAAAAGATGTGATTCAAGCATTATGAGTTTAGGGATCAGTAGGCTTCTCAATAAGCCAAATCTATCTATGACTCTCCCTTTCTCCATTTCCAGTACCCCTATCTTATCCAATAGCATGGATGTAGATCTTTGTTCATTTCTCCCATAGTTTGTGAAGATGATTCACAATTGTCCATAAGGCTGTCAAGGGTAGCCCTATCCTTGGCTATGATTTCTTCAATGTTCTTTATGTGTCTGTAGGGACTTATGCAGTAGATGTATATTTTCCTACCTTGTGTTACATAGCTCTTTTATTTAAGAGTAGTATCCTTCAGAATACCTAAGTCCCATGAAATGGACTTACAAACTTCACTCATCTTCTTTTCCAAGAAATTATTCTCAGCCTTTTCTTCTACAGTTTTTAGTAATGAATCAAAATGATTATCAAAGCTATCCAATACTATACCAAGGTTCTCAACTTCATCTTTTTCTTTGAAGATAACCGGTGAGGGGAGTAGCTTGTTCACTATTTCTATAGCCCTGACCATTACCTTAGCTCTTTTGTCACCTTTCTAAATTGATCTTTCCTTAGCTTTAGCAAAAGCCATGAATGATATTCTCATTAACTCATCCTCATCCATGTTGTCCACATCAAAAACTATTGGTTTGGCCATACTTTCCAACAATAAGGAGGTGTCCATACTGACCTCAGCAACATTTTATGATTTGATCTCTTCTACCTTGTTCAACTAAATTTCTTCCTCCTGTCCTTTTTCTTCTTGTTTCTATTTTGATTTCTCTTCCTCTATCTACTACTAGTCTCCAACCTCCTTCACACTATCCACATTGTCCAAAAATGGATCCTTAACATCCCACGAAGTGTCAAGGGTCACAGGCACACCAGTGCCAAATAAATCTGGTTGCATGCTAACTTGAACACTTTCATCCACTACCTTGGAACTTTCTCCTAAACCCTAGGATATAGGGTTAGAAGCCTTGGGATGTGTGGCCTTCTTAGGAATATCATACATTAGAACCTGGTCTAATGCCTTTTGGGTGTCCTCTATAACCTCATCATATTTCCTAGCCATGATTTTGACTAGTCTGGCCTTTGTCCTCAGTAGGGGCTTTAGTGCATTTATTATTCATTCTCTTTCCTATATAGACACAATCGGTAGCATATCTTTAATTTTCTTGTTCCTTATATTCTCATCCTCCGAATTAGATAACTGTTTCCTGATTTCTAGTTTGATGTATAGGTCCTTGGGAATGCTTCCTTCAACCTCCAAGAAATTATTCTTAAAAGCTAGTAGATGCTCAATGATAGTGTCCTAAATGACTGCTTGGTCTTCAGAGTTCTATCTCTTATAGTATCTATTTACTGTTAATATATTTCCATCTTTGATTACTCATTTTTGTAGTGATTTAAGGTCTATGGATTCTCAATTTCCTTTTCTTCCTTCTTCTTCCTCTTCACCTCTGTCTCTTTTTTCTTAGGACTGTCTTGCTTACTTGTCCTTGTGGATCTCCTGGGAATAACTATAGGTACAACATCTTGTGTTTATTCCTCTTGAGGGGCTGATAAATAAAAAATGTCAACAATAGGATCTACTGTCATTTTTTTTCTCTAAAGGAATAGGTACATCGGTGGCTATTCTAGAAGATGCCACCATCTTATTTCTTATATCTATTAACTGCACTTTTGTGATTCCCACCTTCGCATTGATATCTTCACCAATCTTGTCAACTTTCCTTTTCCTTGTTACCTTTTCTTTCTCTTCTCTGACTTTCTCACACTTCTCCCTATATGTTCCCCATCTTTCTTGGGTAGGGTCTTTTTCTACTGCCAGTACATGCTCCACTTGCATAGTTAGAACTTCAACACTTACCTCACATCCCATAGGATAGCACCATTTTGTTCTAGGCTCAATTGCCTCAAAGAAAAAACAATTAGTTTCAACCATGAAATAGATAGTGTCCTCACATATTTATGATGCAGTCAAGGATGGAGAATCCAATGAAGGACTATTTGACCTTGCAGCCAAACCACAATACAATGGAATTACACAACAACAACAACAACATATCTGTTATAGAACATAAAGCTTTATTCATCAAATCAATTATTACATGCAATGTGTCAGGTTATAAGGCCTTCCCAGTTATGGCCGAGTACAAAACAAGTAACAGTCCACAAGATTTCACAGGATCCAAAGTGTTTCCACAACTTCACCACTAGCTAGTCCAGATTTGCAACATACAGTACACTGGTAGGCACCCAGGAAAGATTTGAACTTGTACTCACAACTTCCAAGCAATCTTCCTATTCCTAAGCTCGCAAGCTACTAACTTTGTTTCTCCCAAATCTCCCTAAACAACTACCCCAACATCCTATAAATACTCATCCTCAGCCACTAGTCGGCTGGATGAAAAAATTAAATCCCTAAAGCTAGTTAGCTCCCAAAAGATACAAATATTAAATGCTAAAACATCAATCAGCTCTCAAATAGCCTTACAATAAACAAAATCTCCAAGATGGCCCCAACAGTCATCAGATCCTCAAAGAAGAATGCCACACACCAAATCTAGGTCCTCTCACACCTAACGGTCAATCCATAACTCGAGGAGTGTGACCCAAATCAAATACAATAGTTGGCCAAGAAAGAAAACCAGTCAGTAAGAACAATTATCGAGCAACAGAGAAATAACCGAGCACTAGTAAACTGACCAATCCAAGCATCATCGAGCAACATAGTTATCGCTGGGTGCTTAGAGTAACTGACGCCTTGAGTTATCGAGTATTCTTCAGAGACCGAGCATCCGAACAAACACTGAATTGAGCAACCAAACTCCAAAATCAAGAAAATACTCCACTAACTGAAATCAAAACAAACAATCTGACTTTCAAAACACACATATTTTTGGTTGATAGGATTGCCAAGAATCCTAGGATGCTCTTGCATCAGACACCCCAGGTTAAGAAGATTTTCTCATAAGGAAATTAGGAATGCCTCAAAGGAATCAGAACATGTATGCCAAATCTATTCCTAACCCGTATCTCCTCTTGTCCATCATTCCAAGTAGTCTTCACTTCATTCATTTCTCCCTACAACAAGTTTTCATGCTTTCCACTTCTTTTATCGTTCCTGCCTATAATTGATAGCAATTGATTCCAACCATCCTTACTAGTACCAACCTCATCAATACCTCAGTAAGGTTCATTCACATCGGATTCCTCAATCAACTCAGTATCATCTACATCTCTCTGTGTCACAAATGTCATCATCTGTTGTACTGTCTTTTTTTAGAAAGACCATTTGTCTCTTGATCTCAACAAACTCATCAGAGATATCATTCTCCTTCTCTTTCACACTAGTCTTTATAGGAATAGGTTCATCAACCCTGTGTTCCTAAGGTTTGTCATATGGACAACACCTGATAACTCCACACTCCTTAGTCCCTGTCTCTTGTAAAGGTAACAACTTATTCCTAAATACTTCATGCCTAACCACATAGGTATTAGCACAACCATCAAACAAAATATTTCTATCAAACTACCAAGGTCTACTAAGAAACAGGTGACAAGCATCCATTGATAATACATCACACAATATCTCATCTTGGTAAGAACCAATTTGAAAATTAACCAAGTATTGTTCTTCAACTCTAACCTTAGACACATCTTGTATCGAACTAACTTGATAAGGATCAGGGTGTTTCCTTCTTTCCAAATTCAATTTACTAACCATCTCTTCTGAAACAAAGTTCTCAGAACTACCACCATCAACTATGACATTACATACCTTCTCCTTGCACTTACATATGGTTCTGAACAGATTTCTCCTTTGCACAGGTTCATGGACACATGCAGCTAACCTTCAGGTTGGAAGAGACTCACCTTTCTCTACAACATTCACAATATCCTCTTCAGTAGTTAATGCAACTCTTTTCTTAGGAAAATGAAAACTTTTGTGACTAGCTTCACCACAGTTATAGCAAGTGCTAGTAAACTCATTCTTCCACCTTCCTCTATGTCCATTATTCTTAGTAACTTGACTACTGCTAGATCCCATATCAGCCTTCATAGGATTCTCTCCCACATTACTGTCAGCAATTGTCTCACCAATTTTACCACATTTATTCCTATTGTTCTATTTCCCTTCAAACTTCTTATTCAACTTCTCTACAATCTTCAATGCCATCTGATAAGCATATCCTATATTTGTCATCTGAATAGTAAGTAACTCTTTTTGAATACTAGGTCTCAAACCATAGACATACCTAGCAACCTTCTCTTTATCAGCTTCAGAATAACCATTCCTAATTAGGATCCTATAAAACTCCTCGGTATACTCTTGTACCAATTTGTTAGTCTGCTTCAAAGCTTGCATCTTCTTAAACATCTCCAATTCATAATCCACCAAAATGAATTGTTTCTTCAACTTGTCAACCATTCGGTTCCATCTAGTGATATTTTCCTTTCCTCTTCTACCTCTTTCCAACTGAACTTCTCTCCACCAAATATTTGCATGATCTTTCAATTTAGTCTTTGCAAATCTAACTCTATTAGGGTCTTCTACTTCTTCATACTCAAAGTATTCATCCATCTCATTGATCCAATCAATCAATTCTTCTAGCCTAAGGCTTCTAGAATATGCCAAAACTTCAATCTTAGGTCTCTTTCCAAGTTTAGACATAGCTTTCAGGATTCTATCCTCTTCTAGATTTTGAGCTTCTTCTATAGCTTCTTTAAAATGATCTTCTTCCTTAGATTCATCATCACTATCCTCTTTCAAGGTAGTCTTCTTTCTTAATTCCTCTTGTAGGTCTTGCACTTGTTTCTGCAAAGCCCTAAAATCATTAAGACTGAGTTCTCTAGTAGTTTCCTCTTCAGAGATCTCACAAGCTCTCCTCAGAGGCATCTCCCTTCCAAATTTTTGGTGCAAACTATCTCTTTGGTGATCTATCCACACATTCAAGATCAACTCGATTTGATGCCACTTGATGCAGTCAAGGATGGAGAATCTAATGGAGGACTGTCCCACCTTGTAGCCAAACCACAACACATCAAAATTACACAACAACAACAACAATAGATCTGTTATAGAATAGAAAGATTAATTCATTAAATCACTAATTATATGCAATGTGTCGGGCTGCAAGGCTTTCCCAGCTATGGTCGAGTATAAAACAAGTAATAGTCCACAAGATCTCTCAGGATCCAAAATGTTTCCACAACTTCACCACTAGCTAGTCTAGGTTTGCAACATACAGTACATTGGTAGGCACCTAGGAAAGATCTAAACTTGTACTCACAACTTCCAAGAAATCTTCCTATTCCTAAGCTCGCAGGCTACTAACTTTGTTTCTCCCAAATCTCCCTAAACAACTACCCTAACATCCTATAAATACTCATCCTCAGCCACAAGTCAGCTGGATGAAATAATTAAATCCCTAAAGCCAGTCGGATCCCAAAAGATACAAATATTAAATGCTAAAACATTAATCGTCTCTCAAATAGCCTTACAATAAATAAAATCTCCAAGATGGCCCCAATGGTCATCAGATCCACAAAGAAGAATGCAACATGCTAGATCTAGGTCCTCTCACGCCCAACTGTCAATCCATAACTCGAGGAGCGTGACCCAAATCAAATGTGACAGTTGACCAAGCAAGAACACCAGTCGGTAAGAATGATTACCGAGCAACAGAGAAATAACCGAGTGATAGTGAATCGACCAATCCAAGCATCACCAAGTAATGCAGTTATCACTGAGCGCCCAAAGTAACTGACGCCTTTAGTTACCGAGTGTTCTTCAGAGACTAGGCATCCTAGTAAACACTGAACCAAGCAACCAAACTCCAAAACTGAGTAGATACTCCACTAATTGAAATCAAAACAAACAATCTGACTTTCAAAACAAAAATATTTTTGGTTGATACAGGATTTCCAAGAATCCTAGGATGCTCCTGGATCAATTTCCACCAAGTTCTCTAGTATTTTGTGCCTCTCTTTCATCTTCCTCTGTAGTATCTTGATCGTGCCAAATAGTTCACCATCTACCCAACCGTTCTTCTATATTCTATAGTACTCTGAGATCTGAAGTCTAGTGGGTTCATTATCTTTCCATGCTCTAGGATGCATGCTAAGAAACTTGTGAATGATATGAATATACATATAAATTAGCAATGATCCAAACCTAAATGCCTTAGATTTGTCCTTCTTTATAGCCTTCACATTATCAATGAACTCTTGAGCTAGGATTTCACAGAGATTATAATTCTTATTTTCCTTCACCATTCGATATGCCATCATGATGACCCCAACAGATACAAAATTGGGTCTGGTACTGTAAAACAACTTATAGCCTAGCAACATTACTACCAATCTGACATCTTGTAGATAAACATCATTGACTTTTATTTCCCTCTTATCCCACCTTGAATATGTTAGGGTTTTTGCTAGATTCCTTAGGTTCTTTTCTGGAATAGGTAGGGCTCCTTCATTATCAAGGCTTGTGATCTCATGAATCAACTGTGCACATATCTTCACAGGTTGATCACCAATCCACAAAAATTGGTCATGAACTCTACTAAGAATGATCTTAAATGATTCAACTTTTGTGAACTCTGTGAGTAGGGTTAACTTGAGGATTGATTGATCTTGTAGGTGCTTAAATTATTCTACCATGGTTCTATTAGCTTCTACCATACCATCCAATACACTCTAGATGTTATTCTCAATAATGGTTTCATATTTATAATGGATTTATGTCGTAATGTCTTCTACGTGCAACACGCCTATGGGAGTTTTTGAAAATTCTCCTTTTGGATCATCCTCATAGGATTTGAATGGATGTCTCTTGAATGTATACCTAGGTTTGTCTACAACATCATAAATTACTGTTGCATCCATGACTTCTCAAAGAGATTAGGTTTAAATACCTTGAACATGCTTGAATTCAATGCTTTGCTTCACGTAATCACACTTCCAGATGACTGATAACCTTCTCAAATCTATTCTACTTGAGTGTTTATCAATAAATGGTGTAGATTTAAGGTCTTTTAAGTCATTTTATCCATCACAAGTTGAGTATGTGTATTAAACACAGATAGCTCAACTTTGCATGTCATCCAGCTGATACAAAACTTGTGAACACAGAAGATGAATCTCCAAGTGATGCGCTCTCATCCATAGACTCATTAGTGTCTGTACACATCATACCTAAGCTCGTATGAGCTTACTTCACATATACAGGGGCTGGATATTTTATGTCCACTACATCCAATTCTCCCTATAAGGCCATGCAGCCTTTTAGGTGATGCCTCAAAGAACTCATCATGTGAAGACACAATATCATCTACTGTCTCTCCTTGAACCACTTCTTTGTTTAAAACTTTCACCTTCCATATTTGATCATCCTCCTTTCTCTCTGGTTTCTTGAAATGATTCCCAAATTCATCCATGTACTCATTAAGACTCTTACCATTGTCACCAACATTTTTCCTTATAACCACAGGAGGTGGTCCTCTTGGTTCACTAGATCTTCTTGGTCTTCTTCTATTGTCTTCTCCATATATCTTCAAAACTTTGCAATGTGACCTAGATTGTTACGTTTGTAACAATTAGGTGGTCTCCTTCTATCTTGATTAGTCTGCAATTTACAATACCTTTTTGTATGCCCAAAGTTATTACATTTTTGACATGTGATCTTAGTTGTTGTTTATTCTCTGATATAGTATTGTTTATACGTGGACTGATTAGATTTTCGACAATCTACTTTCTTGTGTCCATATTCATAGAAAATAAAGCAGTAACTGGTAAAGGGCTTAGAGTTACCTTTACTTTTGCAATCTCTTTTCATGTGTCCAACTTTTTTGCATCCAAAACATCTACCTCTGAAGGATCTGAACTGTTCTCTGGGTTCTTCATGAATAGGTCTCTCTTTAGGAGTAGGTCTCTCCTCAGGAGTAGATCTCTCTTCATTCTTTCCTTTATTTGATTCTTCTTGGGTTTTTGAACTTTCTGCTTCATTGAATCCAACTCCAATCATATCTCCTTTAGGCTTTTGTCTCACTCTGTGTTCGTCAATCTTGTCACTGCTCATGTGCAACTTCTCAATGTGTAATTTGTCTTGAGTGAGTTCACCTTTGATGATTTGATTATATTTTTCCAATTCCTAATATTTATCTTTGTATTGGTCAAGTTCAGTCTTCATTTGACTCATCTTCATATTAGCTTCTTTTAGTGACTCTTCAACTTTTTTTCTTTCATCCTTTTCATGCTGAATATCTTTAATCGTTAGAAGATTGATTTTTATTTTTCTTGCTCCATAATCTTCACTTTTTCTGATGTGTCATTGTCAGAATCTTCTTTGATATTCTCCATAAGGTCTTGTCTCTGACTTTTTGCAATCTCAAGCTATTCTCTTAGTTTCCTTATGAAACCATCTTCTCTTCTTAATTTGAATTTTAGTTCACCATTCTTAGCATTCACTTTATCCAGATCTTCAAGTGTAGCTTCAAAGTTCTCTTGTAAATCTCTTGAATCTATTTTGATCTCCCTTAAGCTGTTAGGATTTCTCTCCAAGGGCCAATTTCTCTGATACCAATTGTTACGATTAGGTAATACTGAGAGGGGGGTGAATTAGTATTAAACAAAACTTTGATTTCAGTTTTAACTTCAAACAATTATAAACAATCCAAAGTAATGCAAAAATGAAAAGAACATATAAGCATAACACATTACTCATGACACCATGATTTGTTCTTGAGGAAACCCTGGCCAAGGGAAAACCCCGGTGGGGATGGTACCCACAAATATGCACTAAAATATAATATCCCTGTTAGGAAATCTAGCCCTGTTAGGAGCTGATTGTTACATAGTACATTTCCTTATTAGAGGAATACAAAACCCTTTTAGGGGTATACAAAACACCTGATTAAGGGAAGTGAGCACACTTGCTCTTACAATCAAAATTGTCTCAAAAAGAGTTCACCAAAGGTGAACAGTACAAGCACTTATCTTGCTTAGATAGTTCTAGTTATAGCTCGACCTCTTACTAATCTTGCATTTGATCTCTACTCTTACATTCACAATCTTTCTTCATCATTATTAACATAACCATACATCTCTTTCACAAAAGCTCTCTATAGTTATACAAAATCAGCCTTCAAGTCAGCTTCACAAATGCCATACAAAATATAATAATAACTTATGCAAATGTTAATTATGAAGTCGGCGATCTTATATTACCAAAGAGTCATAAATATACTCTATTCACCTATCTTAGCACATTTCCATATCCACTATACTCTCCTTGATCTTCACAACTATCTATATACCCTATTATGTTGTTTTACTATCTTCACATACCTTATGAACATTGTATCTCATAGATCTAGTAACCAAAACTTATGCACTCTTAACTGAAGCATGTATACATCCAAAAATACCTTCAATTAACTTTGCAAGTCCCAATACCTTGTATATCTTCATCCTTGACCAAAACTATAGCATTGTACCCTTTTATCCTAATTCTAGACTTAGTCATTTTCAGGACTATGACTCCAGTGGCATTCTTCTCAACATGTGATCTCTCCAAACATAAGTGTTGTCATAAATGACAACCCTCAAGTGATCC
Source organism: Chamaecyparis obtusa (assembly GCA_027943335.1). Classification (NCBI taxonomy): domain Eukaryota; kingdom Viridiplantae; phylum Streptophyta; class Pinopsida; order Cupressales; family Cupressaceae; genus Chamaecyparis; species Chamaecyparis obtusa. Next base: position 239,761 of record BSBK01003611.1, on the reverse strand, counting down.
CTAGTGCTCCAAAACATCACTTGCCAACATACATTACCCTTAATGTACAAATATTGATTTCTTTCTTTTAGACTTTCAAGATATCACTTATAGTAATCATCATTTTACTAACTATGATGTATGAAATAATATATTCGAAAGTTTAAATAAAAATATAAAGCATCAAACTTTACTTCTAGGTCTTTCCAATGCTACAATTTTCTTAAAATGAAGTGTTCATCCACACCAATTTAACTAGAACATTTTAAAGTCTACAAAAGGAACCCAATTTAAAATCCAATAAATTATCGAAATCATTTGCTATACATACTCAAATAGGAAATCACTTCAATTGTCAAATTCTCTAATAGTTATCCAAAGATAAATGTATGATCTGGATGATGAAGAGTTTATTTTTTAGACTTAGTATCATAATGCTAAAACTGCATGTCAATATTGTTTTTAAGATTAAACATTAGAACATCATCATCATGTAGAGACTGCAATTAGACATGTAATTACCATGCATTAATGTCTAAGAGGAGGTTGTTTCCACACATATATTGGAGTTTATAAATCACAAATCTTAGGAACAACATCGATAAGGTAGTCAAGAAAATCATGTAAAAACTTTGACAAAATCCTCTATCATTGATATCACAAGGAAAGCTTTTACTGACAGGTTTAAAGTATCTACCCATATTAATCCCAATGTCTCTATCGTAGGAAGAAAGATAAAAATATACAAGACCATAATACCTATCTTAAATAGCCCAATGAATTTGGGAAAACAATGGTGTTAATGGTTTCTCGTAATTTTGTTTAACCATAGGTTGAATCAAAGCTTTAAAACAATGCCAAATCTAACTCAACCAACATGACTTCAGTTTGTTCAATTCCATAAAAAAAAAATAATGCCTTGCAAGTTGTTCAATCGTAAACATTAATTAAAGAGATGAATTTTATATAATATATATAAATAAAAATAATGAGCCTTCCATAGCGATACTTTGCACATAAATAAATTTATATTTATGTTGTAAGAAGGAAACGTTAAACTGCAATAGAACTTAACAATAAATATAATTCAAAGTTTGGATAGCTAAAAGTCATTTGAGTTGTTTTTTAAAGCCTATGTCAATTTCTGATTCAACAAACTTGTGGTAAAAATTTCACACAAACAACTTTTAAATTATTAAAGTCAACAACAGTATTGAATATGTACCTTGAGCAAATGGCTAAAAAGGCAAGGTATCAAACTATTGGTTCAAACACAAGAGAGGAAAATCTACTAAATTTTTTTGGATCAGGTAAATTCCTTACTTGAAATGGCTTTAGATACAAGGAATCCCAATTTGCAAGTTTTGACTAAAGTGAAGAAATAATCACAAAGAAATTCAATAAGGAAAAAAAGAATAAAGTGAATGTTAAATGGAAAATACTAAAGTTGAGAGCAGCGACAAAACCAAGATATGCATTTTGTATATAAACTACATTTGATTTTGTTATGAAGAGAAGCCACTAATTTATGCTATCCACATAACTGTTAAAAAATCATAGATTTAATTGCTGGCAAAGTCTTCCTTTTAAAACTCCTTTCTACCAGCGAGTGAGTTTATCTTGCCATGAATATAGCATGTAAAGGCCAGAACTTAAAAGTTAGATGTGATCTCTAAGAAATGTTAGATGTGATCTCTATCTGCTTCTATTTTGGTAGATAATAGATTCAAAAACCTTCTCTCTCCTCATAGATTTCTATTATGGGTCATATATATAACGCTACTATTCTGGTTAATAACACAGCTCCTCTATTTTTCTCATCCTAATTCCTTTTTATTCCTTATTGGAAAGACTACTTCGGTGTCCTCGTCACTCTCTGTGACATATTTGATTTCTTCCCTTTCAAAAAGTTAGTTGTCAATGTACAATAATCCCACTACAATCTGTTTTTGTTGGGCATGGAAAAGTTAAAATGATTGCTCAATGGTTGTCATAAATAATTAATGTCTTTTTGTTTATGTGACCAGAGGGAACTACCATGAAAAATATAGTCAACCTATGAACTTTTGAAGTTTTTCTTCTGCCTCTTTAGTAAAATCATAAACTTCTCCCCATATCCATAGATAATGGCCGATCTAAATGAGAGAATGGTTTATTTTGTTAAACCCCTTTCTCTCCTATTAAGGCTTTATTTGGTTGAGGAATTAGAATTTGACTCAAAATCTGATTATCTCAAAATAAGGTTTTGAAATTTCGGTTTTGTGTATTCGGAAGATAGTTTGGACCATTTGGTTGATTCGAGAGATGACTGAGACAATCCATCCTCTGTGTTTAGTTTCCAATTCCATAAAGCATGACCTCACATTCAATTGGACTATGCTCGACATGTGGAATTCATTGATAAAACATGGTTGATTTTGGGGCCATCTTATTAGTTTTTAATGTGAGATACAAAATTAGCACTAGTACATTTGACCTCATTTTTCTACCAAAATTTTCAATCATCAATTATAAAGGTTTAGGATGGTCGGATTATAGAAGGAAAACTTTTTTTTTTAAAAATCCATGTCAGTGTTAGTCGAAAGTTTGAGCAATACCATGTAGGTCAAAATTTTGACCAACATGGGCATAACTTTAAAAAGAAAAAGGATTTTATATCTCATTTCATTATTTGGTTTTAACTTGGAGCATGCGAAGGAGGAGCGCCTGCAAGGGTTTTAACTTTTATTTGGTGAGAGTTTTAGGAGGACCACCTGTGAGGGTTTCCACTGTTATTTGGTATAAAAGGAGGACCACCTGCGAGGGTTGCCACTATTATTTTGGTGTAAAAGGAGGAGTGTCTGTGAGGGTTGCCACTGTTATTTGGTGTAAAAGGAGGACCGCCTGTAAGGATTTCCTTACTCTGCATTTGTCTGGCATTGTTTTATGCTTCTATGCTATTGGTACTAGTTGGTTATCTACTTAGGGCTCGTGAGCAACATGCCAGGGCATCATGTATTGTGTATTTTCTGGCATGTTTTTGATCATTGTATTAGTGACTCAGCAAAAACTTGCAAAACCCTAAATTCCTCAATCCTAAACCTGAAGCACAAAAAAAATCCCCCCATTTTTTTACAAACTTTAAGACCTAAAGTAGACTATGGGTTGATGTGAGAATTTCACAACACAATTAGAGGAATCTCTTGTGAGAATCCTCCAAGCTAGGTCTAAGAAGACTGCATCGTAGGAAAAATCCATTGAGAAGCCTTTCCAATTAATAAAGCCTTTCCTCACCTTTTTCAATGACCGCTCTCAATTACTTTGGTTATACCAAATCAAAAGTAAGGATGAAGTGTTTCTGACATTCAAAAATTTCAAATGTCTTTGATCAAGCAAGGGAAGCAAGTATGTCAACAAAGAGTTTCAACAATTCCTTATGAATCACTGCATCATGTTATAGTGTAAAATCTGATACATTTCAAAATTTAATAATGAGAGGAAAATACAATCAAATTTGTTTCTATAGGATTCCTACATACAAAATCCCCAAATTGTCCTCTAAACCCTCCTTAAACTAGGGCCTACTCAATGTACACCTTCTAAACCCAATATCAACCAAAAAAATGTTGTTTCACCATATATCCAACATATACTAACTATTTCAACCGTAAAAGGTACCCTCCTTATGGTAGATTATCTACTGCAATACATTAGCCTCCAATTTTGGTGTTCCTTCAACCAATATGCATATAGTGATCACCAAAATTCAACACTCCTCTAAAATTTAAGGTTATTTTCATATCATATATGTTACAACATGATCATTACATGAGTACCAATTCTTTACATCCATGGAATGATCATGGGATCATCATGAAACTCAAAACAGTTAAGGAAAAACTCAGATTTAATATGGTGTTAGCAAATTCAGAGAAAAAAAGGTCTACAATAGTTTCTTAAATCATGAAAATTGCTTCCATTGACACTTATTAATGTTCAATAACCATTCAAGAACTATGAAATATAGAAAATCAAACTACCATAAGGAAATTTTCATAAATTGGTTACTTTTATTGTTTCCAAACAACAAAGTTTGTACAAAATGCTTCCTCCTCTTTACTGTTCTTTCCTTATGCCTTGACCAGGATATATAAGGTGTATGAAAACTTTTCCAACCAATTCCAATTAGTTCTCTTTGTTTATAAATGCATTTAAGCCTTTCAACAAGCTTTCCCTTCTAATTGACACTAGTCGTTAGGATATAAATATTTGAATTTTTTAAACTATATTCAAATAAACTCCTATAGACCTATAACTTTAGCATGGGTCATTTTGTGACCTTATTACATTATCAAAATCTCTAAAATCCTAACTAACCAACCTATGCATCATGTTTCCCTATTACATGAATTTGGTCCTATGGTCCTTACCAAGACCATCAGGACATTTTCCAATATTTACTAGAAGAAAGCACAATGCCATTATGTAAATAGCTAGATGCATAATTCATGTCAAGTATGTGGATGTTAAGTTCCAAGGAGAAGTGGCTGCATATGTCATACACATCATCAAATAAATAGTAAATAGTGAATTGAGTTCTCAAAGGGTGTACTCCATATGAAGGTTTGATGAAAGAAAAGTCAAATATTTCTCATTTCTTAGTGTTCGGATCTGATGCCTAGGCATACATTCCTTATAAACTTCATCACAAGCTAGGATCTAAGTTGGAAGTGAATTCCATCAAATAGAATGACGATTTCAAGGACTATCATTTATATAATTGTTCATCCAAGTAATCTTTATAAAGAGAGATGTCTTCCATGACAATATCTCTCTTATACTTCCACGAGGCCACTTCCTGATTTGCTTTCACCTAAGAATTCTTACACTTATGTGACTTTTTCCCTATTCCATCCCTTGCTTGCAATAGATTCTCCTACCACTCAACTTTGATCATCTTTCCCTATACTCCCAGTTATGTAGATGGCATCTACAATACCCGATTTGTACTTCCAAAAGATGTTTATTCTAGCAAAGATTCTTGAGGTGATCAATGAGATAGATCCATAGTCCACCGCATTCCATAAGATCAAGTGATTGGGAAGCATTTTTCTGACATTGTTTTATGCTTCTATGCTATTGGTACTTGTTGGTTACCTACTTAGGGCCCACAAGAAATGTGTTAGGGCATCATGTATTGTGTATTTGCTGGCACATTTTTTATCACTGAATAAGTGTTTGAGATTTTGATCTCTATTTATATACATTGCTTCTATTACATTCATGATGTACTTATTATGTTCTTCACATTACATGAAGCTAGGTAATCTTTATGTAATTATTCCACTTTCTAGTTTACACATAATTTTATCTTTTTCCAAGAAAAAGTTGTTTAACTTATGATCACATTATTGAAAATTTATCTACATCATCACACCTCTGAAAAATTGATCTAATGGACTGGCAACATGCTAAATATAAGTAAACGTGCTTATTCATATGTTCACTAATACCTTCAAGTTACAATGAAACATCTTCCAACTCTTTTATCTTCTCATTAGATGCTTGTTTCTGTCCAAAAAAAATCATTACTTCTAAACTATCCCAACTTGGTCTTTATACATATAGACCATGTGAAAAACATGCTTTTAAGGTTCTTGGCTTATTAGGATGGCATTGGAGAAAATAAAGGGCATCTATGCCATATTTTTGTATCTTTTAAGAGTGCGCCCTCATGAATGCCTCTAATATCTTACTCATTACTGACCATTCATCAAATATCTTGACCTATGAAGAATCTTATTTCTATGACACTGTCACCAACATTACACTTCATGAAGTCTACAAAGTAATGTATTTGTTTTCTCAAAATTGCCTATTATGATACACATCACATTCCTCTCAAAAGAACCTATGGAATTGTCACTTGTTTGGCATTCTTACACTTATGAATCTTAATTTGAACCTCTCCTTGTAACCATTATCCTTTGAACTGACCTGCAACATTATTTATGTTCTTTGCATGGTAACATAAGAGCATGCATATCATCTATATTTGACCATCTCCTTGCATAGCTCATGATATTTCATTATCTTTGTTGCTTGCATACTCTTTCATTGTGAAATCCATTCCTCATAGTGCTCACTGACATAAGGTCTCATGACTATGGTATCACTTCGTGTTGATCATGCCACATTTTTTATGAATTTCTACTCATGCTTTGGGATGTCTTCTTTTGCTTAATGAATCTATTTATAAGCTAACTAACTACCATTGCATTCCACTTTTACTTAAGACTAACCTTGTCACATTTTCTTAAGTCTTTTATATATTCACAAGACTGCTCTAACCCATATGAAGACTGTCATCTATGCTTCTTTTAATGACTTCCCTAAAAAAAAATTGAAAGTCTTATGATTGTTTATAATAACTTCTATCAAAAGATTACTAGAGATTGAAAATGATAAATTTAGTATTTCATTGTGACAATATGTATGTTCCTTTTTGTGGAAATTATAATCAGTGAATGAGAATACAAAATACTGCTCCCATAGAGCCAAATTTGTCATGTAAATCTTTGCAAGTAATATTATAACTATTCTATTGAAAAACATTTATTTTTATGGTTGATATGGATCCAAATGATTGCTAGGGTATGGTGTTACATGTCATTGGAGTTATGAATAGTTTTGTATAGGTTTGAAATAATTTTTGGGTCCTGTGGAGGTGATTGTTCCTGTACAGTTAGGGTATACACGAGTCAGATTAGATAGATGCAAAGATTGGATTTAAGATTGTTTCCTTTTCATGCATAATGAGTATGTTAGAATGGTTGTTTTTTATCAAGTTGAATCCATTCATGAGTGTCTAAGGGTGTAGAGGAAGTTGGTGTGTTGAAACACAACCAACAATGACTATTCTTGCACATTGCACCAATGAAATACCATGAGGATAGGGTAATGAGATAGTAATTAATGTTTTCCATGAATGGAAGGGAGTTGTGAAGGATGGATTGTCATTATGTTATGTGTTTCAAATGTTCTTGAATGTAGGGTAGACAGTGAAGTGGAAGAACATTCTTAGATTTCTTGGATAGCTCGATTTAAGGGTCACTAGAATATGTCATCAATGATGATAGCATTCATTACAGTTGCAGGAACTCTTGTAATTACTCAAATGCTATTTCATACTTTTCTTATATAATACTATATACAACTACCATTATGCCATTCTTTTAAATGAGAAGTAAGGAATGGAAAAATCAAGGATTAAACTATCTTAGTAGAAAATATGGTGATAGCTTAGACATTCAATACATGTCACCTTTGAAATTATGTGCAGTGATTTTGCATAATAAAACTTTATATGATTTTCATTGAAGAGTCATACTTATTCTTTTTTATTCTTTCTTGGGCCATCTACACTTTGATATATCTCTCAACCTATACCATTAACATTTTATTTTTTTTCCAAGCACATTTGATCTATTGAGCTTGTCAACCCACTAGGTATGCTCTTGGGTCTCAGATTATACATTTCATGTAGCACTTGTGCAGAGAAAAGGGAAGTTTATACATATGTAAGGCTTCTAAAAACCAATACATTTTCAAGAACTTTGACAATCTATCCCATAATCATGTACTCTCTACAAGGCAATATCTCCTCAACTATTACTCATCAGGTGAAATGAGTAGTTTCTTATTTGGATTTTCATAAGATTTTGAGAAATTGCCAATGGTTCCCATGATGTTTGACAACTTGTAGGGAAAATGAAAGTGTAACTGTAGGATTTTTGTGGAGTTGTCTCTTACATGTATCTGATTGTATCCTAGAGAAATTTAGAGTGGTTAGAAAGATGAAGTATGGATTCACTTTTATGATTGGTGTAATAGATACTTATGCAATCATTTTCCCTGTGCTGGTTGCAACTCCTAGAGAAAGGCCATCTGGAAGCTTTAGAGGAAATAATTCAAGTACTAGGTATGGAATCACCTCCACTACAATGCCAAATTTTGATGTTTTATTATCTTTAATTGCAAGTTTCTTTTGCAAAAATATATTGTATATCTTTAAAGACTAGACAATGTGACTATACAACTCTAGAATATATTCTCTATAATCTCTAATTACAAACTAAAGTATAAATTGAAGTAAAGTCTTCCTTGGATAAAATTCCAACCCTTGTCTACTAATTACAATAGTTCATGTGACTTCCCTAGGGATCTGTTAGAACTAAAATAAATTTGTTATATGCTAGTTGGCCAACTATGCCTAGTCATCCAACTAGGAGACATGTCTTTTGGGAGGTAAAGACTCATATAAATGCAAGATGAAACTCTTCATCCAATGAAAAAAAAAATTCAACACAAACATCTGTGAATTATATCTAGACAGTAGTGGACTATATATAGGTAGCAATGAATTAGATGTAATTGCTTCAACATCACATTCTTGATTTACTTCAACATCAAGAATAATATCCACAGATTCAATAGTCTAGTGAGAAGATTTGTGTAACTCCCAAAATAATAATAACTCCCAAAATACTTATCCTTTTGAATATTTCGTGGTGTAGATACAGATGAGGATATCCCAGAAATCCCTAATATAATAAATACAGTGAAGAAAAAACTAAAAAGAGTCAATGCAGAAATTATTACTATTTTGGAAGATGCAAATCCAACCGAGGAGATGTTGAAGAGGATAGATGAATTGATGGTGCGAGCACGTCATTTTGAAGTAAGCAGTAATGAATCTTTAGTTATAACAAAAGTTCAATAAAGGTTTATATTTTATACTCTTTTATGTCGTGAACTAAAATATGTATGTGTTCTTGTTACAAGATTTTTTGCTTGCTCAATTACCTGGTCATGGACATCACATCCGGTGAGGCCGGTAGTAGCATCCTCATCCAAAATAGTAATAATTTTTGCATTGACTCTTTTTAGTTTTTTCTTCACCATATTTATTATATTAGGGATTTTTGGGATTTCCTCATCTATATCTACAGTTATTGCCTCTATTGTTGCAAGTTCTTTTCGCCTATCTTGAACATCAAATTGTGACAAAAATATCAGTAAAACTATAATAATAACTCCAAAACCCTAAATAAAATAACATAATAATATAACATTTTTCAACTATCTAATTTGTACAATTTCAATAAGGTTTACCATTGCTGAAGAATGGGTGGGAGGAGCATCTCCGCGACTTGTATCATGTGAGGGATCCATATCATCCTGTGACAAAGATTAAATATAAAAACTTCAGTGAACTGAAAGCAATAGACTTAGCAAAAAACACTTATTAATAAAATGGTATATTGGAGTCATAAACTTGAGGTTAGTTTAAATGGTATATAGTACTCACCATCCTCATGATAGTAACTTTGTTTGTATCTATGCGATTTAAATGGTAATCTATTAGTAGTTCTTCCCCTACACTTATTGATTTTATCACACATACAAAAACTTGATTCCCCTCACACGGCTCAAATATGCAATTGGGTTGCTTATTAGTTGAGGAAGGTTGTACTATTTATAAAACCCGCAAAAAGAAATGATTTCTTAAAAATGCTCTTTGATAAAACTTGTTTGATTAACTTTGTTGGATAATGAAAGAATGTTGTTTTAAGTAATTATCTATGAATGTTGTGTATTAATATTGAATTATATGTCATGTTAATGAATATTGTTATGTGTTAATGAATTCTTGATTAGGGTTGCGTATTAATGAATGTTATGTGATTGTATTGATTGAATGTTATAGTTCATAAATGGATGAATAAAGTGTGTAATTAGATTTAATGGGGAGTTTAGATTAATGTTAGGGGGAGGGAGGGTGAGGCCAAATGAGCTTCCACCTTCATGTGGTTGGCCTTGTTAAGTAGAGAATATTAAAGTATTCTCGAAACCAAGTGAAGCTCAAACTAGCATACCTTCATTATTTAATCAATTTCATTCATTCTAGGTCTTTGCTCATAAGTGAATTTTGAATGTGTCATTGTCAGGAAACTATCAAATAAAAAACTAGAAGGCCCAATAGTCAACTTCTCATTGTCATTGTCTAGCATGATTCGGCTTCATTTTGTGTAAGTATTCTCATATTGAATGCGTCAACCTTTCTTAGCTTAATGTGGATTATTTAATTGGTTTGTGTTTTTGAGTAGGTGAAGTGTTAAATTAGTTTCTATCTTCTATTCTTAATTCATTCAAACTACAGGAGGGCCTGCCAGATATACTCAACATAGAATTGACTGCTAGTCTAGGCAAATGACCACATCGAGTCTTTGGCTTGAGAGAAAGAGTTGGGTAATGTTGTTTTTGGAGACCTGTGTAATTGTCCTCAGTGGCCTTTTTTTTTTTAACAGGTTATTATAGATAATGTCTTCAATGAAGGAATTGATGTACCACATGAAACCAAAATCCATGCTTAATGCCATTTTGTGTAGTTCTCGAGTCATGTTGTTCCGAGCTATGCCGAATGAAAGGGATTTATTTGTAGCTATTCTATTTATAGCATCATGCATCAATCTGTAAAATGGGTCACACTAGAAGAAAGCCATAATTTACAAAGAATACAACTGCTCAGATATCAATTGGATCTATAAGTAGCATAGATATTCTATAGTTAATAGCCTAATACACCCACGTGAATAAATTTACTTATTGTCCCCTTAGGATTTACTTAGGCAAACAATCCTTATGTGCTTAAAAATTAGTTGTTTTAGTGCTGCAATTGTAAATGATTGTATGCATGAATTCAATGAGAAGAACTAAACATTAATAAACAGAGAAATAACACAAGATAATACTATAGAGAAGCGCGATGTGCTGAAAAATCTTCCACAACAAGGCCGTACCTTCCCTTGACACTGTCTCCTTGTGAATTTACAAGCTTACTAGCCTTCCTAGCCCTTCAAGGACACCAATCAACAGTAGCAACATAGTAACACTTATATAACAACTCTACAACTTGGGGAGTTAACACTCTCTACTGCACTCAACTCACCAATAGTCCTTGCCACTACCAAACCTATTATATATACAAGAAGTACACAAAATTCACCAAAGACAACACACATAAAACTACAATGCCAAGAGCCTTTGCAAACATTGAATTACAAATGCTTCAATGCTTTAGATTATTGTGGTGTCTATTGTTTGGCTCTTTACTAGACTTTTTTGAGCCTAATCAAACCATTCAAGTTTCCTGTTCTGTTGCGGGTGTTTTAAACATTGTTAAATATGTCTGATAAGTTAATTGTTCAACAAAAATCAAATTCCTCAACTATATCTATTAGATGTTTCGAGGGATGTATTCTTCTTGCAATTTCTTAGGATTGGGTTTAAATTTTTGTTGTCAGCCTGCCATATTTTTATTTATTTATTTTTGTTGTGGGTAGTTCTTTTGGTATCTCCTCATATTGCTAAATTTTGTTGGTTATAGTTTCTAAATATAGAACTATTTTGTGCACACTAGTTGAAATCCATATATTCATTGTTTTGATTTTGTTACGCCCTTCATGACTGTAATGTTTAAGTATTGATGCAATTTTCTAAAGTAGCAAGTTCTGTTGTCATTGTTATTTTTCTAGTGGTTCTGAGGAGATCAAGAATTATCAAGGAAAGATATTGAAGTGGAAAGGAAAAGTTTTTGAGAGGTTACAAATATTGAGTCATCAATCAAGTATACTTTTTTTTAAGTAATCGCTACAGAAATGGTTAAGTTTTCCTGAATTTTTAAAATAAGTCATAATTATTTAGTATCATATTCTTAGGTACAAGTTGCAGGTCTTCATACCATAAATTTTAGAGTTCAACTCTTACATGGACAAAGTTGTAGGTTATATTGAACCATTTGTTATCTTTTTTGACTCTTTAGTTGTTAGAAAGATTAAATTCACATCCTAGTTGTCATTGTGTTTGGGACATAAATCTTTATTTAACTAAATTAATTATTTTAATATTGAGAAAAAAAATCTACAATAAAGCCTAGACTGGGGACTACATATAAAATTATCATATGAAGAACTATTGAAATGGCAGTATCAAAGTTCCTTACAAGAAATCCACGTATCAAAATCTAGTTGTAGGATTGAAAAAAAAAAGAAAGATAAAAAAGTTCATAGGCCCATACAAGACACCCACTAAAATATAGACCATCAATTTATAGAACCCTTGCAAGATATCCCAAGGAAGGACAAGTAGTGAAAACCAGATAGATAGAAAAAAGAACATAACCATATGTTGCCTCACCTGTTTGAGGTAAGCCAAACTTGGTCCAATTCTCTTAACAATGGTACATATCCATCCAAGTGCAGCAACCGTCAAAGATTTCCAGCAGTAAAGAGAATCCCCATATTTTATCAACCTAACATACTCTTTGGCCACTTTGGCAATGAGATTGTGATGAATATTGATCTGGCCAAGGGCCAACTTGTAGTGATCTTTATCATATAGAACATTTAGTAGATCTCCATAAAATGGATGCACATCATCTTGGCGGGGGAAATCATCTTAGTAGATCTCCATAAAATGGATGGACACCATACCTATCAGTTGAACTAGACTTTCTTTGTTGTAGAATTAATTTAGTTTAGAATATTTTCCAGCAAGATTTTTTTTTTAAAAGTAAGGTTTTCGTAGTATTATCTACCACTTGAGAAAAAGTTTCCATAGCTAAATTTCCTTGCCACAGTTAATATTGCTCTAAAGAATTACAAGTTAGTAAGTCCTCGGCTAAAGGGCTGATAAACTAAATAAAGTTTCAAACATATGAATAGATAAAACTCATACAAGAAAAAGTCGGAGCCAAATTGAATATCATTGGCTATTTGTCAGCGAAAGGTCCCTACTAGAATAGACACATTTGTCACTTCATTAAGATGACAATTGTGTACTAAGTTTCCTAACTGTATAAGTCATCGTCATCTTTAATATCTTCTATAGAAAATACATCTGAAGCACCAACAAGTCTATCTGGAAATTGAAATTCGGAACCAAAGCCTCGAGATTGTTGTAGTGTTTGTGCAAAGGCTTGATACTTTTGAATATCAACATCACTGAAACTTCTTCGGGCATATTTCATTGACTCCTCAAAATGAGAAAACTTTATTTCAACTACCTCATCACTATCATCCTCATCCATTGCCTCGAGGTTCGCACTTCTTTTTCTTTCATGTTCAATATCCTGTAAAAGTGCAGAGGAAAGAGAACATGACAAATTGAAATAATAAGATACAAGTTGAGGAAAATTGAATCAAAAATGTAAAATTCTAACAAACTAGTTAAAAAAAAAACATTACGAAATTCATAACCAAATCTAGTTTGCAAAAGCCGCCACAATTGAAACTCACCTTCTCAATATTTTCTCTAATAGCATACTTGCAAGCCCACTAACAAATCTCTATAAAATCAGCTCCACTGAATCCTTGGGTATAATGGGCCAGTGCCATTAGGTCCAAATCCTTTGAGACGGGTAATTTTCTCAAGCAAGAACTGAAAATTTGATAACATAAGGACTCATTAGGTAAGGGAATATAAATCAACTGGTCAAGTCGGCCAGGCCTTAGCAATGCAGGATCGATGATATTGGGTCTATTTGTAGCACCAATAATGAAAACTATTTTCTTGGCTGTCATACCAGCCATCTCCGTCAACAACTGGTTAAGGACTCTATTTGCAGCACCACCAACATCCCCAACACTACTTCCACTCTACAAACATGCAAACCAATTATGCATCACCAGTCAGAGCCTATCTCTCAAATAGTTCAAACAAAATGAAAAAACCCACAGTTTCACGCAAAAAAAAGTAGATGGATTGCTAGAGCCCAAAGCAATCTGGAAAATAGAATGAGCAGGGACCCACTAGCAACAAGCAGCAGAATGAGTGTGGACACCTGAAGATAAATATCTAGACTAATCACTGATTAGGATGTCATTGGTGATTAGTCTGGATTTTTTATCTTCAAATTTTTTTTTAAACATTCCATATTTCATCAAAATTTTGACTCATCGTGGTCGACGTTTCGACTCATCGTTGTCGAAAGTCTGACCTAGTTTGGTCTAAAAATCGACCATTCTGTGTCAAAATGTGGCATCATGAGTTTGGCATCCTGGTCGGAGCTGCCAAATATTTCGACCAATACTGATCTAAAGTTCGACGAACTTTGGTCGAAATATCCTGGTCGGAGTGGCCAAATATTTTTACCAATATTAATCTAAATTGCGACTAACTATGGTCGAATGATTGACCAATATATCACCACTTTCTAATGTTGTTTTTGACCAAGATTGGCCTTGTTTTCGACCAAGATTGGTGTTGGACATTCTACGATTAAAAAAATATGTTGATATTTCGATGACGAAAATAGCGACCAATTTGTTGGTCAAGTATTCGACCCATTTGGGTAGAAACTTTGACCAATACTCCATCAAAAAAAGGTGCAAAATGTACTAGTGTAGGGTGTCCAATTACTGCGTCTTCTTTCCTATTTTGTAAAGATTTGTTCTTCATTTCTGGGCATCCAAAGTGAAAAACTGCAACACAACACAAACTTAGCATTCAATATACACTAGTAGAATTTGGCAAATAAATGACTACATGACTAAAAATTTTAGTCACGTGACTAAATAGTTTAGTCAAATTACTAAAACTGATCAAATTTTACTAATTATTTACAATTCACAAGTATAAATGACTAAATAAATGACTAATTTGGTCATCGAGTAAACTCACAAGGTCAGACAACTTAAAATGACTAAATAAATGACTAAACAATTAGTCATCCAAACAAAAATGACTATAGGAATGATTATTACTCCTTTATAATAACATTTGATAATATCATAGACTTATATACTTAGAAGTTCCATTTCACCAGTAATGCTTGTTCGTTAATAGGCTTATTGCATGAGCTATCCATCTACACCTGTCTCATTCTAGAAATTTAGCTTTCAGGTGATTTCAAAATTGATGGATAAACAATATTTAGAAATAGAGTCACAAGGAATAGTTACCATCAAATAAAGTTTTACTCATGGTTTACTATTTCGAATCAGTATTTATTTCTAGAAGCAATTAGATTCAATTTACAATATGGATTTTAGAAACGTAATGGTCGAGTCTATTGAGAAAAAATTGCATTACAAATGAATTGTGGAAATCTGATAATGCTAAACACTAGCAAAGTAGAAACCCTATTTCTTATGCAGAGGGAATACAAAATCTTGATTTTATTTACTTAGATCTCATGCTTGTACTAGAATTAGGAGATTGAATTTTGAATGTTCAACCTGATATAGGATTGTTGTTCTATGTGGAATTGTTCTCTTATAAAAAGTGAATTCCAACATAATAAGAACAAACCCTATTTCATATCTTTTGTGTGAGAATAAAATCTTGACATATATTAATCTACATGTCAATAGTTATGGTTCCAGAACCAAACTTGGACTCAAGTTTATGTCAAGGAACATATTAGGTTCAAGGAGCAGATCAAGTTCTTTGCTCATTGATAGATTTAGTGCCAAGAGACTGGGATTTACCAGAATATGTGGAGTAGTAAGAAAAACATCTCAATTTGGTGATGATTTGTTGTACCAAATAAGGAGTGTATTGCAATGACTAGATGACATTTAGGTAAATCACAAATATTTGTCAAGTCAGTCACAAGAGTTATTAAAAAATCCATAATTGGTCTGTTAAGCTAAATTTAATCATCAAATTTCTTAGTATGAATTATTAAGGAATTCATTGAAATAAATAATTTGCATGTTCATGTTAACAATGTTTAAGTTCGGTTTGGATCATTTATATCTCTTTTTAGCCATACAAAATCTATTGAGTGACTTGTGAATCTCATCAAATTTATGATGAATGCCTTTGTTAGGTTTTTATTTGGTCCTCTTTGTGAACACGACATAAATGAATAATGGGCATTGCAATAAAGTCACTACCTAGAACTAGAATAACACTAAACTATTACTCCTCTATTCATTTTTCTTTTAAATTTGATCATAATCTGATGGCTTGGTGGACCAAAATTACCTATTACGTGGAAGGAATTGTCTCTAGGTGCAGTCTTAAGACCTTCACATATTTTATAAAAACAATTAACATTTACATTTTAAAGCTTTTATTACACATTATGTTATTGAATTACTAATGTTTCTAGCTATGATTTGAAGCTAGTTTGATTTCCTATTGTGTTATCATGTCAAATATCAACAAATGTTAAATGTCAAATGTCAAATGTGTTTTTAGGTTTTCTTTGTATTTTTTCTCGTCTAGGTGCCATTAGGAGACAAAGTAATTAAAAGACGCATGACATTTTATAATCCTTTATTTAAAAGTCAATCTCCTAAAAAATCACCAAAAGCTCTTCTAAACTCATCTTTACTCTAATTAGCATCAAAATTCCACCTAGACATTTCAAAACCCATGTTCCTTTTTTTTTAATCTAAAATAATATTGGTAAGTGTTTATATTATACACTTATACAATATTTTACAATTAGATAATCATGCAAAAATAAAATCCCTAATTTGCATATAATTTCTTTTTACACTAATTATTATTTAACTTTAAAAGAAAAATAATAATTATATATATTAAAGTTTTTTTAAAACTTCACTTTAACCTATATAATTATTATTTTATTTATTTTTCACTACACAAATTAAAGTAAAGCAACATTAACATGCTACTTTGGTATGATTTATGTATTGAAAAGAAAATGTCAAAAAAACTTTTGGACATTGGCGCCATTCTTGAATCACAGATTTCCACCAATGGATGAAAACTCTGCATCACTATGTTCTTATAAATCCCTCTAATTTTTCAAAGACAGAGCAACTTCAATGTCTTGTATGATATCAGGAATATATGAAGCTACAGGTACATTGAATGATTCTTTTTAGAACATACGGAAGCCACGATAATACTCAGGAAGAGCTGCAGCTATTGGAAGTCCCTCAATCTTCATAGAGTTGATGCGGCACAACACCCAACTGTAGAGGAAGCTGGATAAGATAAATGAATTATATTAGGTTGGAACCCTAAAATTGAACCTGACCAAAATCATTTCATTTTCATCTTTTACTCTCCTGCCACAAAAGGTAGGGTTTTCTTGGAAGTTCTGTGGACTTTGATGGAGAGAGTCTGAAGGTTTGGAACAGTATTCTTCCATTTTAACAGGTACTTGAATCTTCTCTTATGGCTGTGAACTCATTGCACTGTTTCTATAGATAAAACATTGTGATTTAGCACCTTTTCTTCTATATTTTTATACATTTGAAAATTTGTCTTCGATGATGAAATGTTGAAATCATTTGATACTCCGGTGTATTATTGAAGCAATGAATCATGAATTAATGAACATTAAAACCTTTTGAATTTTTACTATCTTTTGCACCACCGTAAACTTATTCTGCATTTAGTGGAATGAGGGATTCTCAATAAATTTTGGGTACTTGAAAGAATGAAGAAAATCTTAAAAATATCCTTGATGTATACTATGATCTCAGTGTTTGATGCCTGAGCGATCATATTTTCTTTCACTGTATATCCTTAGGCGGCCATGAGGGTTTTGATATTCTGAGCATCATATCCTATCTCTGGTTGTAACTAGTTGATTGTAGTTTCTCTGTTTTGTAGCTGTAGCTTTCCATTTAAATGCTCTATTGATTTTGATTTGAAATTTTTGTATAAACACATAAATTTGGTGTTTATTATTGTGCCCACTTTTTGTTTATTACATAGATTTGGTATTTTGTGACCTTATCTTCTATATGAAGTTTCATTGATACGAAACTCATGATAATGATCTTTTCATTTCAAGTTCAGTATCTTTTCTCTTCATATAGTAGTATCTTTTGTTATCTTCTGGTCATTGTACCTCATAGCGTTCAATCTATTCAAAACCTTGATCTATATTGTTGTGACATCTCATACTTTTATCTTGACTACAAACCTTTTGACTGTTATGTGATCTTTTGCCTGACAAAAATCTCCTTTTTTGACACTGGCTTGTCTTCATTACTGCTGCTCTCTGTTCATGTTGACATTCCTTTCACTGTCATCATGCAATCACTCTTTTGACAGTGAAAAACATTGTCTTTCCCATTCTTTCAACCGTGTTGAAGATGCATCCTATGACAGTGTCTTTACTGCTAATGAAATTTGTCTCTAAAAGTCAATATAAATTTTGATATGATATTGCAGGGCTCTTGGTGATCTATGCATTTCAATCTACTATCACAAACTCATTCTTAAATAAAATGTAGCCTCTGCGTATCATAACTTGTCCTTTTAATTTGCTTGTTAATTCATCACAGTTTAGACACATGTTAGTTGTCTTAACTCTACTCATAATCTTTGTACAACTATTCTTGACTTTCATTTGATCACTAATATTCTCTTTTGATCTCACTCTATGAACCTTCACATTGAGTACATTTTAACCAAGATGTAGGACTGCCCTTCACTTTGACTGCCAACCTTTCTTGAACTCATGATTGTATCACCATTATCTTTTGGATCATCATTCATAAGCCACTATGTTTGTTGTCCTTTACTATTATACGATTGTGTTTTATGTGTCTTAACTCACCATTGATTGGATACTGGTGCAGGGCACCCTGTCAAAGACATGCAAATGGGTCACTTTAATGACTCGTGAAGAATGATGAATGATTCAAAGATCAAACTATGAATGTAATATGGTTTGAAGACAATTTTATCTTTGATGTAATTGGACATATTGCAATGTAATCAGCCTAATGTATAAAGGCATGCATTGATGTAATAGGAAGTGAATTCCTAGATTGGAATTATAGGCGAAGAAGGCTAAAGGATAGGACTTAGAATTGCAAAGTCCTAGACTATAGGGAGTCTAATTAAATAAGTTTTAAATTTAAATATTTGAACTACAATGGTCAAGTCTATTTTAGAGTGAAATTGTAAACACAAGGATTAGTTTTCTTTGTTAAGGATCCAACCACTTCGGATCAGTTATAGGAGTTATTATATTTCTATGTAAGCCTTAGAAGGCAGGGGGCATGTAAGTTAGAAGAGTTTTTTTTTTAGTTTCAGATTTCATATTGTACGGCCTGTATTTCTTTATGCAATAAAATTACTGATTTCTGGCATTTTCTCAGAGTTTTGGGATGTAACATTGAAACAAACACTTGTGCATGTTGGAGATACATTAGTTTCATCTTATTTGAATCAGTTTAGTCGATTTTTCATTGTATTAGAGTATTTGTAAGTGGCTGGTCTGTAATAGGCAGAGGGTTTGTCCTCTTTCAAGATATAGATGGTGAGATCCATCCCCTTTTAGTAAATGATGTTGCTTGGGGATGGACACTAACTTTGTAATATAGTATTCTAATCATTTAAATTCAGGATCAAGGAATATATTGCAGATTATTGAGGGTGGATAGTCGATTTGACAGTGTTGGAGGGTAGAGAAGTGACTGGACAGTCACAGGTGGAAGGAATGATTGTCTTAGTAAATTGCAGTTCAGTGTGGGGATCATTTCTCCAAAGTTAACCGTTGGATCTTGCTGAATTTGATATATGTTTTAGGAAACAGAGATGTGCACATCTTCACCAGCGAGATCGTAGAAATAATGTTTCTATCAAAAGATATAGACACCTGTTTACGGGTCTATGTAGAGGATAGTGATAGGGCAGATTTTCATGGCTTTCTTTCATGAATGTGTTGGAGAGTTTTATAAAGGGATTAGGTGTTGTGTGGGGGCTGTGTGGACAAGATTATAAAAGGTTAATGGAGTTGTTTGGGAAAAGATTTAAAAAAAAACCTTCACTGTTGTACTACTAGGACTGTGCAAGGACAGTTTGGTGCAAGGGGAAAGGTTGGTCACTAGAGTGAGTCTAGAAGTTGGAGGGTGGATGGTCCAAGTGTATTGGGATCCTTGGAGGGGTTAGGATCACCATTTGAATCTTTGTTGATGGTTATGGTTGTAGACTTACATTGGTGGAAGGGTGCTTGACATGGAATGTGGACTAAGATTGGTAGGTTTGAGTATGAAGAAGTGAAAGGGGATATAAGGTGTGGAGTCTCGTGGAGTTAAGATGATGGAAGACTGACCATTGATAGGTCTATGGAGTGGAATGGGTCCAGGGGTGATCTTAGGATGAAGATTAAAGAAGATGTTATCAAGCAAAGAAGGGAAGAAAACAATAACCCTTGAAGGAAATGTAATCTACCACTAGCCTCTGCATCAAGTGGTATCAAAGTGTGGAAGATTCCTTTGGGAGAGAGTTGGAAGATGCAATCTAATATTTTGAAGACCTAGAATCCCTTGTTGAACCCTTAAAGTTGAATTATCCTTTAAGAGCGTTCCAAGGTGGTGATTCAAAGTTGAATGAATCGTAGATTGTAGATGAAGAGTGGAGAAAATTTTTGCTGACATCAGAGAGATATAGTAGAGATGGTGATCATCAATGCAGATTTGGATTTAAGGTACATTGATGAGCCATGTATCTTCAAGACACATTGTAAGTGTAGGAACAAAGTTTGTAAAGTCATAGTTTCAAATGGTGTGTTTTCAAATTTTGTTTCCATTGAGATGGTTCAGAAGTTGAACTTACCAAGGATGATACATGAGAGACCATATAGGGCACATGGGATAAATATGGAAGACCAAGTTGAGGTGACAAAACAAGCACAAGTGCACTTTAGCATTGGGCCATATGAGGACAGCCTATGGTGTGACATCATTCCAATAGTGGATTGCCATTTGATCCTTGGGAGAGCATGGCAGATTAGGAAGTGTACCCTCCATGATGGAGCAAAGAACACTTATACATTCTTGGATAGAGGAAGGAGAGTTGCGTTGCAGCCCTTGAAAGATGAAGAAGTGTCATGGAAAATGACAAGAAGTGTTGGTATTTTGGAGTGGAAGGGACTCTTGGAGAGTAAAGGGCAATTAAATGATAGAAGCAATGTGGACAGTAAGATAGAAGAAAATACTTTGGAGCAGCCAGCCTATGATTAGGCACAAAGAGATGTGGATGAGGGGAAGATCCTAGAGAAGGTAGTGGCTAAGGTGACTGATTCAGTTGAAGGAAAAATAGAGATGCAAGTGTAGATGCACATGAGGAAGTCAACACCTGAAGCTGATAAGACAGAGAAGAAGATGGTGATGTGTGGGCCACAAAAGGAAGAGGCTCAAGAAGATGAGAAGACAGGGATAGAGGAGAAGATCTCAAAGGTTGCTGAGGCAATGGGTGAATGCATGGATGAAGATATCCAAGTGGGGACAATCAAGTGTCCCTTACATGTTGCTGTTGGAAAAAGAGAGGATAGGGCTATGAAACAAGCCATAGATGACATGTTTGAATGCCAAGAAGGATGGCATTGGGGGAATAAGTTGCAAGAGGTCTCAAGGATGACAAGGACCTTGGAGATTGAAGAGTTCAAACTCTTGAAGACTGATTTGGAGGAGGTAGCCACAAGTTGGCATAAGAAGATGAAGAAGAGATTGGTATGGCCTGGCAAGAGGCTTGTTGAAGAGAGGAAACTACTGAATAGAAGACCCACTGAGAGGGTACAAATAATTGATGGTGAGGAGGCTAGGAAGAAGACAAGTGTTAAAAATCTTGAAGACAAGATGGATCTATGGGCTGAGTTAGATGCCATAGTTGAGGAATGGCAAGAGAAGGGTGTAGTGATGAGAGAATGTCTAGAGCAAGGGCATGAAGAGGAAATAGAAGATGGTCATAGAGAGACCTTGGAATCAGCATTGTCTAAAAAGACAAAGATCCCACAAGGAGTGTGTGAGAAGGAGGATGAAGTAATGAATCCAATGAAGGAAGCAGTGGTATACCAAACATATGTTTCGGTGCATAAGAAGGACTTGGTCATTTTTGTTTCTAACATTTTTGTGACAGGTTTGTAGGAGTTCTCTATTGTTCATCATGCAAGTGATGATGTTGTAGACATTTATGATATGAAGAATGCAAGAGTGTGTGCTTAATACATGATATTTGTTTGCAGGTACAGGAGGTACATTTTTATGGAAGATCATCAACAAGAGGTGGACAAAGACTGGAGGAAGAGGAAGAAAACTCCCCAATCCAAAGAGACTTGGATTGATTTGATCCTTGGGAGTATGGTGCAGGGCACCCTATCAAAGACATGCAAATGGGTCACTTTAATGACTCATGAAGAATAATGAATGATTCAAAGATCAAACTATGAATGTAATATGGTTTGAAGACAATTTTATCTTTGATGTAATTGGACATATTGCATTGTAATCAGCCTAATGCATAAAGGCATGAATTGATGTAATAGGAAGTGAATTCCTAGATTGGAATTATAGGCGAAGAAGGCTAAAGGATAGGTCTTAGAATTGATGGACTTAATATTATATTAAGGTCCTACAAGGACAAATTTCAAAGTCCTAGACTATAGGGAGTCTAATTAAATAAGTTTTAAATTTAAATATTTGAACTACAATGATCAAGTCTATTTTAGAGGGAAATTGTAAACACAGGGATTAGTTTTCTTTGTTAAGGATCCAACTACTTTGGATCAATTATAGGAGTTATTATATTTCTATGTAAGACTTAGAAGGCAGGGGGCACGTAAGTTAGAAGAGTTTTTTTTTGAGTTTCAGATTTCATATTGTACAGCCTGTATTTCTTTATGCAATAAAATTACTGATTTTTGGCATTTTCTCAAAGTTTTGGGATGTAACATTGAAACAAACACTTGTGCATGTTGGAGATACATTAGTTTCATCTTATTTGAATTAGTTTAATATATTTTTCATTTTATTACAGTATTTGTAAGTGACTGGTCTGTAACAGGTGGAGGGTTTGTCCTCTTTCAAGATATAGATGGTGAGATCCATCCCCTTTTTGTAAATGTTGTTGCTTGGGGATGGACACTAACTTTGTAATATAGTATTCTAATCATTTAAATTCAGGATCAAGGAAGATATTGCAAATTATTGAGGGTGGATAGTCGATTTGATAGTGTTGGAGGGTAGAGAAGTGACTGGACAGTCATAGGTGGAAGGAATGATTGTCTTAGTAAATTGCAGTTCAGTGCAAGGATCATTTCTCCAAAGTTACCTGTTGGATCTTTCTGAATTTGATATATGTTTTAGGAAACATAGTTGTGCACATCTTCACTGGAGGGATCGTAGAAATAATATTTCTATCAAAAGTTATAGACACCTGTTTATGGGTCTATGTAGAGGATAGTGATAGGGTAGATTTTCATGGCTTTCTTTCATGAATGTGTTAGAGAGTTTTATAAAGGGATTAGGTGTTGTGTGGGGGGTGTGTGGACAAGATTATAAAAGGTTAATATAATATTTAATGTTTTTGAAGAGTTGTTTGGGAAAAGATTTAAAAAAAAACCTTCATTGTTGTACTACTAGGACTGTGCAAGTAGGGACAGTTTGGTGCAAGGGGAAAGGTTGGTCACTAGAGTGAGTCTAGAAGTTGGAGGGTGGATGGTCCAAGTGTATTGGGATCCTTGGAGGGGTTAGGATCACCATTTGAATCTTTGTTGATGGTTATGGTTATAGACTTACATTGGTGGAAGGGTGCTTGACATGGAATGTGGACTATGATTGGTAGGTTTGAGTATGAAGAAGTGAAAGGGGATACAAGGTGTGGAGTCTAGTGGAGTTAAGATGATGGAAGACTGACCATTGATAGGTCTATGGAGTGGAATGGGTCCAGGGGTGATCTTAGGATGAATATTAAAGAAGATGTTATCAAGCAAAGAAGGGAAGAAAGCAATAACCCTTGAAGGAAATGTAATCTACCACTAGCCTCTGCATTAGATACCGTTTCAAATTTAAAGACTATCCTAACTATGAAACCCTTACATCCTTGTCTCAATTCCTTCTTGATTTGTTCTTTTAAGAACAATAGAAACCTCTTATTTTGCATTATAATAGTATCATTCTTCTTCATGGCTATTTATACTCACTTGATTAGTGTGTCCTTCACTTTAAATGCTATAACTACATTTTCATCTTGAACTAAATATTATTATCTAAGGATAATATACTAACTTCAAGTCTAAATTGATATCATTCTTGTATTTCTCCTCATAATGTTGAATTAGGTACCATTATAGAACTTCTTCAGTTTTGGGGCAAATCATACATGTTATCATCTTGTGATTCTTCCATAGCTTTCCCAATTCTAGATGTTTCCCCAAAAATTCTTCCCTGTAACTCCTCGCCACAAGGAGTTAAGCAAAAGCTTGCAATATACTGTAGTTTGGGTATGTGCAGGATCATGGTATGCCAAAAAGTGGCGATGTGAAAAAAACTTATTTTCACTCGTCCAAAAGTGCACAAATGCATATATTGACTTTTTAGTAGGCTTGGGTGTCAGTACACTTGGCCAAGCCAAAAGCCAAAGCAAAAGGCTTAATCAGATATTTGATAATATCGGATATCCAATATTTGCCAGTAAATAGATAACTCTGTACCCCAGCCACGTTCAACATTTTCTCATTGTGAAAATGCGAACGCAGCTAGGGTAAATGAATATCAGCTTTCAAATCCCCTATCCGATTTTGCTTAAATACCAAGGTATGTGAAAGCTTCTAATTTTTATTGTTTTTATTGTTTTTAAATAGAAATTTATAGTTTTTAATATAAAAATTAGGGTAGCAATGAGTTTTTTTGTAGGTTTTTAAAATTCATTGTAATTATCTATTTGTTTTTTTTCATTGTTATCAGACATGGAATCAGAAAACCCTCCTAATGATCCCACAAACAATCTAGAACCACCTCCCAACAATCCCCCACCTCTAGAAGACGTACCTGTCACAAACCCTCATTGTTTAGAAGATCTAATAGGAGATAATCTAAATGAACTTTGAGGATTTCAAACCACCTATGCCAATATCTCCACATTGCACCCCATGTTTACGATATTGAACTCAATTATTGAAACATGGAGAAACTTACACAGCAACATAGTGCTGCACTTCTTTGGTGCGATTCCATGCACACCCAGTTTGATGGACTTGATTATGATCAAGTCATGAACCTAAATATAACAAAACATGACATAGCTAATATTTTTGTGGATCATAGAACCAATCTAAAAGTAGACCATAAAAAAACCAAGTTTTCAATTAAATGGTGCACATATAGTACAATATGTGACAACTTTTGGGACCGTTGGTGGATGATTTTTGATAGACCACCTCACAACAATTTGGATGCCCCATTTTATTTTATTAAAAAATTGTATGTTGAATTTGTGCTCAGTCACAAGGTGAATTATTGGAGTATGAGACCGAACTAGGGTGTAGGTTTAGGTGCTCCTCAGGACAGGCCATGGGCACAATGAGTGAAATCCTGGACATATGTCCCCCCTCCTGATATTTCACCTCATCCCATAGTGCAGCATCCTAACATTATTGTTGAGGCTAGCTCACAGACTATTCGATCCATTCACACCTTGAGTGATCTACTGGTTACGTAGAGCATGACATTGTTGCCTCCTCATCCTGATGCTTTTGGTGCTTCCACATCCTCCACGAGCTCACATGTTTGTGTGCCCCACACTTGCATTATATGCAAGAATATGTGCTTAGGTCCCCTGACTGATAGTGATGCATGTAATTTCACCTTCGATGTGGACGATTCTACACAGCACACTATAGGCACTGAAGCAGCTCATGGAGATGTGCATCAAGAGCCTACAGAGCCATGGACTCCCACTGTTATAGTAAGGGTAAACAATTCACTTTTTACATAGTATTTAAATTTTATTATTCATATTTTTAGTAGAATTTCCTTATAATAATTTCCCACTTATGTCTTTTTATGTGTTACATTTATGTTAAGTTGATAATAGAGGAGAAAATGGCACAGGTGGAGGGGTCCACGCTTTCGGCCATATCATTTGGTCTTGACACTTCCACGATACATATGTTTTAATGTACTCATTGGTTTCCTTTTAAATTATGATAATAGTATATGTACATTATTTTCTAATTTTTATGATCATCTTTTACATACTAATGCAGATGTCACAAATTGCCACCGAGGGGCAATGTGAGGTGGTGCAGGTGTCTGGAATTGACAAGGGAAAGGTAATTAAGTAATTTAGTTTGTTTATGCATACATGTATACTTGTCAGTTGTGCATACTTATTTTTAATTTACATGGTTTATTTGATAGAGAGTGGCATCTGATGATGTCATGAGATACTATCGTCACGATAGAGTCACATGCACATCCATTCACATTGATAGCCCTATGGTATGTTTATTGTTGGAGATTTTCTAGCAAGCCAATGTTGACTGTATGTTTGTCATTGATGACAACATATGGTAAGTAGCATTTGTGGAAGACTTATGCGGTAAGCTTTTAGTATATGCTGCATGGACATGTTATCAGCATGATATCATGGACGCAAAGGTTAACTGTTAGTACAGACAGTTATGTAGCAGCTTGTGTCAGCAGTGTTCCTAATAGAGTAACAGGCAGTGTTTTGTGAGTGATTGTCTATATAGTTATCATGGAGCCTTGCGCGCTTGGATATATGATGGAGACATATTAGTGATGTTACATTCATGGACGCAGAGTTTGATGATTAGTAGAAATGAAGTTAAGCATTCGCTATTCACTAGTGGCAGTTTCCTGTGTTTATTCAGAAGAGTCGACAGAGATTATATTGGTTCAGGAGTTGCGCCTATCATTTTGATGTGCGCCCTTAGATTAGTGCTTGGAGAATAGTTAGTAATGTTCGGCTAAGAGAGCATGATGTAATTCAGCTTGAGGAGAAAGTTTTAGTTATTTTGGTAGAGCCGATAGTGCGTAGCATGCATCTACATTTATTAATATTGGACAAGTCCCAAATTGTGTTGTGTGCTTAGTAGAGCTGACAAAATTATTATTGGAGTATGTTATGGTTTCTTTAATATTATTTCAAGGTGGTTCTACCAGGCCAACTTGATTATATCATTTAGAGGAAAGATATTTATAGGCAGTCATTTGTGATTGCTAAGGTGTGGTTCATAGTTAATTGTTAAGAGCAGAGCAGAGTGTGTGAAGTGTTGAGCCATCAGCAGAAGATTTATGTGACCAAGTGAAGAGTTTATGCTATACATTGGAACTAATCCAGACAGCAGGTCAAAGCGCAGTTCACCAAGATCTAGATATAGTGTGTATCTGTTATTTAGAAGGTTGTAGCCTTCACCCATTTGAGCAGTGTGCTCTCGGACAGTGTGTCCTCACCCCTAACAGGGTTAATTGTAAAAGAATCCTAATAGGGTCTGACCCTTGACCATGTCACTGTACTAAATGCATTGTAAAGACAACTCCTAACAAGGTTAAGGATCTTCTAACAAGGATCATAATACACCAGTGCAGATTATTAGTGGGTCTCAATTCCCACCAGGGTTTTTACCTATTTGGGTTTCTTCGTAACCAAAATATTGGTGTTTTGTTTAAGTGTTATTTCATTGTGTTTATGCTTTATGTTTAAATATACTTAATTGGATAAAGAATTGAAACTTGTAGATAATTGATTCATCCCCCCCCCCTCTTAGTTATCTCTTGGGACTATTCCTAACAATTGGTATCAGCGCCAAGTACCTTGGAGAGAAAGTTTAACAACTTGAGGTTGATAAGATGTCATTCTTCAGAAAAGAAAGTCCTAAGTTTTATGGAGATAATTATTTTGATTGGAAGAACAAGATGGTGACACATTTTCAATGCATTGATTTTGATGTTTTTGATGTGACTATCAAAGAAGTCAAGATCCCTACCTTAGCAGACCTTGCAAAGGATGATGCTACTAACAAGAATAAAAAATTGTTCTATTAGAATGCAATAGCCAAAGAAGCCCTTATCAATGCCCTATCTGATAGTGGGTTTTCAGAGATAAAGAAAGTAGACATAGCTCACAAGATATGGAAGCACCTAGAAGACATATTTGAAGGAGATAAATAAGAAAAAGATGTGCATAGAAAAACTTGGAAGAAAAGATACAATGCATTAGAGATGCTACTTGAAGAAAACATCAGAGCTTACAACCAAAGGATTAATGAAGCGGTTGCAGGAATCAGGAACAATGGTGGAGAGATCTCGGAAGAAGACATTATGGATAAGTTGATATGACCACTTTCACAACAGAGTATGAAAACAAGATCAACATCCTTAATGAGACCATGCAGCTTACATCAAATTTCAAAAGAGAGACTTTGATCAGCAAAATTTTAGCTTTTGAGATTTCAAGATTGAAGACAGAACCTAAAAGTGAGACAGCCTTCAAAGCATCAATCCATGGTAACAAATCTGTAAGAACTTCTAGTAATTTTGATGATGATGATGAAGAGAAAGCACTAGATGATTTCATTGCTATGATTTCTAAAAGAGAAAAGAAAGGAAAAGGAAAATCTGAAGGTCAGTTGCCATTTAAATGCTTTTCATGTAATAAGATTGGTCACTTCACATCTAAGTGTCCTACACGAGCTAAAAAGTTCAAAAATGACTACAAGCCTAAGTACTCAAAGGAATGTTACTATGCTGGAGATGGAGTACCAGATGATGATTCAACTGAAATTGTATTCATTGCTATTATAGAGAAAATGAATAACGAAGATGAGAAAGAGGAAGAAAAGTTAGCATTGATCTCACAAGTAGGCATAAGGACAGATTGGATCATAGATAGTGGTTGTTCACATCACATGACAGGTGATAAAGACAGGTTTGTTCATTTAGACAATTACAATGGTGGCAGGGTTAGATTTGGAGATAACACTCCCAAACCCATCATTGGTAGAGGAGCCATCACCTTGGATGGAAAGAATAGCATTGATGATGTTCTTTATGTTGATGGTTTGAAACATAACCTACTAAGTGTTGGGAAATTACTTGACAAAGGTTACAGATTGGAATTCAATGGAAACAAGTGCATCATTAACAAAAAATAGGAGAAATGATTGCATCAGGATAAAAAACTAAAGGTAATGTTTTTCAGCTTAATCTAGAAGCAAGTTGTTTTGTTGCTAAAGTAGATGACAGTTGATTATGGCACAAAAGACTATGTCATATCAATTTTGATAACATAGTAAAGATTAGTAATGTTAAAGCAATAAGAGACCTACCTAGCATAGCAAAACTAGTTGTTACTATATGCAGGGAATGTGTAATGGGAAAACATGTGAGGAATTCATTCAGGAGAAAGCATAACTCAGTAGAGAAAAAGTTGGATTTGATTCATAGAGACCTATGTGGACTAACTCAAACAAGATCATATTATGGTGAAAGGTATTTCATTTTGTTTGTAGATGATTATTCTAGAATGATGTGGGTTGCATTCTTGAAAGATAAGTCAGAAGTATTTGAGAAGTTCAAAATATTCAAAGCTAAGATTGAGAATGAATCTGGACTAAAGATAAAGTGTCTAAGATCAGATAGAGGAGGAGAATTCACGTTTGACAGATTCTATGAGTACTGTGAAGAACATGGCATAAAAAGATAGTTAAGTGCACCTAGAACCCCTCAGCAGAATGAGATTGCAGAGAGAAGGAATAGGATCATCCTTGACACAATGTGCACCATCATGATTGAAGGAAAAGTTGCACACACCTATTGGAGAGATGTAGTTAATACAGTAGTCTACACCATCAATAGAAATTGAGACCAGGTGCGGACAAGACACCTTATGAGCTATGGTTTGGTAATGTTCCCATAGTAAAATACTTCAGAATCTTTGGAAGCATGTGCTACATTAAGGGGGATGAAGCAGTAGGCAAGTTTGATGCAAGAAGCGATGAAGGTATTTTCCTTGGTTACTCTACTAAAAGGAAAGCTTATAGATGTTTTAACTTGAGATTAAAGAAGATCATTGCAAGTGCTCATGTTAAGATTGATGAAAAGTTTATGGTTCAAGAAAGATATCATGATTACTCACCTAGGATTGAAGAACCCAGACCCTCCACTAGTGAGACAGTTGTTGAATAAATGTTTGACAGTATTGATGTGTTATTCAATGACCCTAAGACAAGTGAAGAAGAAACTCCTAAGGTAGATGAGACAATATCACCTAAAGCTCCAAAATTTACATCTAGATATCATTCTAAGGATGACATCATTGGAGATCAGAGCGGAAAAGTCACAACAAGATCAAAAGCAAAGAGTTATGCAAGCAATGAGGTGGTATGTTTACTATCTCATATTGAACCCTTAAGTGTTGAAGATGCATGCAATGATTCAGATTAGCATGATGCTATGAAAGAAGAACTAGATCAGATTATCAAGAATGATACTTGGGAACTGGTCCCAAGACCTAGTGATAAGAATGTAATTGGAATAAAATGGATATTCAGAAATGAGATGAATGAAGATGGTACAGTAATAAGAAACAAGGCAAGGTTAGTATGTAAGGGATATGCGCAGAGAGAAGGCATTGATTATTCAGATGCTTTTGCACCAGTGAGCATATTAGAAGCTATTATTTTGTTTCTAGTCTATGCAACATTCAAAAATTTTAAATTTTATTAGATGGATGTTAAGTCAACATTCTTGAATGGAGGGCTAAAAGAAGAAGTATACATTGAGCAACCAGAAGGATTTACCTTATCAGACATACTTGATATGGTATGCAAATTGAAGAAGGCCCTCTATGGACTTAAGAAAGCTCCTAGAGCATGGTATGAGAGACTGGATGGATATCTAACAAAGATTGGACTCAAGAAAGGAGCAGCAGATTGTAATCTATTCATAAGAGAGACATCTGAAGGTTTACTACTTGTAGCTATATTTTTTATGACATTATCTTTGGAGGTAATGACAAACTAAGTGCTGAATTTGTTAAGGAGATGTAGAGTGAATTTGAGATGAGCATGATTGGACCTATCAAATACATTTTGGGATTGAATGTGAAGTAGACAAAGAAAGGTATTTTCATTAATCAGTCCAAGTATGTGAAAGAGATATTAAAGAAATTCAAGATGGATGATTGCAAGCCAGTAGGGACACCTATGATAATTGGATGCAAGCTTACAAAAAAACATGACTCATGAGCAGTAGATATAACATTGTACAAGTCTATGATTGGCAAACTCATTTATCTTACTCAAACTAGACTTGATATTTCCAATGCAATTGGCATTGTTGGAAGATTTGTAGCAAAGCCTAAATAAAGTTACCTTATGGAAGTAAAAAGAATATTTAGATACTTGCAAGGCACTATAGACTATGGTCTATGGTATCCTAATTCAGAAAATGTTGAGCTTTATGTGTATACTGATGTAGATTGGGCAGGATGCATTGATGATAGAAAGAGTACATCAAGAGGAGCAGTGTTTCTTGGTGACAGACTTGTCACTTGGACAAGCAAGAAACATAATTGCATTTCTCAGTCAACAGCAGAAGCTGAGTATGTTGTAGCAACCCTAAATTGTTCTACAATTGTGTGGATCAAGAAAATGATAAAGGATTTTGGAATTCAGATTGATTATCCTATTTGTATTCATAGTGATAACACTCGCACTATCAACATGTCAAAGAACCCTGTGATGCATGCAAAGATAAAAAATATTGAGATCAAGTATCACTTCCTAAGAGAGAAAGTGGCAGAGAAAGAAGTCAAGGTGGACTATGTGAGTACTAAAGATTAGTTAGCAGACATATTCACAAAGCCCTTGCCAAAGGATACTTTTGAGTATCTCAAGGAGAAGTTGGGAGTAATTCCCTTCCCTGATTTTTCTTAGAAGAAAGGAGAAAGAGCATCAGTCCTCAGGGACTGATAGATGGCTGACTACTCTACTTCAGGAGTAGTAGCAGTGCTTAAACTGATTGGCATCCTTTTCCATTGATGTCAAAGGGGGAGTAATATATACTCATGATAAACATAAGTAAAAAAGGAGTAATATACTAAGGGGGAGTAGTATTCAGTTGAGGAAATGGAGAATGTTAAAGAATATTACAGCAAATGGAGGATTCATCCTTGGGGGAGTTCTGATGAGGAAATAGAGAATGTCAAAAAAGAAATGTTCATTTGGATTGGTGGAGTTTTTCATTCGATATGTTTCCATCAATGCCAAAGGGGGAGATTGTTGGAGATTTGCTAGCAAGCCAGTGCTGACTGTATGTTTGTCATTGATGACAACATATGGTAAGTCACACGCGTAGAAGACTTATGCAGTAAGATTTTAGTATATATTGCATGGACATGTTATCAACAAGATATCATGGACATAGAGGTTAACTATTAGTACAGATAGTTATGTAGCATCTTGTGTCAGCAGTATTCCTAATAGAGTAATAGGTAGTGTTCTATGAGTGATTGTCCGTACAGTTATTATGGAGCCTTGCACACTTGGATATATGATGGAGACATATTAGTGATGTTACATTCATGGATGCAGAGTCTGATGATCAGTAGAAATGAAGTTAAGTAGTCTTTATTCACCAGTAGCAGTTTCCTATATTTATTCAGAAGAGCCGACAGAGATTATATTGGTTCAGGAGTTGCGCCTATCATTTCCATATGCACCCTTGGATTAGTGCTTGGAGAAGAGTTAGTAATGTTCGACTAAGAGCGCATGATGTAATTTGGCTTGAGAAGAAAGTTTCAGTTATTTTGGTAGAGCTGATAGTGTGTAGCATGCATCTACATTTATTAATATTGGACAGGTCCCAGATTGTGTTGCGTGCTTAATAGCGCTGACAGAATTATTATTGGAGTATGTTATGGTTTCTCTAATATGATTTCAAGGTGGTTCTAATAGGCCGACTTGATTATATCATTTAGAGGAAATATATTTATAGGTTGTCATTTGTGATTGCTAAGGTGTGGTTCATAGTTAATTGTTAAGAGCAGAGCAGAATGTGCAAAGTGTTGAGCCATCAGCAGAAGGTCTATGTGACCAAGTGAAGAGTTTATGCTATACATTTGACGCAGGGGCAGGGCAGATTCAAGCAAAATCAAGTAGAATTGAGTCCACTTGAATCAACAACTAGCCCTTGCTTAGAGTTACACAATGGAAGAAATATAATATCACATGAAATCAATGAAATCACAATGGATACGAGACAATCAACTACCAGCAACAATAGAGAATTATATTATTTCTTTCAACATGCCCGACTGTGAGGCCTTGCGGGTTTCGACCTTATACAATGAGAATTATGAAATCAGAATTACAACTCGCATCCTATCTTTCTCTCCAATGATATATCTTGATAATTATCCCTCTTGGATCTCCTCTGATGCCCTACTACATCAATCTAGACTCCTTATATAGCCAGCTAAGCCACAGGTCGGCCAGTCAGGCATTTAATTACATTATAGGTCTAGTCTAAAGATTTAAACCAAAACTAATGCTAGAATGAATATAAATTGATGTGCCTTTGGATTTAGGTCCTTAAATGATCCAAGAACATTCCTTTAAGTGCACAAGGTCCCATTTAATCACACGGAACTTCACAAGAAGAAACACCACACGTTTCACCTGAAAACTAGCAGAAAATAGGTCCTGACGCAAAATGAGTATAACTTTTTACTCATAATGAATTCGAGTTTTTTCTCTTGGGAAATGATAGTAATGTAGGTCTTCTTGAATTCCTTAAGTGCACAAAAGATAATTCCTTATGGATCAAGGTCACCAATATGAACAATTAGCACCAAAACTGCAGTAACGGCTCGGACCCAAAACTGGCAGAAAATAGGTCCCGTGCCAAAATGGCCATAACTTTTGACTCATAATGAATTAGGAGCTGTGCCTTTGGGAAATGATAGTAAATTAGGTCCTATTTAAGGCCCTAAGTGTGCAGGATATTATTCTTTAAGGATCAAGGTATCCATGGTGCGCAATCAACCCCAAAATTGCAGGAAAATATTGCTTTGACAGCAAGAAAATAACTCTAACTTTCAAACTGTCCATCCGAACTCTATGTGCTCATAGGAGAAGGTTCCGAAATAGTTCCTCAACATAATGTAAGCTTCGAACACCATGAAACCATCAAATGCAAAGATTATAAAGAAAACAACAACAAACAGGTACAGAAATCAGGAAATGTTTTTGGTTGTTGCAAGATTGCTCAAGACCCAAGATGCTCCTGCATCAGACACTTGGGGTAAATAAAGAACTAATGTCCACATCAAGCACTACTCATATTCTGACTTGAATCATAAAGATCCAACTCAGCTTGTGTAATCTATGAACTGTCTTCAACTGGCTTGTCTTTCCACTGAACTAGATATTCCATGTAGTCTTTTCCTCTTGTACTCTTGCCAACTCTGTTATTCAAGATCTTCTCAATGTTGTCTCTGTTCTTCTTAGGATAATCTGGATCATCTTCTATCTCATCATTTGATTCAAAGTACTCAAATATATCAAAAATATTGAATATAGGTGATATATCCATGTCCTCTGGTAATTCTACTTCATAAGCATTTCCATTGTCAAACTTCTTCAGAATCTTACAAGGTCCAAATTTCTTCATTTTCAGCTTGTTGTAGGTACCAAATGGAAATCTATTCTTGTTCAAATGAATCATAACCTCATCTCCAACTTCAAAAGATTTGTCTTCTTCTCTTACATTCTCTCTGTTTATATTTCAGATTATTGTCCTCCAAATTCTTTTTAACTTCATCATGTAAAGTTCTCATGTATTCTGCAAAATGATCAGCTTCAGCACTTCTTCTGGTTTCAGTAGGTAAATCTCTCAGATCTATGGTTCCCTTAGGATGAAATCCAATAACAATCTCAAATGGTGTCCTCTTAGTACTTCTATTCACTGAATTATTATATGCAAACTCTGCTTGTGCCAAAATCAAATCCCAATTAGCAGGCTTATCTCCAACTAAACATCTCAACGAGTTTCCCAAACTTCTGTTCACAACTTCAATCTGTCCATCTATCTGAGGGTGAAATGTAGAACTAAACTTCAAATCAGTATTCATCTTCTTCCAAAGTGTTCTTCAAAAATAACCAGTAAACTTAGTATCTTTGTCTGAAACAATAGACTTAGGCAAACCATGCAATCTGATCACTTCATTGAAAAATAATTTAGCTACATGCATGCATCAGATGTCTTCTTACAAGGTATGAAATGAGCCATCTTAGAAAATATGTCAACCACTACCAAAATAGAATCATTACCTCTTTGAGTTCTAGGCAATCCAAGAACAAAGTCCATGATCACATCTTCCCAAGGTCTATCAAGTACAGGCAAAGGTGTATACAATCCTGAATTCTGACTAGTTCCTTTTGCTACTTGACAAATTCTGCAACCTCTAACCATTCTCTATACATCTTTGTAAATTTGTGGCCAAAAGTATCTTTCTAAAATCAAATTCACAGTCTTATCAATCCCAAAATGTCCGGCAAGTCCACCACTATGTTTCTCCTTCATTATGTTCTCTCTCATAGATCCTCTAAGCATGCACAACTGAACTCCTTTAAACAACATGTCTTCTTGAATGAAATAATCAGACCACTTATCACTTACTGTGTGTTCCTTACAATCTTTCCAAGGCTCTGCAAAATCAATGTTAGTCTCATACAAATGTTTCAAATCATCAAAACCAAGTACCTCAACTCTCATCTCTGTCAGGAAACTTCTTCTTTGGCTCAAGGCATCAACAACCTTATTTGACTGTCCACTTTTATGCTTCAATGAAAAGAAAATATTCTGATCTTTCATTTCTCTTGTAAATGTCTTATCATCAACCAAACATACTCTGACTATGGTACAGTGACTTTCATCAAACTTTTCTATCAAAGGCAACAATACTTGTTTCCTTCCATCCATCAAAATAGTATATTGATTCAATCTACCATCATCCAAAGCTTTCCTATCATACTGCCAAGATCTACCCAAAAGAATATGACAACAATCCATAGGCATAATATCACACAAGACTTCATCATGATAATTCCCAATTTTGAATTTAATAAGGCATTGTTCACTTACAAGTAGTTTATGCTCCTTCTGGATCCAAGCAATATGGTAAGGCTTCAGATGTTTCAATCTCTTCAACTGCAATTTGTTAACCAGCTCTTCGGATGCCAAATTACCAGAACTTCCACTATCAATGATTACCTTGCAACATTTATCAGCAATCTTACATCTGGTTCGGAACAAACTTTTTCTCAAAATAGGTTCCTCATCAGCTTCTTCATTCCACAAGATCCTTCTTAACATCAGGTTCTCACCATGTTTAGGTTCATTAGACATTTCCTCAACTTCTTCACAAGACAAATTATTTCTACCATTACCTCCAGTCTTCTTTCCAGAGTTAGTACATTCAAAAGCTCTATGTCCTTCACCACATTTATAACAAGTACCTCTAAACCAAGATTTCTCTTCTCTTTTTCCATTATTATTATTCCTAGAGTAACCAGTATAGCTACCTCTAGAGTGATTACCTCTTTTACCAGCAGGGTCATCTTTCCATCCTTTATCTTGCACTGCATTGTCAGATCTGCTACTTTCTCCATTAGATCTTCCTCTACTTCTCTAAAATCTGCCACCTCTTCCTCTTTGTCTTTGATCATGTTTCTTTGTCAATCTATCTTCTTCCTTCAAAGAAAATTGATATGCTTCTTCCACACTATCAATCTTTACATAACTGATCTCATCTTGAATAGATGTCCTTAGGCCATTCATATATCTAGCCACTTTCTCAACTTCATCATCCACATGTCCAGATCTGATATCCAACTTGTAAAATTCCTTAGTATATTCTTTCACACTCATGTCCTTTTGTCTCAGATTTTGCATCTTTCTCATCAGACTAACTTGGTAGTCAGCTGGAAGAAAATTCTTCTTCATCTTTCCAAGCATCTTCATCTATGTCTTGATCTTTTCTTTTCCTCTCTTCTGTCTCTCAGTTTGCAAATGATCCCACCAAAGAGATGCATGCCTTTTCAACTTTGTGACTGCTATCTTAACCTTCTTCTTATCAGAAGTACCTTCATACTCAAAGTATTTATCCATCTCAGAGATCCAATCCAAAAGTGCATCGGTCTCAAGTCTTCCATCATAGCAAGAAACTTCAACAACAGGTCTGGAGTTAGGCTTAGAAAAAATTCTCAAGAGTCTTTCCTCATGTTGTTCAACTTTAGGTTCAACATTAGGTGTTGCTTCTTCTTCTTCATCACTAACATCTTCAAGATGTGCTCCTCTTCTTTGGGCTGTCTCTACAACTTCAAGCCTAGTTGCAATCTGTCTCAACATATTCATGATAACATAATCATTTCCTCTACCACAAGCCATCTTGATAATTAGGTTCTAGCAAGATCATAACCTTCTACAAGTTATAGGTCAAATTTCAGATCCTCCACCCTACAACCAATCCAATAAGGTTCTCCACGATCCAATCCACAAGAAAGAACTCGCTCTGATACCACTTGACGCAGGGGCAGGGCAGATTCAAGTAGAATTGAGTCCACTTGAATCAACAACAATCTCTTGCTCAAAGTTACACAATGGAAGCAATATAATATCACATGAAAGCAATGAAATCACAATGGATATGAGACAATCAACTAGTAGCAACAACAGAGAATTATATTATTTCTTTCAACATGCCCGGCTGTGAGGCCTTCCGGGTTTCGGCCTTATATAATGAGAATTATGAAATCAGAATTACA
The DNA here is from genome assembly GCA_027943335.1 of Chamaecyparis obtusa. Taxonomy (NCBI): domain Eukaryota; kingdom Viridiplantae; phylum Streptophyta; class Pinopsida; order Cupressales; family Cupressaceae; genus Chamaecyparis; species Chamaecyparis obtusa. The sequence continues at coordinate 202,164 of BSBK01003611.1, read as the reverse complement.
ACTCGCATCCTATATTTCTCTCCAATGATATATCTTGATAATTATCCCTCTTGGATCTCCTCTGATGCCCTACTACATCAATCTAGACTCCTTATATAGCCAACTAAGCCACAGGTCGGCCAGTCAGGCATTTAATTACATTATAGGTCCAATCTCAAGATTTAAACCAAAACTAATGCTAGAATCAATATAAATTGATGTGCCTTTGGATTTAGGTCCTTACATGATCCAAGAACATTCCTTTAAGTGTGCAAGGTCCCATTTGATCACACAAAACATCACAAGAAGAAACACCACACGTTTCACCCGAAAACTAGCAGAAAATAGGTCCTAAGGCAAAATGAGCATAACTTTTTACTCATAATGAATTGGAGTTTTCACTCTTGGGAAATGATAGTACTTTAGGTCCTCTTGAATTCATTAAGTTTGAAAAAGATAATTCTTTATGGATCAAGGTCACCAACATGAACAATCAGCACCAAAATTGCAATAATGGCTCGGACCCAAAACTGGTAGAAAATAGGTCCCGTACCAAAATGGCCATAACTTTTGATTCATAGTGAATTAGGAGCTGCGCCTTTGGGAAATGATAGTAAATTAGGTCCTCTTTAAGGAACTAAGTGCACAAGATATTATTCTTTAAGGATCAAGGTCACTATGGTGCGCAATTAGCCCCAAAACTACAGGAAAATACTACTCTGATAGAAAGAAAATAACTTTAACTTTCAAACCGTCCATCCAAACTCTATGTGCTCATAGAAGAAGGTTCCCAAATAGGTCCTCAACATAATTTAAGCTTAAAATACCATGAAACCATCAAATGAAAATATTATAAAGAAAACAACAGCAGATAGGTACAAAAATCAGGAAATGTTTTTGGTTGATGCAAGATTGCTCAAGACCCAAGATGCTCCTACATCAACATTGGAACTGATCCAGATAGCAGGTCAAAGCATAGTTCACCAAGATCTAGGTATAGTGTGTATCTATTATTTAGAAGGTTGTAGTCTTCACCCCTTTGAGCAGTGTGCTCTCAGACAGTGCGCCCTCACCCCTAATAGGGTTAATTGTAAAAGACTCCTAACAGGGTCTAATGCTTGACTAGGTCACTGTACTAAATGCATTGTAAAGACAACCCCTAACAGGGTTAAGGATCTTCTAAGAAGGACCATAGTACACTAGTGCAGATTATTAGTGGGTGTCAATTCCCACTAGGGTTTTTACCTATTTGGGTTTCCCCGTAACAAAAATATTGGTGTTATGCTTAAGTGTTCTTTCATTGTGTTTATGCTTTATGTTTAAATATACTTAATTGGATAAAGAATTGAAACTTGTAGATAACTGATTAACCCCCCCACCCCCCTCTCAGTTATCTCTTGGGACTATTCCTAACATATGTTTCTAAAGTTATTTGTTTGTATTTTACTATCAAGTATATATAATATGATCAAGTTATGATAGTATGAACTATCTGTTTGACTTTTGTAGGTCACTCATAGTTTGAGGGAGGTAGAACACCAAGAGTTTGTATCACTGATGACTCAACTAACCTTTCCCAAAGAGAGTTTAACTCAAGTAAGTTTTAATGTTAATTCAATTATCTTGTAAACATATGTTTTCTATTGGAAGTATTTAACACTAAATAGTATAACTCGTAGATCAATCTCATGTTTGAAAACATATACAGGTCGGAGTCGACATTGGTGGCATTCTTCCTATGCTACCAAGGACATATATTAGGTATCATGTCCGCGAGAAGAGATAGAGAGGTGAGGTATATGAGAGTTCAATTTTAGTTTAAATTTTATTTATTATTGTTGACTATGATTCTAAGTTTTAATCTAACTTAGGGTTTCACTTTTGTGTTTGAATACAAGATCCATTAGAGCCAAAGAGTACTTCAAAGAGGTTGCATTTTGATGATCCACCAGTAGAATAGGATGTCCTAGAAACTTTTGTAGTTGAACTTCTTAGTTTGAGATGTCATATGACACATTTTGAGATGACGTATGTCACATTGTATCTAGATATGTTGACATGTAAATATGTACAGAATTATTGTTCATTTTGATATATATGAAACTTGATATTCAATCCAATTTGTTGATTGTGTGTTCATTTATTCATTGTTAGTATGTAAATATGCTTGTGTGTATGTACTCATGTGTACAATTTATGCCTTAAGTATATTCATGTATATTCAATTACATTCTTCATAACCTAAATTCACGTGTATGGGCTACGTGCATGACTTGAGTGAATTTATGTTGTATGATTTATAAAATATGTACTACATGTATGCTTCATGAATTAATCAAATTTATGTGTACGATTTATGTGCTACGTATTTTCACATATGTAATTCATCATTTAAGTGAGTTCAAAATTTATGTGCTACATTATATTCATGTGTGCCTACAATGCTAGACATGTCCTTGACATCAGTCAATTCTAATATTAGAATGACATTCCAAACAATGAAATAGTTATGTAAAATTGTAAACAAACACAAGACACCATTCCTATCTCACAACCAAGCCAAGATCACATTAGATTTATTCTAATCAATTCACTGTTGCCTCGATTGTTCCACGGGATAGAGAACTCTAGAAATGCAGAGAAATTTATTTTCATTGATTGATTCGATTAAAAACTTTAACCATTATTGTTCCCTAGTGTTTACTCACCCAACCAGAGCTAATGGTACAGTCCATTCGATGTCGGGATGAACGGTTTGGAAGAAATCTAGTGGTGCAACTTTCAACTGACCCCTACTGCAAGTTTTGGCATCAAGCAAGACTGGCGTGCTAAATTCAAACAAATTTGAATCTCCCGGAATGGAGAGAGGTTATTGTAGGCCTTAGAAACATGGTCCTCTAACATCTCACAGATCACCAATACCTCTCACGGAGTTTGAGATATGAGCCTCAAAAGTTTGTTGCCCAATCGTGCTTAGTGCACCTTGGGGACACTTTGGTTCGGCATGGTCTAGAACGTTCTACCACTTGACCACTTGATCGGAGCTAATGGCACAGTCCATTTGGTGCCAAGATGAACGGTTTGGAAAAAACCCATTGGTGCAACTTTCAATTGACCCTCACTGCAAGTTTTGGCATCAAGCGAGACCGGCGTGCCAAATTCAAACAAATTTGAATCTCCCATAATGGAGAGAGGTTATTGTAGGCCTTAGAAACACAATCATATAGCATCTCACGGATCGCCAATACCTTTCACGGAGTCTGAGAACCGTGCCTCGAAAGTTTCCTGCCCAATCGTGCTTAGTGCACCTTGGGGACACTTTGGTCCGACATGGTCCAGAATGTTCTAGTGACTCAGTGGTCAAAATAGGGTTGTCCCTAGCGTTTACCCACCCAACCGAAGCTAATGGCATAGTCCATTTGGTGTCGGGACAAACAGTTTGGAAGAAACCCATTGGTGCAACTTTGAATTGACCCTCACTGCAAGTTTTGGCATCAAGCAAGACTGGCGCACCAAATTCAAAAAAATTTGAATCTCCCAAAATGGAGAGAGGTTATTGTAGGCCTCAAAAATTTGGTCATGTAGCATCTCATGGACTGCTGATACCTCTCACGGAGTCTGAGAACCAAGCCTCAAAAGTTCACTTCCCAATCGTGCTTAGTGCACCTTGGGGACACTTTGGTCTGGCATGGTCCGAAATGTTCTACTGACTCAATGGTCTGAATGGGGTTGTCCCTAGTATTTACCCACCCAACTAGAGCTAATGGAATAGTCTATTTGGTGTCGGGATGAATGGTTTGGAAGAAACCCATTGGTGCAACTTTCAAATGACCCTCACCGCGCTAATTCAAACAAATTTGAATCTCACAGAATGGAGAGGTGTTATTGTAGGCCTCAGAAACATGGTCCTATAGCATCTCATAGGTCACCGATACCTCTCACAGAGTCTGAGAATCAAGCCTCAAAATTTTGCTGCCCAATCGTGCTTAGTGCACCATGGGGACACTTTGGTCTGGCATGGTCTGAAACATTCTACCGACTTAGTGGTTGAAATGGGGTTGTCCCTAGCATTTACCTATCCAACCGGAGCTAATGCCATAGTCCATTCAGTGTTGGGACAACCAATGCAAAAACATGTCCTGGCTGTAGAAGATTTGAAAGATGGTCGTAATTAAGTGAACAATCTATGTCATCATTTTTTACAGAGACTATGAGAGAAAGGAGTAAGATAATGTGGAACCCATGTATCAACCCACTTACTTGACTCACACTAAAGACAAATCAAACAATAACAAGCCAACTCTCGTGTCCAAATGGTCCATGTACTAGCATCTGAGCTTCAAAATGAATGCATTTTTGAAGAATCTTTTGTAGTTTGATAATCCAACCTATCTCCTATTGTGCCCAACTCAACCAACCAAAATAATTTGCGCACCACTAAATCAAGAGTCCCCCCTATGACAATGTTGAAGTACACCAATCAACAATAGAATGAGCATCAATGATTTCTGCACCTGAAATCCTCAGTTGCTCCTTAACTAGAGATCTCTTTATGCATGCACCTACTCCATCATTCTCCCCTTTTCCATGACCAGCCTAAAAAAAACTCCAAATATGAGGTACACCCCTCTCTACATGCATTCTACATAACCAATAAAACATACAAGCATTTATTAATTGACCTATGTAGTTATCTGACCAAATGAGATGTCTATCCATAGCAATATTATTTTTCCGCACACACTCAAAATAATTCTCAAAGAAATGTTGGACAAACTCAGATGAGTGTGATCTATCATCGCTCATATAAAAATGGTACTCTCTGATTATCTTCTAGTCATCTTCTCTACTATCAGAGGAATGTCTATATGTTATGTGGACAAAAATAGAAACTTGAATAGAACTGTAATATTAAGCTTGCAAGTCATTTTGGGGCTGCAATGTATAGTTCTCTGCAAAGTCAACAACCGATATAATAGTTCCAATCGGGAAAGTGTCCTTACACATCCTGATTTTTTGATCCAACCACTGAGACCTATGACTATTCCTTGCATACTTGTAAAAAATATTCTTCCTGAAATCTGAAATAAAATCAGCTACATTGCATTCTTTAGTAACCAAGTCACATCTAGAGCCTTCACCTCCACTTTTTAATGTATATTTAACAGTTTCATATACCTTTTTGTGGACAATTATCTTTCCAAAATCATGTTCGTAGTCCTCATGAAAACATTCAACAAACTTCACTAGCCCACCACACTCTAAGCACTTGTCATTTAAGCAATCTTTTCTATAAAAGAAACATCCATCATCTCTAGGACATAAAAAATGATCTAGCAAGTCTCTTGATGATTTGGAAGAGCACTTTCACCACACTCCTCCAACTTTTCACTACTATGAAAAGTAGAATGAATGGATCGTAACAATTCATCGTGCATTGAAACCTCCACATGATATTTGCAACAACAAGTATTTTGAATCTTAAGAGGCACACAAAAAAAAGGCTTCAAGGCTTCAAAAGCTTTTTGTGATATTTGCAATGTTGGATGTGTCTCACAAATGTTTTTGAACAACATTGTTTGACTCACCTCCAAATAATGTTTGAGATGCGAGGTGCGGTCTCGAATGCCAATTCTCAACTTCAAGACATCCTTCACATTTGGTGACACTCTTGAGTTAGATTGCCAAAATAGTTGAATTTGATCCTTCATAGCATCGGTAAGCTTCGTATCACAACATAAAAAGTCTGCCACCATAAGCCCATGTATCATTTTGAATACGATCATCAAGTCTTTCTCTTCTTACAAGTGCTCTATCCAAATTTTTATGATTTAGATTCAAGTCAACACAAGTTTGTCTCATCAAACGAGCTTTTTTCAAATGATGACTTACTAAGGAGGTTGTAATAAAACTTCTAGCAGATCTCTTATCTTTTTCCTTTGTAGTCTTCCCAATGGAATTCAGAGCACTGAAAAGATTTCTCACAATAATAACATTCCTCTCCTTTTTCTTGTTCACACTAATCTTCAATTTGACTAGTATACGTCTCATCTTCTGCATCTTTAGCAATTGCACACACATTTGACATTAATCAACCAATGTCTTCGAGCTAAAAAATTGATCAAAATTTTTTGAAACCCACAATCAAATGGTTCTTTCTGATCTCTTGCCATCGAAAATGCTCATTATGTTCTCATCAATTTTAAGTAACCATTTAGTTGTCCTGGAAGGTCTCAATTTTGAAGTTTGTCTTTCTTCCTCCGAAGGAACTTCATTTCTCATATAATTTGGAGATGTGTTACATTGATTTGGTTCTTGTGTACCATTATCATCATCAATTCCTTCATATTCAATCGGTGGATTGTCATTGACAATGTCCACACTTCCATTGGCCACATCTACGTGTTCATTTTCAAAACCTCCAATTTCATCTTCAAAACCTAAATTCTCATTTTCAAAACCTACATTTTCATCTTCAAATTCATGTTCTTCACTTGAAACCACATTCAAAGGTGGGTCTATGTCGACATCTTCATTAATATTTAACATACCTTGTCTCTTGTTCTAATGGGCAACCCTATCCATTTCTCTATACACTTCAACATCTTCATTTGTGAGTCTCCTCTTCTGTGTATGCTTTCGATGACTAGTACTCCCCATAGTTAGACCAAAAAGGTGATGCAAATACATTTGGTAATAGAAAAAATCTAGCCAAAAAGTGGATTTTTTTCTTCTCTAGAGACAAAACGTGATTCGTTGCAACTTGAATCTTGTAAATCAGCAAAAAAAATGCGACTCTCTAGAGGGACATAGAGAATGTTATTTTTACTTTTCACCAGTAAAAAGAATCAGATATCCGAAAATATCGAATATCTGATATCCGATATCTCCCACCAAAATTTTCCCAAAATCTATCTATCTCTCTCTCCTACTCTCCTACTCTCTCTCTCTCTCTCTCTCTCTCTCTCTCTCTCTCTCTCTCTCTCCCCCTCTCTCTCCCTCTCTCCTACTCTCTCCCCTTCCCCTTCTCTCTCTCTCTCTCCTTCCCCTTCTCTCTCCTACTCTCTTCCCTTTCCCTTTCCCTTCTCTCTCTCTCTCTCTCTCTCTCTCCCCTTCCCCTTCTCTCTCTCCTACTATTTTTTCACCCAAAATTGATGAAAGGAAAAGGGTTTCTGAAAGACATTATCAACTTTCCATCAATATAATTACTGTCAAATTTCAAGTTCGGTAAGTAATTATTACTTATTTTTCAATTGAGTTATCTTTAAAGTCGTAATTGACATACTGATTGAAAAACAACTATAACTTTCAAACCGTTTAACCTTTTTGAAATCTAAAACATGTGTCACATTCTATGCTTCGGCTACTATAAGGAAAAAAAATCAATTTTGTAAAGTTTAGAATTAGTTAAGGTGGTCAAACACGAGAGTTTTTTTATTCTGAAAAGGTTGTAGCAGAAAATTCATAATTAATTATTTATTTGGCAAAAAATTATAAAAAAATATGTGTCACATCTGTGAATGAGTCTACTACTTATATCTAGAACTTTGGGAAAATATATCATCATTTGATTGTGATTAAGTTGGTCAGACATACACGTACTTTTTTATCTTTTCCTTAAAATTTTCGTACTACTGCATTGAAATCTAAAATTTTGAAGAATTAGATAAAAAAAATTTCAGACAAGGGCTAGTAGTTTAGAAACTACATTCAATTTCCTGCAAATTCTATTCTTACAACTTTTTCACATAAGGTTCATAAGATGTTCAACTTTTTATGTCAAGTTGACTAACCCTGATTTTTTTATTTTTCATTGCCACTTAAGGCCATAGTTTGGTATACCATGATCCTACACATACCCAGTTTATGGAAACAACATTTGAAGTGTGATATACGTCATTCTATCATCTTTTTCTCAGTTTTTATTTGTGCTAACCTTTACCATGATAGAACATTATATTTTTGCATGCTACACCTTATTGTGCCTACAAAGAGAGATCCATTCACATCATTTAAGACCATTTGTGTGATTTTTTGTAGCTTATGTAAGTTATATTCATTCAATTAGATCTAAACTTGCGTAACTTATAGAACTTAAACTTGGCTTGTTGATAGCTTAATTATTCTCTACCTATTTGGTGTTTGTTAGATTTGTTTATTTTCAAGTGTTTATATTTTCAAAAGATCATATTCCATATAAATGGAAATAGCAGAATTTTCTTGCATGGATGTGATCTTTTGTTAGAAAAAAGATTAGAGCATTATCTTGCACTATTATGCAACTCAAGTTTGGAGACTTGAACTTTCTTTAGTTTTTCTCACAATTCATCCCTGGTATGACATTGATTGGAAACTTACAATTATCTCAATATTGTGTAAAATTAAATTAAAAAGTGCAGAAGACCAAGTAATTATCTAACTTGGTTATTTGAGATTTGTTCTATTATAACAAATACACTTGTCCATACTTTTATCAGAAATTGTAATTAGTACACCTAAATATTTTAAATCTTTGACTATTTATCGTAAGCACAAATAGGTTACATTTGTAAAATATCTTAAAATCTAAGGCCCATTATGCATTTACAAAATTTTCCCTAGAGCTTGTCTGCAAAGAAATTTTCCAGTAGTAGATGCACATAGGTCAAGGTAATCAGAAGGTTTTCCCTACCTAACTAGCTGTCAATACTAGTTCATAACCTAATTTGGACGATATGTAGAATTTTATTATTACAAAAATAATATTAAATTTTGGTTTAATATGTGTGTAACTCTAAGTTTTTCTATGTTTTTGTTCCCTAGATTGACCATGTGTAATCTATGTAGTTTGTAGGCTATTGTTCTCTAACATAGTGGCACCCTCCTAGATTTTAGATTCAGAGTGACTAGCCTACCAAATAGCTGTAGGATTCCACCTAGAAGTTTGTTGTAGATCTTCAAGAAAGCCCAACTAGATGAAATAGATATCTTGTAACGTGCAATGATTTAAAACTCCCCCTCATTATCCCCAACAATTTGATAAGATAGGCTTGATGTGTAAGCCTAGAAATGGTGACCAATGAAAATCAAACTCTTGTTTAAGCTACCAAATTAAAATTTGTAGTAAAAAAAATGCACTAGAGCAAGAAAATTTGACAAGATAAAGGTGAAAGGTTTCATCTTGACCATGTTGTCTATTAGGCTTTGTATTCCAACAATAGAATCTTGGAGAAAAATACAAAATCATATCGACCCCTCTACCTCTAGCTATGCCTAGCTTACAAAACTAAATTTATAACTAAAAAGTGGAAGTCAAGAAATCTTAGTTATAAATAGATAGGAGAGAGAAAATTCAAATAAATGCATACTTTTTGGTAACTAGAGAAGGGGAGATTTCAAATGCAATTGGTAGGTGTAAAAATGAATTCCACAATCTTTGCCAACATCAACATTACCATGAATTCTAAATTCTTAAATGAGGAGTTGTATAGAAAATTACACATGCCTAAAAGTGAGGCAAATTATATACTCAAGATTAAATACCTAGATAATCACACAAAGTTTCTACATTCTCTAGCATTGGAACCTACAATTTTTCTACATTCTTTCCAAGTGTGACCTAGAGCTTCCCGTGTTGCCCACCATATCATTTGGATTTGTGCATTCTCTTACATTGATAGTGTTAGAAATAGTTCAAAGAGATAACCAAGAGTGGGGGCGGGGGGGGGGGGGGGGGGGGGGTGAATCAGTTATCTAAAAGATTTAATTATTTGTCCAATTAAGTATATAATAACATTAAGCATAAATACAATATGAGAACACTTAACAAAAGACCACAATTTTGGTTATGGGGAAACCCAAATAGGTAAAAAACCCAGTGGGAATTAGCACCCACTATAAACTACACTTGAGTATTATGATCCCTATTAGAAGATCCTACAACCCTATTAGGAGTTGATATTTACAATGCATTAAGTACAGTGACCTAGTCAAGGGTTGGACCCTGTTAGGAGTCTTTTACAATTAACCCTGTTAGGGGTGAGGACACACTGTCCGGGAGCACACTACTCAAAGGGGTGAAGGCTGCAACCTTCTATTTAACAGATACACACTATATCTAGATATTTGGTGAACTATGAGGTAGAAATGCTGTCTTGATTAGTTCCAATGAATAGCATACACTTTCTTCTTTGCCACATAGACCTTCTACTAATGGAACAATACTTCACACTCTCTGCTCTTCTCTTATCTTTCAACTATTTGTCATACTTAGCAATCACAAATGAATGCCTATAAATATCTTTCTCTAAATGATATAATCAAGTTAGCCTGTTAGAACATCCTCAAAATCATTTTAGAGAAATAATACAACTCTCCAATAACATCTCAGTTGGCTATACTAAGCACGCAACACAAAATGGGACCGCCCAAGTCAATATGAGTAGACGTGTCGCTTCACATAGTTGGCTCCACAAAATTAACTCAAGCTTTATTCTCATGCTGAATTATGCCATGAGCTCTTAACCAAATATTCTTAACTCTTCTCCAAACATAAATCCAAGCATGCATATCCAAATGATAGGCACAACTACCACAACAATATAAACACTATCGACTTCACCATATAAACTTAGGAAATTGTGATTGTCAACTAGAGACTTCATAACTCATCCTGTACTGCACATCTGACTCTGCATCCATGAACATATCATCATACACATGTCTACAACATAAATATAAATGTGCAAGGCTTCATATCAACCATATTGTAAATCACATACATAACTCTTCCTGGGACCTGTCAGGAACACTCACTAATACAAACAACTATATTACTATTTTCACTCAAAATCAATCTTTGTGTCTATGATATCATGTTGATAACATATCTAAGAACCATATGCTCAAGGATATTTCCATCAAGCTTCCACACACATTGCTTACCATATGTTGTCATCAATGATAAACATACAGTCAACAATTTGGCTTGCTGGAAAATCTCCAACAATCTCCCCCTTTGGCATTGATGGCAACATATGGAATGAAAAACACCACAAATCCAAATGTACAATTATTTTATAACATTCTTCATTTCCTCAAAAACTCCACCAAGGATGAATTCTCCATCTCTTACTTTTTTGTTTCTTCTTGCCGAATACTCACTCCCCCTTTCTAGAATTCTTTTATAACATTCTCCATTTCCACAACAAAACTCCCCCAAGGATTAATCCTCCATCTCTTACTATTTTTTTTTCATGACTATATACTTACTCCCCCTTTGACGTCAATGGAAAAGGGCACCAAATAATTAAGCACTGGTACTACTCCTAAAGTAGAGTAGTCAACCCTTCATCAATCACTGATGACTGATGGACTGCAAACTCTAATCAAATTTAGTGAAGGGAATTACTCCCAGCTTCTCCCTAAGATACTCAAATGTATCCTTAGGTAAAGGCTTTCTGAATATGTCTACTAGCTGATCTTTTGTACTCACATAGTCTAAATTTACTTCTTTCTCTACCACTTTCTCTCTTAGGAAGTGATATTTTATTTCAATGTGTTTTGTCTTTACATGCATCACAGGGTTCTTTGACATATTGATAGTGCTAGTGTTATCACAATAAATAACAATAGGATAATCAATATGAATACCAAAATTTGTTATCATCTTCTTGATCCACATAATTGTAGAACAATTTAATGTTGTTGCTACATACTATGCTTCTATTGTTGATTGAGAAATAAAAATTTTCTTCTTACTTGTCCAAGAAATACTACTCCTCCTGAGGTACTCTTTCTATCATCCACGCATCCTAGCTAATCTGCATCTGTATATACATGAAGCTCTACAGTCTCTAATTATGATACCATAAACCATAGTCTATAGTTCCTCTCAACTATCTTAATATTCTCTTTACTTCCATGAGATGACTTTATTTAGGATCTGCTGCAAATCTTCCAACAATTCCAACTGCATTGGAAATACCAAGTCTAGATCGAGTAAGATAAATGAGTTTGCCAATCATAGACTTGTATAAGGTCATGTCTACTACTATTGAATCATCTTCTTTTGAAAGCTTGCATCCTATTATCATAGGGGTACTTACTGGCTTGTAATCATCCATCTTGAACTTCTTCAATATCTCTTTGACATACTTAGACTAATTAATGAAAATACCTTTGTCCGTCTGTTGCACATTCAGTCCCAAAAAGTACTTGATAGGTCCAATCATGATCATTTCAAATTCGCTCTGCATTTCTTTAGAAAATTATGCACTAAGCTTGTCATTACCACCAAAAATGGTGTCATCAACAAATATAGCAACTAACAGTAGTCCATCATGTGTTTCTCTTATGAATAAATTACAATTTACTACACCTTTCTTGAATCCAATCTTAGTCAAGTAACCATCTATTATTTCATACCATGCTCTAGGGGATTGCTTAAGTCCATAGAGAGATTTTTTCAATCTCCATACCATATCAGGTTTGTCTGATAAAGTAAATCCTTCAGGCTTCTCTATGTAAACTTCTTCCTTCAGCTCTCCATTTGAGAATGGTGACTTGACATCCATCTCGTAAACCTTAAAGTTCTTGAATGTGGCATAGGCTAGAAACAAATTTATGGCTTCCAATCTACTTACAGGGGAAAATGTATCAGAATAATCAATTCCTTCTCTTTGCGCATATCCTTTGGATACTAGTCTTACTTTGTTTCTTACCACTATTCCATCTTCATTCATCTTATTTCTGCATATCCACTTGGTTCCAATCACATTATTGTCACTAGGCCTAGAGACCAATTCCCATGTATCATTCCTAATTATCTGATCTAGCTCTTCTTTCATTTCTTCATGCCAATCTGAATCATTACATGCATCTTCAACACTTAAGGGTTCAAATTGTGAAAGTAAACATACCTCTTCATTTGTTGTTGAACCTTTTGCTTTAGATCTTGTCATAAATTTTTTGTTTTGATCTCCAATGATGTCTTCCTTTGAATGATATCTAGATGTGAATTTAGGAACATTAGGTGTGAGTCTCTCATTTGACTTCTAAGATTCTTCTTCACTACTTTTAGGGTCATTGAATAATACATCAATGATGTCAAACATTTCATCAACAATTGTTTCTCTATTGGTAGGTCTAGGTTCTTCTTCAATCATAGATGTATAATCATGATACCTCTCTTGAATCATAAACTTCTCATCAATCTTAACATGAGCACTTTCAATGATCTTCTTTAATCTTAACTTAAAACATCTATAAGCTTTTCTTTTAATAGAGTAACCAAGAAAAATACCTTCATCACTTCTTGCATCAAACTTGCCAATTTCTTCATCTCTCTTGATGTAGCACTTGCTTCCAAAGATTCTAAAGTATTTGACAGTAGGTACATTCCCAAACCATAGCTCATAGGGTGTCTTGTCTGTCCCTAGCCTTAATTGAATTCTATTGATAGTATATACTAAAATATTGACCGTATCTCTCCAATAGGTGTGTGCGACTTCTCCTTCAATCATGATGGTGTGCGTTGTGTCAAGTATGATCCTATTCCTCATTTCTACAATTCCATTTTGTTGAGGGGTTCTAGGTGCACTTAGCTAGCTCTTTATCCCATGTTCTTCGTAGTACTCATAAAATCTATCAAAGGTGAATTCTCCTCCTCTATCTGATCTCAGACACTTTATCTTTAATCTAGACTCATTTTCTACCTTAGCCTTGAATATTTCAAACTTTTCAAATGCTTTTGACTTATTCTTTAAGAATGCAACCCACATCATTATAGAATAATCATCAACAAACAAAATAAATTACCTTTCACCATAGTATAATCTTGTTTGAGTTGGTCCACATAGGTCTATATGCACTAGATCCAATTTTTTCTCTATCGAATTATGCTTGCTTCTGAATGAATTCCTCACATACTTTCCCATCATACATTCCCTCCATATTGTATCCATTGGTTTTGCAATTCTAGGAAGGTCTCTTACTACCTTTACATTACTTATGTTTACTATATTGTCAAAATTGATATGACAGTCTTTTGTACCACAATCGACTATCATCTACCTTAGAATCAAAATAAATTGCTTTAGAATTAATCTAAAAAACATTACCTTTAGTATTTGAACCTAATGCAATCATTTCTCCTTCCTTGTTGTTAATAATGCACTTGTTGTCTAAGAAATTCCAACTGATAACCTTTGTCAAGCAACTATCCAACACTTAATAGGTTATGTTGCAAACCATCAACATAAAGAACATCATCACTGATGTTATTTCCATCCAAGTTGATAGATCCTCTACCTATGATAGATTTAGGAGTGTTGTCTCCAAATCTAACCATGCCACCTTTGTACCTATCTAGATGTACAAATATTTCCTTGTCTCCTGTCATGTGATGTGAACAACCGTTGTCAAAGATCCAATCTATCCTGATGTCAGCTTGTGAAATCAGTGCTAACTCTTGTGCTTTCTTTTCATCTTCAAGGTCCATTTCATCAAACATTCTCTCCATATCTTCAAGGGAAATGAATCCAATTTCATCTTCTACCAAATCTTCATCTGATACTCCATCTTCAACATAGTAACATTCTTTTGTATACTTAGGCTTGTAGTTAGTTTTGAACTTCTTGACTCTTGTAGGACACTTAGATGTAAAGTGACCAATCTTATTACATGAGAAGCATTTGAATGGTAACTAACCTTCATATTTTCCTTTTCCTTTCTTTTCTCTCTTAGCAATCATAGCAATACAATCATCTAGTGTTTTCTCTTCATCATCATCATCAAAATTACCAGAAGTGTTCAAGGATTTGTTACCATGGACTGAGGCTTTGAAAGCTGTTGCACTTTTAGGCTCTGTCTTCAAACTTGATATCTCAAATGTTGCAATCTTTCTGATTAAGGTCTCTCTTTTGAAGTTTTGTGAAAACTGCATAGTCTCATCAAGGATGTTTATCTTTCTCTCATATTCAGGTGTCAAGGTATTCATCAACTTATCCATTATGTCTTCTTCTGAAATTTATCCACCATTGTTTTTGATACCTACAACTACTTCATTAATTCTTTGATTGTAGGCTTTGATGTTCTCTTCAGGAAACATCTCCAATGTATTGTACTTTTTCTTCCGTGTCTTTTTGCATGCATTCTTAGCTTGGACATATCCTTCAAACATGTCTTCTAGATACTTCCATATCTTGTAGGCTTTGTCTATTTTCTTGATCTCTGAAAACTCATTGTCAAATAAGGCACTGATAAGGGCTTCTTTGGAAATAACATTTTTCTTCTTAAGAGTTGAATCTTTCTTTGCAAGATCTGCTAGACAGGGAATTTGAACATCTTTGGTAGCCACTTCAAAAATCTCAAAGGCAATGCAATGCAAATGTGTCATCATTTTGTTGCTCCAATCTAGATAGTTCTATCCATCAAACTTAGGAATTTCTTTTCTAAAGAATGTCATCTGATCAACCTCAAGCTATTAAAATTTCTCTCCGAGGAACTTGTCTCTAATACCAATTGTTAGGAATAGTCCCAATAGATAACTGAGAGGGGGGGGGGGGGTGAATCAGTTATCTACAAGATTAATTTCTTTATCCAATTAAGTATATAAGATCATTAAGCATAAACACAATATGAGAACAGTTAACACAACACCACAATTTTGATTACGGGGAAACCCAAATAGGTAAAAACCCCGGTGGGAATTAGCACCCACTATAAACTACACTAGATTATTATGATCCCTATTAGAAGGTCTTACAATCATGTTAGGAGTTTATCTTTACAATGCATTAAGTATAGTGACCTAGTCAAGGTTCAGACCTTTTTAGGAGTCTTTTACAATTAACCCTATTAGGGGTGATGACACACTATCCAGGAGCACACTGCTCAAAGGGGTGAAGGCTGCAACATTATGTTTAATAGATACACACTATGCTAGATCTTTGGTGAGTTGTGAGGTATACCTATTGTCTTGATTAGTTCCAATAAATAGAATACACTTTCTTCTATGTCACATAGACCTTCTACTGATGGCACAATACTTTGCACTCTCTGCTCTGCTCTTATCTTTCAACTATCTGCCATACTTAGCAATCACAAATGACTACCTATAAATATCTTTCTCTAAATGATATAATCAAGTCATCCTATTAGAACTTCCTTGAAATCATTTTAGAGAAACAATAAAACTCTCCAATAACATCTTAGACAGCTATACTAAGCATGCAGCACAAAATGGGACCACCCAACTCAATATGAGTAGACGCATCGCTTGACACAATCGGCTCCACCAAATTAACTCAAACTTTATTCTCATGTTGAATTATGTCATGTTCTCTTAACCAAATATTCTTAACTCTTCTCCAAACATAAATCCAAGCACGCATATCAAAATGATAGGTGCAACTACTACAACAATATAAACACTGTCAGCTTCACCAGATAAACTCAAGAAACTATGACTATCAACTGGAGACTTCATAACTCAACTTGTATTGCACATCTAACTCTGCATCCATGCATATATCATAATACACGTCTACAACATAAATATCAATGTGCAAGGCCTCATATCAACCATATTGTAAATCACATATAGAACTCTTCCTAGGACCTATCAGGAACACTCACTGATACAAACAACTATATTAGTGCCTTCACTCAGAATCAACCTATGCATCTATGATATCATGTTGATAACATATCTAAGAACCATATTCTCAAGGCTCTCTCCATCAGGCTTCCACGCACGTTGCTTACCATATGTTGTCATCAATGACAAACATACAGTTAGCAATTTGGCTTGCTAAAAAATCTCCAATAGATAGTTGTCCCAATCCTGAAGAATAGGAATGTCTGATATTTTTATGAAACATTCTTTAATAGTATAAAAATGGCTAAATTATTGACAATTCATTAACCTTGATCCTCCACAATGAACTGTGTGTATTATTCATTACAAGATTTCTTCTGAGTTCTAAGTGCAAATTTCCACAAGTTGTGGTTCTCTCTTTTATATAAAAAAGAAAATTATTCTAATGATTACTTATAGCAATTGTATTAACCATCAATGTGGGACTAGGCATAATGGTAGATGTTGGGACTAGGTAACTATTTGATTCTTTTCTTTCTTCATGACTTGTTGTCTATCCTTGTTTTGTTCTTAATTTGTAGAGTATATATCTTCTTTTCTACTCTCAAGTTTAGATTGTCATCTTTCATTCACAAAAAAATAGCTGCAAATGTATCCTTCTCAGTGAGCCTACCATGTCGTTTTATGATTTCTTGTACATAAAACACATCAAATTATTCCACTAGGCCAGAGAGACAAATACAATAAAGTGTATCATGTTTCATCCTTGGCTTCTCATTGTATACATAGTACTCACACATGATATCATTGTTTTCTGCTAAAGGATCTATGAGCTTACTCTCAGATGTTAAATTAGATGTTTTCATTTGAAAAAAGTATGTCTAAGATTCTATTTCTTAGGGCACCAGATTCAATTATAATTTCCAATCATAGAATTCTACTCTAATTTTTCTTTACATGACTGGATTATTCTTGTGATAGGTTTTGCTAATGAGGTTGAGGATTTTCACAAGTCTAGGCCACCCATACTAGGACATATTAGCAAGCTATCAAAACTAGACCAACATTATTATGTGCTCTTACTTTCCCCTATTCAATGTGTTCAAATGAACAAAAGGTGATCTTCTCTTACCTTTTCTTTATATTAACTTATGGTACTGTTGTAACTTTAATGTCCTCAAGAAGTTTTCTAAGATTCTATATTTGGCATATGACATATGTATACATTAGGTTTCTTTGATCCCATTATGAGGAACTGTTTTAAGATTTGAATTATAATTTTGATATGGTTCTTCCATGGCCATTCTAATATATAGCATTTTGCATACTTAATCTTGATCTTGTAATTTTGACATATAAGTTTATTTATGAAATAAGGGGAACAACATCCTAAAAACATCATGTTTATGTAGGTGAAAAATAAGTGTTGTCCTTGCAAAATTGTTTCATGTTACTCGTCCAACTTGTTCTCTCCATGTTCTATGATTTAAAAAATAAAATTGTTACTCTAAGAAACAACATATGACATCACATTACTATTAAAAGTAGGATGTTAGACAAGGTAAAGGTTCATTTCTTTGGGGCAAGTAACAAAAACTATAATACAAGAACCCACTTCAAATTATGTTATTAGAAACAGGAAACAAAAAATGACATAGAAATAGGCTTGAACCAAGAGACTGAGATTCTAATGTTAAAGGATTAAAAACATTGAAGATCCTTCTTGTAGAAATGAAAAAATTTACACATTTTCATTATCCCACAAATTTTAGCACACAACATGGTGTATATGGGTCTCAATATCTAAAGTAAATATCACTACTTACAAAAAAAAAAGCTCATTGCCCTTCACATTAACATTTCCAAATCTAATTATGTGTGTGAAAATTGTACCTGATCTGTAGACACAACACTCAGTAAAACATTAGAGGTTAGTGATAATCAAAATTATGCAAAATTGAAAACTATCTAACCAAGCAATTTACTGCCTTCTAGTAGGTGCGAGATTAATGTTCTCAGATTGTAATCGAGATCAGTGACCTAGACGACACCTAAATGAAGGATTTGAATGCAAAAGATGGATATGAAATTGAATGTAATTAATCTATATTTTTGATATTTTCTATGCAATAAGATGAAAACTTGATATGAATCTATGAATGCTATTGAAAACTGATATGAAATGAATGCTAAATGATCTAACAATGAAGATTCTAACAATGATATGAAAACTATGAAATTCTATGCTAAGATATAAAAACTATGCAATTGAAATTGATCTCACAAAGCTTTGAATTCGCAAGTTGATTCCTCAGCCTCCAATTCTCCAGCGTGATTGTGCAAAATATGAGATGAATTATGAAGAGCTGAAGCCTTAATTTATAGAAATCCAGGGCTTTGGAGGTGCATGGATAAAAGCCATAAATCACTCAAATAACTCAGCTTGATTTTTGAGTTATTTTTAAATAACAGATAATTAAGTCACAAAAATATGCAAAAGCTAAGTTTTAACTCAAAATAGAGTTTAGCTTTAATTGATAATTGATAGTTGTCTGCTTTTATGATTGTGCATGTTTTAATTATGAATTAATTTAATAATAAAGTGATTTATGCTCATCTTAACTGATTTTTGAAATAAAATAATTAATTTATGGGTTAATTAACTATTTTATCAAACTTTTATTAAAAATTATATCATTAAATAATGACAACATGCTTTAATTAATTAAATAAGAATTTAATCAATTAAAGATAGGAATTTTGATTTATTGTCAAAATTAAATAATATAATTAATAATAGATAGAATTAAATTTAATTAAACAATTAAGTGGCAAATATTAAATCTAATTAATTAAATATGAAAATATTCAATTAATCAAACTTAGGATAAATGTGATTTATTGCCAAATAATTATAAAATTAAAGATAATTATGATGATTAGGAATATTACTAGGAATATTCCCCGATGTAGAATTTAAGATAATCAATTATGATTCGATGATGTTTAGATGTGCCTTAGGCTAGGACTTTGATGTCGATTTCATTCGAATTGAAGATGTAGGAGATTAATGAACTTATAGCCCATTTTTGGGGTATTACATTTTGCCCCTCTTTGAATTACTGTGCGAAGCGCAGTGGTTCAAAGATATTCTGTGTTTGATAAAGATATGAAACTGATTCAAAAGATAAACCGATCTCAAGATAGAAACCGATTGAAAGATATTGAGATAGGAGGTTCTGAATGACCAGAGATAATGTTTACTATAGCAGCAATGAACCGATGATTGCGAAAAAGTGTCAAAATGCCTGATTCTGAACCTTAGGATTGATAAGAAGTGAGTGACCCATTCTAGACTTGATTGTCTTAGCAGAACTAGCAGGTATCAAATCCGAATCCTTCAGTTGCCGAAGAACCAAGGAAAGAACACTATGATCGGATGGTTGCAAAAACTGATACAAATTACAAGATTAAGAGAATACCAGATTGATATGGATCGATGAATCTGATATGCCCCAAGTGATGATAGATTTGCCCCAAGCGATGAGGACTTTTGATGAATCAGCGACTAGATGTGATTGTTGTCTTGATCACTGATGAAAGATATTGATAGATTTGATCGATAGAATTTGATTTACAGACTTTGAATGATGTGCAATACCATGCCCCCTTCGGGATGAAAATTGAAATCTGATAAGAAAAGTCAGCGTTGAGAGTTCAGAAGCATGTTAATTGATTTGAGAAGTGGTTAAAACATGTCCGGGAATGCATTCTGCATCGTTTGGAAGGTCCTAGAGACCGAATTTGACTAGGTTTGACCATGAGTTGACCATGGTTGACCAAGTTGAATTTTTGATAGTTTGATGTTAGATAATCAGTTAAGTTGAATGCTGGATTTCTGTGATGATCGAAGGTCGAATATGCAAGCAGTTAATAATATGAATGATCTCAGATTTGAATTTTGATCTCGAAAAAGGATTCTACATGCTGTTTCATTGGAGGAACCTTCGTGTGAGATTCAGCTCTTGTTAGACTGGAAGAGGTGATTTGAAGAATCGTTTAAGAATTGAAGTTCATTTAGCCATTGTGAGATCATGCAACATTCAAAATGCAATGAGACATGAAATATGAAATGCAACCTAAGACCTAGGACCTAGTCACTGATCATATGTCGATTTGTTATCATCATTGAACTTTTAGGTAACTGGATAAATCAATACAATGCCCACTAGCCATGAAACCATAGACATATGAATATTGATTTGTATGCGCAAGAATCAATACAACACCCTCTGGTTATACAACCATGGACATATGACTATTGATTTGTTTTCAGAATGTTGGATTAGATATAAGCACCAAGGCACAAACGCCAGGATGACCTAAATATCATGTCCATTTTGATATAGCAATTTGTACAAGCATCAAAACCTAAACATCGTGATGACCTGAGTACACCTTGCATTACAAACACATCAAACAATCAAAAGATCATTCTAAATCTAGTGTGAATTACCCGTAGTGACCCTTTATCGTTCACATCCTTAGGCAAGATCGCGTTTCATAGTAGGAGAAAGAATTTACTTCAAAAAGATAATAGTTAGATCAAACGTCCTTGAATTTTTTTGGGTATCAATGGTCGAGGTACGCATGGCCATCCAATTCGAGATAGAGGCTCTTACAGTCGGACACCATTTCAATCCAAAATTTTCAAAGTTGTTAGATTTTCACATACAAGCAGAAGACAAAGAAAAGATTATGACCCCAGTCATCACTCTCTAAATCCTATAAAGGACATCATCAAAGAGCTCGAAGGGACACAATATGCAAAAATTTCAATGCGAATCAGTAAGCATACAAGGAGATAAAAGCATGAAGCACAGATTGTGTCAGTTTGTTTTGATGTTTGATTGCATTGTTGTAGATGCAAAATCCTTTCTGGAGACAAGACAGACTTGACTGACTCAAATGAAGCCTCAAAGGACTCTAACTAGATATGATCCATCTAAGATACATGGGAGACCATAGGATATGACATTGATTTCCCCCAAGTGTTAAATATTGATAGGATACAGAAGCTTGAGCTGGTTGGTGTACAGATCGACTTATTGAAAACTGGAAATGCTGAAACAAACCGGGAGATATGTACAAATTAAAGCAAGACTGAAAGCCAGGAAAGACCAAGATTGTGCTGATAGATGGAGCATTTTTGAACAAGTGGTGCCCGTTTGCCGAGTTTTCACCATCTTGGTAGAGATTCTATTTTTGCTACCAAGGCGCCTGTTTCCAGGTTTTCACCAAGGCACTTTTTCTTTTTTTCTTTTTTTTTGTATTTTTCATTTTTCAATTTTTTTTTGAATTTTTGATATTTTTTGATTTTTTTGTGAATCATCAAGGTTCCTATTGCTAGTTTTTCACCAAGATGTTCATTTTTTTTTAGGACATTTTCCAATTTTTTAAATTTTTTCAGGACATTTACCAAGCAATGAATGCCTTAGGCATAGAATTTCTTCAGATGGAGAATGTTGATTGGTTCTTGGAGCTGTTCTCCTTTAGTCGTTGAGAGTTGATAGGCACCAGAGCCAAAAGTAGCAGTGATAACAAAGGGACCCAGCCAATTGGGTTTGAACTTCCCCTTGCGTTCTCGATGTGATTGATTTTTAGGATTTTCTCTCAACACTAGATCACCAACTTGAAATTCTCTGTGTCTGACTTTCTTGTTGTAGCCTCTAGACATTCTTTTCTGATACACTCTGAGATGATCATACACTGCTTGCCTGCACTCATCTAGTAATTCAAGTTCTTGTAACCTAGACACTCTGTAGCCTTCATCAGTGACAAGTCCATGCATTCTGATTCTGAGTGATGGGATTTCAACCTCAATAGGTAGTACCGCTTCAGACCCATAAACTAAAGTGAAAGGTGTAGCCCCTGTAAGCATTCTGATACTAGTTCTATATGCCCAGAGAGATGGATCGATCATGAGATGCCAGTCTCTACCGATTTTATTCACTGTTCTGTGCAAAATTTTTAAGAGATTTTTGTTTGAAGCTTCAACTTGTCCATTCCCTTGAGGATAGTAGATAGATGACCAATGTTGAGTAATCTTGAATTTGGCACATAAGTCATCTAGGTCCTTGTTTTTGAATTGTCCCCCGTTATCTGTGATTATAGAGTGAGGGATCCCATATCTGCAAATGATGTAGTTCAGGATGAACATAGAGATCTGTTTCCCCATTGCTTGTGTTAGAGGAACTGCTTCTACCCATTTTGTGAAATAATCTATAGCTGTGATTATATGGGTATGTCCATTGGAAGAGTGCGGATGGATAGCACCTATGAGATCAAATGCCCATTGTTGAAAAGGCCATTGTGTAGTAAAGGGAATTAGATCTCTCCCTGGAGCATGAATCAAGTTGCCATGTACTTGACACTGTTGACAGTTTTTAGCAAATTTAATAGCCTCTTTCTCCATTTCAGGCCAATAGTACCCAGCCCTAATAAGTTTTTGAGCTAACATTAAACCGTTCGAGTGTGACCCACATATATCCTCGTGGACTTCCTCTAATGCACGTTGAGACTCCTCCCGTTCTAAACATCTAAGCAGTGTACCATCTAGACCTCATTTGTACAGATCATTACCAATGATGACATATCGGGATGCAGATCAGATAAGGTTTCATTTCTCAAAATGGTTAAAGGACTCAGGGATGATTTGGTTGTGGAGATAGGAGAACAAATTTTTGTAGCGAGATGAGTCATAACCTACAACAGTGCAGATCGTGCGAGTTTCAGGGGAGTCATATGCAGGATAGGATATGGCTTCCACCAGGAACTCGTAGTGTAGTTCATGTTTGGGCTGCTGTAAGAGAGTAGATAATGTCACCATTGCATCGGCAGCCTTATTCTCCATTCTGGGTATTTGCTCAAATGTGATAGAGATGAAGTATTTCTTTAAATCATCTACCATTCTCTTGTAAGGAATGAGCTTTTCATCTTTGGTTTGGTACACATCATTGACTTGGTGGATAACCAATTGTGAGTCTCCATGGATGTGCATCTTTGTAACTCTCCACTGTATTGCCATTTTCATACCATTGAGAAGTGCCTCATATTTAGCAATATTGTTTGTGCAAGGAAACTTTAATCTGAATGCTCTTGGTATCGAGTATCCTTGAGGAGTGATGAACAATATGCCTGCTCCAGATCCATTTTGTGTGTAGGAGCCATCAAAGAATAACTGCCATTCTCTAGAAGAGAGGTGCATGATAGAGGAATCATAAAATTCCATTTGCATGGGTGTATTATCAAACAGTGGTGCTTCAGCTAATTGATCAGCAATGACCTATCCTTTGATAGCTTTTCTTTCAACATATTCAATGTCAAATTCGCTCAAGAGCATGACCCATTTAGCTAGTCTACCTGTGAGGGAAGCTTTGCTTAGGAGATATTTCAGTGGATCAATTTTAGCTACCAAATGAGTAGTATGAGCTAACATGTAGTGTCTGAGTTTCTGTGATGTAAAGATCACAGCTAGACATGCCTTCTCTATCATTGAGTAGTTCTTCTCATAGGTCACTAAAGTTTTGCTGATATAGTAGATGGCTCTTTCTTTCTTGTTCTCATCATGCTGTGCTAGCAATGCCCCCAGTGATGTATCTATTGTGGAGACATATAATATTAATGGCTTCCCATGAATAGGAGGCATCAATATAGGCAGATTTGATAGATACTTCTTGATATGGTTAAAGTTGTTCTCGCATTCTTCATTCCATGCAAAGGTCACACCTTTATGTAATGTTTTTGTAAAAGGTTGTGATATGTCCGCTAGCTATGATATGAATCTTCTGATAGATTGAACTCTGCCTTGCAACATCCTCATTTGACTGATATTTGTGGGAGGTTGCATCTCTATTATAGCCTTCACTTTAGCCGGATCAACTTCAATGCCTTTCTTTGAAACTATGTATCCTAAGAGCTTTCCAAAAGTGACACCAAAAGCACACTTCTTGGGATTTAGTCGGAGACTAAACTGTTCCATTATGTCTAGGATCATGCTCAAGTCCTTTAGATGTTCAGTTCTGATCATAAATTTTTCTAATGTGTCATCAACATAATCCTCCATTGTTCTATGCATCATATCATGAAAAATAGATGTCATTGCTCTTTGGTATGTAGCTCCCACATTTTTGAGTCCGAATGGCATAACATTCCAATAGAAGGTTCCCCACGCACATGTGAATGCAGTTTTCTCTTGGTCTTCTCGAGCAATTTTGATTTGGTTGTATCCAAAAAAACCATCCATAAGGGAATACATTTCATAGCCCACAGTCATGTCCACTATCATATCAATGTTAGGTAGTGGAAAGTCATCCTTAGGGCATGCTCTGTTCACATCTCTAAAGTTCGTGCACACTCTGATTGAACCATTTGGTTTTGAAATAGGTACAATGTTGGAGATCCACTCAGCATAGTCTATGACACAGATGAATCTAGCTTTTAGGAGTTTTTCTAGTTCTACTTTGACTAAGAGTGCAACATGAGGATGCATCTTTCTCAATTTTTGCTTGATTGGTTTTACTCCAAGAGCAATGGATAGATGGTGCATAATGAGATTGGGATCCAATCCTAGCATATCTAAATATTTCCATGCAAAATTGATCTTTTTTTCTGATAAGAATGTAGTGAATTTCTATTTCTCTTCTTCTGATAGAGATTGTGCTACATGTACCAATTGTGGTTCCTCTGTTGTACCCAAATTGATGGATTGAGTGGGCTCAATCAGAACTGGAGATCTATCCTACAAATGACTCAGAAGGACATTAAATATCTCATCCTTAGGCACCTCAGAGAGGTTTTCACCTTTAGATACGTCTTTTATTTTTACTTTTGTAGGTTCTGAGACTGCCACAAAGTGGTTTTCACCCTCAGAACTCTTTTTATTTTTATTTTTATTTTTTTGACTAAGATATTTGATGTCCAACTCGGTCATGCTGACGCTCGGTTCACTGATGGAAATCCTCATAGGCTCAACTGCATTGAGGTAACAAGAAAGGGCATAGTCACTGGAAAAGGTGTAAACACCATGGCTTGGGTTTGTGGAAGTTTGGTTGATAAGATCAGGGCGTTGGATAGTCAAAGCGGGAAAGGCTTGGGATATGGTGTTCACAGACATGGATATGTCATCATTGGTCCTAACCTGACACTCAAGTTCAAAGGTGATATTACAGCTCAAAATGTTCAATTCATGAATACGCTCAACATCATCATGGGAGTCCTCTTCAGCCATAGGTGGATCAGACACGTTAAGTTCATTATTTCTCTCTAGACCTACGTTGGGTTGAGATACATATTGGTGAATAACATCAATATATTTCTCTGTTATAAGCTCATCTTCTTCTGGAATGGCACCCCATTCATAGTCATTTGACTCAGCTTCTGATTCAGGATCTCTAGGAAATCTTAGAAAATGTGTGAAATCAGGATGAATACCCCAAGAAGGATTACCCTCAGTCTCTGACTTGAATTGATATTCATGGGAATCAGTGTCAGAATAACTACCCCCTTCTTCTTGATCAGTTTGATTGCCTTCGAGATTAGCTGGTTCTTGTGGTGCAACCATCTCTTGTGCTACAGTAGGTTCTTGTGTTTCTACTACATTAATTCTTCTGATAGGATCATCTTTATCATAAAGAAGATCTTTGATCTCTTTAGGCAATTTTTCATAGGGGATAAGCTCAGAGCTATATGAATCATCATCAGAGGGTTCTGTTTCTTCTTTCTTAAGAAGGGGTTCTCCTGGTGCAATTTGTTCTATGACATGAGAACAACCACCTTTGAGATGATAGGGTTTCTTCTTAAAGCCTAAGCCACCAATATCTTTGTTGGCTCTACCAATATGTGAAATGGGTGTTACAAGACCCTTTCCTTTGATTCCTAGAGGTCCTTGACTAGGATATCCCATCTTGGCTATCAATTTGTTCCCTGGACCATATGAATTAGAAGGGGTTGTAGGTGCCATAGATTCACTAGGTTGAACAATTTTAGATTCAAAATCCTCTTTGTATAGCCATGCCAGCACAGCTTCATCCTCTTCAAATTCTTGTTTGGATACTTGCTCCACCACAAAATTTCTTTTGTATGCTTCCATAGGTTCCTTAGGTTCTGATTTAGATTGCTTCAAAGATTATCCATATGACTTGGGCGAGATAGGGAGAGATGTCAGAGACAAGACTGGCTCTATAGTGTATTCTCCCATCCCATTTTCTTTGATATTGATCTCTTCGGCAATGTCATCCATCTTAGATGTGGAAGCAACATTTAGCTACTTGATGGAAGATTCTCTATTATTGGGAACAAGCTTATCGGCACTTTCCTTCAATGTATTGCAAGTTGTACTCAGATCTGCTGGGATAGTAACCTCCACTCCTTCATAGGGAAATTTCAAGCATTGATGGTATGTAGAAGGAATGGCTTGCATTTCATGGATCCAGGGTCTCCCTAGAAGGATATTGTAAGCCAATGGTAGATCAAGCACCTGACATGTGGTATCTTTGATGACTAGACCCACTCAGATGGGTAAGACAATGGTGCCTTTAGAAGCTCTTTCTTGTTCGTCATAGGCTTTTATGGTGATCTTCTTTCAAGGATCAATAGCCATCTCTGAGAATCCCAACTGTGTGATTAAGCTGTAAGAACAAATGTTGAGGCCTGCGCCCCCATCTATCAACACACGTTTGACTCAATGATTCTGGATCAAGACTTCTATGTGCAAGGGCTGATTATGTGGGTGATTTAGGGAGTTGTCATCTTCCTCTGAAAAGGAGATATATTCCAGAGACGTTAGATGACCAACCATAGTTTGGAACCTGTCTAGATCTAGATCATCAGGAACATTAGAGCCAAGAAAAGCTTTGTCTAGGATATCTTTGTGAGCTGGAGATATTTGAAGTAACTCAAACATAGAGATTTTGGCATTGGTATGCTGGAGTTGTTGGATGATGTTGTAAGATGTACGTCTTATATCCTTTGGATTGGAAGATTTCAAGGTAGCCTTCTGTTTAGAAGCAGATGTGAGATTGAAAGGTATCTTAGGGACATTAGATGAACTTGGTGTTTGTCCTTTCAGATGGGCCTGAGCTTGTGATCTGGTAACCGTATTAGCTGAGGAATGATTTCTGTCTCTTCGTACAATCGTGATGACATTGCAGCTCTCAGAGAGACATGGTTCAACCATATTGATGACATCATTGTTTCCAGGGTAGGCATAGTTGACTTTTGCCCCCATGTTAGGCTGAGAAGTGGAAACTCCCTTGCCATGTTGTGGAAACAGTTCTGTAAATGCTGTGTGATCATTATTGCTGGTAGGATTATCGATCATGGTGTCCCCTTGATCTAGCAAGTCTTGAATGGTATGCTTCAAGTGGAAGCATCCATTAGTTATGTGGCCTTTAGTCTGATGGAAAGCACATAATTCATTATCTTTCCACCAATATGGTTTTGGATCCGGATCAGGGTTTCAGATTGGTGGTAAAGAGATCATGTTATCAGCTATCAGGGTTCTCAACGTAGATTCCAAAGATTCTCCTAGGGGAGTAAACTTTCATTTATTATCCCATCATTTGAATGGCTTCTTTGGAGATGGTTCAGTAGATTTTTGCTCTGAAGCTTCAATGGCTTTGGTGGCAAGGGTGAGATTGTAGGCCAGTGCCTTTGATGGGGTGCAGATAGTGTCAACAACACCATCAGAGATGATACCTTTGTTTCTATTCCAGCTCTTGTTTTTATCTTTTGAGCTAGATCCAGATTCAGACTTGTCCTTTTGAAGTGTGATTTCTCCTTTCTTGACAAGTACTTTCTCAATCTTGATTGCATTATCCACCATTTTATCAAAAGATACATGATCTTGCATTTGTAATGGATAATTGAGATCTAGAACAAGGTTATTGATAAAGATTTCAAGTTTCTCCATTTCGGGAATTTGTCTAGCATATAGAGAGAACTTCTTTCTCCACCTCTTGAGGAAAGTTAGGAATGATTCCCTTGGATATTGCTTGAGGTTACAGATATTGATCATGGTGACTGGATGTTGAATGTTGTAGGAATATTGTTGATAAAACAATTTAATCAATTCTTCAAAAGTTTTGATCGTAGAAGGTAATCTTGAAAACCATTGAATGGATGCTCCTCCCAAGGATCTAGGAAAAAGATGCATCAGATAAGTCGGTTCATGCATGAATTCCATGGATTGCATATAGAACTCTCTGACATGATCTTGAGGATCAGAGTGTCCATCATATTTGTCATACTTTGGCATCTCCACTCTTTTTGGGAATGGAGGCATATACAAGTCTTTGTCAAAAGGGAAAGGACAAAGGGCCTCCATGGAGAATTCCTTGGGTTCCTTCTCTTTCTCAATTTTATTCATTTTGACCTACATAGCGTGCAGCTGGTTCATTATGACTGTCATCAGAGTTTCTTCTTCATGCGTGATGATATCTTTGACATTGAAGTGAGGAGGAAGTTTAGCTCCTTCCTGGGCTAATTGCAAAAAGTATGCCTCTCTATCCACTTTCAAGAAATGCCTCATCATTCTTTTGAATTCATCGTCATTCTGACATCGATGGATTTCAGAGGGCATAGGTTCTTGGTCGGCATTATGTTGAGAATGGGGTCCTTGGGATCCTCCTCCTAGAGAACCATGGTTTGTCCCTACTTGAGACATGGTAGGAGTTTTTGGGCTCCCTGGAATAGATTGAGGAGGAGTTTGCTAATTACCTTTGTGAGTTGATAGAGGAGGTATGTAACTAGTTTTCAATCGAAAGTTACTGAGACCGTCGTCTTTGTAGATACCTGACTTGATGAGTTGTTCAAGAGTCAGACCCAGGGTATTGGTCAAAAGTAAATTCTGAGATGTTTCTTCTGATTTCTTGTGTGAAGAAGCTCTGGTCTCCACCATTAACTTTGAATGAAACAGAAGAAAAGGACGAAGACAACTGAAGATTGATTTGATTCGAGAAAATTGGATGACGTAACCTTGTCAAGATTATGATAGTTTTGAAGATCTGATGAGATGTGGGTGAAGGATACTGTGCCCTGGATGTATGGGATAGATCGCCCAAAAGATAGCGGACATGAGTTCTCAACACTTAGTCTATTTTTGAAGATTGATTGATTGAAGATTGATAGTTATGACAAGGTTTTGACATGAGATAAAAAGGACTCAAATTGATCAAATAGAAGGCTAGATCAGATTCAAAAGATCAATCTCAAAAAATGGTAGAATGCTCAATAGCTACTACTCTATTCCTGACACAATGATATTTTTGACAGATTCTAGAACTAGGCTGGAAACATTGGATATCTTGCAATTTGACAATTTCTAACAACTCAAATTTTTCCAAACGACACTCTGCAGACTCATACAACACTGGGTAGTCTATGAAATGACAGTTGCTAAACTCGTATGACAATTGGGTAGCAATGAAATGATAGTTGACAAAACTCGTATGACAGTTGCTAACAGGGTTTTGACTTTCTTGAATTTGCTGGTTTGAAAACTCGTACGACACTGGGTTCTAAGTCATACGATAGATGGGCAATACTGAAATGACACTTGAGAAAACTCGTATGACTTTTGACTTCTTGAAATGACTTTTGACTCCAGAAAGAATTTTACATCAAATTTTGCAAAACTTAAGGTTTTCAGTTTTGGATTGTTTGCAAATTGTATTGTCCAGATTTTGAAGGTTATACCAGATTTGATCATTTTTAATAGCCAAGCAGATAAACAAGTGTGCAGAATAGCAAGCAAGTGATTCCAAGCATGTCTGAAAACAATGAACAAGGGCAAAAGCAACCTTGCACATGAACAATCAAGTGACCAAATTGTGCTAATCCCTGAGAGTACTAATTGTGTATGTTCTGAAAAGTTTTGCAATAACACACGTATACCTGAGAATGAAAAATTGGCCTCTCTAGGGTTTTTAGTAATGGTTTGACTCTGCAACTTTTATGATTCAAAGGGGTGAACTCCAATCCCAGCACACCAGGGTTTTGACATAGTCCGAGAATTTAATCTTCAGGAGCTGCTAGGGAGATCTGACAACCCAACAAAGAACCACACCTGTGGAGATTTCTTCCACAAGGACGTTTATATAGCGGCTGTCACTACCATGGTGAAAATGGCTATTACCGCTTGAGGTTACGTCAATGCAGTTTGCCTTGTGAAGGGATTATCTGCTACAGTTAACCCTCTCTAAAGGTGACTCACAGATTTATACCACAAGGGAACTTGGCTCTAGATCCAAGGTTTTTTGACACCTTTTCACTTTTAACCCAAACAAAGCAAGCAGATTAATCTGACACGCTAAGACAAAGTTTTGTTCCACCAAGGTCTGTGATATCAACTCCACGTGATCTATCAACCTCTTCGGGGAGAGAATGTATCAATCAATAAGAGAAGACACACTAACCAATTTTGATTCACCAAAGCTCATGATATCAACCCCACGTGATCTATCAACCTCTTCGGAGAGAGAATGTGTCGATCAATAAGAGAAGACGCACTAACTAAGCTGAATGTGAAACACACTAAGTATCCTCCCTACCTACAAGGATTCTGTCGTCAACAAAGATTTCTCTAGGAATCCAATCTCTCAAGAATCACAAATAGTGTTCATAGGGCCTAATTACTATGTGAGCACAGATATATTCCCGAAAGAAAATCTACCAAAAGTACCCAAAAAGCAAAAAGAGGAACACTTAATGCTTAAAGAGAATATGACATGAGTCCATAAGGTGGAATACTTAACACCTCACACAAGCTGAAAATGAGTCCCCAACTTAGAAAACAAGTGAGTTCCTAAAAGCACAAAAGGGTTGCCAAGTGGAACACTTAACGCTTCTGTCCTGTTGACCCCTCCCCTTTATGGCGCTGAGATTGCAACCACAGGGCGGAAATGAGGGGCCGACGGATTAGCGAATCCAATAACCCAAGATAGCAATCAAGATCAATCACAAGTATTCTAAGACTAATTAATGAATCCTTAAGGGGTCACAACCTAGTATCAATTATGCAAGTGTGTGGAAATAGATCAAAAGCATGAAAAGATGCACACAAGCTTGACACATGAGAGATTTATTTTAAGTCCAAATCAAAATATTTTTAGAACAAGGAGAATACTTGGTGATCCTCGCAACATGCTTAGTAGATTTTACTTGAGTTTTAGCAATTCTTGCACTTTTCCCAATCAAAATCAGCAGAAATCAATCAGAAATAGTAAATTTCAATTGTTATGGTTAGCTGCCAGTCAAAATTTGAAAATCAAATCTGACAAACTATCTGCAAAAATGAAACGACAATTGAAATCTGATACCAAAACTCGTACAACAGTGGGTATGCTCCCATACGACAGTTGAGCTCCCAAACAATAGTGGGTATGTGATGAAATGATATTCGATAAAGTCAACTATCGTACGATAGTGTGTATGCTCCCAGATGACACTGGATGTTCACTGAAATGACAGTCTGCAAAACTCGTACGACACTTGGTGTCAGATGAAATGACAGTCTAAAAAACTCGTACAACACTGGGTGTCTGATGGAAATGACAGTCTGAAAAACTCATACCACACTGGGTGTCTGATGAAATGATAATCTGCAAAACTCGTACGACACTGGGTGTCTGATGAAATGACAGTCTACAAAACTCATACGATAATCTGAAAACTTGTACGACAACTGTACTGACCAAAATTAAAAATCACACTGTACGGACAACTTTGATAGAAAAAGTGCCAAAAAACAACGTCCTACTGAGAATACCACCAGAATAGGCAACAACAAGGGAGTTCTGATAGAGAAATGATAAAAGATTGATAGAAATGAAGGGAAGCCCATTTCAGGGCCCCACGGTGGGTGCTAGAAATGTGTGTGTGAAAATTGTACCTGATCTGTAGACACAACACAGTAAAACATTAGAGGTTCGTGATAATCAAAATCGTGCAAAATTGAAAGCTATCTAACCAAGCAATTTACTGCCTTCTAGTAGGTGCAAGATTAATGTTCTCAGATTGTAATCAAGATCAGTGACCTAGACGACACCTAAATGAAGGATTTGAATGCAAAAGATGGATATGAAATTGAATGCAATTAATCTATATTTTTAATATTTTCTATGCAATAAGAAGGATAAAAACCGATATGAATCTATGCTAGATGAAATTGATATGAAATGAATGCTAAATGATCTAACAATGAAGATTCTAACAATGATATGAAAACTATGAAATTCTATGCTAAGATATAAAAACTATGCAATTGAAATTGATCTCACAAAGCTTTGAATTCGCAAGTTGATTCCTCAACCTCCAATTCTCCAGAGTGATTGTGCAAAATATGAGATGAATTATGAAGAGCTAAAGCCTTAATTTATAGAAATCCAGGGCTCTGGAGGTGCATGGATAAAAGCCATAAATCACTCAAATAACTCAGCTTGATTTTTGAGTTATTTTTAAATAACAGATAATTAAGTCACAAAAATATGCAAAAGCTAAGTTTTAACTCAAAATAGAGTTTAGCTTTAATTGATAATTGATAGTTGTCTGCTTTTATGATTGTGCATGTTTTAATTATAAATTAATTTAATAATAAAGTGATTTATGCTCATCTTAACTGATTTTTGAAATAAAATAATTAATTTATGGGTTAATTAACTATTTTATCAAACTTTTATTAAAAATTATATCATTAAATAATGACAACATGCTTTAATTAATTAAATAAGAATTTAATCAATTAAAGATAGGAATTTTGATTTATTGTCAAAATTAAATAATACAATTAATAATAGATAGAATTAAATTTAATTAAACAATTAAGTGGCAAATATTAAATCTAATTAATTAAATATGAAAATATTCAATTAATCAAACTTAGGATAAATGTGATTTATTGCCAAATAATTATAAAATTAAAGATAATTATGATGATTAGGAATATTACTAGGAATATTTCCCGATGTAGAATTTAAGATAATCAATTATGATTCGATGATGTTTAGATGTGCCTTCGGTTAGGACTTTGATGTCGATTTCATTCGAATTGAAGATGTAGGAGATTAATGAACTTATAGCCCATTTTTGGGGTATTACACTAATCAGGTATGATTAACAAGAAATTAAATTAGCCACCAAATGGGGGAGGCAATTTTGGCTTCTACTACTATTTTCTCTACCCAAATTTTCACTAAAGTCCTCAGTCCTGATATAGAGAATAGAAATATTTTGCAACATTCATATTTTATATTCATCAATCCTATCAATTGTATCATCTTAAAATGGAAGCACTTCCATGTTAAGAGAGTTTAGCCCTTTGAGTGAGTGGTCTGGGGTCATGTTAAGAACCTTGATCAGGTCTTTGCATGTATCTGGTTGTTTCCCCTATTCTGCTTCTCTCCCCTTTATTTCCAAGCTTTTTTTGATAGTTTTCTCTGAGAATTTGGAGTTTCTGACTGTCAGGGTCAAAGATGACCTGGTAGGTTCAAGGAAAACCTAGACCCCGACCTAGGTTTGGGATGACCTCAACCCCAACCTAGGGAAAAGTCTACCTCATCCTTGACACCTGGTCCAATTTTTTGATTCCAAGAGTTACAGGATTTCAGGCTTTGGAAAGTTTCTTTTTCCTACTTTTGGGTTAGCCATTTCAGGTTTTGGAATGGTTAATCCTTAAATTTCATTTAATTTGAGTCCATTTCTAGGGGTTAAGGTTAATATGGATTAAATTCTCCAATGTTTTCCTTCTCTAGAGGTTTGTACCCTAGATCACTATAAAAGGAAGCCTTCCTCTCTCATTTTCTCCATCAAGTTTTGTGAGACAATCCACAATAAAGCAATTGCATCCATTTTTCATAATCTCTCAAGCAAGTGAAATCAAGAAAGAAAGAAGGAGAAGGAAAGAAAGAAAGCATTCATTCATCTTCAAGCCAAGAATTCAAGTCCTCAAGCATTCAAGCATTCATCAAGGAGATCCATTGTTAGCTATTGAAGGATTCAATCTCTTTGGAGCCCCCTTGAAGACTTCTCCATCCATATTCATCCATGCCTCTTCCTATGCAAAGACACATTCAAGATTGGTGTTGAGGATCTAATGTCATTGATTTGAGACATCCTACACACTTCTATGTTCATTTGGAGCATCCCTACTTGTGGATTCAAGGATTCGAATCCTCCACAAGGACTTCAACATAAGCAAGGTGAATAGTTCCAATTACTTTGTTTATGCATATTACTATTTCAATTCAATTTCAAGGTTAATTCCTAAATTGGGGTTTAACCAAGGCAAACCCCCCATCCAAACAACAAAAACCATTTTTCTTGCAGGTACAGGACAGTGGATTGAAGTGCAGATCCAAATACCCTTTTTGATGAACTTTTGAGATTTGCAAACAAATTTTCCATCAGAACTATTTTAGGTCAGGGATGAATTTCAGTGGGGGGTAGGATCTTGCCCTGGGGTAAGACCTTGCCCCGCTATCTAGGTCAAGGATGACCTGCTTCCTGAAAGACAAAAGTTTTCTGGGTTTTCTCCGTCTTGGCATTTCCAGTCTAAAACAGGTTGTAGAATAGCTTGAAATTATGCACAGACATCAGAAATCAGCATTTTCCAGATCTACCCTATTTTAAGGTTAGTATTTGTCTTCTATTTTCAAGTATATACTTTTTATAGTAGATTATATGATTTTCCCCTTTCTTCATATTCTCCATTGTTTGATTCTTTTGTGTATTGATTACTTCTTTGTGATTAATCCATTTGGATCTTTCCTTTTGGGAATTTGGATTGAGGATAGGTCCTATATTCCACCCCTATATCATACATCTTACCCCTATTCAAATTCAAACATCATTCATTGAGATGATCCAATTTCATATCTATTCATTTTGGTGAACCCGACATACTTACTCACCGTTCTTTTGTGGAATTAGATGCCCTATTATGTTTTGTGGTGTTAGATTTCCTTTTATATTATCTTGTTGATGTTAGATTTTCCCTTTGTGTTAAATCTTGCATGGTAATTAGATTTCAAAAATACAAAAAAAATTGCAAAATTTCTTTCAAAATACAAAAATATTCATGCTTTGTGTGTTCTTAGTTTAGTTAATTTGCATAATATTGGTTTATCAGATTTACTACTTCTAGTCTTACTTATAATATTCAGGTTAGACGAAGTTGTAGACTTATGGGTGCCTTTGATCCCAAGTCTTCCTCTCCTTTCCTTAGGATCTCAGATGATAATTTGATTCTTCATGATTCTAATCCTATTATGGAGAAAAACTCTTCTCACTCATCTCATGATGATGATGATGCTTTAAGAGTTCCTATTGAACAAGTCCAAAAACTTTCAACTGAACTTGATAAAATGGGTAATTGGCTTATTCAAGAAAACCATAATCAAGATTCTATTCAAGCTATAGAGAGTCTTAAGAAAGTTCTTCGTGATAGTGATCAAGGTGTTAATCTTCTTCATGGTATTACTTACCTCGTGCATTCAAATGTTAAACCTTTAGCTCAAGAAGCTCAAGATTTAGGGTTGATTCCTCTTGTCACTAGTGTAGAACCTTCTTCGATTCCTTTACCTAGTGTTCCTACCTATACTCCTTCTTTAGTGACTGTGATGATTCCCTTTGTTCCTATGAGTTTTCCCTCTATGTCTTTGCCTACATCACAACCTTCTATCATAATGTTCCTTTTACTTATTCCAATCCACTTCCAACTATAGTTCCAAGTGTTCCTCCTATTGTGTCTTCCATTCCTGTAGCTTCTTACACTTTACCTAGTCTTTCTAATGTTTCTATTCCTCCTATTTCCACTAATGATTTAGCAATCATCAGTTTGGCTCAAACTATGTCATCCTTACAACAACAACTTGCTTCCCTAACTCAAAACAAGTTTAGTGTTCCTACATGTGACATGGAAATTCCTTTGTCCTGAGACATTATTCATACTCCTGTTCCTCAGTAAGTTGATATGCCTCATCTTGAGAATTATAATAGTTAAGGAGACCTTGTGCATCATGTTAAAATATTTCAAATCCTTTGTATTGATTATGCTCATGACCATAGGATTTTAGGCAAACTATTTTCTAGAACTTTCTATGACAAGGCCTTACAATGGTATTTTTCCTTGCCTCCTTATTCTATTGATTCATTTCCACAACTTGCCAATGCCTTTATTCAACAATTTCAAAACAACATTGGCCTGCAAGTGTCTTTGACTGATTTGATGCATTGTAAACAAAGTGCTAAGGAAAAATTGACTGAATTTATTGGTAGATTTAAGCATTTGCATGCTCAGATTTCCTATCATGTTCCTGATATTGATATTCAACATATGTTTCTTTCAAATTTGCAAAAGGATATTAGAGATAAGATTCTACTGATTGAATTTACCTCTTTTCAACAACTTTTTGCAGTGCCTCATCATTATCAATTACAAGTGAGTCAATTTGAGAGCAACACTCCAATGGATTCTGTTCCAGTTGATAAAAGTGATGCTTCTCCTAATCCAAATAAGTTTAAAAAATTCAACAACTATTTCAAGATAAAAAAACAAGCGAATGTAGTTGCTAATCAAGTTGTTGTTGCATCTCACAATGCCACTTCTGCATCCACTTATTTTTTATTAAATCATATGTTTACTTCTCTTTCTAAATCTTTAAATTCTTTTATGAATAGGTTGTTAACTACTAATATGATTACTTTACCTCCTATTCACCCGCTTTGACCTACTATGATTGTATCTAAATCTTTTAATCCTCAAGCTTTTTATCAATATCATCATTAGAATGGTCATGATACTGATAAATGTTATTCTTTAAAACATAAGATTCAAGACTTAATTGATTCTAATGTCTTATCTGTTGATAATCTTCATGGCAGTGGGAGCAAATCTATCTCTCCTCCTAATCAAAATATTCAAATCTATATGAATCCTTTACCCACGCATGATACTAATACCATTGCTTAGCCATCTTCTATAGAAGTTGTGTATAATTCAAAGATGGATGATCTCAATCACATTGTTAATAAAGAGGAGCATGTTGGTCAATTTGTATCTCCACCTCAACCTCAACCTTAGATTCAATCTCAAGTTCAATCTCAACCTCAACCAAAACCTAAACCTAAATTTAAAACTCAACATAAACCTCGATAACAACCTAAGAATAAAAGACCTCAAGAACTTTTGATTAGCTTTGATGATTCTGAGACTATTAAAGCTCTTGACGGTCCCCTTTATATTTAAGCTAGGATTTCCTAGAAACCTACTTGTAGTTGTCTTGTTGATCCTACATCCTTAGTCAATGTTATTACTAAAGAAAATATTTTTATGAAAAACTTGCAATGTGATTCTTATGATACATCAGATGTATGGATTCAAACTTTTAATGGTTTTATTTATCCATCATTTGGTTCTATTAACTTACCAGTTGAACTTTGTGGTAAAATTGTGAACACTACCTTTGTTGTTGTGCCTACTTCTGATCAGTTTCAAGTTAATCTTGATTTTCCATGGTTAAATTCCATGCATGTTGTTGCTTCACCTATCCATAAATATCTTAAATTTTTTTATGATGAAGAAGTGAAGACGGTTAATTGTAGTTTATATCAACCTTCTAGGCCTAGGGATTGTGCTACTATTAAATTCTTTTGGCCTTCATTACCTAATTCATGTCCTTCTCGACCAGATAATATTTTCCATTCATATCAAGCCTATAAGCATCGTAAGATTCTCAAATTAAGTGTACCTCTAATGGATCTTAATCATGGTCTTTTTCCTACACCTTCTATACCTCATTTATCCATGGCTTCTACATCTGTTAATCAAGTTCCTGCTATTGATCATTCGACTATTGATAATCCTATTGATCTTCCTAAAGAACCTGTGAAGGATCCTGTGATTGTTCCTCCTAGTTCTCAACATATTTCAAGTAAAGAAAAACATAATCAATCTACTAATGAACATCATAAAAAGTGTCGTGCTCAAGCTAAAGCTCATAATTCTATTCTTCAAAAATCTTTAGTTTCTTTGGATAAACCTATGCATGATGTGTTAGAAGAAGTTGTTGCTAATAATGATGTTAAGATGCATGAATATGATGATTCCATTCATGTCTTAGATCCTATTTTGATTAATCTGGATGAAGAAGATACTCTTGATGATGTTGATGATGAATATGAGACTATTGACATTGACATTGATTTACCTAATATGCTTTCATCACAATTAACACTTCACCTAGTGTCGAACATTGTGATTCTCAAGAGGATCCTTGTTTGGAACTGGCTATCATTCCTACTATGTTGGATATAGTCCCTCTTGTGAGTTACCCACCTTCCCTAAATGATATAGAATGAGATAGGGAGAGTAGGCAGCACACTTGATCAACTTGTCCTCTATGGTAGCTTTGTTGTGTGTTTTCCTATTGTACTGTGCTTCTCCCATGAAGTGTTTGCTAAACGTTGTTAGATTCTTTTATATGACCCTTTTTTCTATGTTAGTGCAAGGTGATAAAATAATTGAACCTGTTGTATAATTTCCTCTATATGTATCTCTATTCTTCCATATGTTGTTTCATGTTATGTTGTAAATGTGCTATTCCTCATAAATGTTTCCTTGTGTAATCTGCTTAGATATATGACTTGGAAGCACTGATTCTTTTTGGTCTCCAAGTCATGATCTGAAAAGATTATTCTTTGTATATCTTATGTGATCTTTCATCCTTTGTGATTGTAGTTTTGCATTCTTTGAGGAATGATATCAATTCATTTGCAATAATACCATATATATATTATCTTATGATCATACTGACCCCATGATAGGTAGATCCCTTTTGTGTTCTCTGTACGTTTATGTGATATTTCCCTTGAGTTGTCTTCATGTGGGGGCATCTTGTAGTGGAAACGTAATCAATGGAGTTGTTTATGTTTTTGTTAAAGCCATTGCTCTTGTTAAAGTGTTAGCAATGACTTTAACATGGGGGCATATGCTCTGCTCACTTATTGCACACATGTACTTTTTCAATACACATATATTATTTTTCAAGATACTTGTCTCCCTTTTTGGATTTAGTGACTAATCCTTAAAGCATAGATTTATATTTTATGATCTCTTGATCCCTCCAGTTTTAAATTTTTGATCCCTTAAGTTTGGAGGTGTCCTTAAGACTCGATCTCTTTTATTTTTGGTTTTACTCTTATGGAATAGAATATTCCTAAAGGTGAATCCTTGATGGCTTGACTAGTGAGTAGCCAAATTCACTAGGTGGTTCAATTCCATCTTTCTAGTTGCATCATTTCCTTGTGTGGTTCACAATGGGACATAAGTTCTCATTGGGAGAGATAATCTCTCTCTCTCTCTCTCTCTCTAGAGATGTCTCTCTTATTGTGATCTTGGAGTTGATGAAGTCTTGAGTCCCTGGAGGCTTGAGGTTTCCTTTGTCCCTTTGATTATGATAATATTATCTTTTAATTATGATCTACTTTACCAAGAGTTTGCATCAAGTCCATACTCTTGCTAAATTGGGGGCTTAATGTATCATCTTAAAATGGAAGCACTTCCATGTTAAGAGTGTTTAGCCCTCCGAGTGAGTGGTCTGGGGTCATGTTAAGCATCTTGATCAGGTCTTTGCATGTATCTAGTTGTTTCTGCCCTATTCTATTAGGAATGAATGTTTGGTAGTCTTTTTGTAGTAGTTGT
This sequence comes from Chamaecyparis obtusa, assembly GCA_027943335.1. Taxonomy (NCBI): domain Eukaryota; kingdom Viridiplantae; phylum Streptophyta; class Pinopsida; order Cupressales; family Cupressaceae; genus Chamaecyparis; species Chamaecyparis obtusa. Next base: position 161,851 of record BSBK01003611.1, on the reverse strand, counting down.
TGTTGCATTCATGACTACGATTGTCATTGATGTCAACACAGTGATCTTTTGGAGACTTGCAGAGAAGTAGATAGTGTTTGGATTAGTGCATGTGGGATATTGAAGTTGGAGCTATGCAATGTTGAGGATATACTCTTTGATATGTTATATGTTTATGGTTAAGAGCACAGATAGTAACTCATTTATTCATGGAAGTTATGAGCATTTTGGTGGAAGCAATATTAAGGTAGTGTTCCTGAGTAGTGGTTTGTGGAAATCGGATGATATCTCCTAATCGAGATGGAATCTAGTTTTGTGTAGTTAAAGGGAATCTAGAGACACATAGATAGTGACGTGGATGATAGTGCAAACTTTGAGGTCACACAAGTGGAGAATTATTGTATTTGGAAGCTGACAGTTTTGTGTAATTTTGATGTAGCGTGTGGAAACTTTTATTTTGTAATTGTGTGTCGACTCATTTGTAATTATTTGAGTGTGCTATAAAGGAAGGAATGTTTTTCCTTGTTTTAGTATGGTTGAGATATGGTCGAATGTGAATGTATGCACGAAGTGAAGAAAAGAGCTAATGAAGTTGTGAAAGCGAAATTGTGAAGGAAGACATGCGAAGTACAGAGATTTGAAATTGAGATCTAGTGTAGCAGTGAGTGCAGTTTGGCATAGTGAGAAAGGAGGTAACATATTTGATATTATTCTATTGTTTCTGCCTTGAAGCACACAAGGAAACAATGCAACTGGAAAGATAGAATTGAATCGCCTAGTGAATGTGGCTACTCACTAGTCAAGCCATGAAGGATTCACCTTTAGGAATATTCTATTCCATAAGAGTAAAACCAAAAACAAAAGAGATTGAGTGTTAAGGACACCTCCAACCTTAAGGGATCAAGAATTTAAAACTGGAGGGATCAAGAGATCATAAAATATAAATCTATGCTTTAAGGATTAGTCACTAATCCAAAAAGGGAGACAAGTATCTTGAAAAATAATAGATGTGTATTGAAAAAGTGCATGTGTGCAATAAGTGAGCAGAGCATATGCCCCCATGTTAAAGTCATTTCTAACACTTAACAAGAGCAATGGCTTTAATGGAAACATAAACAACTCCATTGATTACATTTCCACTACAAGATGCCCCCACACGAAGACAACTCAAGGGAAATATCACATAAACATACAGAGAACACAAAAGGGATCTACCTGTTGTGGGGTCAGTATGATCATAAGATTATATATATATATATATATATATATATATATGTATATATGATATTATTGCAAATGAATTGATATCATTCCCCAAATAATGTAGAACTACAATCACAAAGGATGAAAGATCACATAAGATATACAAAGAATAATATTTTTGGATCATGAATTGGAGACCAAAAAGAATCAGTGCTACCAAGTCATATATCTAAGCAGATTACACAAGGAAACATATATGAGGAATAGCACATTTACAACATAACATGAAACAACATATGGAAGAATAGAGATACATATAGAGGAAATTATACAACAAGTTCAATTCTTTTATCACGTTGCACTAACAGAGCAACAAGGGTTATATAAAAGAATCTAACAATGTTTAGCAAACACATCATGGGAGAAGCACAATACAATAGGAAAACACACAAAAAAGATACCATAAAGGACAAGTTGATCAAGTGTGCCGCCTACTCTCCCTATCTCATTCTATATCATTTAGGGAAGGTGGGTAACTCGCAAGAGGGACTATATCCAACACAGTAGGAATGATAGCCAATTCCAAACAAGGATCCTCTTGAGAATCACAATGTTCGACACTAGGTGAAGTGTTAATTGTGATGAAAGCATATTAGGTAAATCAATGTCAATGTCAATAGTCTCATATTCATCATCAACATCATCAAGAGTATCTTCTTCATCTAGATTAATCAAAACAGGATTTAAGACACAAATGGAATCATCATATTCATGCATCTTAACATCATTATTAGCAACAACTTCTTCTAACACATCATGCATAGGTTTATCCAAAGAAAGTAAATATTTTTGAAGAATAGAATTACGAGCTTTAGCTTGAGCATGATGCTTTTTTTGACATTCATTAGTAGATCGATTATATTTTTCTTTACTTGAAATATGTTGAGAACTAGGAGGAACAATCACAAGATCCTTCACAGGTTCTTTAGGAAGATCAATAGGATTATCAATAGTCGGATGATCAATAGTAGGAACTTGATTAACAGATGTAGAAGCCATGGATAAAGGAGGTATAGAAGGTGTAGGAAAAAGACCATGATTAAGATCCATCAGAGGTACACTTAATTCAAGAATCTTATGATGTTTATAGGATTGATATGAATGGAAAATATTATCAGGTTAAGAAGGACATGAATTAGGTAATGAAGGCCAAAAGAAGTCAACGGTACCACAATCCCTGGGCCTCGAAGGTTGATATAAACTACAATTAACCATCTTCACTTCTTCATCATGAACAAATTTAAGACATTTATGGATAGGTGAAGCAACAACATGCATGGCATTTAACCATGGAAAATCAAGATTAACTTGAAACTGATCAGAAGTAGGCACAACAACAAAGGTAGTGTTCACAATTTTACCACAAAGTTCAACCGGTAAGTTAATAGAACCAAATGATGGATAAAAAAAACCATTACAAGTTTGAATCCATACATCTGATGCATCATAAGAATCACGTTGCAAGTTTTTCATAAAAATATTTTTTTTAGTAATAACATTGACTAAGGATGTAGGAATGAATGCTTAGTAGTCATTCTGTAGTAGTTGTTGTTGCATTCATGACTATGATTGTCATTGATGTCAACACAGTGATCTTTTGGAGACTTGCAGAGAAGCAGACAGTGTTTGGATTAGCGCACGTGGGATATTGAAGTTGGAGCTATGCGATGTTGAGGATATACTCTTTGATATGTTATATGTTGATGGTTAAGAGTGTAGATAGTAACCCATTTATTCATGGAAGTTATGAGCATTTTGGTGGAAGCAGTATTAAGGTAGTGTTCCTGAGTAGCGGTTTGTGGAAATTGAATGATATCTCCTAATCAGGATGGAATCTAGTTTTGTGCAGTTGAAGGGAATCTAGAGACACATTGATAGTGATGTGGATGATAGCGCAAACTTTGAGGTCACACAAGTGGAGAATTATTGTATTTGGAAGCTGACAGTTTTGTGTAATTTTGATGTAGCATGTGGAAACTTTTATTTTGTAATTGTGTGTTGACTCATTTCTAATTATTTGACTATGTTATAAAGGAAGGAATGCTTTTCCTTGTTGTAGTATGGTTGAGATATGGTCTAATGTGAATGTATGCATGAAGTGAAGAAAAGAGCTAATGAAGTTATGAAAGTGAAATTGTGAAGGAAGACATGCGAAGTACAAAGATCTAAAATTGAGATATGGCGTAGCAGTGAATAATCTTAAGGTTAGTTGGACAGTGTGTTCAGTGATCTTATCATTGAAGTTGTTTTTGGGCAGTGGGTCCTTTTGTCTTCCATATCTCTTAACAGGGTTAGAATCTTTTAACAGGGATTCAAAATCTCCTAATTGGGATTCATATGTACTGAATATATTTCATAAGAATCCTAACAAAGTCCATCCTTTCACAAGGAATATTCATATTAGTGCATCTTTTGTGGGCATCATTGCCACTGGGGTTTACTCTTTGATCAAGAGGTTCCCTAGTCAACATATCTTGTGTTATTGTGTATGAATATCTTTCTATGGTTGGTAATTATATTGCTTACATGGTTAAATGTTGTTGAAGTTGATAAAAGTTATAATTATCTGATAATTGATTCACCCCCCCTCCCTTTTAGTTATCTTGGTGGACTTTACTTTCTAACAATTGGTGTTAGAGCAGCAGGTCCTTGAAAGAAAAGTTTAACAGCTTAAGGAGATCCATGGTGAATTTCAAGAAAGAAAGCCCTAAGTTTGATGGAGTAAATTTTGACAGCTGGAAAGAGAAGATGAAGACACATCTATTGTGTTTAGGACCAGGTTATTGGTTGATTACAAAGAATGATAAGACTGTCATTGAAGAAGATAATCTTGAGACATGTTCTAGCGATGAAAGAGATCTATTCATGTGTAACATACTTGCAAGAGAAGCAATTTAGACAGCCCTTCCAGAAAATGAGTACAGTCAGGTAAAATGTTTGAAGAAATCTTATGAAATTTGGAAAGCCTTACACTCTACTTTTTAAGGTGATGAACATGCAAAGAAAGTTAGATTACATATCCAACCTGGTTGATTACAAATAATGATAAGACTATCATTGAAGAAGATAATCTTGAGACATGTTCTAGCGATGAAAGAGATCTATTCATGTGTAACATACTTGCAAGAGAAGCACTTTTGACAGCCCTTCTAGAAAATGAGTACAGTCAGGTAAAATGTTTGAAGAAATCTTATGAAATTTGGAAAGCTTTACACTCTAATTTTTAAGGTGATGAACATGCAAAGAAAGTTAGATTACATAATTGGATATGTGCATTTGAAGATATAAGAATGATGGAAGATGAATCTGTTAGAAGCTATGTTGGTAGAATGTCAGAAATTGTTGCATGGATAAAATCTTGTGGAGGAACAAAGATAGAGAATGAAGTGATATGGAAAATTTTGAGGATGTTGACTCCTATATTTAAGTAGACAACATAGATGATTGAACAAGTTATACCTTGTACTTTGAACTTTACAAGAGAGACTCTTCTTGGAAGATTGGAAGCAGCAGAAATGAACTTGAGGTTATTAGGAGACTTGCCTATAATGGAGACAACATTCAGTGCTCTTAGTGTTTGTCCTACCTTGTCAAGAAGCATCAGTGTGAGTGGAGATTACGCTAGCGGTAGTAGATCTAGAAATGAAGAAGACAGAAAGATTGAAGAAGGTATTGCCTTGCTTGTGAAGAGAGAACCAGATGGTAAGAAAATATTTAAATGTTGGACTTGTCAAGAATATGGTCATTTTGCATCTAAATGTCCTAAGAGAGTTAAGAAGTACAAAAACAATTTCAAGCCTAGAAGATCTAAGGAATGTTATTATGCTAATGATGAAGATCTTGAAACTATTATAGAAATAACTCTAAGTGAAAGTGATACTGAGAATAATGATGACATAGGATTTGTAGCAATTAAAGAAGAGAATCTTGAAACTGATGTTAAGGAAGAAAAAGCTTTAGTTTCCCAAGTTGAAAAAAAATCTGATTGGATTATAGATAGTGGTTGTTCACATCATATGACTGGAGACATGAAAAATTTCATAAAGTTTAACAATTATGATGGAGGAGTTGTGAGAGTTGGAAACAATGCACCTTGTTTGATTAAAGGTATAGGATCTATTACTCTTGATGAAAAGACTAATACTAATGATGCCTACTTTGTGGATGGTTTGAAACATAATCTTTTGAGTGTTGGACAGCTAGTTGATAAGGGATATCAAGTTTGGTTTACTGAGAAAACTTGTGTGATAAAGGATAAAGATGGAAATCTGATTGGAACTGGATCTAGAACTAGAGGTAATGTATTTTAGTTGAATCCTACTGAGATGACATGTTTGATTACTAAGATTGATGATAGTTGGTTATGGCATAGAAGGTTTTGTCACATAAATTTTGATAACATTGTGAAAGTGAGTACTACACTTGCAGTAAGGGATTTGCCTAAAATTATGAAGCCTACTAACATGATTTGCAAGGAATGTGTGATGGCTAAGCAGAAGAGAAGTTCATTTCCTAGTAAGAAGTTCACATCTAAAGAGAATTTGGAGATTGTTCATACAGACTTGAGCAGTCCTACTAGGACTAGAGGATTCTATGGAGAAAGGTATTTTATGATTCTTGTTGATGATTTTACAAGAATGATGTGGATTGCATTTCTTAAAGAAAAGTCTGAAGCATTTGATAAGTTTAAGATCATTAAGAATAAAGTTGAGAATGAATCTACAATGAAGATTAAATGTTTGAGATTTGATAGAGGTGGAAAATTTACTTCTAGAGAGTTTAACACCTTTTGTGAAGTGAATGGCATTCAGAGATAGTTTTCAGCCCCTAGAACACCTGAACAAAATGGTATTGCAGAAAGAAGAAATAGATCAGTGATCAAAGCAGCAAGAGCTATGTTATTTGAGAATGATTTGGAAAAGATATTCTAGAGAGAAGCAGTGAACACAATAGTGTATACAATGAATAGAGTACAAATCAGAGTAGACATAGACAAGACACCCTATGAATTATGGTTTGGACATGCACCCTTAGTTAAGTAGTTTAGAATTTTTGGAAGAAAATGTTATATAAAGAGAGATGATGACATTGGAAATTTTGATCCTAGAAGTGATGAAGGTATTTTTCTTGGATATTCTTTGAAGAGAAAATCATATAGATGTTACAATAAGAGAACTAAAACTATTGTTGAGAGCGCAAATGTTAAAGTTGATGAAAAGTTCAAAATCCAAGAAAGAATGCTTGATTATGAATTTGATGAAGGAACTCATCCTAAGCCTAACACTAAAACTACTGAACTATTCTATGAGATTGATAGTGATCTGGTGAATGAAAGCCATAGTGAAGTCATTGAAGAACTGATACTTGAAGTAAGTTCTGAGACAGTGACACCTAACAAGAATTTATCAAGAAATCATCCTATTGAGAAAATTATTGGAAGCATTAAAAGAGGATTTCTAACTCAAAATAAGGTACAAGAATAGTTATGTTTGATTTCTCAAATTGAACCTAAATCTACTAGTGAAGCTTGTGAAGATGAACATTGGGTTAATGCTATGAAAGAAGAACTAGATCAGATTGAAAAGAATAAGACATGGGAATTGGTCCCTAGACCTAAAGATAAGAATGTTATTGGAACTAAATGGGTATTTAGAAACAAAATGAATGAACAAGGAGAAGTAGTAAGAAACAAAGCAAGATTGGTATGTAAGGAATACTCACAGCAAGAAGGAATTGACTATGAAGAAACTTTTGCACCCCTAGCAAGAATTGAAGTAGTAAGAATGTTTTTGGCCTATGCAGCTTTTAAGAAATTCAAAGTATATCAGATGGATGTGAATTCTACATTTCTAAATGGAGAATTGGAAGAAGAAGTCTACATGGAGCAGCCTGAAGGTTTTCCTTTGACTCAAGAAGGAGACATGGTATGTAAACTGAAGAAAGCATTATATGGACTTAAGCAAGCACCTAGAACTTGGTATGCAAGACTGGATAAGTATTTGTTAAAATTGGGATTTACAAAAGGAACAGCTGATAGCAATTTGTACATAAAAGAAATTGAAAATGGTTTGTTAGTTGTAGTTATTTTTGTTGATGACATTATTTTTGGAGGAGAAGATGAAGCTAGTGATAAATTTGCTGATGAAATGAAGATTGAATTTGAAATGAGTATGATTGGTGAGATGAAATACTTTTTGGGATTATAGATAACATAGAACAATGATGGTATCTTTGTAAATTAGACAAAGTACTTGAATGATTTGTTGAAAAGATTTGGCATGGAGAACTGTAAACTAGTTGGAACACCTATGGTAAATGGACATAAACTATCTAGCATAGATGAAACACTAGTAGTTGAACAGAAGAAATACAGATCTATGATTGGAGGATTGCAGTACTTGACATATACAAGACTTGATATAGCACATTTTGTTGGAATTGTAGCAAGATTTCAAGTTGAACCTAGAGAATCACATTATGCAGTAGTAAAGAAGATACTAAGATATTTAAGAGGCACAATGGACTATGGATTGTGGTATGAAAAATCTAATGATTTAACCCTATGTGCATATACAGATGCTAATTGGGGAGGCAATGTTGATGATAAGAAAAGTACCAGTGGTGGAGCATTTTTCCTTGGAGGAAGATTGGTTTCTTGGCTAAGCAAGAAGAAAAATTGTATCTCACAAAGCACATCAAAAGCAAAGTATGTAGCAGCAGAAAACAATTGTAACTAGATAATTTGGATGAAGCAAATGCTGAAGGATATTGGAATAAAATTCGTTGAGCCTGTTGTTATACATTGTGACAACACTAGCATAGTTAGTATGTCTAAGAATCCTATATTACATTCTAAGACAAAGCATATAGAGATCAAGTATCATGTTGTAAGAGAGAAAGTTGCTGAGAAAAAAGTCAAACTGGATTACATAAGCACAAAGGAGCAGATAGCAGACATATTTACAAAGCCTTTTCCTAAGGATACATTTGAGTATCTAAGATGTATGCTTGGGGTTATGCCCTAGCCTACATTTGAGTAATGATGCAGTTGGTTGCATCCGTCCAGTGGTATATAAGCCTTATTTTTCTTCTAGACTAGATGTTGGTACATCCTTTATGGGGGAGTATGTGTATCTGAGCTGAGTCATGAGGACTCTTATGAATGTATTTTCTGAATAGTGTATTTTGACATTGGAGTTGTTTTTGACATAATGATGAAACTTCTATCATTGATATCAATGGGGGAGAAGTGTACATGAAAAACCATTTGTACCACCTGTTGGAGAGAACTGAATAGGAAAACAAAGCAAGATTTGATTGATGCAACAGTGTTGCAGTATTGGATTTTTGGAACATTGGATGTTTTTCATCTATGTTTCCATTAATGCCAATGGGTGAGATTGTTTGGAATGAATGCTCGGTAGTTATTCTATAGCAGTTTTTGTTGCATTCATGACTATGATTGTCATTGATGTCAACACAGTGATCTTCTGGTGACTTGCAGAGAAGATGATAGTGTTTGGATTAGTGCACGTGGGATATTATAGTTGGAGCTATGAAATGTTGAGGATATACTCTTTGATATGTTATATGTTGATGGTTAAGAGTGTAGAAAGTAATTCATTTATTCATGGAAGTTATGAGCATTTTGGTGGAAGCAGTATTTAGGCAGTGTTCCTGAGTAGCAGTTTGTGGAAATTGGATGATATCTCCTAATCAGGATGGAATCTAGTTTTTTGTAGTTAAAGGGAATATAGAGACACATTGATAGTGATGTGGATGACAATGCAAAATTTGAGGTCGCACGAGTGGAGAATTATTGTATTTGGAAGCCGATAGTTTTGTGTAATTTTGATGTAGCGTGTGGAAACTTTTATTTTGTAATTGTGTGTCGACTCATTTCCAACCATTTGAGTGTGGTATAAAGGAAGGAATGTTTTTCCTTGTTGTAGTATGGTTGAGATATGGTTGAATGTGAATGTATGCATGAAGTGAAGAAAAGAGCTAATTAAGTTGTGAAAGCGAAATTGTGAAGTAAGACATGAGAAGTACAAAGATCTGAAATTGAGATCTGGTGTAGCAGTGAGTGTGATTTGGCATAGTGAGAAAGGAGGTAACATATTTGATATTATTCTATTGAATAATCTTAAGGTTAGTTAGACAGTGTGTTCAATGATCTTAACATTGAAGCTATTTGGGCAGTGGGTCCTTTTGTCTTCCATAACTCTTAACAGGGTTAGAATCTTTTAACAAGGATTCAAAATCTCCTAACCGAGATTCATATTACTGAATGTATTTCATAAGAATCCTAACAAAGTCCATCCTTTCACAAGGAATATTCATATTACTGCATCTTTTTTTGGCATCATTCCCACTGGGCTTTACTCTTTGATCAAGAGGTTCCCTAGTCAACATATCTTGTGTTATTATGTTATTGTGTATGAATATCTTTCTATGGTTGGTAATTATATTACTTACATGGTTAAATGTTGTTGAAGTTGATAAAAGATATAATTATCTGATAACTAATTCACCCCCTCCCTTCTCAGTTATCTTGGTGGACTTTACTTTCTAACATGTTCTGCTTCTCTCCCCTTTATTTCTAGGCTTTTTCTGACAGTTTTCTCTGAGAATCTAGAGTTTCTGACTATCAAGGTCAAAGATGACTTGGTAGGGTCAAGGATGACCTAGACCCCGACCTAGATTAGGGACAACCTCAACCCTGACCTAGGGTGGAGTCTACCTCATCCTTGACCCCAGGTCCAATTTTTAGATTCCAGGAGTTACAGAATGTCAGGCTTCAGAATTTTCTTTTTCGTGCTTTCGGGTTAGCCATTTTGGGTTTCAGAATGGTAAATCCTTAAATTGCATTTAATTTGGGTCCATTTCTAGGGGTTAAGGTTAATTGGGATTTAATTCTCCAATGTTGGCCTTCTCTAGAGGTTTTTCCTTTAGATCACTATAAAAGGAAGCCTTCCTCTCTCATTTTCTCCATCAACTTTTGTGAGACAATCCACAATTAAGCAATTACATCCATTTTTCATATTCTCTCAAGCAATTGCAATCAATAAATCAAGAATGATAAGGAAAGAAAGCAACCATTCATTCATCTTCAATCCAAGCATTCAAGTCCTCAAGCATTCAAGCATTCATCAAGGAGATCCATTGTTAGCTATTGAAGGATTCAATCTCTTTGGAGCCCCCTTGAAGACTTCTCCATCCATATTCATCCAAGCCTCTTCCTATGCAAAGAAACATTCAAGATTGGTGTTGAAGATCTAATTCCATTGATTTGAGACATCCTACACACTTCTACGTTCATTTGGAGCATCCCTACACGTGGATTCAAGGATTCGAATCCTCCACAAGGAATTCAACATGAGCAAGGTGAATAGTTCCATTTACTTTGTTTATGCATATTACTTTTTCAATTCAATTTCAAGGTTAATTCTTGAATTGGGGTTTGACCAAGGCAAACTCCCCCATCCAAACAATAAAAACTATTTTTCTTGCAAGTACAAGTACAGGACAATGAATTGAAGTGTAGATCCGAATACCCTTTTCGATAAACTTTCGAGATCTGCGAATGTGAAGGATGAACTACATCCTGAAAGACAAAAGTTTTCTAGGTTTTCTCTGTCTCAACATTTCCAATCCGAAACAGGTTGCAGAATTGCCCAAAACTGTGCACAGACATAAAAATCAGCATTTTCCAAATCTTCCCTATTTTAAGGTTAGTATTTGTCTGCTATTTTCAAGTATATACTTCTTACAGTAGATTATAGGATTTTCCCCTTTATTCATATTCTCCATTGTTTGATTCTTTTGTGTATTGATTACTTATTTGTGATTAATCCATTTGGATCTTTCCTTTTGGGAATTTGGATTGAGGATAGGTCCTATATTCCACCCCTCATACATCTTACCCCTATTCAAATTCAAATATCATTTATTGAGGTGATCCAATTTCATATCTATTCATCAATATTCTTAAGCTATTATGGAATCCACAACTTCAACGTAAATGTAAACTACCCTTCAACCATCTACAATTTGACAAACAAAATCCTATGTAAAATAATATTCTCCATTGACTATTTATCACTAGCGAAGCCTTATTTGATTTGATGTATAAAAATGAGTTGCCTTCAATAGAGAGTCCCCTCCAAACTGTGGTAAAGTACAATTTGTTACAGATTTAAGGATTACCATAACATTTGAATGCCAACATTTTTGGAAATAAACAAAACTAAAAATACTTCCACAATCCTCAAAGGGAAGAAGAGGATCATGCAAGAGTAGGGAAAAAGTAGGTTTTTTTTAAAGCTTGAACAAACAAATCCTTTCACCCAGATGGAGGATTTTTTCCTATATGTTGCACCTCAAGAGGATATTTTTGGTCAAGTTGATAGGGGGAAATGTTGAATCCTTCCAAATAAAATTTAAATCATAAATCAAGGTGTTTTGCGAATGAACACAAGGTGAGCCATGAATATATAAAATATATCCATTTGAATATCTATATCCACTCTATAACGTAGACCTAAAATTCATCTTGAAAACAAAAACATAATACTCTTTACAAATCCAAAAATTGTAAAAACATGAGTACATAGTTATCAAGCTACATAAGATTAATGAATTGATTTACCCTTCTTTATAAAATATTCAAAGTCTGACAACCTAAATCTCCTTTGTTTTGAACTATCAAGTTACTAAAAGTTTGAAAGTAATACACTTTATTCAGGCTAGAAGCTATGAAGACAAAAAGAGACATTTTACATGACTTTGGAGTAGTTTTTGTTTAATATTTTTCTTTTGATCAGGGTATCTTAAGTCGAGAGCTTCCAAAAAAACCAACTACACTCATAAATTACTCCATTAGAAGTTTTTTTTGTAACTTAGTTCAAAGAAACCATGGAATTGGGATTTAACCTTTTAGACATGAATAGTTTTACCTAGTTGTGAATCCCCTTCTCTTGTTTGAATTTGGAGAAATCACCTAGTTAGCACATTCCATTTTAAATGCAAATGTAAAGGTAGAAAAAACTCCATATGTGATGGAAGCTGTAAAAACTCATCTAGTGGTTTCGGTTAGAACTAGTATAGATTTAGAAAAGGGTGAAGTTTAAGGTGAGCATCATCAACTCCAAATCAATGTACTGATACAATTACATGTCATTTCATAAGAAACTAAACATGCTATATGAAATTCCTTTAAATTATTGATAACAAATTTCTATAATTCATGTACTTGATAATAGATTTCTATAATTACTATATGTCCACTACATAGCATTGTTTCTTACTATATCCTTCAATAGTGCTACACTCTGATAGTAAACTCTATGCTACTTTGGAACTACAACACCATTATTAATGCTTCTCCTTGATCATATGATAGAATGTCACTACATTTTCCTTTCTTTATAACAATGTTGTTATTATAATTGATCACTATATAGTCCAAACATTACTTCCATGATCCTTCATTACCCCTTTTCTACTACTCTGTAACTCTTCTTTTGAAGGTTGTGTCACACAATTTGTTGGCAATCTATATCTATGCTCTTGAATACCACACTTGATCCATTCTATGCTTGTTGCAGTAGCCTTTGAATTTGGTGTACGGTCACCTAGCCTCATTTCATGGATATGGTCAATCAGATAATTTTGATTTTTTTAATCATTTTTTGTTGTAATTAGGTCAAATTAGACCATTTAAGATGTACCAAGGGTCACTAGGGTTAATATTGCTATATGCTACAAAATTGTCAAGTTGTAAGAAAAGTTGTCAAGCAACTTTTCTTGCAACCAAATTGTCAAAAGGAGTCTAAGTTTGTGATTAGCTAAGTTTGAATGTTTATTTAGTGTAATAGGACATATACAGGCCATTTTTCATGATAAAAGGTCAAATACACAAGTTTTTGAACAAAGTTTCTTTAGTTATCAAAAGTTGTCAATATGAGCAAAGCGCAAAAATTGGAAGATAAAGGAAGATGAAGAGTCAAGTTGGTTGGCTGGTTGGAAATCAGTTTGTAGACATTGGAACAGATGTGAAATGACATAAATAAGCCTTGGGAATTTGAATGTAGAGGTCTGAAGTTGATTGTAGATGGAAGACAATAATACAAGCTTCATATCCCTGAAACTCCAAACATTTTTTGTTGTTGTGGGCCTTTGCACGGCCATGTATAGATAGAAAATCACTTCTAATTGATTTAATGTGGTATATATCTATGTATTATTTCTATTTCAAGTGGTCTCAAGTGAATTGATTAAGATTTGTGCAAGATATTGCAACTTTAGTCACTGCAGGTCCATTTTTCTGTGTTTGTTTTTCCTGCAAATTCTCAGTTTTTATGTTCAGTACAGACATGTACGGAAAATTACCAACCTAAAATTGATTGGGGGTGAAATGGAAATGATTCTAATTTCATATGAAATTGATTTCATGAAATTTGGTTGAGTTTCAAGAAAGTTATGGTATTTTTTCTAAAATTGGGTTGTAAATACTGAGACAAGAGGGTTTTGAACAAGAAAATAGCATATTGGATGTTCCCACCAGTGAAAACCTCTAAAAATTGGTGGAATAGATTTGATTAGGTTTAGTTTCATGTTGATTTTTTTTCCATTATTAGGGTAGACCATTTGGTAATTTTGAGGTGATGCCCTAGTTGAATGTCTTGTAGTTTTCCAAGTGAAAAAGACGTGTAGGTGCTGGAGTTTGATAAAATCTTGATGTGGCTAACCATGTAATGTTTCATGAAGAATGTAAAGACCTAATATATGGCTTTTGGGGGTATTGAGAGAGTATGGGAAGAAGTGTAGGATGGGTTTTCAATAAACCCTCATGAAACTTGGCCCACACAAGCTTAGGTAGGGTTTTTGAGTTTGGCGAGTATGCAACCCCTTCCAATTGATCAAATTATGGATTTAGTCCTTTTTTGATGTGCTTAGAAGATTTGGGTTGATTTTTCAAGTTGAGAGAGTATTTTGTGGGTATTTTCTTTCTAAAATAGGCTTAATTGGCCCTCAATAAACTGGAATAAAAATTTTTAGGCTAATGTGTTCCAAAACAAGGCTATCCTAGATTTTCATATGTTATAGAGGACAAATGAATATCTAAAAATATCTTTTTTGGGGTCATACCCCATCCATACAAAAAATTTTGATAGAAAAATAAATTTGGAAGGGTTATTAGCTAGTTAGTCTAGTTGTGAATGAGATTCTATTGAATTGGATCAAGTATAGTTGGTTAGTAATTGATTGGACCAAGGGGAATTTCCTAAGGTCATAAAAAGTAGAGATTAATTAGTAGAAGCATAAGAAACCTTTTCTACAATGTTGGGCCCTTGTAGCTCAAACTAGCCACCATAAGGCAAAGAGAGGAATTGACCAAAGTGTCCCTTGCCAAGACCAACATTGGAAGGTATGATTGGTGTCTTGAAATCACTTGTTTTTCCTTGCATTGTACTACATCAAAATCAATAAATGGTCATAGGTCTCTTATCTGCTAGTAACATAATTATATTTTCCTTTCCTCCTTTAAAACTCTTTTTCCTTCAAGATTTTGGTGTTCCCTTTACCTAAAGGCTATGATTTTCATTGGATATGTTGTTGTAAATAATTTAATTGTTCTTTGCCATGAAATCATGTCCCCTTCATCAAGGATGATGTCCTTTATTTGCATCTATTGTTTACACATCAAAATTCTACTTGTCTTTTCCATGATCTTATATTCTCTTAAAAGATCAGCTATTGCCTATATTGAACTTGTTTATGAATGGATTTACTTACTTTCCTCTTTTCCATTGATCTATTCCTTATGCATGAAGAGTATTTCACTACATTTAAAAACTCCTTATTTCATTCTAAAAATATTGTTCCATTATTGAGGTCACTATCCTTTATGGATTTGTTCATGCATTCAACAGAGTTGTTGCTCTATGAGAAAATTTTAATTATTCCTTCATTTATCTTCTCTTCTCTTTCCGTGATATGTGCTCTTTATCTACTGATTTCACTGCTCTATCCTTTGAAACTGCTATCCATTAAAAGAAATGTTTTTTCTTTCATTGGCCACCATGATAGGGCTTCATTTATAACAAAAGGAAACACCAAAAGATAGGGTTTTCTTGATTTGTTTCCCAAAATTTCTCTAGCTTGAGTCATGTTGTGTGAAAACCTTGCAATGAAACTCAAGCCTGGCCTCTTAACATGGAAAGATTTGAAGAAAACATGATATTTGACTCCTTTCTATATTGAGCACATGGTTTTTCCATTTTTTACAAAATATTATCCTCAAAGAGCCGTAAACATGAAAGGGTGTTTAATGAAAGCTTTCCTTTGATTTTTGAATTTTTAAAACAAAGGACTCCTTTTTGGAGAATTTTTAATAAAACATTGAAGCATGATTTAAGGTATTTAAATTACATTTAAAACATAAAACATTTAATAAAACATTTAACTGATATTGAGTACTGAGCATAAGGATCGAATGCTTGCAAGAAGGTAAGATCACATGACAAAACTGGGTAAGACCAAGCCGATAAGTGTTGAAAAAAACTCGATGTCAGGGGTTGTGTTGAAAAACACAGTTTGGGTGGTGTTGGAAAACACCATTTGCGAGGTGTCCTAAAGACTAACACATCCAAGAGACCAAAGCTAACACAGTTATGCACCCTAGACAAAGACAAAAACCAATTCCAAACCAAGGCAACAAGGACAAGGCATGATGGAGAAAGTCTAAGTGTCAAGGACACGTGCTAAGAAACAGGGATGCAAGGCCCTCAAGTAGCGCATGTTTCCAGGTTTTCACCACTTGGATTTTATTGCAATTTTTTTTTAGTTTTTTTTTTTAGGACTTTTTAAATTTTTTTTATATTTTTACTACCAAGGCACCTATTTCCAGGTTTTCACCAAAGCACTTTTTCTATTTTTTTGAATTTTTTTATTTTTTTTATTTTTTTGTATTTTTGGAATATATAATTTTTTTTGGAGATACATCAAAGCGCCTATTGCTAGGTTTTCACTATGATGGTCATTTTTTCAAGACATTTTCCAATTTTTAGAATTTTTAACCATATATCATTTTTGGGGATTTTTTCAAGATCAATAAGTATGTACAAAGGATGCCCCTAGACATAATAGGCATCATGGATAGAACTTCTTCAGGTGCAAGACATTGATAGGATCAGGGAGCTGATCTCCCTCTTTAGTAGATAATAAATAAGCACCTATCCCAAAAGGTGTTGTAATGATGTAAGGTCCAAGCCAATTAGGTTCAAATTTTCCCTTTTGATCTCTATGCTGTTGGTTCTTAGGATTTTCACGTAGGACAAGATCTCCCACTTGGAATTCTCTAGGGTGAACCTTTTTGTTGAAGGCTTTGGACATGTGATTTTGATAAACCCTCATATAGTCAAATGATGCTTGACATTTCTCATCCAGAAGTTCTAACTCTTGAAGTCTCATGGTGCGGTAGTCTTCATCTGTAACTAGACCTTTGAGGGAAACTCTAAGTGAAGGAATCTCAACCTGTAAAGGTAATACTGATTCAGCACCATATGTAAGGGAAAAAGGAGTAGCCCTAGTAGGAGTATGAATACTCATTATATAGGCCCATAAAGCCGGATTTATCTATAAATGTCAATCTCTACCATTCTTATGAACTATTCTATGTAGGATTTTAAGAATGGTTTTGTTTGATGCCTCTACTTGACCATTTCCTTACGGGAAGTAAATGGAGGACCAATGTTGTTTAATCTTGAATTTCTTGCAGAGTTGTTTAAGGTCCTTATTTTTGACCTGACCTCCATTGTCAGTGATAATCTCAGAAGGCATGCCATGTCGACAGATGGTATGGTTCAGAATGAATAGAGAGACTATCTTGCTCGAGGCGACAGAAAGTGGGATAGCTTCTACCCATTTAGTGAAGTAATTAGTAGTAGTGATAATAAACTTGTGTCCACCTAATGAGTTGGGATGAATCTTCCCAACAAGGTCAAAGGCCCAGCACTGAAATGGCCAATGAGATATAGAAGGAATGAGCTCCCTGCCTAGAGCATGTATCAGGTTATCATGTTTTTGACACTTTTCACATGACTTTGCAAAAGCTACTACATCAATCTACATTGTAGGCCAATAGTACCCCACCCTAAGCAACCTTTGGGCCATGGAAAGACCATTGGAATGTCCCCCATAGATGCCCTCATGAATGTCAAATAACACTTGGTCAGATTCTTCTTTCTCTAAGTGTCTAAGAAGTGTTCCATCGAGACCCCTCCTATACAAATCACCAGAGATAATGGTATGGCAAGAGGAATTTTGGGTAAGGTTTATGCGTTCAAATCGGTTAAAGGTTTCAGGGATAATGCCATCACAAAGGTATGAGTAAATGGTGCCATAACGGGATGACTCATGACCAACAAGGGTACAAATAATATGGCTTTCTTGGGAGTCATAAATAGGGTGATGTAGATCTTCCACTAGGAATTCAAATCTGGATTCGTGTTACTCTAACTGAAGGAGTGAAGCAAGTGTAGCCATAACATTAGCTATTTTATTTTCTACTCTAGGGATTTTCTAAAATGTGACGAATGTGAAGTATCATTTCAAGGAATCAACCATTTTCTTATAAGGTACCAGTTTCTCATCTTTTGTTTGATATTCTTCATTGACCTGGTTGATTATCAGCTGTGAATCCCAATAAATATGTAACTCTATGATTCCCCATTCTATGGCCATCTTAAGTCCATTTTTTAAAGCTTCATACTCAGTGTTGGCTTGCTTCCAACGCCCCAAGTTTTGAACTTTTAAAAATCAGCCTCATAAGAAAAGTTCCTAAATTTTCTCAATATCTTACTAATTTTTATTACCAGTGATGCTTTCGAAAAGTGTAATTTATTAAAGGGTAGCATTTAAGGATGTGTTAAACTTGAACTTAGAACCTCAAGGTTCAAAGTTCAAAGTTTGAAATGCAATTTGCAAAGTTCAAAGTTCAAAATTGAACTTGCAAATTCAGAGAGTTCAAGTTCAGTTCAAAGCCAGTTTCAAAGCTTAGTCAAAAATGCAAAAGTTCAGAGCTACCAGTTCAAATTTAAGTTTCAAAGTCAGATTCTAACATGCAGATTTGAGGTCCATAATTTAAACATCAAAGTCACAGTTTGGATGCAAGAATTAAAGTTCAGAATACTGGAGCATACAGTTTTATGTTCGAAGCTCAAATTGGGAAATCTGAATGAAAATGCAAATTCATATGTGCAGATTTAAAGATTCAAGAGTCTTAAAATGATGTTGTGTTTCGGTGATATGATAGGCCTCTTAGTAATTTAGTGATTCAATTTCAGAGCTCCAGTTTATGAGTCCAGGTTCAAAACTTAGCAAGTTCCAAGAATCAATGTGTGCTTTCCCAACTAGATTTCTACAATCTTGTCTATACCATATCAATGAAAGGAGATTAATTTTAAGTTCATATAAGATTCATAGTTTCTAATACAAAGCATATGAAGGAGAACAATCTCATTTGGGGAATGGTTCTACAAAGTTTCATTTGAGATAGTTTTTGACTTACTCAAGAATGCAGAAAATGGTACCACTGCAGAGGTGAGTACACAACAAGGTTCTCATATTTTGTCTCATGAATAAATTTGTGGCTCTAACTGAGATCAATTTAATCCACTATCTAATTTTCTTCTAAAATCATACATAGAAGAGTTATGGCATAGTGTTGGAAATCTGGCTGAGCTGAGTACATAGATGTTGTCATTATGGAAATATATGATCCACACGAAGAGCACAAAGGTCAGAGAGCAAGTATAGCAGAGCACATTACAAATTTGTCTAAGTGTGAGACAACATTTTCACCAGTGTACCCAGATAGTTTTTATTTGCGATGTTGACTGGAGTAAGTTCAGTGCTTGCACACTTGAACATAGACTCTATGATATCTATTGATGACCCATCTCAGAGTGCAAGTTAGTACGACATGTACAGAATTAGTTATGACAATTTTACCAAAGACAGTGTTAAGCCGACAAGACAGTTTTGAAGACAGAATTGGTAAAGAGTTAAGGGATTATTTTTCTTATCAAAATAATGACTTAACAATATAAAGGGATGACATCCTAGATGTTAACCCTTGGATAAAGATATATGGAAGTGGACCATATCAAGTTATTAGCCTTAATAAATTGTATATATGTAATTGTAAATTGTAAGAAGAAGATGGATGTGGTAATATTGTAATGATATGATAAAGTGATATGAAGCGGATGTAAGAGCAGTGAAAAGATATTGATGCAAGAAGCATAAGGATATGTACCTTAATCCATTTTTGTAATCAGTATACATTGTACATTACTTGTTTGGGTAGTGGGCTCATCTGGTAATCAGATTTTGTATTGACAACTCCTAACAGGGTTGAGGCTTCTAACAAGGCCTATAGTCCCGTAATCAGGACTGATACACTATATGCTTGTAATAGACTCCTAATAGGGTCAATATCCTTAACAAGATACTTTTGATTAGTGGATCTTTGTGGGTACCATCCCCACCGGGGTTTTCCCTTGGCTAGGGTTTCCTCGAGAACATATCATGTGTTATGAGTTCTTTAGTTTTATTGCTATGCATGTTTTTTAGCTTCTTATGTTATGCATGTGTAAAGATAATCTGTTATATCCATAATTGGCCAAAAAATAAAGTTTTTAGATATTGATTCACCCCCCCTCTCAGTATTCCCTATTTCTAACAATAGGTATCAGAGCTTAGTTACTTAGAAAAGAATCATTCAAGGAAAGCCTAGCAACTTGAGTAAGATCTCTATGGATATAGATCAACTACAAAAGAATCTTGAAGAAGCTCTTGAACAAATTGATATGCTTACTAATGAAAGAGACACTCTGAAAGGGAAATATGATGATGCAAAGAATCTCATTGAGAAACTGAAAAAGAAGTTGGAAGATCTGAAATCTGAAAAGGAATCTAAAATTCTTATTGAAGATTGTGATGACAATTTAGAAAAAGAAAATGTGATCCTTAAGCATGAACTAAAGATAACAAAACTGAAATTAAGTTTGAAAGATGGAAATAGAAAGAATGAAGAAAATCTGAGATCTGAGAATGAAAAGTTGAAGATTGAAAATGAAGAACTAAAATCTAAACTTGGCAAAGTAACATCTGAATTTGAGAAAGTAAATTTGCCACATGCCAAACTTGAGAAATACAGTAAGATTGTGAAAGGTGAATTGACTCAATCCAAACAACAACTTGAAAGGCTATATTCAAATAGTGAGAAGATCGATGAACATGTATCTTTTGGGAAACCATCCTATGATAAGACTGGACTTAGATTTAACATATTCAGAACAAATGATGAGAACAAGGAACCAGATCTGAAAGTATCTGAAAGTCTAGATGAGAAGAAGTCTGATGAGATCAACAAATCTAAAGACACGCCTAAATGAGAAGATACACCTAAAGAAGAAGAATCACCAAAGCAAGAGGAATCACCCAAAGGTATGCAAAGAGAATTCAAAGGTAGATGTTTTGGTTGTAATACTATTGGTCATATGAAGAGAGATTGCACAGGTAAGCAATTTAAACCTCTTAATGGTTATTATTATAATTGTCATGGTTTTGGACATAGAGCTATTGAATGTAGAAAACCTAAAGTTATTGAGAACAATTATGGTAGTAGAATGTTCAGGAATACTAACCATGCAGATAAGAGACATACTGAAGATATGAACATAAGAAATGGAGTAGTATGTTATAGATGCAACAAGGTTGGACACATTGCTAGAAACTGCAGATCACAGATCAATCAGCAAGGACCAAGATATGGAAACAATGGAATTGTTTGTCAGATATGCAACAAGATTGGACATACAACAAGATTTTGCAGAATGAACAATGGATTTTTTCATCCTAACCCTAACCCTAGAAATCATGAATGAAGAAATGAAGATGCAAGAAACAGAAAGAAAGGTTGCTATAGTAATGCAGATGAAGTGAAGTTTGTTAAAGGCACAGATCAAGGAGACATATTCAACATTGAAGGTAATTAGAAAGGTGAAGTATCAAATGGTAAGAATGAATCCTTACCTGACCTAACTCAAAGCACTTAATTTATGAAAATTGTAGTAGATTAGGAACTTAGAATTAGTGTAGAAGTAGATTTATGATAAATTAAGTCTTGCACAATTAATGTAAGGTAGCTTATGATGTACTAATGCTATGGTTAAGAGCACAAAAGAAAATATTACATTTTGCAAGATCGCAAGAAGTTTTAAGTTTTGTAGGTTAATAGAAATAGCTTTTTGGAAAGAAGCGGCAAAAGAATTGAATGCGATGTCAGACCTAACTGAGATTGAAGTAATAAAAGGTCATGATTGATGTTATTTGATCATCAAAGTGAATTGAAGTGTTTAGGTGAGAAAATACCAGTGATTGGAAGCATTTTGCAATGATTTGGTGAAGGATTTGAGTGCCAAATCTACACAAGCCCTAAAATCACAAATTTGAGGTATTTATCTTGGTAGATCTTTGAACCAGTATAAAGAACTAGAAGCAATCATGGATATATCTTTAATTCATAATGTTAGAGACAAAAATAGACCTAGAATGAAGAGGGAACCAGTAGAACCCTTCAAAGAAGATAACCCTAGTTTAGCATCATCATATGTACCAGATGAAGTTTTGCATTTGGAGAATGTGAGAAGTTATCTTGGATGCAAGTTAGAAACCCTTAGTGATAGTGATTTTACCAACGAATATCAGAAGATTTACAACCAGGATATGTTAGTGAAACAAGGATATGAACATTTGAAAGACAATGAGATTGTTAAGTATGCATTGCCGTATGAATTTGACAATGAAGAATGCACTAAGATTATTTTGAGCAGAATTCACAATGGAAAGTTTTGGCTAGAGGATAGAGTGATAGACATTATAGCTAACTTGATTCATGAAGTCACTGGACTATCTAAAGTTGGTGCTATTCCTTTAAATGAGAAGAATATGAGGAAAATAGTCATGGACAACACATAATCAACCTATAATGGCAGAGGAATTGTGATTAGCAAGATCAAACAACATGATGTGAGATACCTATGCAAGATCCTAACCACTAAGTTTTGTGCAAATTCTAGAGAAGATGACATGGTAGCTAGAATGGTACACATAGCCTATTTAATGTGTGTTGACAAGGTACCAATTGATATGTGTGAAATTTTGAGAATACAATTGTTTGAAAACTTGGAGAATATTAAGAAAACTAAGTATGCACAATTTAGATTTTCATCCTTAATCGCATACATGTTTTTCCACCTATTGAGAAGATTTCTGTACACCATTACAAATGATTGGAATGATGAACAATCTACTATGGAAAGGTGGTGCAGTGCAAGGTAGGAGAATCCCTGATGGAGATGTCCTAGCCCCCAGAAAATAACCACACAATAGAATATAATAACAATATAGAGATATAGATCCACACAATGCCAATACTCATAATAGAATCATCATATTTTCATCCAACATGCCCATCTGTAAGGCCTTCCGGGTTACAGCCAAATACAATGCAATTACAATAGAAAATCCACAAGATCTCACAAGATCCAAACCAAAACCCTAGCTAGCCCAGATCCATAGACTGGTAGGAACCCCCAAGGAAGATCTAAACTTGTGCTCGTAAGCCCACCAAGCAATCTCCTTGTTTCCCAAGTCGCAGCTACTAGCTCTCCTCAAAACTCTCTCCACATCCACCTCCTCTTCTCCCAGGTGGATCAATGAATGCCTAAAGACTTCCCCCACAACCTCTAATTATACCAATCTAAGCCACAGGTCGGCCCTGAACATAAATTAAATACAAATACCGAAATTAAATGCCACAAGTCGGCCAACAACAACAATTAAATTCCCAAAATTGATGTCTTAGTAAAATCATGATATCTCCTAGCTCCAGGTGAATTAGAACTCATGCTTCAAACCGTAGGAATAAATATAGGCCCTCTTCAATCCTTGAAATTTTTAGCCTCTAAATATTTGTGGAAAATTACTTACACGACCTAAAATAGGCACCAAATTCCTAAGCAAGGCCGAGCTCCCCTAGGCCATGCTGAGCAACCAAGACCATGCCAAGTTCCATTAAATACATCAAAACCAATTACCCAAGACCCAAGTAGGTTTATCCAACTCTACCAAACCCCTCACATATGAAAATAATTCCACACAACTCCATCAAATCTCCCAAACATGCAAGATAGCCAACTACCCTGGGATGCTCCTGCATCAAAAGGATAAATAAATTATATTTGAGACATGTTATTGACAAAGTGAATGAGAGTGCTATGTTAGTGATGAAGACATTTCAGAAATTGGTAACCAGCAGAACAAGGATTCCATAGTCACTTATGGAGAAATATAAAGATGATATATGTTTTATGGTTGACACTGACTTTACCTATATTGAAGCAGTGGAGCCTAGAATTGAGTTCATAGACCCTCTTGGCTATGAGATATCTAAGATAGAAATAGAAGAATATGTTGGTAGGTTATTGAAGTGTAAGTTGGAAACTCAGTGTAAAAGGTTTGGAACTTTTGAAGAGAATTTCAACTTTGCAAAAGCTATAATTGAAGAGAAGCAGTCTAAGAAGAGAATTGACAACACTATTAAGAAGATATTGAAAGATTTAGGATTGATAGAGCATGATTTTTTGGTAGCAAAGAACATAGTAGTAGCAATCAGAATGAGTGAATAGAAAGAAGTTTTGTCTACCCCATCAATTGCAGTATAGTAGAAAGAACCACTTGTGAAGGTGAAAGTAGAGGAACCAGAAAAAGAACAAGTAGCAAGCAGACCTGCTAGATCCACTTCCTCCACACCTAACAAGAGAATGAAAGAAAGTGCTACTGGACCTGGTAAGAGGTAGAAAACTATGGTGCCACCAGTTCCTAGGAAAGTTACAGTAATTAAAGATGATGACACTACTTTGGTTAAGAAGAAAGCTTGGAAACCTAGAGTTGAAAAGCTTAATGAGCAGATTATTGAAGATGGAGACTTTACCAGAATGAATAAGTACTATAATCTTTATGATTATTCAGACAAACTTAACTTCAAGAATGAAAATGTAAAGCACATGGTTTTGGCAAATAAGAAGTTTGATACTATTCAGGGTCAGATACCCGATGACTTGTATAACAAACTTGTAAATAGAAAGAAGAGAGCACAAGAAGAAGACACTTCTATCAGAGAGAATCTAGTAAGAAAGCTTTGTGATGTGAGAGATGATGTACACCTGAAGTAGATATTGAATGCCTTAAGCACCCATCTAAGAACCAAAAGGAGAGCCATTATAATTATGGGAGGTAGATATGAAGAAGTTAATTCTGATATAGAACAGGCAATAATCAAGATTATGGAAAAAATTGTTGGAGAACCATCAATTATAGTAGAACAAGTAGGTGAAGCAGAACAAGAGGATATTCCCTCTCCTCTAGCTATTAGCATTGAAGATGAATCAATGAATGTAGAAGGTACAAAGGTCACCTTGGATACTGATCACAATGTATTCAAGAATTTAGGAAACATTGTTGACAATTCGGCTCTTGATGAACTGGATACAGAAGCAGAGAAGACACAAACCACTGTTGAAGAACCTAAAGCAATAGAGATTCAAGCACCTATTCCTATCAAAGAAGACATCAATCTTACTCTTGAGACTAGAAAGAATAAGGAGACTGGATCATTGTTTGAAGATTTGGGAAAGGAAGTTGATGATGATGATCAGTTGGAAATGATCACTTCTTTGAATAAAATTATTGGCAAGAACAAGAAAATGAAGAATCTTGAAGGGAGTCTGAAGGAACTAACTGAGAAGTTACAAAGCATTGTAACTACACAAATTATAGAGGTAGACCCTTTGGAGAAAGCTAAGAAGGTAATGAGCACTTTTGAAAATGAATTCACTAACCTATTTGATATTGCAAAAGTGAGAGCTCAAGCAGCTTATGAAGCTAAAATGCTTTTGAATATTAGCCAGAATATCAGGAATGATATTAACAATCTTGATATCTGTATCAAGGACTTGAGGAAGCATTTGGAAATAGGAAAATCTTTGTATATACAGTGTACAAAATCAGAGAGCTTAACAACAGAAGATCAGAAGATAAAGTTAAAAGAAGTAGAAATTCAGAATGAATGTAACCTTCTTTCTAGCCCTAATGTGAAGGTATTAGATGTTGAGAAGAAGATTAGGAAACTGTATGATGAAATTAGAGTTTTACAAGATGAGAGAGATAGAAAAATGAGGAGATTTACTCTTTTGAGAGAACATACTTCTATAAAGTTAAGCATAATTGAAGAACAGTTGGAAGAATGTCTTTCAACAAAGACATCTTTTCAGAATTTAAACTTTGAAAACCTTCAAGCATGTCAAATAGAAGCTTATGGACTGAGCACTTTACTCAATGGTAGATTTCTGAGGATAAGGATCAATTATAGCAGAACAAGCAGGTGAAGCAGAACAAGAGGATATTCCCTCTCCTCCAGCTATTAGCATTGAAGATGAATCAATGAATGTAGAAGGTACAAAGGTCACCTTGGATACTGATCACAATGTATTCAAGAATTTAGGAAACATTGTTGACAATTCGGCTCTTGATGAACTGGATACAAAAGAAGAGAAGACACAAACCACTGTTGAAGAACCTAAAGCAATAGAGATTCAAGCACCTATTCCTATCAAAGAAGACATCAATCTTACTCTTGAGACTAGAAAGAAGAAGGAGATTGGATCATTGTTTGAATATTTGGGAAAGGAAGTTGATGATGATGATCAGTTGGAAATGATCACTTCTTTGAATAAAATTATTGGCAAGAACAAGAAAATGAATAATCTTGAAGGGAGTCTGAAGGAACTAACTGAGAAGTTACAAAGCATTGTAACTACACAAATTATAGAGGTAGACCCTTTGGAGAAAGCTAAGAAGGTAATGAGCACTTTTGAAAATGAATTCACTAACCTATTTGATATTGCAAAAGTGAGAGCTCAAGCAGCTTATGAAGCTAAAATGCTTTTGAATATTAGCCAGAATATCAGGAATGATATTAACAATCTTGATATCTGTATCAAGGACTTGAGGAAGCATTTGGAAATAGGAAAATCTTTGTACATACAGTGTACAAAATCAGAGAGCTTAACAACAGAAGATCAGAAGATAAAGTTAAAAGAAGTAGAAATTCAGAATGAATGTAACCTTCTTTCTAGCCCTAATGTGAAGGTATTAGATGTTGAGAAGAAGATTAGGAAACTGTATGATGAAATTAGAGTTTTACAAGATGAGAGAGATAGAAAAATGAGGAGATTTACTCTTTTGAGAGAACATACTTCTATGAAGTTAAGCATAATTGAAGAACAGTTGGAAGAATGTCTTTCAACAAAGACATCTTTTCAGAATTTTAACTTTGAAAACCTTCAAGCATGTCAAATAGAAGCTTATGGACTGAGCACTTTACTTAATGGCAGATTTCATTAAGAAATCATGGGAGAAGGAGATAGAAGCAATGAAATTTGATTTTGCAGATTGTGTTGCAAGCCTACTGGCTTTGCAATAAGGAACTAAGGTATAATATTTTTTGTGACACAATTTTGTAGCCCTCCCTACTTTATTTTTTCATTGTTGTCAAAGGGGGAGAGATATAGAGTAGATAATTTTTGTATATGATATGGATTGATACTCTTAGGGGGAGTATTGTATTAGAGATTATATTTTGATACAATTTTGAGATGTTGAGTTGTACACTTAGCCAATTTTCTCATATGTTGCCACCAATGACAAAGGGGGAGATTGTTGGCAATTTGGCTGAGCTAAGTACATAGATGTTGTCATTATGGAAACATATGATCCACATGAAGAGCACAAAGGTCAGAGAGCAAGTATAGTAGAGCGCATTGCAAATTTGTCTAAGTGTGAGGCAACATTTTCACCAATGTACCTGGACATAGTTTTTGTTTGCGACATTGACTGGAGTAAGTTCAGTGCTTGTGCATTTGAACATAGACTCTATGATGTCTATTGATGACCCATCTCATAGTGCAAGTCAGTATGACATGTACGGAATTAGTTATGACAATTTTACCGAAGACAGTGTTAAGCCGACATGACAACTTTGAAGACAGAATTAGTAAAGAGATAAGAGATTATTTTGTTTATCAAAATAATGACTTAACAATATAAAGGGATGAAATATTAGATGTCAACCCTTGGATAAAGATATATGGAAGCCAACCATATAAATTTATTAGCCCTACTAACTTGTATATATGTAATTGTAAATTGTAAGAAGAAGATGAATGTGGTAATATTGTA
The DNA here is from genome assembly GCA_027943335.1 of Chamaecyparis obtusa. Classification (NCBI taxonomy): domain Eukaryota; kingdom Viridiplantae; phylum Streptophyta; class Pinopsida; order Cupressales; family Cupressaceae; genus Chamaecyparis; species Chamaecyparis obtusa. Next base: position 134,236 of record BSBK01003611.1, on the reverse strand, counting down.
ATGATATGATAAAGTGATATGATGCGGATGTAAGAGCAGCGAAAAGATATTGATGCAAGTAGCATAAGGTTAGGTACCTTAATCCATTTCTATAATTAGTATACATTGTACATTACTTGTTTGGGTAGCGGGCTCATCTGGTAATCAAATTTTGTATTGACAACTCCTAACAAGGTTGAGGCTTCTAACAAGGCCTATAGTCCCTTAATCAGGACTGATACACTATATGCTTGTAATAGACTCCTAATAGGGTCAATATTCTTAATAGGATACTTTTTATTAGTTGATATTTGTGGGTACAATCCCCACCGGGGTTTTCACTTGGCCAGGGTTTCCTCGAGAACATATCATGTGTTATGAGTTATTTAGTTTTATTGCTATGCATGTTGTTTAGCTTCTTATGTTATGCATGTGTAAAGATAATCTGTTATATCCATAATTGGGCAAAAGATAAAGTTTGTAGAATATTGATTCACCCCCCCCTCTCATTATTCCCTATTTCTAATAGTATGTAAGAGCAGAAGATGTGCAAGTCACTAAGAATAATATTTCACCGAGTCTGATTTTGTGATAGTCATATATATAGTCATAAATTAGACAGTATCTTTCATCTCATATATTAATTTTGAAATCACTCTGGTCATACTGTAGAAAGATAGGTTTTGGAAAACAAATCCAAAACTTAGATCGATCCAACAGTGCAAAATAAAGTTATGCCCCCCGCATGGACGCCCAATTTATCTGTCAGGAAAAATACTGATTTCGATGGAGTTAGTTCTGGAAACATTATTTCTTGACATCTGGCAATTACTTTAAATATAGTAATTGTATATTAGAAATACATATTGTAAGGTGATGATGTTAAAAAAAATTGAAAATTATAATGATAACATTATAATATGGTATCGGGGGAGTGTAATGAGAAACGAAAAAGGACATAAATATTTTTAAGAATCAAGAATTAGTTATTACAGCTAAATTTATCATCAAGAAGAGGGCATATTATAAAAACTGCAAAAGAATAGAGAGTGGGGGTTCTTCTTTCTCTCAGAGTCAGTCGGCTACAAGGAGGAGTGAAGACATTTTCAAATTTTATTGTAACTGAGGGAGACAGAGAGAACATATTTTATCTTTTTGTAGCTTGATTGTAATGACAAAGACACGTAATCTTGTGGTTATTTTGTTATGTTTTTAGAATAAAGAGGAGTATATTTATGTCAGATCTTGAGGTCTAAGTATTTGTTTCCTGGTTGAAATTGATTATGAAATCTTTTCTCCCTAGTTTGAATACAATTTTGCATCATTATGTCAAGTACTTATGTGATTGTGAATCAGCTGGTTCATAAACTCATCATCTACTGAATAAATTATTTAGTTCCTCTTACTTCTTCTATTTTGTGAAAGACTTGATGAATGGTCTTGAGTTTGTCATTTAGTTTTTCTCTCATTCCTTAGTTGTACATCTGATAATCATATTCAATCCATGTCTATGGATGAATGTTAGCTTAGCCTTCGTGTCTTTTGGTTAAAGACATAGTCTGTTATCTATTTCATTGATTATCTTTTCATGAGGAAGTTGTACCTCTTAATTCAAAGGAGGGTTATCAATTAATGATAACACATCCAACTGTTAGTATTGTTCATCTTTCTTTTTGGGCATTCAGAGTTGAATTGTTTGATAATTTGCAAAAGGACAAATCTGTATACTAACAGATTTTTGGTGACTCTGCTGGGGACCGGAAATGAAGATCAGTGTTGAATAATAGTTTCCTCAATTTATATGTATATCTCCATATGTAGGAGATTAGCGACTCTGATAAAGTGGTGACTCTGCTAATTCTTGATGCAAATCCAAAAGATTTGTAAGAATGGGAAAAAAGACCAGGCCCCACTATCATGGAGATTCTTCAGATGAATGATAAGGTTCTACAATATTTCTGGGAACATTATAAACAAAGTATTTTAAAGGCTGTGAAATTGAAAATAAGCCTTGAAGATGACCACACCTCTACCTTGCTATGGATGAGTTTGTGTCACAGATTTCACAAGCTCAAAGATTTGGAGGCATGCAAGAGAAAAGTGGAGGTGCTCGAAAAAGAACTGGAGGTTGTGGAGGAAGAAGCTCCGGTGATTTCAGCGAGTTATATCTCTTGCAACTACTTAGTTATGAGTGAACAAGAAATCAAATTGAGGGAAAAGCCTCCAAAGAAGCCTACTGTTGATGAAATTAATTTGGAGAAAGATGAGATGCTCTAGTATCTTTGGAATGCCTTCAAAGGGAGCATTTGTGAAGCTAAAAGGGATAAGTTAAATCCCGCTGAAGATTGACGATCTGCCATACTGCTGGAATGTGTGCATAAAAGATATAATAATCTCAAGAATGTTGATCAAAGAGTTCCTACTACTTCAAAGATATCTAAAGAAAAATCTAAGATTAAAGAACCCTTGCTCTCCAATTTCTTGGTATCTAAAGATCAAGATTTTTCATCACCAATGGAAAAATTATCAATGCCTTGGATTTCTGAATAGCAACAAAAGGGAGATTAGAAACAAGCTAAAAAAGAAGAGCCACCTCTTCAAGAAAAGTTTTTGGTAAGTGCTGGTAAAGAGGCAAACACTTCAGATTGTCGATCTTTATTTTCATTTGATTAAGATTTTAATCACAAAGAAGAGGTTTTTCCAGTTAAGTTTGATCCTATGATTCTTGAAAGTAATATCCAAGAATCATTGCACTTAGCTATACATCATGAGGATAGTTCATCTTATGACATGCAAAAAGAATCTTTGAATCTTGATGTTTCTTTTCTTCATCAAAATGAAAGCATAATTGATATTGCATATGCTGAAAGGCAAATAGAGAAAGTTGATAATGAAATCAATTGGGGTAGTGTAAATGCCTTGTATTTACCTCTAAAGTTTAGCCAAGATTTTAAGATCAAGGATAACACTCTGTTTGAATTTGTTGATCCTCAATTAGCTGATAAAGATTGGCCTCTTCTATATGATGGAGACGAGCTAAAAAAATGTGTTCTCAAAGGAAACAAAAGTAGGATCATATATGAACAAAATAGAGAAGATAATTTTTTTGCTAATGATTCCTGTTTTGAAAATAAAATTTTGGTTGAGTCAACATTTGAAGGGCATGATCTGGCTGAATTTATGGCTGAAAATTTTGTGATTGATAATATTGATGACATGGCTAATATCACTAATTTTTATGAGGAAAGGGATAATCTAAATCATAACACCCAATCAGAATTTCTTATAGCAAAGAAGTCCCAACTGCTTGAGATGATTGAAGAAAGTGTGGGTAATGATTTCCCAAAGGCTGCAGAGGTGTATGATGAAGAGTGGTTGTTTGAATGCAAGCTCAAGTGCATGACAATTTTTCACTCATCCAACATAAGATCCAATATCAAAATTATTGTCATATGCCAGAAGTATATGCTTGCATCATATGGTCATTATTTGCTGCTCCGTAAAGGATCCTACTTCTCACAGCCAGTCAATGGCTTCACATGAGCAGCGAGATGCACCTTTGGAGGTATGGGCTGCTAGCCCTGTCTTTTTGTAAATAAAATTTTGGTTGTGCTAGTTTCTGGTTTGCTTAGTTTAGTGGCTTTGTTTTGGTTCCCTTGTTCTCTTCCACTCACTCTGCAAGTAGCTCCACGTTCTCCATTTTTCCCTTGACTCTATTGCCCAATGGTTAGACATTGGCCTTTAACCAGAGATAGCAAAATTCTTCATGCACGTTACAACACACATCCCTAGTTAGAGCCAGTTGTTGGCTTGCTTCCAACACCCCAAGTTTTGAACTTTTAAAAATCAGCCTCATGAGAAAAGTTCCTAAATTTTCTCGATATCTTACTAATTTTTATTACTAGTGATACTTTGGTAAAGTGTAATTTATTAAAGGGTGGCATTTAAGGATGTGTTGAACTTGAACTTAGAACCTCAAGGTTCAAAGATCAAAGTTTGAAATGCAGTTTGCAAAGTTTGAAGTTCAAAATTGAACTTGCAAATTCAGAGAGTTCAAGTTCAGTTCAAAGCCAGTTTCAAAGCTCAGTCAAAAATGTGAAAGTTCAGAGCTACCAGTTCAAATTTAGGTTTCAAAGTAGGGTTATGACATGCAGATTTGAGGTCCACAATGTAAATATCAAAGTCATAGTTTGGATGCAAGAATTAAAGTTCAGAATACTGGAGCATACAGTTTTATGTTTGAAGCTCAAATTGGGAAATCAGCATGCAAATGCAAATTCATATGTGCAGATTTAAAGATTCAAGAGTCTCAAAGTGATGTCATGTTTCAGTGATATGAAAGGCCTCTTAGTAATTTAGTGATTCAATTTCAAAGCTCCAGTTTATGAGTCCAAGTTCACAACTTAGCAAGTTCCAAGAATCAATGTGTGCTTTCCCAACTGGATTTCAATAATCTTGTCTATACCATATCAATGAAAGGAGATTAATTTTAAGTTCATATAAGATTCATAGTTTCTAATACAAAGCATATGAAGGAGAAAAATCTCATTTGGGTAATGGTTCTACAAAGTTTCATTTGAGATAGTTTTTGACTTACTCAAGAATGCAGAAAATGGTATCACTGTAGAGGTGAGTACACATCAAGGTTCTCATATTTTGTCTCATGAATAAATTTGTGGCTCTAACTGAGATCATTTTAATCCACTCTCTGATTTTCTTCTAAAATCATACATAGAAGATTTATGGCACAATGTATGTAAGGGTAGAAGATGTGCAAGTCACTGAGAACAATATTTCACCAAGTCTGATTTTGTGACAGTCATATATACCCTCATAAATTAGACTGTATCTTTCATCTCAGATATTAATTTTGCAATCACTCTAGTCAGACTGTAGAAAGCTAGGTTTTTGAAAACATATCCAAAACTTAGATTGATCCAATGGTGCAAAATAAATTTATGCCCCCCGCATGGACACCCAATTTCTCTATCAGGAAAAATACTGATTTTGGTGGAGTTAGTTCTAGAAAGATTATTTCTTGACATCTGGCAATTACTTTAAATATAGTAATTGTATATTAGAAATACATATTCTAAGGTGATGATGTTAAAACAAATTGAAAATTATAATGATAACATTATAATATGGTATCGGGGGAGTGTAATGAGAAATGAAAAAGGACAAATATTTTTAAGAATCAAGAATCAGTTATTACAGCTGAATTTATCATCGAGAAGAGGGCATATTATAAAAACCACAAAATAATAGAGAGTGGGGGTTCTTCTTTCTCTGGGAGTCAGTCAGCTATAGGGAGGAGTGAAGACATTTTCAAATTTTATTGTAACAGAGGGAGACAGAGGGAACATATTTTATCTTTTTGCAGCTTGATTGTAATGACAGAGACACATAATCTTGTGGTTATTTTGTTATATTTTTAGAATAAAGAGGAGTATATTTATGTTAGATCTTGAGGTCTAAGTATTTATTTCCTGGTTGAAATTGATTATGCAATCTTTTCTCCCTATTTTGAATACAATTCTGCATCTTTATGTCAAGTACTTATGTGATTGTGAATCAGTTGGTTCATAAACTCATCATCTACTGAATAAATTATTTAGTTCCTCTTACTTCTTTTGTTTTGTGAAAGACTTGATGAATGGTCTTGAGGCTATCATTTATTTTTTCTCTCATTCCTTAGTTGTACATCTAATAATCATGTTCAATCCATGTCTATGGATGAATGTTAGCTTAGCCTTCGTGTCTTCTGGTTAAAGACATAGTCTGTTATCTAATTCATTGATTATCTTTTCATGAGGGAGTTGTACCTCTTAATTCAGAGGAGGGTTATCAGTTAATGATAACTCATCCAACTGTTAGTATTGTTCATCTTTCTTTCTAGGCATTCAGAGTTGAATTGTTTGATAATTTGTGAAAGGACAAATTTGTATACTAACACTCAACAATGTTGTTTGTACATGGGAACAATAGCTTGTAAGACTTAGGAATTGTGTAACCATGAGGAGAAACAAACAACACACCAGCTCCTGAACCATTTTTTATAAAAGATCCATCAAAGAACATCTTCCATGTTCTTGCAGTCATATACATAAGATGCTCATCTGGGAAGTCAACTTGAATAGGTGCACTATCTTGAATTGGGAAATGAGCCAATTGATCTGCTATGGCTTATCCTTTGATCGCTTTACATTCAATGTACTCTATGTCAAACTCTGAAAGGATCATCATCCATTTAGCAAGTCTACCTATGAGGGCAGCCTTATCGAGTAAATACTTGAGTGGATCAATTTTTTCTATGAGGTGTATTGTGTGCGCAAACATGTAGTGTTGCAGCTTTTGGGAAGAAAACACAACTGCGAGGCAAGCTTTCTCAATGCTGGTGTAATTAACCTCATATGAAACAAGAGTATGGCTTATGTATTATATTGATTTTTCTTTCCCATGTTCATCAAGTTGAGCTAGTAATGCCCCCAAGGAAGATTCTGTCACTAAAACATATAGAATAAGTGGTTTCCCTAGGATAGGAGACATTAAAATAGGAGGATTTGCCAAGTATTTCTTGATTTGATCTATGCTCTTTTGACAATCCTCATTCCAAACACATTTGATTCCTTTATATAAGTTCTTGTTGAAAGGTTGAGCTCTATCTTCCAATTGTGAAATGAACCTCCTTATAGACTGAAGATGTCCTTGAAGACTCCTCATTTGACTAATATTTTTAGGAGGTGGCATATCTATGATTGCTTGGACTTTTTCAGGGTCTACCTCTATTCCTTTTGCTGAAATGATGAATCCTAGAAGTTTTCCAGAGGCGACACCAAATGCACACTGTTTAGGAATTAACCTTAATTAAAATTGTTCCATGTGATCTAGAATGACTTCTAAATCATCTAAGTGTGTGTCTCTTTTCTTAGACTTGGCCAAAGTGTCATCCACATAATCTTCCATGTTTTTATGCATCATGTCATGAAAAATGGTTGTCATAGCTCGTTGATAGGTAGCTCCTGCATTTTTTAATCCAAAAGGCATAACATTCCAACAATAGGTACCCCATGCACAATTGAATGCAGTCTTTTCTTGATCTTTAGGAGCTATCTTAATCTGATTGTATTCAGAAAAACCATCCATCAAGGGATAAATCTCATAACCCACAGTCATGTCCACCATCATATCTATGTTGGGAAGTGGAAAATCATCCTTTGGGCATGCTCTATTGAGATCTATAAAGTCTGTGCAAATTCGAATGGATTTATCATGTTTGGAAACTGGGTGAACCCACAATAGTGAGTTACACTTTTTTGCCTGAACGGACACTGAACTCTACATTTTGAGAAAAACTTTTAGATTCAAATGCATATTGTCATTGAACCATTTTAAATCAGAGGATGAAGTAAATTAGAGTGTTTTAGGATTTTCTGTCTAGATTCTAAATATTTTTTTTAAATATTTTTTTTGAATTTATTTGAATACTTTTTTCTTTCTCCCATGAAAACTGGTATGGTGCTGAAAATGTCATTTTCAAATCGTAACATTATTTTCATAGAGCATAACCTTTTTTGTAAAATAGATATGAACATAATTCTTTCAAATTTAGTTTTTTAATATCCATACAAAGGGCATGTAATTGGTTTGATGACTTTATCATAATTATTGCATATTTTATTAATGTTTTAAGTTGACTAAACCATAATTTTGACATACCTTAACTACATAGCTTATAACTTGTTGTGTATTTATCGAATTTCAAATATATTTATCTTGATAGAAAGTAGACTCGAAGATGGAGGGCACTGTTATTTTTCAAAAAAAAAATTTCCTTTTTTACTATTTTTCATTGAACATCAAACTCAGAGGTTTATATTTGATAAAAAACCTACATTCGATTAATGTCAAAAACCATACACATCATAAATTAAAAATAGTCAAATCTATAATCATTAGAAAGCTAGTTCTGAGTACTTGTGCTATGCAAAAGGACATCTCCTTATTGTTCCATTTGATCCCCGTGCTTGGGCCCCAAAGCCATGAAATTCTCAGAATTTCTTCAAAGTTTGTAAATAGGACCTAATCAGGTACTTTTGATAGAAAGTACTTTCTATCAAAAGTACTTTTGATTGAAAGTACCTAGTTTTGATAGAAAGTACTTTCTATCAAAATTCCTTTACATAAAACAATGAAAATTACCCATTCTTGAGGTTTTTTGATCTTTCGATCGAAAGTACTTTATATCAAAAGTACTTTCTATTGAAAGTAATTGAGTAAATCTACGCTCTCGTGATTTTTTGGATGAATTCCTTCCTCCAAAAAATTGTAACCCACTATTGTGGGTTCACCCAACTGGTACAATGTTTGATATCCATTCAGCATAGTCTATGGCTCTTATGAATCCTGCACCAAGGAGTTTCTCTAATTCTATGTTGACTAGGAGAGTTATGTGAGGATGCATCTTTCTCAATTTCTATTTGACTGGTTTTACACCTGGAGCTATGGACAAGTGATGCATGATAAGATTAGTGTCCAACCTTGGCATATCTGAATAAGTCCAAGCAAAGTTGATCTTCTTTTTCTGTAAGAACTTAGTGTAGGCTTCTTTTTCTTGAGATGAAAAGGACTGAGCCAAATGTACTATCTGTGGAGCCTCATCCATACCCAAATTGACTACTTGTGTTGGCTCAATAAGCACTAAAGATATGTCTTAAAAGTAGCTATAGAGATGATCAAGTACCTCATCCTTAGTCACCTCAAAGAGGTTTTCACCCTTGGATACTTCATTTCTTTTTACTATTTTTGGTTCTAACACCGCCACATAGTGGTTTTCACCATCATAACTCTTTTTCTTTTTTTCTTTTCTTTTTATTTTGTGACTAAGGTACTTGATGTCTGGTTTTGTCATGCTCATAGCCAGTTCAATGGTGGAAGAGACAACGGGTTCAATGGTATTCAAGTAATAGGTTATCTCATAATCATTTTGTAAAGTTAAGAGCTCAAACTCTTGATAGTGTTGAGACCAATCAATGAGGTTAGGATAAGAAAGAGGTAAGTTAATGACTGGTTCAAGGTTATGAATGCGAATGATATCATCTCTGGTGACTGAAGAGTCAAATTCTGTCAAGTATCCTTCTAAGCTACCCAAATTAGGATTCATCCCAACAAGTGAATCATCTACTAAGGCAACATGTGGGTTCAAATCCTCTAATCCTACACGTGACTCATCAGCTACCTCAAGTTGAGAACTATAAGTGTGGATGACATCAACATCCCTATCAACTATAGAAGGATCTGAGAGAGAGTCCCATTCATACTCATGTGAATCTATTTTTGAATCCCGACTAGGATGTTTACACCATGAAGGTTTGGGACATCTTGATGTGGAAGCTCTAATGTCATCAAGGGTAACATTTCTCTCCATCAAATGAATAATATTCTTACGTTGACATTCTCTGATGGGATCTTCTACACCTGATTCATCTTGTTCTAAGTTTGCAACTGTCACATGAGAAACTAGACTATCTGAATCTCAACAAAGGAGATTCATGGAAGGGACCCAATCATCACACATATCTTGTTGATTTGTCAAATTAGGCATGTACTTTGGTTCATCTTCACGATCCGACTCATCAAGGATAGGAACAATGTTCTTGTTTTAATTTGCAAATCCTAGGCCAACTATCTTCCTAGACTTGCGTCCAAAAAGAGCATGATCAAGAGGTTCAGCTCTAGCATCCAATCTATGACTAAGAGGGCCATGTCCAAGATAATCCATCTTCTTGAAAAGAGTATACCCTCTTCCATAAGCCTTAGGAGAGGGAGAGAAGTTCTCATTGTGCATGTATTTTTCTTCTCTATAAATCCATTCTTTAACAACCACCTCTTCTTTCTTATCTTGAATAGGTACCGAGGACTCTACAAGTGTTCCAAATAAGGTCATAGCTGAAGAAGAAGGTCTCACTTCCTATGAAGGCTTACCATAAGACCTAGGTGAAATTGGAAGTTTTTGAGGGAGCTAAGTTAGTACCCTCCCATACCAAGGTCTACTAACTTAAACTTGTCTTTACATTGTGCTACGGTCACATTGAAATCTTATGCTTCTCTATTGAGGGGAACATGAGTACTTGCTAAAATTAAGTTGACAGATAAAGTGCTATCCCCAGATATACAAATTTCTACTCCATTGTAGGGGATCTTAACACACTGATGATAAGTAGATGGCACTACTTGCATATCATGAATCCATGGTCTACCAAGTAAGATATTGTATGCCAGAGGACCAACATCAATAATTTGAAACAAGATATCTTTATCAATAGGGCCAATCCTAACAGGAAGGATGGCCAACCCCTTTGAACTTCTTTCTGCCTCATCATAGGCTTTGATTGTGATCTTCTTTCTGGTATCTGTGACTTGTTCAGAATAACCCAATGTCTTTAAAAGACTCAATGAACAAATATTAAGCCCAGCACCCCCATCTATCATCAACACACACCTGACATAGGTTTTGTGAATCATGACTTCAATATGAAGGGTGAGATTATGTGGGTGGCTCATTGCTTTGTCATCATCCTCTGAAAAGGTTAGGTAATGAGGGCTAGAAAGATGGTTAACCATCTTTTGGAATCAATCAACATCTAAGTTGTTAGGGACATTCATCACACGCAAAGCATCCTCAAGGACTTTCTTGTGTCTCAAGGACAACTCTAAGAGCTCAAAGATTGAAATCTGAGCTGGGGTTCTCTGCAACTGATCGAAAAGGTTATAGCTCAACTTGGGATTAACTACTAATTTTGAGGTGACATTCTTGGATGCCACTTTCTTTGGTTTATTGGGTTGACTTGAGTTGGGTCCTCTAATGACAATGGGACCTTGACTTTGCATGACAACATTAAGAGCTTGGGATGACATTCTAGAGTTGGGAGCCCTTAGCACCATGACAGGTTCTTTATCAAAGATAGGAGGATAGTCCATGTCTAGATCATAACAATAGGGATCTTTATTTCTCATCATGTTGACATTTTCCTCTACAACTTCAGGCATGTTGACAACATTCTCCATAGCTATGTAAGTGTAATTAATCTCAGCCTTGCCATTCTTAGGTTTAGAGGTTTCCCCCTTCTCATACTTGGGAAAAGGCTCTTTGAAAGCCTTATGATCAGCATTGGTGTGCAATCCATCTATCTCAAGTTTTCCACTCTCAATGAGATCTTGAATGATATGTTTAAGTTTCCAACAGTGTTCAATATCATGTCCAATGCCATTGTGGAATTTGCAGAAAGTTTTCTCATCCCTCCAATGTGGCTTAACATCAAGTATATGATGCTTTGCAGAATCTTGAGGATGCACCAAATTGTTGGCAATGAGCATTTTGAAGACATCCTCATATGAATCACCAAGTTTCAAAAATTGATGCCTCTCTTTCTTAGGCTTATCTTGATATCTTGGCTTATGCTCTTGTTGGTTAGATGCATTGAGCTTCATGGCTTGGACAGCACTAGACAAATGAAGAACACCTTGATCCTTGGGTTGAGAGGAGTCCACAACTCCATCATCAACCACTTGTTTGTTCCTATTCCAATGTGAGTTCTTCCCCTTGTCCTTGTTAGAGTTGTTATTATTTTGACCATTGTTGTTGTTGTTGTTGTTGGCCAAAATTCCTTGTTCTTTCAAAACATCCTCAATCCTACATGCGGTTTCAACCATGGTGTCAAAGGAATCAAAGACCATTTTCCTAACCTCATACCACATTTTAGGAACTAAGTTGCTAACAAGGATGTCAATCTTCTCATTTTCAGGAATGGTCCTCGAGTAGTGAGAGCATTGTTGTCTCCATCTTTGCAAGAAAGTGACAAAGGATTCCCCTTGATTTTTCTTTAAATTTCATAAGTCCAACATGGTGATAGATCTTGAAAGGTTGTATGCAAAGTGTTGAACAAATCTATAGACAAGCTCTTTGAAAGTCTTGATGGGGGGAGTTATGTTGGTGAACCATTCCATCGCTTGACCTTTAAGACTCCTTGGGAACAATCTCATAAGGTAGGGTTCATCTTGATGGAACTCAAAAATCATAATATAGAACTGACGCACATGATCATGTGGATCTCCATTACCATCATACTTGTCATATTGAGGGATTTCAACCTTTCTAGGAAAATATTTCATGCTCACATCCTTTTCAAAAGGATTGGGACAAATTGAGTCAAGATTGAATGAGCTCTTGGGTGCCAACATCTTTTCCATCATATTATGAAGTTTGTAAATCCTTTCTTCCTGAGATGGACCTTGCTTCTTGATCTTTCTATCCACATCAAAGTTGTAGGGGACTCTAGCACCCTTGTTTTTTTGTTTTTTTTTAATTAAATAAAATAAATTATCTAATTGTGTGTCTCTTTTCAAATTTTTCTATGAACTTATCTTTGTTTTTCTCCACATACATCTCCACATACTACTAGAAGAGTGCTTCTTGTTGCATTTTCATGAAATCTTGAGAGTCAAGCTCAAAACTTGAACTACCACCCCCATATTGTGAACCATGGTGAGCACATTGAGAAGGTTGTCTTAAGTTCCTAGGAGGTGTTTGTCTCCTATAATGGTCTTGTTGTGAAGCCATTCTTCCTCTAGGGCTAGGAGATTGTGAAGGTGATCTTGAACATCTTCTACTTCTTGGAGTCTTGGAAGGAGTGGATGGAGGAGAGTTGTTCCCACCACCAACACACATGTTGTTGTATTGATCATTGAGTTGTTGAGCCAAGAGTCTATCTTTCTCTTCTTGTGCGGCTCTCCTTTGTATATCCAATAAGGCTTGTCTTTTTGACTCTAGGAGTCTAAGTTTCTCTTCCTTTTCTACTTGTTCATATAGGAAGGCTTTCTTTTCATGCTCAATTCTTTCAAGTCATTCACTTATATATCTTGAAGTTGTTTGGAGCGGTGAACTTGGTCTCGAATGCCTAAACAAGTCATTGGTATATGCTGTATTCACAGGGGTATCATAAGCTTCATCATCTTGACTATCATGTTGTGATTGCTCTTCTTGATAGGATTTTCTCATTTCCCTTTTAGCCCTCTATTGTGCATCCAAATATCTAGTTGAGATAAGGGGTGAAACTAGTCAGTTTTCATTAGAAGAGCTGCCAAATAGAATGGTATCTCTATGTCTTTCTAATAGGTTGTCAAGACTTCTATCCCTTTCTTCCCTCTCTCTTTGAGTCATTGTGTAATCATGTCCATATCTAAATGAGAAGGTTCTAAGGATGTGCTTAACTCACTAAGATTGCTCTTGCGATCAAACCAAACTTTTGAGTTGTTCTTAGGGGATTGATCAAAGATGGGCTCTTTTCCCTTACATTTTTGGCGAGTTTGAACTAAGGGTAATTGGTCAAAGACTACTTGAGGTCATTTTCCTTGATTTACTTGATATCTTGTCGTAACCAACATGAAAGAAAAGGTACTAGGTGATAAGATGACCCTAAGAAACATTGGTACCAAACTAGGATAGTAAAAGCACTCAATTGTCCAAAAGAGATGTGATGAGATAGAATTTTTGCAAGAGGTATAAACCAACAGTGCCATAGAGGTGCCCAATGAATGGATGAGTATCCTAACATATATTGATTAGGAGGCTGATTTACCCAAGTTATATTTGATTGAATTTGAAATTGGATGGAAGTGAATTGGACAAGAGATTACTAAGACTCTCCAAGTGTGTTATCAAAGGATCGAAAGGTTGATCTCCTCAACAAGGATGATTTCTAACTTACCAATTCCAAGCAAGGTCACTTGTGAAATCAAAGATTGCTAATTCAAAAGGTCAAGACGCATGAACCCAAGGTGCAAACAGGCTTCTAATAATGGGGTAAGTGACCTACTATAATCCGGATTGACTAGGGAAAACTAGAAGTGACATGAATCAGCTCACTGTTCTGACAGACCAGGGGACAGGTTTGTGCGAGGGAATGTAGTCTTGCATGAGAAAACACCAGGGATCACATGAGAAAATGAAATCACACATGAGAAAATGATAGGCTCACATGAGAATGTGTAGATCCAGGTGACATAATAGGATTAGGCCACTTAACAACAAGTTTGTAAACTCAAGAACTCAATTTTTGTTCATTTTAAAAGATTAAGTAAGTACATCAAAAGATTTTTATCATTGATCGAGCACATAAGATAGCAATCAAGGAGTTCAAGAAAAAAAAATTCTTCAAACAATGAGCAAGGGGAAAAGCAACCTTGCACATGAACAAGAATAGTGACTTAGTATGCTACTCTTTAAAGATTCTACTTTTGTATGCTCTCAAAATGTTTTTGTAATCACACACATAGTCCTAGCAAGTAAAAATTTGGTTGCACTATGGTTCTTAGTAATGGTTTGACTCTGTAACTTTTGTAATCTCAAGAGGGAAAACTCCAATCCACGTGCACTGGTGTTTTGACACATTCTGAGAATTTAATCAATCAGAGATGCTGAGGAGATCTGACAGCCCAACAAGAAACTACACCCATTGAGATTTCTTTCACAAGGATATTTATATAGCGATTGTTGCTACCATGGAAAAAATGGCTATTATTGCTTGAGGTTTCATCCACGTGGTTTACCCAATAAAGGAAGTGTCCACTATGGTTAGCCCTCTCTAACATGGTGACTCACAAAAAGGACCACATGGGGACTTGGTTTAGATTCAAGGATCTGAGTTTCTGGTACTACCCAAAAAGGGAGTAGAGCATAATCCTCTAGCCTCTTCACTTCACCCAAACATAGTGACCAAGTTCATTGACATGCTAAGATTGAAACCACCTCACCAAGGTTCATGATGTCAACAAAAATGTCTACCGAGCTCTCTAAGTGGGACCAAGAGAGAACATACCGATCAATGTTGAAGACTAAACCAAGTAAGACTGTGAGATAGTAACAATATCCTCCCTACCTACAAGGGGTTCTATTGTCAAGAAGAGCTTCACAAGAAACCCACTCTCTCAAGAATGCCACAAATAATGTTCATTGGGCCTAATTACTATGTGAAACACATATGCAAGAAAGTGAATCTATGTTTTTTTTAGAGCCCAAAATTGAAGTGTGATCTATGAAAGAAATAAGCACTCAAGCTAAACACATGAGAGATTCATTTTATGCCCAAAATCCAAATGTTATAGAGATCATAGCAACTCACCATATGTCCAAAGATCTGCAATCATATGCTATGCTACCTCAATAATCAGAATCAGGAAAATAAATTATAGCAAGCATTAATGTTAGAAAATAGCAAGCAAAACTAGCAAATCTAGAAATTTAGGTCTCTCCTGTCAAAAGCCTGCGTGAGACAGTACACTGTGCCACGTGAGAAAGTACATAGTGTCACACGAGAAAGTACTAGGTCTATGTGAGAAAGTACATCACATGAGAAAGTACATAGGCCGATGCAAGAAAATGCCTTTTTCGTGTGCAAAAATGCTAATACCAGAAAAACTTCATGCGATACAATGAGAAACTTCGAGTGATACTCTATAATAGTGACACACGAAAGTACAGAAAACACATGAAAATCATCAGAAAAATAAAATAAAATTATATGAGGCGAGAAATGCAATATCATGCCCCACGGTGGGTGCCAAAAATGTGTACTAAAATGTTGTCGCACTTCTATGAGTCATTAAATCCAAGATTGCTCAAGAATGAGGTCTCAAATGGTGACTCATAGCTCTCTATTCATGGAGTGCAAGGGTTTTTAATGGAGGCCCTCAGATTAGACCTATGCTTGTGCCCATGCAAGTACACCATAAAATGAGAGATTCAAAGAGGAAAAGTAAGAATGCTAGTCTCCATGATCATCAAGTATGCATGCAAATGAAAATGAAAGCTATTCTATATGATAAAAATACGTGAAGGTAAACTAATCTATGAAAGGAAATGCTTATGCAAGATTATTCTATGAAAGGAAATATGAATCTAATCTAATATGAAAATGCAAGATTAATCTAAAAGGATTGCCATGGGCATGAAAGAAGAAGACAAGAAAAGAGAAGTTTTAATCTCCAAACTCAAGTGCTCAAGAATCTTCTCCAAAATCACTCTCCAAAGTTGTAGCATAACGATACTTAAAATCTAGATGTATCAAAATGAGAAGGAGAGGGCTCCTTTTAAAGGAAAGCAAACAGTCAAGATTAAGAAGTAAAAATAAATGAGCAATGGTGGAGATTAAATCATGGTTGATCCATGTGCTCAAGAATCTTTAAAAGGCAAAAAGATGAAAAGGCCCACCACTTAAAAGTATGTGCATTAAAAGTGGAGAGAAAAAGGGATTTTTATTTATTTTTTATTTATTTTATTTCCTTTTTCAACAAAGAGATATTTAAGTGGGGATTTTATTAAAAGAGGAATTTTATTTTAATAAGATAATTTTATTTAATTAAAAGGGAAGTTTTCTTTTAATTAAATGAGGCTTAGGATAAAATGATCAAACCTTAGGAAATATTGAAATAATTGAATTAATTGTGATTTGATCAAGGAAATTGATTTGAATATATTGCAAGGCATTGATTCAGGAACTTGATAAATTGGTTCCATCATTTGATAAATTGAAGAATGGGGCCCAAAGTCTAGGTGACCATTTTAGGGTGCATACACATAGAAGTCTTGTTATTTCTTCTTTGTATTCACTATCCTCCAATGATTGCATTGTGTTTTGATCTCTTATAATAGCAACATCTTCTATTGTGTTTGTAGCAGCAATGTCTCTTTGTTTGGATCATTAAATTAGTGTCTCTTTCATTAGAAGTTTTGACTGTTAATCATGATTGTCTTATCACTGTGTCTTTTGAGCTTGATATTGTCAATCCATAGGCTGATCTATTACCTCCTTTAGGAAAATCTTTGTTTTAACTTGTCCTAGGCTTACCCTGGTGATATAATTGTCTTAATGGTGGCTAATGCAACAAGCCTAATTGCATTGATAAAGTCTTAATATGATCATGAAAATATTTATGTCAATTGCATATTTATTTATATTTATGACTTCTTGTCTAGTTTCCATGTGTCTCTCTTAGATTCCAATTGGTTAAAACCTCCAAAAAAACTATTAGTATGCTTCTTTTGCATGCATGTATGCAACTTGACTATTGATCTCAGGTGCTTCCCTCTAGCTCAACAAAACCATAGGTCTATGTGACAAAATCAAATGTAATAGCATAGTGCTCATGGCCAATGTATTCCAAATTTTTGGTGGCTTGTATTTCTGTGTGTTAGGGATTTGTTAGCACTATTCGGATATTCTTAAAGACTCTTTCTTAATATGGGATTTTGATGGAGAATAGTTGGGGACCTCCTGAGGAAGAAAACAAAAATGAGGATATTCAAAATAGAGTACAAACTGATGTGCAGGAAAATAATGAAGAAGGAAATTGGAACACCGAGGAACAAGATGACAATGAAAGGGGGTGGGAAAGTGACACCATCAGGAATAGTACCAGTGGATGGGATAATTAATTTCTATATCTAGTTCCTTTTTGACCTTTTTGATTTTCTTACAATAGCGGATGTAATTTTTGTTGTGATGCCTCTCTCAAGGCCTTTGTAAGTAATGGGGTAGGCTAAGATGCTTGTTACAACATCAAAGCATTCGGTGATTACATATGATTATCTATAATGTTCTAGTTTATACTCTATATTAATATAAAAAAAATATGGGATTTGCACACTAGTGCAATAGTCAATTGGGTCAATAGAATCATTTTGGTATTGTTGTTAAAAAGTAGCCTGATATTATATTTGGTTATATTATATTATAAATATAGACAAGCCTGCATCTCTTAGGTATGTCTTTGAGAAATTCCAAATTAGAGATATGGATTATAGGAGAAGTAGTAATGCAAACTAGTATTTAAAAATTATTGCATCACTTTAAGTTGTCCTCGTAACTGGTACTATTCATTTAGCTCATGCAAATGATAACTTCTATACTTCAATATGCTAGTTTGGAGACTCATTAGCTGATAAAGGGAACCTACTTATCTCTACTCTGGGTGTTATACTTAAAGTAATAATCATAGTATAATAATTTGTATAAAAAATTGACAATCACAAGACTAATTTTGAGAGCTTTAATACCCAAATTGATGGATTTACTTTTACATATCACAGTGGTATTTTTAAAAATACTGAGGTTACTAAAGATCACAACAAGAATGGAGGTTACTATAATTGGAATGCTATATATCACTATCATTATAATTTTGATAGATTATTATGTTTTCCTTCTAAAGTTGATATTAATTGTTGACATACATGATTCTAACATATTTTTTGGTTCTATCTGGTGAGTTCTATTCATGGTATACAAAACCTAATTTATTACCCTTTTTATAATATTCAGGAATGGGATGTGGTAATGTTGTTAAAATATTATTTGGACCAGCAGTTGCATACAACAAGACAAGAAATTCACCATGCATTGTATAAGGTATATTCATCTTCAAATATCTACTATTTGTGTAATGTCCCCGCCAGGGAACCCATTAGGAATCAGGTCTTAAGACCAAAAATTGCAACTAATTTTTTTTTTCTAACATTACATCATTACTACTACACATTTACATTCCTTAAGGTTCCCTTAATGAAATCATTTAATAACATATTTACATTACTTATCGTAATTGAATTTCATATCCTTTCTTTACTTTCAAATTTAGAACTTAAGAGATAGGGTAAGAAAAGATAACATTTCATTTACAATTATGTTTCTTACTTCATATAATAATTTCATTTCTCCTTCCTACACATTGAATAACTATTCATTACAAATTACATTTCAACCACAACATAATAAACATTTTCTTTCATTGCAACAAAGAGGAGATAGAAAAGATCATTCAACATTACATTGTATATTTCCAACTTTGTTCTTTCAAATAATAACCCTTGAAATCAAGCCTAGAACTATCTCTCCCAATTACATGGCTTTTCTTTTCAATTACATATTTCTAATAATGGATATAATAACAAGTACATGGATGGCTTGGAGGCATTACAACATATCTTTTCATCTTTCCTTTCAAAAATACAAAATACAAATATCTACATCATTACATAAATTTGAATGCATCCAAGACATGAACCACGAACAAGAACCTCGAAAGATTTTTGCCACCCAACCATGTGGAATTGATGAGGTTCCACCCCCCGTGCTAGGAGATAGAACCAAGATACTTAGAACAACCAGTGAACATCAAACCATAATAGGGTCAGTGGGGTTAGATCATAATATAAACATCATCATAACACAAATCAATGTAAAACATTTTATTGATAGTTCATTTCTAGCCATTCATCATTAAAACCATAACTCATTCAATCTTTCCAAATAAAACTACAGTAACCAAATATCTATGCTCAAATGACTCATAAAATGTTAACTAAACAATAATCATAGTCCATCATAAAATCCAAAGTGTCAAAGCAAAAGTCCTGTCAGTCTAATATAAGAAGATGCTAGGGTGGGCATTACATCCTCTCCCCCTAGGATTAGGCTTACTCCTGGAAGCCTACAAATAAGTATGGATATGCAAATCTGAATTTGCTAGCATCCTCCCAAGTAGCAGAGGTATCATCACTGGGGTCCCATTGGGCCCTTACCTGCTCTATGCTATGACCCCTGAGGGTCAAGGTCCACTGTTGGAGTATACGTACTAGCTCCAAAGCTAGCTACCCATCCTCTACCTATAAAGTGTTCCAATCCAATACATGAGTCAAATCAAGAATATATTATCTAAGTAAGGATAGGTGAAACACATCATGCACACATGCAAGGCTGGGTGGTAGGGTGAGTCGGTAAGCAACCGGTCCTATCCTCTCAAGGATCTCAAATGGACCTACAAATCTCGGTGCCAACTTAGAACCTTTTCCATAACGGATAGGGCTCTTACATGGGTGGACTCTCAAAAACACCTTATCTCCAACAAAGAACTATCTATCAATCCTGTGAGCATCAACATACTTCTTTTGCCTATCCTGAGCTATCAAAAGATGTTCTCTGATCCTCTGAACCTACTACTCCATATCTTGTAACATCTTGGGGCCAAGTAAAACTCTATCCTCTAAGCGATCCCAACTCAGAGGGGTACAACAAGGACAGCCATAAAGAGCCTAAAATGGTGACATCCCCAAAGAACTGTGATAGCCATTGTTATAGGTAAACTCCACTAGGTACAAGTAAGCTTCCCAATGAGTTTATTTGTCCATCACATACATCCTAAGCATGTCTTCAAGAACCTGATTAACTCACTCTATCTGACCATCGGTCTTTGGGTGGTATGCAGAACTAAAATTCAGTTGAGTCCCTAAGGCATGTTGCAAAGAGGTCCAAAACTCTGAAGTGAATACTAGATCTCTATCAGAGATAACCTTTCTAGGAACACCATGTAATCTGACTATATCTTTCATGAAGATTTTGGCTACTGAGGTAGCTGTATAGGATGACTACATAGGTGAGAAATGTGCTACCTTGGTTAAATTATCCACTGTGACCATGATAGAATCATGTCTCCGATACATGACTGGTAGTCCCACAATGAAATCCATAGATATTGTGTCCCATTTCCATTTGGGAATTAGATGTGGTTGAAGGAGGCCTACTAGGTGATGATGCTCAACCTTGACCCTCTAACATTGTAGACACCTAGCCACAAAATTACCTATATCCCTCTTCATACCAGACCAGAAATATAGTTGTCTTAGATCTGAATACATCTTCTTAACACCTGGATGAGCTGAATATGGAGCATGGTGTGCTTCCACCATGATGAATCTCCAAAGATCACCTAACAGTGGCACATAAATTCTACCTTGATGTCTCAGCAGTCCATCTAACTCTAAGGAATACCATGAGAACCTTCCTTCTAAGGTCCTTCCTGTCTTAATCTCAACCTTAGCTTCTAGATACAAGGTATCTGAAGAAAGTGCCTACAAGATCTAACCTCTCAAATTAGTTGAAAGGGAAAGCATGGATATCACATGTCTCCTTCTTCTTAAAGCATGTACCACCACATTTTCCTTACCTTGGATATATCTGACCTCAAAGTCATACTCACACAGGAACTCCATCCATCAACGTTGCCTAGCATTGAGATTAGGTTGAGTAAATATGTATTGAAGGCTTCAATGATTAGTGTGTAACTCAAACCGATGTCCCAATAAGAATTGTCTCCAATTATTTAGGGCATGAACTACAGCTGCTAACTCCAAATCATGGGTGGGATAGTTAAGCTCATGCTCCTTAAGCTTTCTAGACTCATAAGCAATAACTCTTCCCTCTTGCATCAATATTGCCCCTATGCCTTCCAAGGAGGCATCTGTACAAAATACAAAATTTTCAGTGGGGTCAGGTACCACCAAAATTGGGGCACTGGTCAACTTATCCTTTAGGATCTGAAAAGATTCTAAACATTTCTTAGTCCAAATGAACTTCTTCCCTTTCCTTTGCAAGGAAGTGATGGGGTGAGCTATTCTGGAGAATCCTTGGACAAAACATCTGTAGTATTCAGCTAAACCCATGAAAATACAAACCTCTAAGATGTTGGTGGGGGTTGGCCATTCAACTATAGCTTGTATCTTAGCGGGATCAACTGCTATACCTTCTCCTGAGATAACATGACCAAGATACTTAACTTCAGTTTGAAAGAAATCACACTTCTCCAAGTTTGCAAATAACTAATTCTCACAAAGGCATTGTAATACTTGTCGAAGATGTTGCTCATGTTCTTCCACTATCTTAGAATACACCAAGATATCATCTAGGAAAATTATGACAAATTTATCCAAGAAGGTTCTGAATACTCCATTCATAAGGCTCATGAATATTGATGGTGCGTTTGCGAGACCAAAAGGTACTACGGTAAATTCATAGTGTCCATACCAAGTACAAAAAGCTATATGATGAATGTTGGCTTCATGAATTCTCAACTGATGATAGCCCGACTTCAAATCGATCTTGGAAAACACCTTAGCTCCTTTCATCTGGTCAAATAGGTCATCAATTCTTGGCAAAGGGTACCAATTCTTAATGGTTACTTTATTGAGTTGATGATAATCAATGCACAACCATAGTGAACCATCCTTCTTTTTAACAAAGATAACTGGAGCTCCCCAAGGTGACACACTTGGTCTGATAAAGCCTTTTTCTAAGAGTTCTTCTAATTGAACTTTTAATTCACTCAACTCCTAAGTAGTCATGCGATAGGGAGCTTTAGAGATAGGCTCAGCTCCTGGCACCAGTTCTATGCGGAAATCAATATCCCTTTTAGGAGGCATTCCCAGGATCTCAGTTGGATATACATCTACAAACTCCTAAAGAAAAGGGTGCTCAAGTATAATTTCTCTATCTTCCTTTTCTGTCAAATCATTAACTAAGACTACAAAAAGTTGGCATCCTTTCCTCATGCATTTCTTAAGTTGCATAGCTGATATCATCCAAAGTGAAATAGGTCATTGAATTCCCAAAATTGTGTTGGCCTTACCTAAATCATGCATGTAATGAATGAGCTTTTTCTTGCAATCTATCCTAGCTTCATGTGTTGTCAACCAATCCATTCCTAGGACAACTCCATACATTCCAAGAGGAATAACTCAAAGATCAACATTGGTAGAAAAAGGTCATAATCCCAAGTTGAAACCTTGAACACA
Source organism: Chamaecyparis obtusa (assembly GCA_027943335.1). Classification (NCBI taxonomy): domain Eukaryota; kingdom Viridiplantae; phylum Streptophyta; class Pinopsida; order Cupressales; family Cupressaceae; genus Chamaecyparis; species Chamaecyparis obtusa. The sequence goes on along the minus strand of BSBK01003611.1, from coordinate 111,576 downwards.
CAAATCTGTGGTCATTTTAGCCCCTGAGGCTAGCTCTACCTGCCACTTAACTCCTTGCCCTACTACCGCTAGCCCGCACTTTTCTATCAAAGAAGAAGATATAAAAGAGTCGGTTGCTCCTGAATCAAAGAGAATAGAAATATTTTACCCTTTAACAAACCTAAAGTTTCTATGACAGTGTTTTGGTGCTCAGTTTGTCTGTGTTCCACTACGGTGAACATCTTATGAGACCGACTAGTATCTCCTACTATTGGTTCTGAAACTACCTGATTTTGATTAGTGAAATTTGTGCGTTGAGGGAAATGAACCGCGATATGTCCTTGTTGTCCACAAGAGTAACACCCCATATTTCTTCCCAAGTTCTTTGCAGGAGGTGCACTGGATTGTTGATAACCTCCTTTGTTGAAGTTTTGAGAATTTTGGGATTGTGGAGGAGGAAACCTTTGTTGTGTCTGATAATTCCCTTAGTTCTGGGGTTGTTTAAAATTACCATTGCTTTTGTTGTTATTCTAAAACTTCTTCAAAGGGAAGTTTTGTCCACCTTTGAAAGATGATTGTTCGTTCTTAGAGTTAGAATTTCCTTGATCAAAGTTCCCCTTAGAGCCTGATCCAGTATTGAAGGTTTGGCCACTAGCATAGCCACCTTTTCCTTTGTCCTTCCTTTCAACAAGGTATGCCTTAGTGATGGCATCCCAAAGATTCTGGGGTTGTAAGACTACTACTTATCTGGATGTTTGGTCATTCAGACCTCTAATGAAATGTTGGACAAGTATAGGTCCATCATCTCTAAAGCCTGAGAAAGGCTTAAGTTCATAGAACTTTCTTTCGTACTCTTCCACTGACATGTTGGCTTGCTTGAGGTGGTGGAATTCTTCTACCCTTCCCTGCCTCCACTGATCAGACATGAACCAATCCTTAAAGCTTTCTAGGAACAATTCCCATGAAACCATGTTGATGGTGACTTGAAGCTTGTCTTCTTCCATACGCCACCATGTAGATGCAAACTTCCTCAGATTCATAATGGTGCATCTAGCCTTAACATTGCTACTAAAAGGGTGCATAGAAAAACACCTTTCAAGGTCAAACAACCAGGTTTCTGTGGAAGATCCCCCTTCATTTCCATAGAAGAGGGGTACCTTGACCTTGAGCAAGTCCTTCATATGAGCGGTATCCCTATCTTTGAATTCTTTCCTATCTTTCCTTCTCCTAGGGCTTCTCTCTCTTTCCCTATCTTGATGTTCAGCTTGGTTTCCTTCTTTGAAATTAACTCTATTTTCAAGGTTGTCGAGCCTAAGCAGATGCTGCTACATAAGTTCTCTAAGTTGGGCTCCTTCAGAGTCATTATGATGACTCTCATTCCTATGGTTATCTTGATTTTTTTCTCCCTCATGTTCCCCATGGGAACTCTCTGGGCGAGATCTAGAGGAAGACTATTGAGCTTTGTCCCTAGCTCTTCCATGGGTAACAGGAGGCATCCTGGGAGAGTGGTGTAATATTAGTTTTAAGTGCATGTTTAAAAGTAGCATTCAATGTGTTGAAAATTTTTGAGTTTCAAATGTAACTAGACCCTGAGCTCCCAGTGTAGAAACCAAGGCTCTGATACCAAATGTAATGTCCATGCCAGGGAACCCATAAGGAATCAGGTCTTAAGACCAAAAATTGCAACTAATTTTTTTTTCTAACATTACATCATTACTACTACACATTTACTTTCCTTAAGGTTCCCTTAATGAAATCATTTACTAACATATTCACATTACTTATCACAATTGAATTTCATATCCTTTCTTTACTTTCACATTTATAACTTAAGAGATAGGGTAAGAAAAGATAACATTTCATTTACAATTATGTTTCTTACTTCATATAATAATTTCATTTCTCCTTCCTACACATTGAATAACTATTCATTACAAATTACATTTCAACCACAGCATAATAAACATTTTCTTTCATTGCAACAAAGAGGAGATAGAAAAGATCATTCAACATTACATTGTATATTTCCAACTTTGTTCTTTCAAATAATAACCCTTGAAATCAAGCCTAGAACTATCTCTCCCAATTACATGGCTTTTCTTTTCAATTACATCTTTCTAATAATGGATATAATAACAAGTATATGGATGGCACAAAGGCATTACAACATATCTTTTCATCTTTCTTTTCAAAAATACAAAATACAAATATCTGCATCATTACATAAATTTGAATGCATCCAAGGCACGAACCACGAATAGAACCTTGAAAGATTTTTTCCACCCAACCATGTGGAACTGATGAGGTTCCACCCCTCGTGCTAGGAGATAGAACCAAGATACTCAGAACAACCAGTGCACATCAAACCATAATAGGGTTAGTAGGGTTAGATCATAATATAAACATCATCATAACACAAATCAATGTAAAACATTTTATTGATAGTTCATTTCTAGCCATTCATCATTAAAATCATAAAGCATTTAATCTTTCCAAATAAAACTGCAGTAACCAAATATCTATGCTCAAATGACTCATAAAATGTTAACTAAACAATAATCATAGTCCATCATAAAATCCAAAGTGTCAAAGCAAAAGTCCTGTCAGTCTAATATAAGAAGATGCTAGGGTGGGCATTATATCCTTACTTATCACAATTGAATTTCATTAAGGGAACCTTAAGGAATGCAAATGTGTAGTAGTAATGATGTAATGTTAGAAAAAAAAATTTAGTTGCAATTTTTGGTCTTAAGACCTGATTCCTTATGGGTTCCCTAGCGGGGACATTACAATTTGTTTGCATGTATATCACTATTTTCATTGATGTCTCTACCTTTCAAAAAAATATTGAAGGTCATTGTCATTTACATTAGTGAAAATCACTACCATCACATAGGGAACTAGGAAATTGTATTTGATGTTGACGTTCATTGAATCTTTCAACCTTCATTCAAAACTTGTCCATTGCTAAAAAAATCATACCTATCTCTGATATTCCTATCATAACTCATTAGTTATCCTCATAAGCCCTTTCTTTAATACTATTGCTACATTATAGGTGTGAAGACTCCTTATACTCATTGCTTCTCTTAGTCATCATCATTGGTGATAGTCTTCTCATATGTTGTCACCGTCTTATGCATTTGTGTTTTCATCCTTTTGTCCAAACATTTCTGATTATTGTTCACTCATTTAGCACTATCATCACTTCACCATTTTCATTATGTTTTCAAGCATCCTTTCAACTACTTCTCTATTGTCTTCTTATTTTTGATATCTTTAAGCAAAAATTACAATGTCTTACACCTAATGAAGCTTAAAATGCTAGGATATGTTCCAGAGCACTTCATTAACTCAAATTTTTTTAGAGCATCTTTGAAAATTCCATTATGTCCATACCCTACAATCATGGCATTCCATGAGATGACATCTCTTTTAGGCATTATGTCAAACAATTCAAATTCCTTGTCTATGCTTCCACATTTTTCATACATTCCTGCAAGAGCATTTCCAACTATAATGACTGACAAAAATCCACCTAACAATTTTCTTTGATAGATATCCAATATACCTTGTTCCAGAGATCCCATTTTGGCACAAGTAGGGATGATGTTGGAAAAGGTGGTTGAATGCTAGCAAAGGGAGGGTGCTAGAAATGGTTTTTTCTCTCATAGAGGTAAGAAGATTCATGTTAATATATTAGATGAAGCTACAAGTAAACTAGTTTAACCCAACAACCTAAGAATTTAAAACTTGGAACAATAGATGAATTTCTATCCAAAATTGCTAATCTTAGTTTTGTCTCCCTTGATTGCATAAATGAAGGTCTTCCTTCTTTTATGCCACAACCTTATTATAATTAGGGGAATGAGCCACATTTAAAGGATTTACCAATGCATGACATCATTTTCTTCATCCTTATATTAGACATTTAATAACTTCACCATTGAGTTTAGAGTATCACTAGTTATCCCCTCCCTTAGGCTTTGCTACCCTTGAACTATAGATGGAAAAACTTGAAACCATGTTTAATGGAAAGTACGAGTATACATAGTATGATCATTATTTAAAGGGTACTAGCTCAATGGAAGAGAACCTACTTTACAAGTAGGAGGATGGTGGTTTGATTCCATTGTGCCCTAATATGACTAAATTAATGATTAAATATGTGACTAAATATATCACTAAATAAATGGTGCAGGAGCACCCTTCTAAGGACTCCCACCATCCAATTTTGGTTGTGAAAAGAACTTCTTCAGTGAAGGTTGTAAGTACAATAAGAGTTGTTGACTCATTGGTGTGTGAAGGCCTAAATAGAGGTCTTAGTTTTGTTGTGTAATTCCTTACTTGGCTTTACAGTGACTGAGGACAAGTTAGTCTCCTGAGGTCTTTTATTTTCTAGAGTTGTATAAGTCTTAGAATGGAGGTTAGGAGAGTTGTTTTCAATATCTAAGCATGTAAAAGACCTTAGAAAGGTCTTAGGAGTGAAGAGAGCAAAAAGCTGCTTGAGCAAGAAAAATTGCTCCAAAAGTTGCTAGCAACTTCTAAAAAATTGTTTAGCAACTTTTCTTTTGTAAAGACTAAACCTTACCAAGGGGTGTCCTAACCCTAACTAGGCTCTAATCCTAAGGAGAAGCTTATATTAGACTTTAAAAACCCTAATGCAAGGGTTGGCTATCAGTGTGTATGACAGATGTATGGAAAACTCAGATTGTGTATGAAAAACTAGTGTGTGACAGTCATTTTAATGGCTTGAAGTGTTGAAACAATGTGTTTTCAGTGATTTCTTATCATTGTGTGTCAGTATTGTGTTTCATTTTACTTCTTTTATCAGTATTTAGACTAGGTTTGTTTGTTTCAGTTTGTATATTCTTTATTTTGTAAATCTGACAGTGCTCTGCCAGTTTGGAGAGCCTTATGAATAGAGGGTTGTAGCTTTTGTTTCCACCCTGGCCACACCATGGAAACTTGGAAACTAAAAGCTTAGACCCTACCCTATATAACTATGGAAGTAGGGCCCTGGTGTGAGTGTGAACCTATTTATTTGACCTTGCCCTAGGTGAGCTAAGGCTTAGCCTGATTAGGAGCGGTTAGCAAAGTTTGTGCTCTCATTGATAGAGGAAAGAGTTCCAAGCTTAGCCCTTTCGAGGGAGTCAAGGTACATGATTGAAGACTAAATCCTGAGAAGGAGGGAGTATGAAAAATCCTAGAGAGGTGTTGTTGTAGACTAGTTTTCCTTGTGACCTTGACAAGTCTTGAAACCCTCACATTTGGCACAGGTGTTGTACGACCTTTTGGAAGCCTAAGACCCCAAAAATCTTTGAGAATGGGTCAATTGTAGTAGATTTTCTTTAGACCAGGTGTGTTGAATCCTTGAGGGAAAGGTGCCAAAACCCTATAAAACTGAAAGGAGGGCTAATTAGGCCTCTTCCTTGTAGCCCTAAATTGCAAAGGAACCCTCAAATCGGGTGATGACCCAACCATGCCAATGCATTGAAAAGGTGCCAAATGCCCTAAAGACATCTTGGAACTCATGCAATCCTCTGTTGGAGCTTGGGAAAGGAGTTGAATCTCAGAAGACCCTTATAAGCCTATGTAAGGGATAGTAGCTAGATACCAAAGCTTGTAATGTTGGAAGATGGGATAGTTTAACTTGGTGGGTAGGTTAGGTAGGTTAGGGGATCCTTGGAGGAATAAGGAGTCCTATAGACCATCAGGGGTGTCAGAAGAACACTTGGATCCTAGAGAGGATCAGGGGCATAGACTAAGCTAGTCTATCCTAGCCTCCCCATCAATAAATGACTAAATAAATGACTACATAAATGACTAAATCAATGACCAAATCAATGACCAAATAAATGACTAAATAAATGACTAAATAAATGACTAAATCAATGACTAAATCAATGACCAAATAAATGACTAAATAAATGATCATTTATCAATGACTAAAATAGTTTAGTCATAAATTTAGTCATGAGATAAATGACCGACAATAAACTACTAATGGTCATGTGATCAAAATTAGTCATTTATCTACATTTTTTAGTAGTTTATTTAGTCATATATTGTTGTTTTCGTATTAGTGATATGCACACAAATTGTTTGAGAGTGTTAGGTTTATCTTTGTCTTCTCTATTTCTTCAAATTTCCTCTCTAAATTCTAAGTAGAGGAAAGGATTGTAACGCCTTGGATTTCTTTCATCTACAAGCTCTGACGGCGCATATATTTCATTTTGTAATGGAAGTATAGTAAAAAGCCAACAGACATACGATCTATCCACCCTTTACAAACAACTCGATGGTCTACGCTGTGGTATCTGTCGATACTCTACGTCTGCACTCATATTCGTGACTCATCCTTGTTTTGATTTTTTCTTACACAAATAAAAAACATATTTTACCAATAATTTGAGGATGAGAGACAATTTCATACCTTGAGAGAATCCCCCACATTGACAAAAAATGAATGAGAGAAAGGTTTGACATTAAACTAATTTCCCTCCCGAGATTGAATCTCAAGCCTTCCATTATCATCTTGGTAAAGAATTTTTAGGCACCCGCTATCTGTATGTGCAATCATAGCCTCCTCCTTGACATTTTTTTGGTACAATGAAAACCCATTTATCCGCAATCTAGATGTGCACTTTCCAAAAAGAGAGTCATAGATTGCGCAAGATTTGTGACACAGAAGTTGTACTTTACCATTGTCTTGTTGCAAAACCTAGAAGATGATTTTAAATTCCACCTATTGGGTGGGAAGATAGTGCTACCGATTTTGGTGCCTAAACCAGATTTTAATCTCCAAACTCAAATTGCAGTTTAGCATCCCAAACGGAGAATTTGGAAAAAAAATAGGAAGTTACGCACCCAATTTTGCCCCAATTCCACTAACCAAATGGGGCCTAAAAGAAAATGAAAATCCAACCACCCAAACATCCAAGAAAATGATAAATCAATTTCTTAAATTCATAACATCATGAGCTATAAATGTTAAATTATTCAATATCATGTTTTAATCCAATCAATAATTATTTTTTATTAAATTAATTTCAATAATAATAATTTATCATTATTAAAGTAAAGTACATAATCAAATGACAAAATATAGTCATAAAGAAGGGGTATTACACCCTTCCCATAGAACTTGACTTAATTCTAGAAGTTGCATATCACACATAATACTAAGATGAAATTATCAATTGCAATATATCAAAACACGTCAAGAAGGCATTAAAATCAAACAAAAACACAATGAACCAAAATAAGTAGGACAAGGATGAACACAAACTCAAACCAACCTCAAGAAAAAGGATCAAAAGAATTCAAAGTTGTCTACCCGACAATCTAAATAGAAAACATAGGCAAAAATCATCCCGACATGGAATGATAGCAAGGTTGGTGTAAAATATTGGGCCTTGATGCTATCTCCATCAATAACATTCACTGAGTAAAGACATGATCAATTCTACCAATTTAGGGGAGATGATGCTTGATACTTGCAACATGCATCACTAAGACAAGATATACATGTACATACATATACACCAAGATAAACAGTAGCAATGAGACATTTTGTAGATATCCCAAAGAAACTTGACTATGACTTTTTCTCTCATCCTACAGGCACATCAAATAGGATCTATATGTTTAAAATAGCATACACATAGTAATAGATGAAATTTCTGTAGGGTTATTACATCAACAAATCATAAACATATGCATAGGATCATCATAACATGTAAATAATCATTGATCATAACACATAAATGCATCACAAATGTTGATCTCGTAACTTAAGAGTGGTTATCACACCATGTATCATTAAGGTCCTCATTAGCAATCTAAGCACATCAACATGAGTAAACTAGAGTCGGTATCATAAATAAGATAGCATAATCTCCTCAAAATGACTTGTCAAAACACATTTATATATAAATCTAACAAGTTCATCCTTATGCCGATAGGCATCTGTTTGGACTTTTTCCACCAAAGAGTTGTCATCCATGTTGGGTTTTTTTTTCCAAGGGTTTTTTCCATTTATAACTTCATCATCATCTTTTCTGCATGTCATTTGAGGCATGATGTGTTACTGGATGATTGTGGTTGTTTGGTGTATGTAATGCCATGTATGTATCACATCGCTCGGTTTGTATTGTCATCATTTTGTAGGTTGGCGTTCCCCATTTATGCTATTCTCTACAGACACTTTGTTTTCCTTCTCCTTTTCCTAGTTTTGTTCCAAAAAATAGTTTTGTGTACCACTTTGGAGGTTTTTTGTTAGCAAATGTGAGAGCTGAAGTAGGGCCAAGTATATAAAATGCATATTTTGTTGGGTTTTCTTCACATATCTTATCCTTCACTTGGTATTGCTTATATTTCATGTTCCTTCACCTTTCACTAGTTTTGTTGCAGGCAAACTTTTGTGTGTCGATTTGGGGTTTGAGAGCTATTCTCAATTGTCACTGTGTTGTCCTTCACCTTTCCCTAGTTTTATTATAGAGTAGAGTTTCATGTGCCTCTTTGGGGGTTTTTTTTTTGGAAACTATGAGAGCCAAAGAAAGGTTATGTACAAAGAATGCGTATTTTGTTGGGTTTTCTTGTCTTTCATTTTTTGAGAAGAATGTTTATTGACCTTTTCCTTCCTGAGATTTGGATTTTAGTTATTTATTTATAATATTTTATTTGATTCATGGAAGGCAAGATACCCACCCTGATTAGCAAGCCAAACTATTCTAGATATATGTTCATTAACTAAAATGCAAGGTTTTTTAAGTTGCAAGAACAACTAAGGCATTGTCTATTTTTTGCCATCATTTTGTGGGTGGTGATTCACCATTTCCTATATTATTGACCATCATTGTCTTTTCATTCACCTTTTGATGGTTTTTTTGTAAAGTAGAGTTTCATGCATCACTTTGGAGGTTTTTGTTGGAGAGAGAAAGGGAGAGAGAGAGAGAGAGAGAGAGAGAGAGAGAGAGAGAGATGAAATAGGGCCAAGTAAAAAGAATGCATTAAATTTTCTTGGGATTTCTTGTCTTTCATTTTTGCAACAGAATGTTTAATTACCTTTGTCATCGTAGGGTCCACCTGCCACTTTTGTCAATTGTGTTGCAAATCACAGAGGCTTTCTAGTGCTTTGGGGGTTTCTACTTGGCGAGTGAGAGAGCCGAAGCAAGCCACATACTCTTTGTTTTCTCTTCTCTGAAATTAGGGACAAAATATTGCTGGTAAATAGTGGTTAGCGGATTTTAGTTTTTTGTTTACAATATTTCTTTATTGGTGGAAGGCAAGATACCCACCATGGTCACCAAGCCAAACTATGGATATTTGTTCATTGTCTATACTGCATGATTTTCTACCACAAGAAAATCTAGGGAATTGACTATTTTTGGCCGTCAACCACTATTTTCTAACTAAATTTTGTTTCCAAATGAATTTATTTTGTGTGTACTTTGTTGGAGCTCTAAATTTTGGGAAAATTTTGGAGTCTTATATAGTGATAAAAACCTAAAAAATGGCCTCTTAATTTCCATGTCAAATAATTAATGATGGAGTACATCAAATGGGATAAATAATTATATTAATTTTCAATTAAAAGTTGAGGGATTAAGAAAGGAAGCTCTGTGACATGAAGAATCAAAATTATGTGATCAAAGCCTTCAAAAAATGCTGAAATTTTGACCTCCTGCAAAGATGACGTCGACAGATGCTGAAGATGGTCGAATTTTAAAAATCTAAAAAAGACCCAATTTGGAAAATCAAATTTCCTATCTCTATTAAAATCTTATCTTTCCACAAGGTGTTTTGGTTTTCCGACCAAACCCAAATCTGAAAGTTAGGTAGTTATTTTTAGTTAGTTTATTGTTTTTCAAAATAATTTGTAATAAGGGTTGTATCTTTCCACCCTAAAGAGGTGTGAAAGCCACTCAAACACACACATATATATATACATAATGTAAAATGTAAAGGGAATACAATTCAGATTTCATAGGATATAATTTGAGCACAACTGCAATATGAACTCTAATGTACTATTTTTTCAACATTAACAAAGATAAGTGCTCTTCTTTTTATTTGTGGTTATAAGTTATATGTTTTCAATTAGTCTTTCAGATATTCTATTAAATAGAGTGTTTCACTTTGTTAAATTCCCTAAGTATCATAATTCAAAATTAATATATATAGTTTAAATATCAATTGAAAGATCTGTGTATCTTCTCTTATTTTTATCAGTCTCTTAATTTGAGTTAAATTCGATAAGATTAGCTATATAGATTGATTTGAATTATAAGTCAAGTGGAAGCCTATGAAGTGAGTGTCTTGTCTTATTAAAGAAAGTTTTTAAAACCATCTCTGATCGTACGTAGGATTGAAAGTGTTTTGACTCTATAACCCAAATACTTAGAAGGCACTGATCTAATCTTGAATATGAAATTATCACATTAAGTTAATCTATATTTTGTAGATCATTAAATTATTATTTCAAAAACATTACTTTTGAGTCCTTTGTTTAATCCACTTTAGTCAATATTTATAGAGTAGAGATTATTAGAGGATTTTTTGCTTTCCTTCGAGGATCATTCACCACCTTGGGAGGAACTTTGTTTGTTTATGTATGCAGTTATGTGACATAGAGAATTTGATAGTTTAAATTGAATTCAGGCCTACCAGCCTTGTCTTGATTAAGCCAAAATTGCAAAGGTATCAGTGTGTACCTATCAGTTGGCCAAAAATAGTCCATCATTTTTGGGCACCAACAAATTGGCGACTCTGCTGGGGAGAGTTGCTCACAATATATATTGTGAAGTTACCTAGAATTTCAGATTTCACAAATTAGAATAAAAAAGTAGTTACATTAGTTTATTTGGAAGCACACTCTACTGGAAGAAAGAACCCAGAAGTAAGACATTCCTCAAATGAGGTGGCGACTCTATTCAATAAAGAATTTCAATCAGTGACTCTACTGAGGAAGAAGACCCAGAAGGAGATAAGTAAAGTTTTCCTCTTTGAAAGAGGTGGTGACTTTATTGTCAAGAACCTAATGTATAAAGAAACAAGTTACTACTAATTCAAATATTTAGAATGTATCAGAATAAACAACCATTTTAGAGAAAACTATTTATTCCAGATGGTATCAGACCATTGGATCTAAGGGGATTCCATTATATTCCTTTTAAGTTGCTCCCTAAGTTTTCACAGCTTGTACCAAAGTTCCATGGAAAATGGGATGAATCAGCAATTGAACATTTGGATGCATTTTATGCATTTATAGAGGATTATGAGATTTTTGTAGAAGATCAGGCAATGAAACCATTTGTCAGGACATTAGAAGATAATGCAAGAGAGGCATATGAATCATTACCTACAAAAAGTATTTCATCTTGGAAAGAATTTGAAAAATGGTTTCTATATGAATTCCATGATGCAAGAGATGAAGATAACATGTGTTATGAACAATGTGAAGACCAAAGTTGCAGCATGGAGGAGGACCTTAGCATGTCTCCACTTGATGCCTTTTTCAATTTAAAAAGGTATGAAGGTGAATCTATGATACAGTTGTTCATGAGGATGTGTGATGTTTATCAAGAGATACCTTCAAAGGTCAAACCTTCATCTCATGAAATATGGAATAAAATACATGAATTAGGGATTGCTCATGATTCTTGGGCATGTATTTTTCTAAAGTATATATATGATAAAATAAAGGCAGAAGATAATGAATACAACATGAAACATACAAGAGATGAGGCCCAAGATTCTAATGAAGAAGAAAGTCTGAATCAGATGGAAGAATATTTCATCCAAGATGAGACGTGTGTGGAAATGGATATAAGATGTTATGAAAAAGAAGAAAGATATATAGAGGAAGAATCTTATATATCCCCTCTAGATGAATTTCTCAATTTGGAAAGACAAGAGGGTGAGTCCATAGCCTGTTTGTTCATAAGGATGATGGGTTTCTATCTAAAGATACCTTCAAATATCGCACCTTCAAGCAGGGAATTTCTAAGAAGGCTTGATGATTTTGGGGTCTCTTTAGATGACCCTAATTTGAAGATCCTTTTTCAAAAAGTAAAAGAATATAATGAATGCAATGTGAAACATAAAAATGATATTTCAGATCCAAATATAGAATAAATTTTGGACCAATTTGGAGAAGAAACCACCCATGATGATACTTGTATGACATCAAACATCGGTGAATATAAAAATGAGGAAGATGATTCTCTCAGTGAGGAAGATATTTTAGCTTGTTAGACATAGAATATCATAAACATATTGACAGGAATAACCCAAATTTTTTCTCAATCCATCATGGTAAACAAGTTGATAGATCAACATATATTTAGGGGGTACTAGATGAAGGAGGTGATAATTCCCATGGATCAAATTGTGGAGATGAAATTGAACTGCATGAACATGAGGAACTTTCAAGAAATAATGTTAATGAAGATATTAGTCTTGTTGATGAAACACTTGATGATCCAAATGAAAATTCTCAAGAATCTATGCCTGAATTCTCTATGTTCTTGAATCCATTGTTTGAAGAGGAAGTAGATGAAGAAATGTATGATTTATCTATGTTATCGAATCCATTGTTTGAAGAGGATCCTTTATGCAATGAAATCCATCAACATCATAATGAAGATAGTAGTCCTAATTTTAAATTTGATGAAACTCATGAAGTGCATTCATAGGGTGAGATATCTTTTAGTTCATTCTTTGAGCTGAAGGTACACCAAATATGTGAAGATGAGATGGAATCAACCAAGCATGATGGGGGAAATAGATTAAAGGATAATTTTGAAGATTTCTCAAATATTTCACCTAACCATAATCCTAGTATATGTGAAGAAGTGTCTCCTTGACATGAACCATCTTTAAAACCATTATATGAACAAGTGTTGCACCATAGGCCTAAAGAAAAGATTGGATGTTTCCATTTTATTGCATGTTTCAATATAGAAAGTTAATGATAATTACATTGTTTTATTGTTTACTAAAATAATATTTGCATAGGGAAAACTATAGATGCTTATCTACAATTATACATTTGTAGAAAACTTGTTCCTACTTGTTTGAATGCCAGTAAATCTCTTGGACTATTGTGCTCTCCAAACACCTACATTAAGCTTAGCAAAAATAGAACTACATTCCAAAAATAGAGCACATCTCCAACACACATTGATCCCATGGATCTGATGGGTATGTAGGTAGCCTAGAATGAAACTAAAGCTTCCATTGTCCAGGTGTGTTGGATATAGATTCAAATTTTCTCCAATTTTCGTATTCACTCTTTTACTGTAACTACTTCCTCTATTATACTCTGATGAGTTCCTCTCTATATATTTTTGTACAAAGAAAAAATATTTCAAGTATATAACAAATATATTTAATGATTCTTTATGTTTCTAAATACTTTTGGGTTCATATTTTTGTTGTAGACTACATCATTGTACATTTTATTGAGATTACAAATAAATAAGATGTTCAATAATTTTGGGAGACTATTGATAGTAATATTGAGTTGTGAGTTGAATTTATAATTTTCTGTCATTCTTCATTGTTACTTTGGGTAGTCCTCTAAAATTACTAAGGGCCTTCTACTCTAATCCAAACATTGACAATTACAAATATGGCTTCAATAACCATACTTCTCACAATAGGGTAGTATCAATTTAGGTCGATATCACCAAATTGTCATATTATTTTCTAATATTAAACATATTAGAGAAGCCACTATTTCTAACTAGAAAGATCATGATCCCACATTTTTGCCTCCTCCCCTTGTTTTTAGTTTTCATTGCAAGTTTCATTACAAAAGATTTCATCTAAAATTTGATTGGTGCAATACCAACTCCAATCGGTGCTCCATTTAATGAGGCACATACAGTGCACCATTACTAGGGTAATTATATTTTCTTGCACCTTCTATTGTTCCCTATCATTTTCTTTACTTTCACATTTCATCTATTGCATTATTGCTTCTTCACATCATAATTCCTTTCTCTAAAGTACTCTATGATAAATATATGTTGGTTGTTCTTTCTCCTTCAAGGTGTCATTACTTCCATGCGCTACACTTTTTTATCGATTCACTCCACTAATGAAATATAAAAAATGAAACTATATCTGCCAAACTATTTCCAAGAACCATTTCTAAGTATATAACATAATTTCTTTGTACTATTTGTCTTTCTAGATACTAATTAGTTTCTTCAATACTTCTCTATAATTCATTGCTTCAATTTATCTTCTTAACTATGCAATTGTTATAGAATATTATAAATGTTACACTATTTTTATAGGTTTCTATGAACACTACCATGGTAAAATTCATCACCTAAAAATGTTGAACAGGAAGACAATCAACAAAAAAATAATAAATTAAATTGAGAGGAGGCTCCTGAAAATAGTTATAATATATTTATAACAATATCTATAAATCTAGCCACAAGTTACTACTAAACTATTCTGAAGATGGGGTGCTAATTTCCCATCCCTTATTTTGACAAATAAATATAACTCAGGCATCAAGAGCTGGTGCAAATTTCAATGTAGCATGATTATCTCTTTGGTAGAAGAAGTAAAAGATTAAGAAAAATAAAATATAAGTGAAATAATTGAGTATACATTTGATTGGACCATATTCTTTTGAAAGTTTTAAAAGATCACTTGGTATTTCATGTGGGAATTTCTATTTCGATTGGTATTTGACTCTAAAATGAAATAACAATTAATTTTTATTTCCAAATTTGTTGACTAATGTAGAGAAGAACATCTTCATTAATTTCTCATGGAATAGAACTTGAAGAGTTTTTCTTACCATGATTGATGTTCATTTACTCTACAATGGTCTTTGTTAATTGCAAACAAGAGCTTACTACTCCATGTTATATGTCTAATATATACTATAATTTTATAAAAAGGATCCAACTTTCAATGCTGATCTTTTCTTTTATTGCATGATTGCAGTTTTAGAAATGTCTTTAGACCTTGAAAGCAAGTCATTTGGAAGACAATGGGAAACTATCCTTAGACCTTGGAAGCAAGTCATTTGGAAGACAATGGGAAACTACTACGAAATAATAAGGGGTATTTTTCACATATTATAATACTCTCTTTTCTAGTCTTCGTGGCCATTGAGTTTTCTTCTTCTCCCCTTCATCTTTTTGTTAGCAGTTTGGAGGCTTCACCCTACCCCCCTTTTGTTCTTTATGGTGCCTAGAGAAAAAAATTTGTTGGCCTATAGGTTTCATTGGATACTACTTCATGGGTGTCTTTGTTTCACCATGTTTGGAGGGTTATTCTTCTAGTCAAGCTCATTTTCTTGGAGTTTTGGGTTTGAGTTGTGGTTGGCTTTTTCTAGCTTGTGTTCTTCCTCGTTAATAGGGGCCATTATCTATGGTTGGTGTTTATCTTTTCTTGTTGAGGGAGATTTGTCTTCTTTTTTTGGTTGTGGGTACTCTACTTTGGTGGGTAGTCTCCATGAGCATGTGTCTCTTGAGAACCACTAGGTTTTTCTTGATAATTTGTCATAGGTGGTTCTTTGAGAGTAAAGACATCAAAATCAGTTGGTAATTTTACTCCTTGTTGAGAAATCATGAGGAAGTATTTTTCCTTGTCCATATCTAAGATTATTTCCATGACTTGTGGAATCTATGATCTTGCATGGATTCACTCAATTATTCATCTATCGATTCTTCCTCAGTTGTAAAAACTGTATCCATGGAAAAAAAATTGGACCAAGGGTTTTCATCATTGCTAGTTCCTACCATTTTGTCTCTAGATTCTAGATTTACATGTTCCTTTAGTTTTTGTGATCGATTTTGAACCATAAAAAGGTGAAGATGAAAAATGTGATGAAATTTTGGTATAAATATAGATGTGTGATAGATAGAAAGGTGTGAAAAGAAATCCTAAAGTGTTGAGATGAAAGTAACAAATTGATAATCTAAGTCTATAGGAGATATAGAGCTCACTATGATATGACAAAGACTTTCAAGGGTAAAATCTCAGCAAGTTTTGAGATAAGGATGATAGATCCTATTAGGTAAAACTCACAAAGGCTTTTTTGATATTCAAATGGAAATGAATACTAAAAGAGTGATTTTGGAAAATGTGGATAGATGAAATGATGATCAAATTTTGAAAATGATGGTCAAACTAGGTAACAATGATTTCAGGAGATCAAGGGTTTCTAGAATTGAAAAGAAGACAAAATTTGGTATCTAAAAAAGTATGTTTCAAAAGGTCAAGGTCCATAAAACTATCCTATGTTGTGAATGCGCAGAAATAGATGTGCAAGATAGTTAAATGTTTGTACATCAAATGGATACCAATGTGCAGCAAATTGTGGTATATGTGCAATGATAGAGATGGATGCACAGGATAATTAAACACATGTGCAAAAATGTTTGATATGTGTGAAGCTTTGATTTTTTCTATTTTTAATTGCACAATTCAAGAAATTTTTGGTATTTTGGTTTTTATTTCTAGTTATCTTTCTAGCAAGAAAATTCATGAACACACACACACAAAACAGAAATGATTGATTGCTAAATTATTCTAATATGAATGCACAAACATGCTTACAAATCCTATGGTAGGAAATACAATATCTCTTGAATCCTCACTTGGATAAAATCCAACCATGCATATCCAAAGTAGATAGCCTAGGAACTTGGAGGAATGGGCTCCTCCTTATAGTGCACTCACTTCTCTGGCACACCAAGTTCTGAATTCAATGGGTCATTACTTTCCAAAGAACTGCTATCTCTACTATGAACCGTGAGTAATGTGAGGTGTCTTCATGGGCTTGGGTGACCCCTTGAGTTAGCAAATAGAAGGCTTTTGGCCACTAAAACAAAATTATATAGTAAGGGCATCCGTTCAGGTAGCTATGATCAATCCATATTCCTAATTAATGGGACTCTTTGAATCGTTTCAAAGAAAAAAATTTACACCATAGCAATGTAGGGACTTTAACGCACCACATGAGTACTAGAGGATATTTTGGTTTCCATAATGAATTCACACCTAGTCATTGTGAGAAAAATAATAATGTCATTTTTATATACCATTTTGGAAGGGCTTGGATTTATCCTATTACCGGTTGGGTCATTCCTTGGGGTGAGTACCTCTTTTCCCACCAAAGAACACCCTCTAAAAGTTATAACAATTTCTCTTACACCCAAGATCCATGAAGGCAAGGGGAGAGGATATGTTATTATAACTTTGGGAGATTATAGAATGCTTTAAATCAAAACACAATAGATACTTGATCTAAGCTAAAGAAGACACATGAAAATAAAGCATGTCCTATTTTAAAACCCAAACAAGATTTTGGTTTCCTTAAGAAGCCCCCTTTTCTTCTAAGGAACCTGCAAGAAAAATTTGTGAGTAATTTTGAGGGGTCTTCAATAACACATCTTGCAAAACAACATAAATGACTAAAAGACACAAACAGAAAGTCGTTAAATCATTAGCTAAAAACTAAAATACAATAAAAAGGATTTTAAATAGCTATGTAAATAAATGCACAGCTACAGTGAATAAATGTGCAACAACATAGAATTAATGCACAGGTATGACAAATGTGTAGCCTCAGATAATGAATGCACCACAAAATGTGATGGATGCACAAAAATAACAAATGTGCAGCAAGATGATATGAAAATGATGGAAAGTGAAGCAAATGCATAGAAAGAAAAGAGAAGGTAACATAATGTTGATGTCTTGTATGGTGGAAATAGATGCGTGGAAAGAAGGTATAGATGTGCCAAAATTGGGTATGAATGCACAGAAACAAACCTGTATATGTTGTACATGGAAAATTAAAAATTTGACTGTTAATATTTCATGGGTAGCCCCACGGTGAGTGCCAAAATATATGCAAATTTACTGTCTAATCCTAGAATTGAAATACTAACCACTATTAGCTATCAAATCTGTCTCAAATACATTCTAATGAAAATTAAAAAGAGAGAAATGAATTAAAAACAAAGCTTTTACCTTCATTCACCCATGTAGCTTCTCTCCATTGTTCACCTAGCCTTGAATTTCTAGATTTGATGAGCTCTCATAATTGCAAATGTGCACCTTTTCCCAAGATGTTTCCAAAGTGTAGAGGTTAGTAGAAATTATACCAAACTAGCCTAAATATAGAATGCTTTATTCTATGATAATAGATGCAAATTTGATGGATGAGGATGATATGTAAATTATCAAAATGGCGCTAAAATGGCTTAGATTCTCAATTTCTTGAATGCTTGAAATCACTATTTCTATTAGGCTCTCAAAGGAAGAGGAAGGATCCTTTTATAGGTTTTTGGAGTACTCAAGCCTAGGTGGCAAGATCTGAGGGTGGAGATTGAAAGGTGGAAGATCCTAGGGTTGAAATTGACTTGGTTGAAGGGGTTAAGAGAAATAGGCATTTAGTTGGAATGTGAGGAGGAATTAGAGAGATGTTCCTCCTACATTGACAAAGGGAAGTGTAAGGTGGAAGGGAAAGACACATGTCAAGTGTCTCATGTTACCTTCATTTTTCTCAACTCCTAATTTTAGTCTTGGTCAGTAGAAGTCTTTAAGTCGAAGTTGAACTTGAACCTAGTCTTGAACCTTAAGTTAGTTCAAGTTCAAGTTAAACCCTTTAGCACTTTTGAGTTTTATAATGCTCATGTTTGTCTATCCCTCAAAAGGTCTATTGGTCTCAAAGATGAACCTGAACTTGAACCTAGTCCTGAACCTTAAGTTAGCTCAAGTTCAAGTTCACATTTGTAATATGATAGCTTACATACGGAGAATTTAGCGGGATTGTTTTCTCTTCCAAAATAAGGTTTATGTCTTGTAGCGCTCTGAGTATTTGTTAAGTTTTGGAAACTGCCATACAGAGATTACCTCATTCATCCAGAAGGCTCATGCATGTGAAAATTGGAAATGATAGTTGACTGTGCATCGTAGAGGGAGTCATTAATATACAGATATGGTGATCAGGGATTTTCCTTGGGAATTGAGATATTCATGTTGAAATAGTTGGTGGGTTAATTAAGAGTGGTTGGACATGTCAAATCAATCATTCTTCCATTAAAGCATTTATTATAGACATGCTTCAAAGATTTATTAGGGATTACATGACATTTGTGAATAAATGAAGAATGATTAAGGTTGTTCTATTAGTTATTTTGTCTGGTGAAGGAGAAGGAGCGACGGAATTGGTGGTGAGAAATTTGTAGAAGGCTGGTGTGTAGTATATTGGTGAGTTATCTTTCCCCTTTGTAGTTTCAGTTTTCAGAGGCTCTTTCTGTTGTAAGTTTTTTCTTCATTTTGGTAAGATGTCATTGTTCCATCCAAAACTTCCAAAAGAGGAGAGTAGAACCCACTTGTTAGTTTCTCTTCCAAACATAGGAGATACTTTCTTATTGAATGCAAACCTAGGTGAGCTCTGTGTTAGAGTCTGAAATGCTTATGAGGGTTCTTTTTCTAGGAAGTTAGTAGGAAGTGGACTTTTAGAAGCTACTGCATTTCATCCGACTCTCATTTTCCCCAAACTAGTGTTGGAATGTGCTAACAAATATGATGCTAAGAATAGATGTATTAAGGATGCATCAAGAGAAATCTTGGTTAAAATTAGTCGAGAGATATTAATGGCAACACTGTGAATTCCAAATAAGGAACCATATGAACCATGGATGTATGAAGAAGCAGATCATGTGTATGAGGCAGATAAGAAAAAATATAGCTCCTTGATACCTCAAGTATGGCTTACGAAACCAGAGAAAGGAGGATCCAGGCTGCCAAAACCTCTGACAATTGAACACTTTTGTAAAGACATAGTCGATATGGTACTTCTTCTAAATAGAGTGAAAGGGAATCCCCATGCATTTCATTGGGAAAATTGGATGTACTATTTTATCCAAAAGATTATAGAAGGAGATAAGTTTATTGATTGGGCTGATCTGATAGCAGAAAAACTCCATAGAGAGCTCTTAAATGTGACAAATATGACTGCATTTTATATGTCCTCCTACCTTGTTTATGTCTTAGCATGCTGCCAAGCTTAGGAAGGATTACCTCATGAATTGTGGACAAATGATATGAGGATATATGATTACTTCACATGCCTACCGAAGGAGAAGTTCTCCAGTGTGTTCAAAATTGTAAATGATAGATTTTCAGGAAAGTTAGTTTTTGAGTTGAGCGGGAAAGAAAATTGTAGGCTTTCTGAGGAAGCTAAACAATGATTAATGTTTATGGCTATCATTTTATATAGTTTCCAAGATTCACTTATCTTAGGGTTGGAGCATTTGATGAGGAACCCCTGAAACTCCCCAGATTTTGTTTAGATGATGTAGTCTTAATGGAGCTATGCGGGCAGCTTGCTCTAGCTGAAAAAAAAGCTGGAACCCCAAAGAAGTCCTCAAGTGTTCTTTTTCCTATTGAATTAGGGTACTACAGGTGCAAAATCTTCCAAGATGCTATGGCTATCAAAGTAGAATTAGATGCCTTCTATTTACGAACTTATACTCCCAGGGTTAATTTTGACTATGGAGGCTTTGCAGGATCGAATCTCAATGTCCCAAAGACATTCATGCACATCCCTAAGTTAGAATATTTTTGGGCTAATTGTACTGATGAACTGGAGGTTAGGAAAAGACTTTGGTCCTGGTTAACTCTGAAGCAAATCATCACCTTCAAGCTAGATATGGATACAGATGAGATAGGGGAAGATAGTGAGGTTGATGTTGTAGACTCCCAATACTTGGAGAAGATCAAAGCTCTTCCTATTCCTGAGTTAGATTGGGAAGAGCTGGAAGAAGATGATTTTTTTGGAATTAGGAGAGATAGGTACTGAAAGGGGAGGGGTGAATCAGTGCCTTTAAAAATTTCACTTGTAAACCTCTATGATGTAAAATAGTAAATAGTAATAACTGACCAAAACAACTTGAATCTAATTACATGAATCATTCATCTAGTTAACTTGTGAAAGTAAACAACATGAAATCAAAATGACAATCACATAACACAAGTATTTTGGTAATGCAGAAACCCTTGTTAGAAGGTAAAAACTATGGTGGGGATGACACCCACAAATTCTTCACTACTGCAGATAGAAAAGGTTTTCTTGTTAGGGCTACAAGTTTTGATCACTTTTGGTGATCTCACCCTGTTAGGAGTGACATGTCCGATCAGCTAGATCTACCTAGTTATAGGATTTTAACAACACTAATGAAGTGTGCACTCAGTTAGGAGATTTACATAAGACTGTTAAGTCTACTCTGTTAAGAGATTTTATCCAAAGCTCTATTACAATTGTCAGAAAGTAATATGCAATTATCTGCTAGTTGACACTCAATTGTCTAAAATAGATCTATAATCTCTGATAAAATATTAGCTTACTTGTGATGAATCTCTACTCTGAATCTTCTTGGTAGCCTTCTTTGATTCTGCTCAATCTGATAACCTCTGTACTCGGTTATGCTCTATTAACTGATAGACTTGAAGTTAGGAAATAGCTTCAAGTGCTCCTTGATTCATATATCAGTTCTTTTTTAAAAAAAAATTATGCGAACACACAAAATATATAGTGTTCTATTTTTGCCGCTTAAACAAAATTAGGTTACATAATAGTCATAACCCTAAGATCTACAATGTACAATAATAACCTAGATCATCTATTACAAAAGATATACATTGTATTTAATAAATATTATTACATTAAATATTCTTTGATCTTGGTAAAATGTTTTACAAACCGTTGTAACCATTTGCATAGAAGAATGTGCCATTCCTGAATACTATGCCATTTTCTGTGATCCTCGGTAAACACTGTGTAAACTGCTCGGTGTATACTATGATGCTAGGTGTTTACTGTCTGTCGGTGTCAGTGTTTGTTGGTGCTCGGTAATCTATATAATACTCGATGTAAAGGCTTTACCGACTGCTCTATCTTACTTTAGGTTACTGACCAACTTAATATAAGTGACCAACTGATCTCTTTGATATCCTTTGATACTAATGAGAACCTTAAATGCTCAATAGAGATTAACAATCTCCCCCTTTGGCATTAGTATCAAAACTTCAAAATGTATATAGACAAAATGTTCTATATGATCCTTATATCTCTGCTATATATATATATATATATATATATATATATATATATATATATATATATATATATATCCATATAAAAAATTTCTAAGTACTATGTACTCCCCCTCGGTGCATGCTCCTAGTAGTATGTAGTATACATAGAAAAAATTTACTTATTTGGCATATACATGTATTTCCCCCTTTTTGATAGTAATGCCAAATACAAAAAAAATATACTATATACTTACATCTTATAAAAAATATTTGCATGGGTTTTCTTCACTGACTCGAAGAGATTATCCCACTCCTCTTTCAAGTTGGTAAGAGCAATATGCTCAAGACCGACTTGTGCATGCATGTCAAAGATATTGTCTAACACCGAAATCTCTGATGTTGCAATGAGTTGCTTAGCTTTGACAATATGTTCTCCAAAAATTCTCAGGTAAGGAATGAGTTCTATTTGTAACTCGGTGACCTGACCAATGATTTGCTCTTCTTGTTTCCGTAAGTCTGCTATTAACTACCAGAGTTCCTGAACTTGGTGAATATGCTTTAAGAAAGCATTTAGATCAGTTATAGATATTGTTGTACTTAACTTGATTTCAACTTCCAATCCTTTTATCTTTTCACTGACTTCTATAGTGAAGGTGTCTGAAGTACAAAGCCTTAGCAAAAATTGACAGATTATCTGGGTGATGGATTTTACCTCTGTAATAACCTCAAATAATTTTACCTTCTTAATTGCCACTTCTTGGCTTATTCTTGTTGCCAATTTATCCTGAATCTGTGATTCTGCCCTTTCTTCTATTCTTTTATCTGTATCTATATTAGGGGCATTGATTTTGTCGGTGAGTGTGGCCAGTTGATCTATAATAGGAGTATTCTCATCAATGTCAACTTTAGGTACTACCTATTGAAGAATATCTTGTACATCATTTAACACTTCTTTTCATTTGTGTTCTTACCTTAACTTTTCTTCTGCGACTTTCCTTGAACATAGTTCCCCATATCTACTTAAACTTTCAGGGCTTAGGGTCCTCGGGTCACATTTTGGTATTAGTATAACTTCATCAATGGTGACTAGCCCTTTTCTTTTCTTCTTCTTCTTCTTTAGTGCAAGAGGTGACTTCTTCTCAATGATAGCAATAGCTTTTTCTTGACTCTTCGGAGTATCTTTCCTAGTTGACACAGAACCTTCCTTCTTCTGCTCCTCAGTAGATGGTGTGGGAGTCTTGGTTGTAGTGTCAGGTGGGTTCACCTCGGTTGAGTGCTTCATCTTTGTTTGGTGCAATAGTCACATCTTCATCATCCTTATCATTAGGATCACCATTTGTGATGTCCTCAATGAGTACATCATCATCGTTTTTCTTCTCCAATTGAATTTCAACTTTATCCGGTGTATCCTATGAAAATTTTATTTCTACCTTGTCCTCAGTTATATTAATTGCCTCAGTAACTGCTATACCGGTATCCTTTGACTTCTTTTCTTTTCCTTCATCAATACATATACCTTTACCTTTAGAATTTTGTCTCTTCTTAGACAGGTTCAAAAATGCTTGTTGCTCAACTTTTTCTTCTGCTTTCAAAATTGATGTCCATATAGAATAAGTTGTGACATCCATATCTGCTACATTGTCATCCATGATCATTAAATTCTTGTCCTTGATCATAAAATTTTCTTGGTACTTGGTCAAGTATTCACTAACTTGTCCAAAGCTTAAGTATGTGGCTACCTGAACTAGAGAGCATTCTCTCTTTCTCCTCTTGGTGTCTAATGCAATAGCCCATTTCCCAGTAATTGTTTCATCCAATTTCTTTGATAATGCACAGGTGAACTCTATTGGAACTTTCTTAAATTTTATCATCATCTGGATGATAGCTTATTCAATCTTGGTTTGATCTTCTTTTGACATTTTGTCAAATCTATCTAATAGGGGATCAATGAGGTCTCCATGTTCAATAATTTCTTCAATTACTTCATCAACTATTTTGGCCTTGTAACTAACTAGTTTGAATTGATTTACATCATCCTCAGTATCTTCAAGATCTTCCTTATTTCTGATAAGTTTCCTCCTTTTCTTAGGTTCCTCAGCTACAATCTTGTTCTTTCTCTTAATGTATTTCTTTGTCAGTGTAGCTACTCTTCTTTTTGTTAATTTTACTACTTCTTCCTTCTTGGTAGGTTATGTTGCAGTCGACGATCATGTCTTCATACCTTTTTGTTCTAGTGACTACTTTCCCTAATCAACATTGGGTGGAGGAATCGGTGTGGGATTCTTTTCTTTGTTTGATTTGGTCTCCTCACTATCATAGGGTTTGTCAGCTAACTGTAACTGACCTTCGGTTGTCTCTTTAACCGGTGACTTCTTAGATGAGTCTGATGCATTTCCATATCTTGTAGAGAGATTTTCTTCATTTTCTTCACCCTTCTAGACATTTTTCTGATCTCTACGTCTGTAGTGATTCATGACTTGGCTTCTTCATATGTACTGAACCTAGTGGTAGTGATGTCTATCGGTAATGCAAGAAGTGCATTAATAGATTTCAAGGCAAAATCATAGCTCATTTCATATCCCATCAATGCCAGCCATTTTGTTCTAGGTTCTACAACCTTTATCATTGAGTGATCTGTACTCACTACAAAGCATATATCATTTTCAAACTTATCCATAAATTCTCTTGTAATTATACTCCTTTGATGCATTTTAGTCTTAAATTCCTTGAAGTATGCATCAAATTCCATGTTCAGATTCTATCCTAAACTTTTCATCATTTCATCAATTTGTGCAGTTATCAGTTTATCTGATTGCCAGTTTACTTTACCAATACTAGGTACATATTTTTGTAGATAGAAGAATGTATAGACAAGCAGTGATCCATACTTACATGTGTTAGACTTCTTTCATATTATTGTCTTCATATACTCTTGCAGTTGATGTAGCAAAATTTTAGCAAGATCTACCTGGTGATCTTTCTTCACAATCTTGTATGCCATGTCTATGATGTTGCAAGGTACACTATTTAGTCTACTAGATTGAAATATCTTGTATCCAATGACATGTGCTAGGAATTTGACTGCTGGGTCTTTGATTGTTGAGATTTTTAGTGCCCTACCATCCCATTGAGCTCCAGTGTTCTTTTCAATGTCAGGACGTGACGAACTGCGAAAGGCTTTTACCTTGTCAGTTGTAGGGTACCCAATAACCTTACTGATAATCTTCTTTGTGACCTCAACAGGTTTATCTAACCAAAATTTTCCATCGTGAAATCTTCTTAACACAATTCTTATCCAATCCATGCTAAAGGTTTGTGGGAAGTGTGTGAAATAAGATAACCCTGACTCCTCAATTTTCTTATATTTAGATTTTAACTTTCCATCTAGTCCACAAACTTGTTGATAAGAAACAATGGTCTCAAAATCATCTACTTCTTTGATTTTGTAGTGAATATAGGCCCTTACATCTTCTATTAGTAAAACCATATTCGGTATACTTGAAAATGCGCCCATGTCGTCCGTTTGTGCTACAACCTTCGGATGAGGTTTGAATTTCACCTTGGCGAAATTAGCTCTAACAATTAATTCTACTTCCTCTTAAATGTTTTGTGATTTTCTTACAGATGATGTCAATGCCATAAATCAATTCTAGGGTTTCAAAAAGTAGTAGATAATAGGAGTTTAATAGCAAATGAACTTACTCGGTATCGTTGAAGAATGTTGTTGGTTCAATCTACAGTGGCTTTGAATCTTTCTGACAAAAACTTTTAGCTCGAACTCTGCTCTATGAAATCTTCATTCTTCAAAATCAGAATGTAACAATGAACTCTATTTTCATGCATATTTATAGACCTTTTTTATATTCCCACTCAAACTTTCATGCATTAAATGCGTGACCTAACTTTCAGTATGAAACAACTATCAGCTTGGTGATCTCTATGATTTTCACCACTCGGTTAACATAGGATTTCTTCATTAGTTTTCACTATTGTCGGTTAACCTTGTATAGTGATTACTGATAGGTAACCAACTCTCAGTCTCACTTTTACCAACTATATGACATTTGTTAGCTCATAACACATAAACCATAGTGCATCTTTATTCATGTAGATTTGGTATTTGTACATCATTTATAAGGAACTATATATAAAATGTGATCATTAAAATGTCAGTCCCATACATACCTTTGTCACCTTAAGTGGAAGTACTGATTTCACCCAATCCAGTGGATGAGGTTTCACCAACGGTGTTACTAGACTCAACATTCTCACTAGATTCTTTCTTCCACATAGTGTTCCTTAACTTCATGATATCTGCAATAGTATATCCACTTTCAAATATATGGTTTTCATCTAGTGCTCGGTCTCTACAGTTCTTTCTTAAATGACTAACCTTATGACAGTGCATGCAAGCCATCCCAGTGCTTGTCCAACTTTTTGAATGTCTAGTCTGACCTTTTCTATAATAGTTTGTTGCAATATGCCCATACCAACCACATACACCACAATTAGTCCATGTATTATAATCCCCAACATAAGAGTTACCTTGTCTCTTCGGTTGATATGGTCTGTGTTGTGGTTTCTCCTTAGGTGTCCAGACTTGTTTCATTTTTGCCTTATAGTCTATTGCAGTGTGTCCATGATTATTACAAGTATAGCATATTTTCTCCATAGTGGTATTGTTAGCCAGATCATTTTTCTTAGCTCTACACTCATAAGCAGGATGTCCAAACTTTCCACAGTAGTAATAGTATCCATTAAACTTAGGAGTGACAGGAGGTTTACCTTATGCTTTTCTTCTACACACATTAGATGTATGTCCCAGTTTTCCATAGTGATAACATGTCAATACTTTAGGTTTCTGACTTTGATTGTTGTTGACCTTTTCAGCTTGTTGTGATGATTCTCCTTCACCAATGTAGCCTATACTAGTTTTACTTCCAAATCTTTTCTGATTAGTCAGGAAATCATCAATCTTTTTAGAACTGTCCTTAGCTATCTTCATCATTTCATTATGTTGCTTTTGTGTCTTTATCTCATTTCTCAATTTTTCATTGTATTCTCTGAGTATTGCAACATCTTCAAGTCTTCTTGATAATTCTCAATTCACTCAGTTCATTTCTTGATTAACATTCATCATTTGATTTGATACTTGGAAGTGACGATCAGTGAGTCTCTATATTTCACTTTCTTTTTCTTGAAGTTCAGTCATCAAACTTTGGTCTTCAATAGCCAGATTCTGATCTAGTTCAGCTTGTCTAGCATTGTGATATTGCTATTAGGATACAACTATGTAGTTTTTTGAGTCAAACTCATTGACCCATGATTCATGAGTAGTGGTTCAAAACGAACCCATCTCTCATGAGAATGAATGGAACACTAAGAACTCATTGGATCTAGGTGATGCTCATTGAGGTGAAGCACCAGGACTTCTTGGGAGGTCACCCATCCTAGTACTACTCCAACTCGAGCATGCTTAACTACAAAGTTTCCTCCATGGTTAAACCCACTTAGCTTGCATCCTCATTTTCAAAACCTTGACCAAGTGTTGTGGCTTATGAACCATTCATTAGAAAGCCCCTTAAGCTCATCAATTGATAAGTAGGAGATATTTTTTCCATAGCAAGTCAAATTGTGATATTGCTATCAGGATACAACTATGTTATTTTTTGAGTCAAACTCATTGACCCATGATTCATGAGTAGTGGTTCAACATGAACCCATCTCTCATGAGAATGAATGGAACACTAAGCACTCATTGGATCTAGGTGATGCTCATAGAGGTGAAGCACCAAGACTTCCCGGGAGGTCACCCATCCCAGTACTACTCTAGCTTGAGTGTGCTTAACTATGGAGTTTCCTCCATGGTTAAACCCACTCTGTAGTTAAGCGTGCTCGAGATGGAGTAGTACTAGTGTGGATGACCTCCTGGGAAGTCTTGGTGCTTCACCTCTGTGAGCATCACCTAGATCCAATGAGTTCTTAGTGTTCCATTCATTCTCATGAGAGATGGGTTCATGTTGAACCACTACTCATGAATCATGGGTCAATGAGTTTGACTCAAAAAACTACATAGTTGTATCCTGATAGCAATATCACAATTTGACTTGCTATGAAAAATATCTCCTACTTATCAATTGTCTAGAATTGTTCATGATTTCCACCATTCTCACCATCTGAGATTCTTGACCGATTTGTAGTGCTTTCACTTGTTTAGATAGATCAGTGATTATGCTTTCAGATCCGTTAGAGATGCTTCTAGAACTTGATCTAATATGATCAAATATATCATCAATAGGTTCTTCATGATAACCAATTTCACTTTGCAAGATTGCAAGGTTCTTCCTTTTGACCAGTAATTTCTTCAGTTCTTCCCTTGCTTGTTTATACTATTCCACAAACATCTGCATTTGTATCTTCTAATTCTCAATAGTCTTGTCAAGCTTGTATCTCTCCATGACTTAGATCTTTACCCTTCAATTGTTAAACTATTTAACAAGAGAACTGAGCTTTGATACCAATTGTTTGAATTAGGAGAGATAGGTACTGAGAGGGGAGGGGTGAATCAGTGCCTTCAAAATTTTCACTTGTAAACCTTTCTGATGTAAAACAATAAATAGTAATAATCAACCAAAACAACTTGAATCTAATTGCATGAATCATTCATCTAGTTAACTTGTGAAAGTAAACAACATGAAATCAAAATGACAATCACATAACACAAGTATTTTGGTAACGTAGAAACCCTTGTTAGAAGGTAAAAACTACGATGGGGATGACACCCACAAATTATTTACTACTGTAGATAGAAAAGGTTTGCCTATTAGGGCTACAAGTTTTGATCACTTCTAGTGATCTCACCCTGTTAGGAGTGACATGTTAGATCAGCTAGATCTACCTAGTTATAGGATTTTAACAACACTAATGAAGTGTGCACTTGGTTAGGAGATTTACATAAGACTATTAAGTCTACTCTATTAAGAAATTTTATCCAAAGCTCTATTACAATTGTCAAAAAGTAATATGCAATTATCTGCTAGTTGACACTCAATTGTCTGAAATAGATCTATAATCTCTGATAAAATATCACCTTGTGATTAATCTCTGATCTGAATCTGCTCGGTAGCCTTCTCTGATTCTGCTCAATTTGATAACCTCTGTACTTGATTCTGCTCTGTTAACTGATAGACTTGAAGTTAGGCAATAGCTTCAAGTGCTCCTTGATTCATATATCAGTTCTTTTTATAAAAAAAAATGATGTGAACACACAAAATATATAGTGTTCTATTTTTGCCGCTTAAACAAAATTAGGTTACATAATAGTCATAACCCTAAGATCTATGGTGTACAATAATAACCTAGATCATCTATTACAAAAGATATACATTATATTTAATGAATATCATTACATTAAATATTCCTCAATCTTGGTAAAACATTTTACAAACCGTTGTAACAGTTTGCATAGAAGAATGTGCCATTCCTAAATACTATGCCATTTTCTATGATCCTAAGTAAACATTGTGTAAACTACTCGGTGTATACTATGATGCTCAGTGTTTACTGTCTGTCAGTGTCGGTGTCTACTGGTGCTCGGTAATCTGTATAATACTCATTGTAAAGGCTTTACTGACTGCTCTGTCTTACTTTTGGTTACTGAACAACTTAATATAAGTGACCGACCAATCTATTTGATATCCTTTGATACTAATAAAAACCTTAAATGCTCAATAGAGATTAACAGATTTGCATAAAAGAATGAAAAGGGTGATTGAAAGAACAAAAACATGGTTGTTGAAGAAAAGAGTTCATGTTGCTCCTTTGCAGTCAGCAAAGAAACAAATTAAAACCAAGAAAAGGAGTTTAATGAAGAGGACTTATGTTTTAACTAACTTAAGTATTGATCAATCTTGTGCAGGAAAAGCTAAATTTGAAGTTGAACTTGAACTTGAACCAATCTCTTCACAAGTTCAAGTTCAAGTTCAAGTTCAACACCAGGCTGAACCCGAAGTCCGAGTGACCAGATCAAGTCTAAGGGTTAAAGAAAGGTCTCAGAGGTAGAAAGAAACTCTTAGTGTCATCATGGATTTAGACTCACTAGATCCTGATCCAAAGGTAGTTTCAGTTGAAGACCATAGTGTACCTGAAATGGCAGATGATCAACAGATACAGGAGGAAATAGAGAATACTCTGAAAGACTTGCTAGCTCTTTTGAGTAACTATGATACCTAGAAGAAATCCTCTATTGCCCCACCATTGTTAGAGACTCCAGTAGCTAAGAAAAGGAATATGGTTCCTTTATCAATACCTATTGATGATGTAGTAAGCAGGTATCTGGGAAAATCTTCTAAGGTTAAGAAAATGAAGATGGAATCAAGAATCAGTTTTGATGAAAGCAGTGGTCACTGGATGGTAGAGATTACAAAGCCTAAAGAGGAAAAATCTAATGGAGAGGCTTCAGTCCAAGATTTTCAAATATCCAAGGTGGATTTAGGGAGAGACACCAGAGCCACCGACATGAGATTTTTTGAGGTGTCAAATAAGAAAATTGCTAGTAGAGTCTGGAAGGATGCCAAGGATAAACAGGAAATGAAGGAGGCTATGAAGATTATGGCCCAATATATCAATGCCATTCAGCATCCTGAACCTTTCCCTCTAAGCAAAATGCCTGCCTCCATTGACATGAAATCTCCTGATAATCAACGGTTTCTTGACCAAGTTCAAAGAAGCAAGGCGGTGATTAAAGCATTTGATGATTGGGTGGAATGCATAAAAGTAGAGGTTATCAAATAGCTAAGTCATATGGATCAAACCCACAATGAAGGAGATCACCTGGTAAAGAAAGTAGAAGCCATCATTGAAGAATGAGAACTAGAAAAGACTACTTGGATTAAAGAGCTCCATTGGATTGAAGAAGTTGAAGAGTATGGCTTACAAAAGTTCCTAATGGAAAGGTCAATACTAGGACTAGATGACATAGTTCTTTATGTTATAAAAGAATGTATAGAATGGAGGATTGATGCTATGGTCATGGGAATTTATGAGGTAAAGGATCTCATGAAGGGGCTAAGAACGATTAAAGAAATCATTTCCAATGATATAAAATGGATTAATGAGTGGTGCCAAGAATCTCAAGAGGTGTCAGATAAACTGGTTGAACAGGTAATTAAAGAGGTAAATACCTAGTTTGACGAGCTCAAGAAGATGAAGACAACTACAGATGAGCATTTCACGAAGGTTGCACAGATGGAATCAATGATGATTCTTCAACAAAGTTATTTGGTTATGCACACAAAAAAGATAGCCAAGATTAAAAGGGAGAAGGAAGTCTAGAAACAGAGGATTGATTTTATCAGTTCGCCACATCAACTGATAATATTCACATTTATAGCTGCATTTGAAGATTGGAAGGCAGTGCAACTTGCAGCGACTTCAACTCCTTACCTATGTGAGACACTTGGCAACTTTTGGAAGGTGTTTTTGCTCTCAGTCCAGTTTTTATGCTTAATGCTTAGGATAGTTATTAGATCTAGTAGGATTTACTTTCAAGAAAGAAAATTTTTACTAAGTTAGTTATTGAAGCCTTGCGTGGCTATTTATTGAAAAACTTTTAATTGATTGAGGGTTCGGCTCTCTGAGTTTGAGAGAAACTATTTTTAAAAAACTTAACTTCAAGTTTTTTGAAAACTAATATTATAGAATATATGAAATATCTTATGGTATTGTGTATATGTTTAAGCTTTTAAATGATAAATACTACTGTTTATCTTATATGATTTATTTTCTTGTGGAGATAAGTTGTGTTGAATAAAGCTTAACTATGATATGGATGGATTCTATGCTTAGAAGTGATAGAGAGAATTGTTATTAAAGTTTAGATTCAAGAAATTCAAAGCTTGAGATTGGGATAGAAGTAGATATTTTTTCTCTAAAATCTATACATTCTTTTCATGTTCATGGACTGAGTGCTTTCCTTAAGTGTTTTCAGGTGAAAAGCACACATGATGTTACTTTTTTCTACGTTCAATAATATTGTATTGAAAATCTCTCTAGAAGGTAGCTGCACCTTGTAATTTGCAGAGAGTTTGCTTTTAGCAACTCATTTGTTAGTATTGAGTTTTTCTCTTCTTTTCACCCTTTAAAGGAGTCTGAAATTAATTTAGAGAAAAAGGAAAAATTGTATGCTAACATCTCACAAAGACTCTTGAGAAGAAGGTGGGAAGACATTTTCCTCATGAGAACTCTTGGCACAAGTGTCCCATGAGTCACCTTTGACTCCTTGAGGTGGCTATGAGAATCTCCTAAGGAATAGGGAATGTTATCTTGACCAAGTTGAAAGAGGACATGTGGTCATTGTTAGAAATAGGGAATACTGAGATGGGGGGTTGAATCAGTATTCTACAAACTTTTACTTTTGCCCAATTATGGATATAACAAATTAACTTGAAGCTTGAAAAACAAAGTAAACTAAATAACAAGCATAGAAATAAAGAAAATGAACTCATAACACCATGTTTTGTTCTGGAGGAAACTCTGGCAAAGGGAAAACCCTGGTGGGGATGATACCCAAAACTAATCCATTAATCAAAAGTATTTGGTTAAGGATATTGACCCTGTTAGGATTCTATTATATACATATAGTGTCTTTGTCCTGATTAAAGGACTCTAGGCCTTGTTAGAAGCCTCAACCCTACTAGGAGTTGCTATTAAAAAATAGGATGTTTACAAGATGAGCTCACTACCCAAACATGTAAAATACAATGATATCTGAATACAAAAGGTAAAGTACATAACCTTTCACTACTGTTGAATAGCTTTCCTATTCTCATTTATCTTTCTAGGCTCTTCGCTTTCATATACAAAGTCTACTTTCTTTTATTTTACAATATACAACTTTTCATCATAGCATTACAACATTACAATATCTTATTACATCTATTTCTACTTTGCATTACATGCTTCTTACATATATACAAGTTATTAAGAATAATAACTTTCAGTCGGCTTTACTAAGCATAAAATATTTCCATAATAAAAAACTAATCCATGTTGCCTAAGGGTTAACATCTAGGATGTTGTCCCTTATATGGTTAAGTTATTATTTTGATAAACAAAATAATCCCTTAACTAATATTCTTATTATGTCTTCTTTCTCTGTTCAGACCGGCTTCAACTTTGTCTTTGTTATTCTTCAATATCTCCTTCCGTACTTGCTGTACAAACTTGCTCTTTCACATGTGTCCTTAATATACATAGAATTATCCATGTTCAAGTGTGCATACACTGAACATTCTTCTATGAACATCGCTAACCAAAACTATCTCTGATTAGACTGGAAAATACTGTTGTACTTAGACAATTTTTACTTGCGCTCTTACAAAATTTCTTTCTACTATAGTGTGATCATCATAGTGATTATATGTTTCCATAATGACAACAAATGATATCCTACTCAGCCAAATTTCCAACAATCTCCCCCTTTGTCATTGGTGGAAACATATAAGAAAATTGGCTAAGTCTCACAAAATTTCAAAATTGTAGCCATATAAAAAAAATCTCCAACATACTTATATCTCTGAATATCTATACTCCCCCTAGGAGTATGCATCATACTATACTGCATACAATTTTTTGCTACTACTCCCCCTTTGACAACAATGACAAAAAAGGGTGTCAAAAATGGTTTACCTTAGGATCTCAAAATTGCAAAGCAGGTAGGCTTGCAACATAGTCTGTAAAATTTATCTTCATGCTTACTAACTCCTAATCCCATGATTTCTTTATAGCATCTGAACACTTAGGAGTGTACATAGATAATAAGATGCAATTTTACATGCCTGTAGGTTTTCATAGTGAAATTTCTCATAAGATGTCTTTAAAGAAAGACATTCCTCCAATCGATTCTCAATAATACTCAATTTAATTGATACATGCTCTCTTAATAGAGTGAATCTCCTCAATTTCTTGTCCTTTTCATCATTCAAAATTCTTATATCATTATAGAGTTTGCTTATATTTTTCTCAATGTCTGAGATCTTCACATTTGGGCTTGACAAAAGGTTTACTACTATTTGTATCTCAGCCTCTTTCATATTTATCTTCTCTATTATTTCTGATATATGATCTTCTGATTTTGAACACTAAATGTACAAAGATTTTCCTCTTTACAAACTCCTTAGTTCCTTAATGCAAATATCCAGATTGTCTATATCATTTTTGATATTCTGACATACATCTTGGAATATCTTAGGTTCATAAGCTACTTGTTCTTTAACTGTGGCCATATCTGATAAGTTTGTGAATTCAAATCAAAGGTTTTCATAACTTCTTTAGCCTTACCCTGTGGATCTGCCTCATTTATTTGACTGGTTATTATGCTCTATAGTTTCTCTGTCACTTCAAGTAATGATCCTTCTAATCTTTTTACCTTTTTATTCTTTCCAATAATCTTATTCAAAGATGAGATCAGCTCTATTTGATCATCATCATCAACTTCTTGTCCAAGACTAGGAAAAATAGATACAATTTGTGGTTTCTCTTCTGCTTCCTTGGGATTAGGACTGATTGTTGTCTATACCTATTGAGCTTCCTATTCTTCTGCATTTGCATTATCCTATGGTTCTACTCATGTCCTTTCTGACTCTTCTTCCTTTCTTGTTTCCTTTCCTTCTTTCACTATCATATCCTACTACTCAATAGCCGAATTGTCAACAATGTTCTCAAGATTACTGAATGGGTTTTCTTCACTATCTAAGGTAATGTTTGTTCCTTCTACATTCATAGTTTCATCTTCAATGTTAATAGATGGTGATGGTGATGGTGATGGTGAAGGACTTTTTTGAAGTTCAGCTTCCAATACTTGATCAACTACATTTGTGTGCTCACTAGGGCCAAAGGTTATAACCTTTACAACTGCCTCTTTTGTCTCTTTGTTGATTTCCTCATAATTACCTCCCATTATTAATATAGTTCTTTTCATTCTTAGATGAGTGTTAATATTTTTCATAATCTCCTTAAAATGCTCTTCATCTTTTATTTCACAAAGCTTCCTCACATATCCTTCTCTTATACTTTTGTCTTCTTCAACTGCTCTTTTCTTCCTGGTTACTAACTTCTCAAAAAGTTCATTAGGAATATTTCCTTTAATACTATCAAACTTTTTGTCTTCCAGTATCATGTGCCTGACAACTGCATTTTCTAAGTTCAATTTATCAAAAAGATTGTACAACTCATAAAAATTTGTTCATTTTAGTGAAATCACCTTCATTGATAATTAAGGCATTCACTTTTTCAATCTTAGGCTTCCATTTCCTTTTACTACTTCCTACTTCTTCATCATCCTTTACTTCTGATACTTTCTTTTGTGCTGGGGTAAATATTATCTTTTGTCTCTTTCCTAGTCTTCTGGACATTTCCTTTACCTTTTTTGTTGGGGGAGTGGTGGAGGATCTAGTGGATTTCCTCACTTCCAAAACTTCCACAACTTCAATTTCTTCTTTCGAATCTTGAATTTATTCAATGGGAGTTTCAATTGATGTTAGGGGTGGAACAGATAGAACTTCTTTTTGTCCTATGTCTCTTATTGCTATTTTTTTCTACTTCGCAATTATAAATCCATGTTCCTTCATGCCTGTATCTTTAAGAATTTTCTTTATTGTGTTGTCAACTCTCTTTTTAGCTAATTTCTCTAACTGCAATGACTTTGTAGAGTTAAAGTTCTCCTTATATGTTCCAAATCTTGGACTATTTGCATCCAAATTACACTTAAGTAATATGCCAATGTATCCTTCTATTTGATCTTTAGAAACTTCATATCCAAGTGGATCTATAAATTCCATTCTACGTTCAACTGCTTCAACAAAAGTGAAATCAATGTCAACCATAAAGTATATCTCATTTCTACATTTCTCTACTATAGCCGGTGGAATCCTTGTTATTTTTTCTCATTTGATTCTAAAAAGTCTTGATTACCAAGGTTGTGCTCTCATTTACTTTGTCTACAGGGTGTCTTAGGTACACCTTATTGATTTTGTCCATTGTATTCATGTTATCATTCCAATCTTCTTCAATAGTATATGTAAATCTTCTCAACAAATGGAAAAACATATATGTGATCAGAGATGAGAATCTAAACTATGATTTCTTAGTTTTCTTAATCTTCTCAAGGTTCTCTATCAACTGAATTCTTAGAATTTCACACATATCAACTTGAACCTTTTCAACACACATCAAATAAGTTGCATGTACCATAAAAGCTGCTATACCATCTTCTCTAGAATTTGCACAAAACATAGATGTTAAAATCTTGCTTACATATCTAACATCATCTTATATGATCTTGTTGATTACAATTCCTCTACCATTTTAAGATGATTTAGTGTTGTCCAGTACATTTTTCTTTACATTTTTCTCATTAAAAGGAATAACTCTATATTTTGACAGACTGACTACCTCATGAATTAGATCTACAGTGATATCTATCACTCTATCATCTAACCAAAATTTTCCATTATGGATTCTACTCAAAATTATCTTTATGCATTCATCATCCTGGAATTCATAATGAAGTGGATACTTAACTACCTCAATATCTTCCAAATGTTCATACCCTTCTTTAAATGACATGTCCTATGTATATATCTTGTCATATTCCATGATTAGGTTTCATCATTTAAGGTCTCAAACTTGCATTTCAAATAGCTTTTCACATCTTCTAAATGCAAAACTCCATCTAGAATGGATGACAATGCAAGACTAGGGTCTTCTTCCAAGAGTTCTACTAGTTCCCTTTTAACTCTAGCTCTAACTAAATATTTTATATGGTGAACAAGTGATACATCCATGATTCTTGCAAAACTTAACTGCTTTGATAGATTTACTTAGTAGAATACCTTCAAAATGTGATTTAGGGTTTCGCATAGATCTGTCACAAAATCCTTTTCCAAATCCATCAAACTACTCTTAATCTCCACTGAATCACTCTCCTTGTCACTTGTAGTCGCTTGAATGATCAAATAATACCGATCATGTGCTTTTATCCTTAAAATTTTAATATTCTGACATCGCATTCCATTTCTTTGCTGCTTCTTTCCAAAAAGTTATTCTTGGTTACTTGCAAAACTTCATTCTTTTTGTGTACTCACATACATTCATATTAGCTCATTCACTCTTAACCATAGCATCATTACATCACATACTACCTCATATTAACTTTGTAAGACTTAATTCAATCTATGCTAACTTTTACACTATTCTAATCTTCTACTCTAATAGATTCTTCATGAATTAATTACTTCAAGTGCTTTGAGATGGGTTGGGAAAAGATTCACACTTACTATTAGATACTTCACCTATCTGATTACCTTGTGTACTGAGTGTGCTTGCTTGATCTGTGGCTTTAATGAATTTAACTTCTTCTGAGTTACTAAAGCATCCTTTCTGACTATTTATTGTGTTCTCATTTCTCCTTGTATAGCTTCTAGGATTAGGGTTTCTCTCATGTTGTTCATTCTAAAAAATCTTGTTGTGTGACCAAATTTGTTGCATATCTAACAAACTATTCCATTGTTTCCATATCTCAGTCCTATATGACTGATTCTTGATCTGCAATTTCTAGAAATGTGTCCAATCTTGTTGCATCTATAACACACAACTCCATTTCTTTTGTTCATATCTTCAGCAGGTCTCTTATTTGCATGGTTATTATCTCTAAACATTCTACTACTACTATTGTTATCATTAGATCTCGGTTTCTTACAATCACTAACTCTATGTCCAAAACCATGACAATTATAACAATAACCATAGAGAGGTTTGAATTTCTTACCTATGCAATCTTTCTTCATATGTCCAAAAGTATTACATGCAAAACATCTACCTTTGAATTCTCTTCACATATCTTTAGGTGGTTCATCTATGTCTTCAAATTTTTTATCTTCATCAGATTTCCTTTCATCTTTGTTCTCAAAGGGTTTAAAATCTGGTTCCTTGCATTCTTCACTTATCTTAAATGAATTAAACCCAAGACCAGTTGTATCATAGTATGGCTTTTGATAAGATATTTGTTCATCAATCTTCTCACTGGTGGAATACAATTTTTCAAGATGTTGTTTAGACTGAGTCAATTCACCTTTCATAATTGTATTGTACTTCTCAAGTTCAGAATACTATAATTTAGTTTTCTCAATTTCAAATGTCACTTTATATAGTTTAGACTTCAAATCTTCATTTTCAAATTTTAGATTTGATTCATTCTTGCTATTTCCATCTTTCAAACTTAACTTCAGATCTACAATCTTCAACTCATGTTTAGGATCTCATTTTATTTTATCATATTTGAAACTTCATCACAATCTTTGATTTGAATTGTAGGTTCTTTCTTTGATTTCAGTTCTTCTATCTTTTCTTTTAGTTTTTTAATGTAGTTCTTTGCATCATCATATTTCCCTTTCAAAGTATCTCTTTCTTCAATAAGAATATCAATTTGTTCAAGAGCTTCTTCAAGATTCTTCTTTAATTGATCCATATCCATAGAGATCTTACTCAAGTTGTTAGGTTTTCTCCAAATAAATTTGTTCTGAGTAACTACACTCTAATACCAATTGTTAGAAATAGCGAATACTGAGAGGGGGGGGTAAATCAATATTCTACAAACTTTTACTTTTGCCCAATTATGGATATTACAAATTAAATTGAAGCTTGCAAAACAAAGTAAACTAAATAGCAAGCATAGAAATAAAGAAAATGAACTCATAATACCATGTTTTATTCTCGATGAAACCCTGGCGAAGGGAAAACCCTAGTGGGGATGATACCCACAACTGATCCACCAATCAAATGTAACTGATTAAGGATGTTGACCCTGTTAGGAGTCTATTAAATACATATAGTGTCTTTGTCCTGATTAAATGACTCTAGGCCTTGTTAGAAGCCCCAACACTGCTAGGAGTTGGTATTACAAAATAGGATGTTTACAAGATGAGCTCACTACCCAAACATGTAAAATACAATGATATTTGAATACAAAAGGCAAAGTACATAACCTTTCACTACTGCCAAATAGCTTTCCTATTTTGATTTAGCTTTCTAGGCTCTTCACTTTCATATACAGAGTTTTCTTGCTTTTCTTTTACAATATACAACTTTGCATCACAACATTACAACATTAAAATTATTGGCATTAAGCATGATTGTCATTACTGACAACACTTACTCTGAAGAGTGCATACCGAGCAGAATAGAGCATATCGAGCAGAACAGAGCATACCAAGAAAAATAGAGCATACCGAGCAGAATAGAGCATACCGAGTAGAACAGAGCATACCGAGCAGAACAGAGCATACCGAGTAGAGCAGAGCTTACCGAGCAAAGCTTACCGAGTAGAACAATGCATACCAAGCTCACAAAGTTTCATAGTGCTTACCGAGTGCTGCACGGTTAAATAGGAAATTTAGTTTCTACCGAGTAACATTGTATCTACCGAGTCTCTAGTATTTACCAAGTTTGAAACTATGACCGAGTGGTTAGTATGGACCGAGCTTCCACTTCTACCGATTGCATGACAATGCCGAGTAACGCAGTGGATGCCAAGTATCAAAAAGTCACCGAGTTAGTTTGCAGTAACCGTGTAACTATATTTGGGCCGACTCAGTAATATTTGTGTTTACTTGTTTAAGAGCCAACTTTGTAATTGCTTTGGAATTAACTTAGAATGATATATAAACAATGTTTTATCAAGAAAAAAAATAGAAGAATGAAGAAAAGAAAAAGATAGAGTTAAGCGAATTACAAAGTGCTACAACAGTATATGAAGCAGAAAAGATTTATCCATCATAGAAGGTGATCAGTACATCAGAGAATCTCAATCAGCAAGAATAGTTGCAAGTAAGAGATCTACTATTTCATCCTAACAGCTGAATCAGCTTGAAATCCTTTAACTGGGTAGACTTAACAGTCTTTGTAAAAATATCTTAACCGAGTGCATACTTCATTGTATGTTTGTAAATCCTCTAACAAGGTGGACCTAGCAGTCCTTATTGCTCCTAACAGGGCAGATCATCAGAAGTGATCATTGTAAGCCTTAACTGACAAACTTTATACTGCAGTATTGAAGTTTTGTGGGTATCATCCCCACCTCAGTTTTACTTTCTATTTGGAAGGTTTCTAGGTCACCAAATCTGTGTTCAAAGTGTTATGAATGTTTATTCTTTCTGTTACTCATTCATGTAGTCAGATTATCAATCCAATATTATTAAGATCTATTAAAAGTTTTTAAGTTACTGATTCACCCCTCCCCTCTCAGTAACCTAGTTAGTCTTGAATATTTCCAACAATTGGTATCAGAGCTCAGTGGATCTCAAAATAAAGTTTGACATCTTGAGAAAAGATTCAGGACAATGGAGATATTCAGATTGAACAAAGTAATTGACAATGAAAAGCTAGATCTGGAAATGGCCCTGACTCAACTCAAAGAAGCAAAAGATCATCTTTCCCTTTCCCTAAAAAGAAGGAAGGAACTTGCAAATTAGACCAATGACCACCAGTATGTTGAAGAAAAGATTGAAGACTTTTTTCCTTCAAGTAGCTCAGATGAAGCAAACAATGCAATCAAAGAACTTCTAGAAAAGAGTGGATCTCTATAAGAAGAAGTGAGAAAATTGAAAAGAGAACAGGAAATTCAGTGAACAAGATTCTGTGAAGTCTTGGAATAGAGAAACAAGATGAAAGATGAAATAGATGGAAAGAACAATGAAATCCAGAATAAAACCCTTCAGCTAGAAAATCTTATTGATCAAATCTCCAATGCAAATGAAGAAATCTTGACTCTGAGATCAGAAAATGAAAATATGAGAGAAGAGCTGAGATCTGAAAAGCAAATCAATTTAAGAGTAATGAGTGAGCTAGATGCTGAAAGGCAAATCAATGAAAGAATGTTGAAATCTCAAGAAGATATAAATCAGCTGTATGAACGAAACCTTCATAGGCAAAAAGGAAAAGCAGGACTTCGATACAAAGAGGAAGGTGAATCCTCCAAACAAGGTACTCAAAAGAATCAGAAACCTACCTGTAACCACTGTGGCAAAATTGGTCATACTTCAAACAAATGTTGAAGCAATGGAAAAGCAAAATTCAATGGAAAATGCTACAATTGCAATCAGCTTGGTCATAAAGTAAATGAATTCAAGGAGAAACCAAGATTTAAAGGCAAATGTCACAAATGTAGCAAACAAGGTCATAAGGCATCAGAATTCAGAACTAAAATACCCAATCCAGTGGAACAAATTATTAAAGCAATGTTTGGTTGGGACTACAAAACTTGGTGTAGATATCATTACTATGGAGAATATGGACACATTGGCATTAATTATGTAAGGCACCACTTGAGAAAAAGGGATTCTACCATAAGATGTTATAAATGCACTAAACTTGGTTACATAGCTAAAAATTGCATGAATGCTGGTGAAGTTGAAGATAGACAGAAGGAAAAAGCAAATAACATTAGGAAGTAGATGAGAGAGGAGTGGATTCCTAAACCTACCAAGCAAACCAATCCTAAAGTCACTCATGAAGGGAGTGGCTCTATGAACTCTAACTAGTCTCCAAGAAAGCACTGGAACTGTATCTTCATAGACATATTCTAAAATAGTTCCTGAACTAAAAGGAAGAGAGATCCAAATCAGTATACAAGATACAGCAGGATCACAAGAAGGTCGGCATCAGTTACCACCAAGTAGGTCAGGAGTAACCTAACTTCTTTTGGTTACCGAGTAAGGTCAAAGAAGCATGAATTTGTATGATCACCGAGTTGCGGAGTCTTCACTGAGCAATTAATTCATAGTGGATGACAGCCTGTCTAATTCAAAACCCTAATTTGTACTGAGCATTAATGGAAAAATTTTAACAAAAGGAGTGACATCAAGTTCACTATTCACCGCGAACAAAAGTCTCCTAGTGCAATCAAGAATTTCGAAGCATATTTGAGCAAGATATTCTCTTTCCTCAAAGAATTTACTGTGTTCACCGAGCTACCATGGCATCATCCAGCACTAGAGTGAAGAAAGGTTCGGAAATGTTTGTTCATGGAGAATGGAAAGCACCAGATTTCAAGCTAGTACCCGCAGTTGCCAGAACCCTAGACCCGAGTGGAGCTCAATCTCAGATCCCTCCTAAGGTACTCCTTATTAATGATATTTGTAGTCATTTCAAGTGTACAATTCAAGAGCTTGGAACCCTAGAAATAGATACTATTCATGAGGAATTGTGTGTGGATGGTGTTCTCAAACCGGAGCATCAACATTTGGAAGATAAGGGTTTAGTTCACATCACACACTTGCCTTGGAGCTTTCAAATAAAATGGATCAGATATATTCTCAGTCGAGTACATGAAGGTAAAATATGGCTTAAGAAACTAGTAGAGATTACGAAGAAGATGATTCACTGAATCACTGGTCTTCCCATGCTCGACAAGGCAAAATCTACAAAAACCCTAGGTCGGATGGAACTGGAAGAGAAAACCCTAGCCGAGTGGGATGATAGAGGTATGAAGATAAGAAGAATTATTGATGTAGAATTAAAGTTTGGTATACATAT
The DNA here is from genome assembly GCA_027943335.1 of Chamaecyparis obtusa. NCBI lineage: Eukaryota > Viridiplantae > Streptophyta > Pinopsida > Cupressales > Cupressaceae > Chamaecyparis > Chamaecyparis obtusa. Next base: position 68,916 of record BSBK01003611.1, on the reverse strand, counting down.
TGTAGCTCACAAAATATATAGTTCAAGTCGGCAGAACAGTGTTCTGTGTGAAGCAGTTGACCTAGCATATAAAATTGTAAAGGACAATCTATCATTTGACCTAGCAGATCTTTTGTTGAAACAGTTCAACAAGAACATGGAGAGCATCCAAACCTCAAAGAACAATCCATGTAAGTTTGGTTCACTATTGGTTTGTTTATTTTTCTATGCTCAAAAGTTTTTCCCATCAAAAGGCATGGTAGTATGGAGAAAAGATGTGCTGGTTCTTTATCAGATGAATGAATACATTTCAGAAATGGGTGACAATTTTGAAAGCATAATGGATAACTATTTTGAATCATTTAAAGAGAAAATGAACAATAGATTCCGGATTCCACAGAAGTTGGTGGAAGATTACAAAGATGATATTTGTTTCATGGTGGACTGTGATAATCTATATATACAGGCAGCAAAAACAAGGATTGTACATGTGAAACCTCTTCCCTATGAGGTAAATATTGATCAAACCAAGGATATTATTGAAGCCCTAATTAATCAACCCGTTAATCCCAAGGCACCACATTTTGGGACATATGAAGAAGCTAAGGAAAGAATTGAGCTTAGTATAAAGCTTCCACAGGTGGTTAACAAAGAAAGAAAGAGGTTGGCCAAAATACAAGCTAGCACACCTTCAATGTCAACCGAGGAAAAAGAAGAGGACCTTGAAGAAGAAGAAGAGAAAAAGGATGAGGAGGAAGAAGAAAAAGAACCAGCAAAGAAGAAAGGAAAGGTAATTATAACCAAGGCACCCAAGCAACCCTCTACAGTATTTACAAGAAGGAGTGTAAGAGGCAAGGCAGGTAAAGATAGTGAAGAAATAGTATTCAAAAGGCCCCCTCCTACACTAAAAGAAAAGATCAAGGATTCGAGAGAAGGATCTAGAATTGCAAACTTCAAAACTCTCAAATATGAAATCAAATCTGAGGAAGAGCAGCAGGAAATTGAAGATGTTGTTATTGAGAAGATAGGAAAATGGAAATACTCACCTGAAGAGATAGCTTCTCAAATTCCAGGAAGTCTACTAAGTAAGATAAAGTTGAGATGGTCTAATGCAAGGCAAACTGTTAAGGACATCTATGCTCAAACCTTGAGGCAATTAATGCCAAGTTTGAAAAATGCTGAAATTAATAAGGCATTAATAGATAATGAAAATAAGATGACACTCAAATTCAACAGTTGTTTGATTTTGATCAAAGATATTGAGTCAGTTGTGAAGAGTGCCACTGCAACATGGAAAAACATCTACAATCTTCACAAACCGAGCACTGAAACTGTGATAATCAAGGATATTGATGATGACAGTGATGAACATGAAGAAGATACCGAGGTAGACAAGCAAAGTGATGAGGAAGATAATATTGTTCGGATAGCTATAGAAGTCATTGCCTCACTTCCTCACTCTCCAGCAAAAGTTGCTACAACTAGCACAGAGATAACGTCAAGTATGATTGTGACAACTTCCACAGATACATCAAATGTCAAATCATCACTTGCACAACTCAATGTACCATCAACAAAAAAGGCTACCACCTCTTTTACCGAGTTGCAGTCTCCTGTATCTACTTTAGTACCTACTTCCATATCAAGTCTTCCAGCCGTAAGTACTTCAATTTTGGATACTTCAGCAAGTACTTCAATTTTTTATTCTACAATTGTGAATACTTCAGTTTTGAGCCCTTCAAGTACACCAGTCGGTAGTTTATCATTTTTCACAGCTAGTCCTACAATGTCCACAATAACTTCTACAAAGGCATATAGTGCAATAACAGTTGATCCTAAGGCTCAACCAAGTACAAGATTTTTGAGTAAGAATGTAGAAGAGAATATAGACTTAGATGAGGAGATAGAGATTCCAAAATTAGACTTTGCAAATCTTACAGCAGACCAAATGCAAAACATTGGTGAACTCCTCCAGAAGAAAGCAAAGCAGAAGAAATTAAAAGAAGAAAGGGACAAAGAATATAAAATTATTGAGGATGCAAAGGATATTTTGTCGGAAGCATTAGGAATTAAAGTTGATTCCTCTCAACATATTTTGTTGCAGTTAGCTGAGGCAGTAAACAAGTTTCATGAGGATTCCTCTGCGTCAGAAAAGATTATTGAGAAAGCTGAGAAGAAATTTTAAAATAAAGTGCTTGAGCATGTTGCTCAGCATATAGCTATTAATCAGGCAGAGTTATCTTTAGTTTTGACATATATTGAGTCCTCCTACCCCAATGTTACCTCACTTTTTGCTAAATTATGTAATGTTGTCGAGTTCACTAAGGAAGTCAAGGATAAACTAAATAAGATGGATGAAGATCTGAAGGACAGTGTACAGAAGTTGCAACTTGAATCTAGTTCAAGCTCTGCACATCATATCAAAATCACATTCCTATCAAACAGGCAGTCGGAACTGTTAAAAGAGGATACAAAGATCCGGTCAACACTGCTAGATATTCAAAACATGATCCTTCCCATCATGGACATAATGCAAAAACACATTGTTCACTCAAAAGCATTACTCCATGACAATCAATTTTCCATTGCAGATCACATGATTGAACTCTCTGCAGAAGTCCAAATTGCACTCCAAACATGCAAGATTCTGCAAGAGAATTGGGACAGAACTCTAGCACTAATCTTAAAGGTACATTCTGATTTTCTTTCACATTTTGGATTCTCCCTGTAAAATACTTGTATATACACCTTTGGAATTATTGTCAAAAAGGGGGAGAAAGTTTATGTATAGGAGAAAGTGTATAAGATTAAGGTGTGCAATACGAAAGGGGAAGAAATATTTAAATAGCAGTTTGACAAAGATAAATTTTGAAAAATTAAAAAAAAAATTCAGCATGATCCGTGTATATAAGTTTTGGCAATAAGTGTTTTTGTCACTAATGCCAAAGGGGGAGATTGTTGGCATTAAGCATGATTGTCATTAGTGACAACACTTACTCTGAACAGTGCATACCAAGTAGAACAGAGCATACCAAGTAGAACAGAGCATACCGAGTAGAACAGAGCATACTGAGTAGAGCAGAGCTTACTGAGCAAAGCTTACCCAGTAGAACAATGCATACCGAGCTCGCAAAGTTTCATAGTACTTACCGAGTGCTGCACGGTTAAACAGGAAATTCAGTTTCTACCGAGTAACACTGTATCTACCGAGTCTCCAGTATTTACCGAGTTCAAAACTACGACCGAGTGGTTAGGATGGACCGAGCTTCCACTTCTACCAAGTGCATGATGATGCCGAGTAACACAGTGGACGCCGACTATCAAAAAGTCACCGAGTTAGTTTGCAGTAACCGTGTAACTATATTTGGGCTGACTTAGTAATATTTGTGTTTACTTGTTTAAGAGGCGACTTTGTAATTGCTTTGGAATTAACTTAGATTGATATATAAACAATGTTTTATCAAGAAAAAAAATAGAAGAATGAAGAAAAGAAAAAGATAGAGTTAAGTGAATTACAAAGGGCTACAACAGTATATGAAGTAGAAAAGATTTATCCATCACAGAAGGTGATCAGTACATCAGAGAATCTCAATCAGCAAGAACAGTTGCAAGTAAGAGATCTACTATTTCATCCTAACAGGTGAATCAGCTTGAAATCCTTTAACCGGGTAGACTTAATAGTCTTTGTAAAAATCTCTTAACCGAGTGCATACTTCATTGTATGTTTGTAAATCCTCTAGCAAGGTGGACCTAGCAGTCCTTATTGCTCCTAACAGTGCAGATCATCAAAAGTGATCATTGTAAGCCTTAACCAGCAAACTTTATACTGCAGTATTGAAGTTTTGTGGGTATCATCCCCACCCTAGTTTTACTTTCTATTTGGAAGGTTTCTGGGTCACCAAATCTCTGTGTTCAAAGTGTTATGAATGTTTATTCTTTCTGTTACTCATGCATGCAGTCAGATTATCAATCCAATATTATTAAGATCTATTAAAAATTTTTAAGTTACTGATTCACCCCTCCCCTCTCAGTAACCTAGTTAGTCTTGAATATTTCCAACATACAATATCTTATTACATCTGTTTCTACTTCGCATTACATGCTTCTTACATATATACAAGTTATTAAGAATAATAACTTCCAGTCAGCTTTCCTAAGCGTAAACTATTTTCATAATATAAAACTAATTCATCCTGCCTAAGGGTTAACATCTAGGATGTCATCCCTTATATGGTTAATTCATTATTTTGATAAAAAAAATAATTCCTTAACTAATGTATAAGGTAAAATATGGATGAGGTCCTAGAACAATGGTTTGCACATAAAAGATACCCCAAAGCCAATATTTTACACTTATATGAAATTGTATTGATATAGAAAGTAAATATAGATGACTAATATTGAAATGAAGAGATAAAGGTACTTACCTCTGAAAAAGAATTGTCTGAAAACCCTATCAAATGATCTCAAAAACTATTGATTTTCATCTTATTCAATTGAAACTACGAGATCTACAAAACCCAAAAATCTTTTTTCGGAGATTAAATTAGGTCAACCTTGACTCTAATAAAAGGTCAAAGGCTACATTTTTATTCTAAAGGTCGATTTTGACTTTGTTTGCAGATCCTGGAAGTTCACCGAAAAGGGTATCCAAATCTGATCTTAGATCTGAAATTTCGCACATGTACCTACAATAAAAATGGTTTTGTTTGTTGGGGGGAAGGGGTTTGCCTCAGTCAAACCCCAATTTAGGAAGTAACCTTGAAATTGAACTGAAATTGTTGGAATAAACAAAGTAAATGGAAGAATTCACCTTGGTTGAGTTGAAACCCTTGTGGAGGATTCCAATCCTTGAATCCACAAGAATGGATGAATGTAGAATCAAATGTAGGATGTCTCCAATCAATTGTCTTTAGATCTTCAACACCAATCTTGAATGGATCTTGGAATAGGAAGAGGCTTGAATGGATGGATCTTCAACAAAAGGGCTCCATAGAGTGTGAATCCTTCAATGGCTTCTTATGGATCTTCTTGATGAATTGAATGCTTGAATGCTTGATCTTCTTGCTTGAGAGCTTGAGAGATGGATTGAAAAACTTGATGGAGAAAATGAGAGAGGAAGGCTCCCTTTTATAGTGATCTAGGGCACAAGAGGGGCCTCATAGAAAATAATAATTAAGGGCCCATGGCACAAAACTCTAGAGAGGTGCACATGGAGAGGAAATTAAATTAAATTAAAGTCTTGACACAAAACTCTAGGAGGGGACCACCCTTAATATAGAAATCAAATAATTATTTAAGAGCCTTGTCACAAAATTCGAGGTAAGGCCAACCCCAAAGTTAATTTGAGCATTAGGCACAAAAATCAAGAAAGGCTAATCTCCAATAATAAATTAGGAATTCTATACAAATTTTGAGAAAGGTCCATCTCAAATATTAATTTGAGAACTCGACACTTAATCTGAGAAATAATGGCCCCGAAGAAGGAAAAGATAAGATTTTGATGAAATCCTGAAACCGGAAGCTAACCCTAACGATCCTGGACCCTAGGGTCAAGGATGAGCTCAAATCTAATTAGGTCAAGGTTGAGGTCGGTCCTGACTAGGTCAGGGTCGAGGTCGACTTTGACCTAGTGGTCAAAAACCTCAGGATCTTAACCTAGAATGCTAGGAAAATGCTAGGAAGAAGTGGAAAATGGGGCAGAACAGGGGAAAAAGCCAAATCCAAGTCAAATACCCATTCAAGGCATTCAACATGACCCCAAACCACTTACTCAGAGGGCTAAATGCTCTTATCATGGAAGTGCTTCCATTTTAAGATGATACATTAAGCCCCCACTTTAGCAAGAGTATGGACTCGATCCAAACTCTTGATAAAGGAGATCACAAAGAAAAAGATAATCTTATTGAAATCAAAGGGACAAAGGAATCCTCAAGCCCCCAAGGACTTGAGTCTTCATCAACTCCAAGATTGCAATAAGAGAGACATCACTAAAGAAAAGAGAGAAAAGGAGAGAGAGGAGTGGTTAGCTCGCCCAGTAAGATGTGTGTATCTCACTGTGAACCACAAAAGGATAGGATGGCCTATCAAGAAAACACTTGATAGTCACCCCATAATGTTGTGTGCCTTCTGGCAGCTTTGTGCATGTATGCAGTGCATCTTCTGATAGCTTTTATAAAGTACCCATGGATCCACCTTCTTGTATCACCATGGAATACACAATGCATGTCTCCTCAGGATTTAGCAACTTATGTACGTTACCTTTAGAAGATTTAGCATATAGATGTGTGTCTTTTTAGGATTTAGCAACTTATGTGCATTACCATCCAAGATTTAGCATATTTGAAGCTGGAAATGTGTGTCCCTTTAGGATTTAGAAACTTATGTGCGTTACCTTCAAAGGATTTAGCATATTAAAATTTGAAAAATGCCTGTCTCTTTAGGATTTAGCAACTTATGTGCATTGCCTTCTAAGATTTATCATGCTGCAAAACAAAGGGTTATATATATAAAAAATACATAATATAGAGCGAGGGAGGCCATATATATTCCCCCCTCCTTAAGATGGCAAAAACATACTATTTTGACATGTTAAGGAAAGAAAAGAACAAGGATAAAGCCTTTTTCAGCATCAAGACAATATCCATAAACAACACCTAGTCTAAGCCAAGAAGGTCATAGCTCCTATGAGGCCATGGAAGGGATGAATGCAAAGAGATATCATGCAAGAAATGAAAAATTAACCCTTGTGAGGGATAGCACACTGTTTAGTTTCCAAGGTGAGAGATATATCAACCATGGAAACCCAATGTCAAACAATGAAATCGGTTGTGATCAAGGAAAAATATCCTCAATGCAAACCAAAATGTTCATGTATAATTGGATATCACATAATAGATAGATACTACTTAACCAAGGAAAGAGGTGAATCCCAGAAAGATAGAAAAGAAGGAGATGAAATCCTTGCCCCCCAAGTATAGGAACAAAAATGTAAGGGGACCTATTATATCACTCACAACACTATGCAAGACAACGAGCCCCCAAGAATTAGGCTAACATTGTTTAGATAATGTGGAGTTCCATAATAGGAACCTAAATGTTACTTAGAGAAAACATAATTGAAATACAACTCTTTGCCACATGATATATAAATAACATTACTATCAATGAGCTGCCTAATCTTATAATGTAAAGCTTGACATCCATTAGTAGAGTGATCATGAAATCTATGATATAAAAAAAAAGGAAGAGTCTTCAAGTGTGGTTTACGTTTCTTTTTGCATTTAGGTCTAGTAATCATCTTAGCATGAAGGAGTTTAGGCAAAAGAACCTCTTGGTCAAATTCCTTCATAGTTTCATCATGTTTTGAAGTGTTATTCGAGATGTTGTTAACATTGATTTGTTGTTGAGGATTAAATCCTAATCCATAAGAATGCTCATGCCCCCTAGTGTGTAAGGGAATTTCAATTCCCTATTTATGCTTATCACATCCTTGACTATTAAATCCTTATTTAACAAGGAAATGATAACCAAGACCATAACAAGAAGACATATCAAAAGGAGTCAATGGAACCTCAGTAGTCCCAATATCATCCTTAGTAGATTTGATAGATTCATTGTGGGTAGAAGCAGTGACAAAGTTATTATGAAGGGTTTTAGAAGTAAAAACTTGTTGTTCAAACTCTCTTTGTTTCTTCATAAAATCAAGATCATTAATCTTATACTCTCTAATAAAGTTAGGATTAAAATCCAAGGATCCCCAATCATCACCAGGAAGAGCATTAGAGGTAGAAGGATTACTATTAGGAATAGGAGTAGTGTGGGCTTGAATATTAAGATAAGGATTAGGCACATCATCCACATGAAGCATATACATCCTATTGTTATATATAAACTTAACTTTACAGTGAAGGGTAGAAGGAATAGCATGCATCTCATGCAACAAGGGTCTACCCAAAAGAAGGTTATAATTGAGAGGTCCAGGCATAACATGAATACGTGTATTTAGGTTGACCGGTCCTACTTTGATAGGTAAGGTAATGATTCATAAAGTGTTCTTAGCAATGTTATCAAAACCACGTATAGGAACATTGTTAGCTTGAATAGTTGAAAGATTGACGTTAATCACTTTGAGCATGTCCATGCTACAAACATTAGGCCCACATCCATTATCAATCAAGCTCCTATGAATGATACTTTTATTGATAGAAACAGCAACCATAAGAGCATCATACTGATTTTGAACTTCTTTAGAAGGTAAATGCCCTTTGAGTAAATACAATGTCAGGAGAACCTAGGGTAGCATGCATGCATTGTAAGAAGTTATTGATGTTCTCTTGATTAGGAGGTGGAGTAGGAAGAGTTGCTAGAGCTTTTTGTAAGGTTTCATAGTAGGTAGGTCAAGTTTGAAGAAGCTCCCATAAAGAAATCTTGGCAGGAGTATTTTACAATTGGGTTATCAAATCATACTCCTTGCTAGGAAGGTGGGGTGGAGGAGGAAGAATGGGTTGAGAAGGTGGCAAAGAAGTAGAAACCACTGAATTATGTTGAGGGTTATTCCTTGTATGATAAGTTTGAGCTATAGAATCTTGATCATTGAAAGACTCAATAGGTTTACCTTTGACAGTAATGCGAGGACAACCTTTGACAGTTAACAAGGGTTTAGGATAAACCATTTTAATTGTCTCAACACTACAAATAGATTCACAAGAAGGAAGAAAAGAGGACATCCTAGGAGGAGATGAGGTAAGATCTTGATTCTCCATAGGATCATCACTAAAAAGGAGAGTGTTAAGGGAATTCACATCATTCTCCACTAATGCCTCATCACTAGAAGGAATCTCAAATGGAGGTAAAGCATCTATAATATCATCTTCTTTCACTAAAATATCTGCATAAGGGGAGTGTGTTGTAGAAAAAGATTCATCATCATGTAATAAATCACCCTCTTGTATCAAAGCTTCTTCATGAGGAGGGGATAAATCAATGTCTTCATCGAAGGGTTCATTCACAATGGTTTCATGAGGAAGAGAAAAATCAACATCCCCATCCAAAGGTTCAATAAAGCACTTAAACCATGCTTGAGATAACTTGTGCAACATGATAACCAATAAAGAAATGCATAGAAAATGGATCTAGATATATCTAAATGCATTCAAATGAAATGTTTTTGTATTTTTTAATAAACTTTGCAAAATTTTTGTATTTTTGAAATGTAAATGCAAGAGCATAAAATAACCCTACTTTTGTAAGCACAACATGTAAATCTAATACCAAAAATAAAGAGTTGTCTATCGTGGGTTCACCAAAATGTATAGGATAAAGGTGAACACACAAGATACAACAAACACAATAGGGCATCTAAATCCACAAAAGAGAGGGGGTAAGTATGTTGGGTTCACCAAAATGTATAGGATAAAGGTGAACACACAAGATACAACAAACACAATAGGGCATCTAAATCCACAAAAGAGAGGGGGTAAGTATGTTGGGTTGACCAAAATGTATAGTGAAGGTGAACACACAAGATAATAGAAAGGAAGATCTAACACAATAGGACATCTAAATCCATAAAAGAAAGGGTTAAGTTTGTTGGGTTCACCAAAATGTATAAGATAAAGGTGAACACACAAGATACAACAAACACAATAGGGCATCTAAATCCACAAAAGAGAGGGGATAAGTATGTCGGGTTCACCAAAATGTATTGTGAAGGTGAACACACAAGATAATAGAAAGGAAGATCTAACACAATAGGGCATCTAAATCCACAAAAGAAAGGGGTAAGTATGTCGGGTTCACCAAAATGTATAAGGTAAAATGTGGATGAGGTCCTAGAACAATGGTTTACACATAAAAGAGACCCCAAAGCCAATATTTTACACTTATATGAAATTGTATTGATATAGAAAGTAAATATAGATGACTAATATTGAAATGAAGAGATAAAGGTACTTACCTCTAAAAAATAATTGGCTGAAAACCCTATCAAACGATCTCAAAAACTATTGATTTCATCAAGCATCAACTAAAACTGTGAGATCTACAAAACCCAAAAATCTTTTTCGGAGATTAGATCAGGTCAACCTTGACCCTCATAAAAGGTCAAAGGCTACATTTTTATTCTGAAGGTCAATTTTGACTTTGTTCGCAGATCCTGGAAGTTTGCTGAAAAGGGTATCCAAATCTGATCTTAGATCCAAAATTCCACACATATACCTACAAGAAAAATGGTTTTTTTTGTTGGGGGGAAGGGGTTTCCCTCAGTCAAACCCCAATTTAGGAATTAACCTTGAAATTGAATTAAAATTGTTGGAATAAACAAAGTAAATGGAAAAATTCACCTTGCTTGAATTGAAACCCTTGTGGAGGATTCGAATCCTTGAATCCACAAGAATGGATGAATGTAGAATCGAATGTAGGATGTCTCCAATCAATTGTCTTTAGATCTTCAACACCAATCTTGAATGGATCTTGCAATAGGAAGAGGCTTAAATGGATGGATCTTCAACAAAAGGGCTCCATAGAGCTTGAATCCTTCAATGGCTTCTTATGGATCTTCTTGATGAATTGAATGCTTGAATGCTTGATCTTCTTGCTTGAGAGCTTGAGAGATGGATTGCAAAACTTGATGGAGAAAATGAGAGAGGAAGGCTCCCTTTTATAGTGATCTAGGGCACAAGAGGGGCCTCGTAGAAAACAATAATTAAGGGCCCATGGCACAAAACTCTATAGAGGTGCACATGGAGAGGAAATTAAATTAAAGTCTTGACACAAAACTCTAGGAGGGGACCACCCTTAATATAGAAATAAAATAGTTATTTAAGAGCCTTGTCACAAAATTTGAGGTAAGGCCAACCCCAAAGTTAATTTGAGCATTAGGCACAAAACTCGAGAAAGGATAATCTCCAATAATAAATTAGGAATTCCATAAAAATTTTGAGAAAGGTCCATCTTAAATAATAATTTGAGAACTCGACACTTAATCCGAGAAATAATGGCCCCAAAGAGGGAAAAGATAAGATTTTGATGAAATCCTAAAACTGAAAGCTAACCCTGAGGATCTAGGACCCTAGGGTCAAGGATGAGCTTGAATTTGACTAGGTCAGGGTTGAGGTTGATCTTGACCAAGTTAGGCTCGAGGTTGAATTTGACCCCATAAGGTAAACTTTGACCTAGTCATCAAAAACCTCAGGATCTTGACCCAGAATGCTAGGAAAATGCCAGGAAGAAGTGGAAAATGGGGCAGAACAAGGGAAAAAGCTAGATCCAAGTTGAAGACCCATTCAAGGCATTCAACATGACCCCAAACCACTTACTCGAAGGGCTAAATTCTATTATCATGGTAGTGCTTCCCTTTTAAGACAATACAACTAATATTCTTATTCTTTTTTCTTTCTCTATTCAGGTCAGCTTCAACTCTGTCTCATTTATTCTTCAATATCTCCTTTTGTACATGTCATACATACTTTTTATTTTATATATATCTTTAATATACATAGAATTATCCATTTTCAAGTGTGCATGCACTAAACCTGCTTCTGTGAACATCGCTAACCAAAACTATCTCTGATTAGACTGGAAAATACTATTATACTTAGATAATTTTTACTTGCACTCTTACAAAATTACTTGCTGTTATAATGTGATCATCATACTTATTATATGTTTCCATAATGACAACAACTTGATATCCTACTCAGCCAAAATGCCAACAGTCATGAGACCAAGTCTCATGAGGCCACATAGCCCATAAGAATAGGACACGTGGGTGAGGATAATTGTGACTTATTAATAATTAATATAAATTAATTACTTTAGCCAATATTATGTGTCAAGTGACTAGGTTCATGAGATGGACTAAAAGACTTAGTCATATAGTGATTGTGTAATTAACTAATTCACTAAATCACTTTAATAGGACTAATTAGAAGACTTAGGATAAGAGGAATAAGATAAGTGAATATACTAAATAAATTAAGTAATTTATTTAGTAATAGAAGAAATAAACTATTATCATATTTTTACCCATTCTTGGATTGGTGACCTAATTACTAGATGAGGCTACAGTACCCTAGTTTGAATTATTAGTGGTCTTTCTTAAATTTGTGTTCATTTCATTGTGAAGATTGTGTGAAAGAGAAAGAAAGTAACTTCTACATCTAGAGATTACACATGCATGTATTAGTGATATTTATGTCATACAAAAGGGAAAGAACTGGAAAGAAAGACATCTATCTGACCTCACACAGGCTGTGAGCATAGCCATTACCAGAATTAAATGAATGAGTACAGATATACATGAATAATTAATTAAAATACTAGGGTACCAAACATTGCCTGGTAATGCTGTCCAAATCCGATCATGTCCAGAGAGCTCCTGTAGTCCAGAACCTACAAGAAGAGAAAAGGAGATGTGGGTTAGATCCAATGGATATAAGCAATGGTTGGTATCACAGTATTTATAGAATGCATATATACACTCAGCCATGCACCTCTGGGAAAAGTTGTGATCAGGACATGTGTATAAGGCTCCAAAAATAAAAGAGGCACCATGTGTTCACTGACATGTTTGTTTCATGTGCAGATATAGGAGGAGCTAATCTAGAAATATCACTAATGAATGGCCTTGACACTTGATGCAGATCATGATAGGAAAACCTCAAGTTTTTTGTCAATGACTGCATCAAGGGCCAAGAGCACCCACAGTAAAAAAATAGACGAACATCCAGATGATGCAGCATCAATGGGGATACTCAGGAATCTTGAAGATAAATTAAATGGAGTATGGTCAACAAGGCACTTGAAGATCCAAGAAGAATTCATCAACTCATCATCAAAATAGAGAATAAGGTAACAAAAACATGCATAGGTTCTGTCTTATATCTAGGACAGAGGAGGTACTTTAAATATGCATCTTGGGCCAAGAAAATGGAGGCTTCAATTGATGAACTAGTGACAATGAATTTTTTAGACATGGCATGTCATCATGTGGAATAGTGATGGAAACATAGTGGCACTTCAATAAAGAGACTCAAGATGTCATAGTATCCCAAACAATAGATACTTGATACATAGTAGGCATCATATCATATCAGCAGGGCACAAGTGTGTGGGCACCAACAACTAATTGTATCAAATTACATCTATAGTACAACAACAAGCATTGGAAAATGAACCAAATAGCCAAAACAAATTAATTGAGATGCTTCAACCCAGAAATAGTACATCATATCAAATGCAAAGGGCCATTTTCATACAGAGGATAAACAATCTGCATAGTATCATCATTACTTTGGCATGAAATATATTCAAATATGCAAGCATACCACAAAGATGGCATCAACACAAGTGTTCATGCAACAATAAATGAGCAAGTGACTAATTAATTAATGGTTTCTCTGATATATTTCTACATGGCACATTTTTTTTTATGCAATATCAGCAAAGGAGCATCTCAATATAATGTATGCAAAATCATGAGTCATCATTAGTCCTGGATATTTTGGTGCATGTTTTCAAAAAAATAATCAACATCATATAGAGCATGCATCAAAATGATGATAGCAAAATTAATACTATAGCTCACAAGCTCTCAATGAATTCAAAACAGTGAGCATCCAAGGCATATGTTGTAAGATGAACAATAACAAATATAACCAGTCATGAGCATCAATACATATCAATGATGCTATGACAAAAAATGCATTCAAGATAATTGTGCAATGCTATAGCTCATTGGTTTGTCCTAATAGCATAGCACACAACTAGGAACATACAAGCTATTCCACATCAATTTTGAACACCCACAACATTCACAGCCAAGAAATGGAAGCCAACATTGGTGCCCAAAGTTCACGGGCTATGCAAAGACATAGTCAAGATGCGTATAGAGGTGCCATAATCAAAGTAACAACAAATAAAATAGCATTATGTCCCAATATATCCAGAAAGATACAATAGCAATGACACCAATGGTGGCATCCTCTGCAGCTAGCTCATGGGCTATGCATGATAAAAAAATAGTGACCCAAGCACAAAAATGCAATGCCATTCACAGGCTAGCATATACAATGAGAAGTAAAGCATGCTTGTTCACAAGGCATGAGTTCAATAAAGTCACAAGGCACCAGTTATATACATCCAAATAGCAGCACTAAAAGGAAGGCTCACGGGCCTTAAGAATTCCCAATCACAGGAGCATCCAGGTGGCATGGCAGGGATGCACGAGCAAAGTCCAAGCAATAAATGACAACATGCCACAAACATTCAATCCCATGGTGCTTTCAAGGGGATACTTGGTGGATCAACCAACAATGTTTTGTCTTGCGGTTCTTTCAAACAAATAGTGCCAATGAGCTAGCATACTACTGATGTCAACAAGCATGGCGATTCAATTGATGCCCAAGGAAGGCTCACGGGTTGTCAAAGCATTACACAATGCCCTAGCATTATACCAGACATAACATATCAACAATGCAATGCTTAAATCTATCTCATGTGTCCTCAATGAAGCTTTAGACAGTGACCGATAGCATGAAGCCGTGAATACATTCATGCCAGAAGCCATAGCAATACACGGTGCCATGCAATAACAACAAATTAGAAAGTGAAAAGCTTGTGGGATGGTACAAATAGTGAGCATCTGTATACAAATAGTGGCACCATGGATATAAAATAAGAAAGATCTTTCATGAGCTATCAAGAATGCAAGGTCCTCATAATGTTAAACCACAACAGGAATAGGCTCGAGGGCTAGCATTGGCATTAACAACAGTGAAGACAAATACACAATGCCCTAGTTTCTATGAGCTATTAATTATATATCAATACAACAATAAAGATCAGGGGCATAGTCGACATACATATAACATAATGCCACAAAAGGAAAATACAGTATGAAGCCCTAGCTCATAGTTACGTAGCCCTCATGGCAGGGACACGACATATAAGAATCAATAAAGTGGATGAAATCATCGATAATGTAAAGCCCTAACCATGGATCATCGAGCTTCCTCATAGAAAGTAATTTCAACATGATGGTGATTAGTAGTCAACATAAATGCAGATAATTCAACAAGCATAGTGCCATCAACAGTAAACTAGTGAACAAACCATTCCCTAGCTCATGAATATCACAAATCACATGAGCCGATCAAGTGCACAGTGCCCAAATAAATGCATAAAGGAATCAAAAGCATTTACAGTGATGCAAAATCATGGCTCAAAAAACCATGAACACACCACCATGATCAATTAAAAAGCAATGCCACAAAGAAGTAATTCCCTCGATATACCAAAAGAAATGTAGATAACAGTGAAACAATATCAAATACAAGGCACGTATACAGCAAGAATCAACAGATACAAAGATAGCAACATTAAGATCAAATGCAAAGTAAAATGGTTGAATACAATGTTTACCTTCTACAATAACACCATGAATAGAAAGATCTGGTTGTTTCCAAAAATTTGAGTTCCAGTCTAGAGGTGAGGTGCTAGTGAGAAAGGAAACTTGCCAATTGCTGAATGGAGAAGCCCAAATGCCAGTGGTTTCTTTTGTGAAGAAGGGTTTTGGTAAAAATGGCTATTTAATTATTTTCTCCCCTTTTGTAGGGTCGAGATTTTTAGTCATTTTATTTGTTGCTATGGATCCAAAATTAAGCATGGTGAGGTTTTTTATGGGTTATTTTGAAGTCATTAGGTTGGGTTTTAGATATCCTAGGGTATATGCTATGTGTAGATAGATTTAATCTATGAATGTAATAAGTCATCAAATGTGCTTTCCCCTTAATTGGGTTGAGAGTCATTTGTTAGACTTAGGACAAAAGGTAAGTCCATGTTTAATTATTAGCATAGGGTTAAGGATTTTAATGTAAAAGTCATGGCTTATCATTTATTGTAATTCTAACAATGGCATTTTTATAAGCCACTATCAGAATCCTATTTTTGGCACACGACTTAGTGGGTAGAATGGTCTTCCTTGACTATCTATTTTTAGGGACCCCACTTTTTTTGCCCCCCTAGAAACCCGGGAATCTGGCATTTGAGTTATGATACAGCCTCATGGGTCTATTATTGATATTTTTCTATTCTTAGGAGGTGGTGGAGTTTGAATGCAGATTCCTAGGATTTTAGATATATGCCTCTCACTTTTGGTGATAGAGGTTAGCTCTTCATTCTTTTCTCTATGATATGAGTGTTGTAGCTCTGAGAGACACAATTGTACTTAGTTTCTTTTCAGTAATAAAAATTGATCCTTCTTGTTTCCCTATAATTTTAGATTTGTTGTTTGAATCACATGCAGGACTAGTGTGATGGCCTTGTATCCTTGTCCGCATGTTGATCCAAGTGGATTTTCAGGAATTCATTTTAGCTCAGTAGTGTAATTTGTGTATGATTGAAAAGATTAGAATTGTGGAGATTTCTCCCTTCTTTGTATTTCAAGTACCTTGTTTCATAAGAGTTTAAGGAAGCAGAATCAAGCAGTGACTCAAGTTTTGTTTTTCTTTTGGAGTAAACTTATTTTAGTTGTGGATCTTCTTTCGAATTCGGTGGATCACCTTTTTTTTCATTTAGTTTTAGTTGTTTATTTTATGCACTCTCTCCCTTTCCTCCTAAAAAGTTAGTCATTTTTCAAGTGATCCAAATTGAAGCCGACCCTTAATCCAGAGGCCTATTCTCAGATAGGTCACCCACAGCCTAAGAATAGTCCCATGTTTCATAGGATTACTGGGTTTTAGCACTTAGAAAATTGGGTGCAATCCTTAGTGACAACAATTTTTGGCACGCCCGGTGGGACTGAAGACTCAGTGAGTCAGATTTCTAAGAAATTTTTCATGCAAGTTATTGTGTGGTATGAGCAGTGACTATGTTTTGAAATCATATTTGGCAACTCTAATATTGTTTCATGTAGATCAGTACTTAATCTTATGAGTGGGATCCAAAATAGGTAGAGTAAGAATCCTTTTTGATGCAAGAGCATCTTGGGTCTTGGAGCAATCTTGCATCAACCAAAAACATTTCCTGATTTCTGTACCTGTTTGCTATTGTTTTCTTTATAATATTTTCATTTGATGGTTTCATGTTGTGCAAAGATTACATTATGTTGAGGACCTATTTTGGAACCTTCTCCTATGAGCACATAAAGTTTGGATGGACTATTTCAAAGTTATAGTTGTTTTCCTTGCCGTCGGAACCATGTTTTCATGCAGTTTTGGTGCTGATTGTTCATAGTGGAAATCTTGATCCATAAGGAATCAGCCTTTGTGGTCTTAAGGACCTTTATAGGACCTAAATTAATATCTTTTCCCAAGATCACAAGCTCTAATTCATTATGAATAAAAGTTATGCCCATTTTGCCTCAAGACCTATTTTCTACCAGTTTTCGGGTGAAACGTGTGGTGTTTCTTCTTGTGATGTTCTGTGTGATCAAATGGGACCATGCAACCTTAAAGGAATGTTCTTGGGTCATGTGAGGACCTAAATCCAAAGGCACATCAATTTATATTCATTCTAGCATTAATTTTGGTTTAAATCTTTGAGACTGGACCTATAATGTAATTAAATGCCTAACTGGCTGACTTGTGGCTTAGCTGGATATATAAAGAGTCTTGATTGATGTAGAAGGAAGAAAAGAAGGTACTAAGAACATAATTATAAAGATACAACATTGGAGACAAAGATAGGATGTGATCTGAGACTCTGAATTCATAATTTTCATTGTATAAGGCTGAAACCTGGAAGGCCTCATAGCTGGGCATGTTGAAACAAATAATATAATTCTCTATTGTTGCTACTAGTTGATTGCCTTGTATCCATTGTCAATACATTTCTTTCATTTGATATTATATTTCTTCCATTGTGTAACTCTGAGCAAGGGCTTGTTTGTGGATTCAAGTGGATTCAATTCTATTGATTCTACTTGTATCTACCTTGGCCCTGTGTCAAGTGGTATCAAAGCGAGTTCTTTCTTGTGGATTGGATCATGGAGAACCTTATTGGATTGGTTGTAGGGTGGAAGATCTGATATCTAACCTATAACTTGTAGAAGGTTACGATCTTGCTAGAACCTAATTGTCAAGATGGTTCATGGTAGAGGAAAAGATAATGCTATCGTGGATATGTTGAGGCAGATTGCAACTAGGCTTGAAGCTGTAGAGATAGCTCATAGAAGAGGAGCACATCTTGAAGATGTTAGTGATGAAGAAGAAGAAGCAACACCTAATGCTAAACCTGAAGTGGAACAAGATGAGGAAATACTCTTGAGAGTTTTGTCTAAGGCTAACTCCAAACTTGCAGTTGAAATTCCTTGCTATGATGGAAGACTTGAGACCGATACACTTTCGGATTGGTTCTCTGAGATGGATAAATACATTAAGATAGTAGTCACAAATTTGAAAGGACATGCATCTCTTTGGTGGGATCATTTTCAAACTGAGAGACAGAAGAGAGGAAATGAAAAGATCAAGACATGGATGAAAATGCTTGCAAAGATGAAGAAGAAGTTTCTTCCAGCTGACTACCAAGTTAGTTTGATGAGAAAAATGCAAAATCTGAGACAAAAGGACATGAGTGTGAAAGAATATACTGAGGAATTTTACAAATTGGATATCAGATCTGGACATGTGGATCATGAAGTTGAGAAAGTGGCTAGATATCTGAATGGCCTAAGGACATCTATTCAAGATGAGATCAGTTATGTGAAGATTGATAGTGTGGAAGAAGCATATCAATTTGCTTTGAGGGTAGAAGAAAGATTGACAAAAAGACATGATCAAAGACAAAGAGGAAGAGGTGGTAGATTTCAGAGAAGTAGAGGCAGATCTTATGGAGAAAGTAGTGAATCTAACAATGCAGTGCAATATAAAGGATGGGAAGATGACCCTATTGGTAAAAGAGGTAATTACTCTAGAGGTAGCTATACTGGTTACTCTAGGAAGAACAATAATGGGAAAAGAGAAGATAAATCTTGGTTTAAAGGTACTTGTTACAAATGTGGTGAAGAAGGACATAGAGCTTTTGAATGTACTAACTCTAGAAAGAAGACTAGAGGTAATGGTATAAATAATTTGGCTTGTGAAGAAGTTGAAGAAATGTCTAATGAACCTAAACATGGTGAGAACTTGATGCTAAGAAGGATCTTGTGGAATGAAGAAGCTGATGAGGAACCTATTTTGAGGAAAAGTTTGTTCAGAACCAAATGTAAGATTGCTGATAAATGTTGCAAGGTAATCATTGATAGTGGACATTCTGATAATTTGGAATCTGAAGAGCTGGTTAACAAATTGCAGTTGTAGAGATTGAAACATCCTAAGCAATACCATATTGCTTGTATCTAGAAGGAGCATAAACTACTTGTAAGTGAAAAATGCCTTGTTAAATTCAAAATTGGGAATTATCATGATGAAGTCTTGTGTGATATTATGCCTATGGATTGTTGTCATATTCTTTTGGGTAGACCTTGGCAGTATGATAGGATAGCTTTGCATGATGGTAGATTGAATCAATATACTATTTGGATGGATGGAAAGAAACGAGTATTGTTGCCTTTGATAGACAATTTTGATGAAGGTCACTGTACTACAATCAGAGTATGCTTGTTTGATGGTAAAACATTTGCAAGAGAAATGAAAGATTAGAATATTTTCTTTTCATTGAAGCATAAAAGTGGACAATCAAATAAGGTTGCTCATGCCTTAAGCCAAAGAACAAATTTGTTGACATAGATGAGAGTTGAGGTACTTGGTTTTGATGACTTGAAGTGTTTGTATGAAATTGATATTGATTTTGTAGAACCTTGGAAAGCTTGTAAGGAACACATAGTAAGTGATAAGTGGACTGATTATTTCATTCAAGAAGACATGTTATTTAAAGGAGTTCAGTTGTGCATACCTAGAGGATCTATGTGAGATAACATAATGAAGGAGAAACATAGTGGTGGACTTGCTGGACATTTTGGGATTGATAAGACTATGAATTTGATTTCAGAAAGATACTTTTGGCCACAAATTTATAGAGATGTATAGAGAATGGTTAGAGGTTGCAGAATTTGCCAAATATCAAAAGGAACTAGTCAGAATGTTGGATTGTATACACCTTTTCCTATACCTGATAGACCTTGGGAAGATGTGAGTATGGACTTTGTTCTTGGATTACCTAGAACTTAGAGAGGTAATGATTCTATTTTGGTAGTGGTTGATAGATTTTCTAAGATGGCTCATTTCATACCTTGTAAGAAGACATCTGATGCATTGCATGTAGCTAAATTATTCTTCAAGGAAGTGGTAAGATTGCATGGTTTTCCTAAATCTATTGTTTCAGAAAAAGATACTAAGTTTACTAGTTACTTTTGGAGAACACTTTGGAAGAAGATGAATACTACTTTGAAGTTTAGTTCTACATTTCACCCTCAGACATATGGATAGACTGAAGTTGTGAACAGAAGTTTGGGAAACTTGTTGAGATGTTTAGTTGGAGATAAGCTTGCTAATTGGGATTTGATTTTGGCACAAGCAGAGTTTGCATATAATAACTCAATGAATAGAAGTACTAAGAGGACACCATTTGAGATAGTTACTAGATTTCATCCTAAGGGAGCCACAAAGTTGAGAGATTTACCTACTGAGACAAGAAGAAGTGTTGGATCTTATCATTTTGTAGAATACATGAGAACTTTACATGATGAAGTTAAAAGGAATTTGGAAGACAGTAATCTAAAATACAAAAAGAGAGCAGACAAGAGAAGGAGACATAAATATTTTAAAGTTGGAGATGAGGTTATGATTCATTTGAAGAAGAATATATTTCCAGTTGGTACCTATAACAAGCTGAAAATGAAGAAATTTGGACCTTGTAAGATTTTGAAGAAGTTTGACAGTGGAAATGCTTATGAAGTAGAATTGCCGGAGGACATGGATATATCACCTATATTCAACATTGCTGATATATTTGATTACTTTGAATCAAATGATGAGATTTAAAATGATCTGAATTATCCTAAGAAAAATAAGGACATCATTGAGAATATCTTGAATAAAAGAGTGAGCAAAAGTACAAGAGGAAAAGACTACATGGAATATCTAGTTTAGTGGAAAGATAAGCCAGTTGAAGAAAGTTCATGGATTACACAAGCTGAGTTGGATCTTTATGATTCAGGTCAAACTATGAGCAATTCTTGATGTTGATATCAATTCTTTATTTACCCCAGGTGTCTAATGCAGGAGCATCTTGGGTCTTGGAGCAATCTTGCATCAACCAAAAACATTTCCTGATTTTTGTACCTGTTTGCTGTTGTTTTCTTTATAATATTTTCATTTGATGGTTTCATGTTGTGAAAATATTACATGATTTTTAGGACCTATTTGGGAACCTTCTCCTATGAGCACATAAATTTTGGATGGACTATTTCAAAGTTACAGCTATTTTCCTTGCCGTCGGAACCGCATTTTCTTGTAGTTTTAGTGTTGATTGTTCATAGTGGAGATCTTGATCCATAAGGAATAATCCTTTTCAATATTAAGGAATTTTAGAGGACCTAAATTAATATCATTTCCCAAGATAAAAATCTCTAAATCATTATGAGTAAAAATTTATGCCCATTTTGCCTCAGGATCTATTTTCTGCCAATTTTTGGTTGAAACGTGTGGTGTTTCTTCTTGTGATGTTCCGTGTGATCAAATGGGACCTTGCAACCTTAAAGGAATGTTCTTGGGTCATTTTAGGACCTAAATACAAAGGAACATCAATTTATATTCATTTTAGCATTATTTTTCATTTAAATCTTTGAGACTAGACCTATAATGTAATTAAATGCCTGACTGGATGACTTGTGGCTTAGCTGGCTATATAAAGAGTCTTGATTGATGTAGAAGGAAGAAAAGAAGGTAGTAAGAACATAATTATCAAGATACAACATTGGAGACAAAGATAGGATGTGAGCTGAGACTCTAAATTCATAATTTTCATTATATAAGGCCGAAACCCGGAAGGCTTCAAAGCTAGGAATGTTGAAAGAAATAATATAATTCTCTGTTGTTGCTGCTAGTTGATTGCCTCATATCCATTGTGAATACATTTCTTTCATTTGATATTATATTTCTTCTATTGTGTAACTCTAATCAAGGGCTTGTTTTTGGATTCAACTCTATTGATTCTACTTGTATCTACCCTGCCCCTGCGTCACTTTTGTTTATACAGAGCTTCCATCCATCCAAAAGAGGTCTAAAGCAGCCCAAACTAGTGCATTATAATCTGAAAATCCCACTTCTAATCCTACTCACATTCCTGCAACCACTCCCCCAATTTAGCCAATGCAAGTAGGACCAGCAGTCCAAGTTCCCCTTAATCCTCCAATGGCTAGACAACATCCTTTTGTAGCCTTCAATCAAGGCAACCCCTTGAATTTTTAGTAGCATAATGACATACCTATATCAGCCCTTAAAAGCTTTCCCTTTTTCATAGGAGAGGATCAGACCTCCACTATTGAGCATATAAGAGATGTAGCATCCCTTTGTAACCTTCATAATATAACCCAAGATAATGTGGTTGTGAGGTTGTTGGCAGCTTCCCTCAAAGGCAAAGCTTTGCAATGGTTTAGAGGCTTAGCAGTTGGTTCTATAGCTGATTGGGATGGGTTGGGTCAAGCCTTGACCAATCAATTTGAAGATAAATTAGACCACCTCTCATTATTTGAGCATTTGACTACTATTAAAAGGTCACCCCAAGAATACATGATGGATTTTAATTTTAGATTTCATAGGACATGGAATAGAATACTATCCATAGTCAGACCTTCAAGCCAACATGTATTTCTATTATCTAAGAGCCCTTAATAGTGATATCTATGTTATGATCCAATCCATGGGGGGGACTAATTTACCAGTAGCATATGATCTTGCCATAAGAGATGAAAATGGCCTAATCCAACTGGGAAAGGTAGCCCCAAGGCATCCAATGCCTATTTTTCCTGAGCTTCATCCTATTCATGAAGAAATTCTAGCCTTGGTATCTATTCCACTCTCCCAACTCCTCAACAAGTTGTTAGCCCGGTCATGAATCAATCCCAAGAGCTGAACAAGATCAAAAAGGCCTTGAAAATTGTTACTAATGAGCTAGTTAGTCTAAAGAAATAGTAGTCCCAACCTTACCAGTAACCCTATCAACAGCCTTATCAGCAGCCCTATCAAGCTCATTACTAGCAAAATAGACCCCAATACTAACAAGGCTAGTAGAGCCAAGTAAGAAATTATAGCCAGATAGCCAGTCAGCCTTATAATCCTAACACTCCTAGTGCTTCTAGAGAGTTGGTTCTTGTAGCTCAGAATAACATGGCGCAAGAGTATCAATGGGGTTGCCCATGCAATCAACAACATATCCAAGGGATGTATCCTAATGGCTATTCTTAGGCCCTCATGGTGTAGAACAATGTGACGATGTCGTAGGAGATGGTTCAGGAACCAGAGATTCAACAAGGTCCAGTTGCTGCCCCAAATGAGTTGCACACACTTGAGGTGGCACAGGTTAATTTTTAGAAGGAAGATTTTTGTGGGGTAATTTTTTCCCCAAATGATAATTTGAACTATTTCTTAGTTGAAGCCAACACAAGGTCTAAGAAGATGGCTTTGGAGGTTGAGCAAGTGGCCTCTACTAGTCAGCAAGCCACAATTATGAATCCACAACCCAAGGCGATTCAAGCTCCAATCCAAAACTAGTCAAAAGAGGTTAAGGAATTGGCCAAGGCAGCAACACAGTTGGTGTCCATGCAAATAGAAACTGCTACAACAAAAGGGCATCCTAGAGTGAGCTTGGGATATTTTAATATTGTGGAACAAATGAAGAAGACCTCCATCAATGTGCCTTTGATGGAAACCTTGGTGATCCCTGGACAAAAGGAACTAATACTTAGCGAGTTGGCTAAGATTTCATCGAATCAAGAAGCTATTTTAGAATAGCCTAGAGTCCTAGTGGTTGAAACACCTCAAAAGGAACAACAAACTTAAGAAGCCATCTTGTAGCCCATTGTTGTCCCATAGGTTAAACCCCCTCCTTTCTATGTAACTCTTATTGTTGGAAATTTTTTAGTTCACAATTGCATGATAGACTTAGGGGCAAGTAGTTTTGTGATTTCTAAATAGTTAGTAGACCTTGTAGGATTGTCTTATGATCCAATAGACATGCATGTTGTTTAGTTGGATGGGTCATCAGTTAGCACCATTGGAGTCATTAAGGACCTAAGTATCACTCTACATGAATGTCTCAACTTCTCCATTCACCAAGATGTCTATGTCATAGATCTACCTCCTCACTTTGCTATCTGTCTAAGTAGAGAGTTCACTGCCAGGTTAGGAGGATATCTCTTAGTCGATTGGTCTCACCTACATTTCAGGGATAGGTATGGGACTAGAGTTAGAATCAAGTCTGAAGCTTTTGCAAAAAATCCATGTTGAACCTTATACCCCAAGCCCTATAAATGCCAATCTGATGTTCCATGAGCAAGATTCTAGTGATTCTGAACCTGAAACCACTGTTGAAAAAATTTATGATCTTGTCCTAGATGAGTGGGCTAAAAGAGATTTGGAGGAAGATAACCCTTTTAGAAACATGGAGATTTCTGGTATTGGAATGTATATCATCCATGAAGAGGGCGGTGTGATTCTAGAATTGATAAAGAAAGAAGATAAATGTTCTAAAAATCAGAATGGTGACTTGTGGCAGTTTTTCTTTGATGGTGCCAGAAGAAAAGTTGGTTTGGGAGGTAGAGCTATCCTAATTTCTCTAAAAGGACAAAGGTATTACTCTGCTATTCATTTTTCTTTCAGCTATACTAACAATACAGAAAAGTATGAGACCCTAATTTATGGTTTAGAATGGACTAAAAAAAGGGGAATTAAGTGCCTAAAAGTTATAGGTGATAGTGAATTAGTGGTTAATCAGATTCATGGCACTAATCTCACAAAAAATGATAGACTTAAGATGTATAAGCATAGGGTTTGGGACTTGATGGAAGATTTTTGTGCTTTTAATCTGGTTGTTGTCTCAAGAAATTAGAATAAACAGGCAAACAAGCTGGCTGCCATGGGAGCAGAATATGATATTCCAAAGGAGATCACAAGCCCTAAAAAACATGTGAAAGTTCTGATAAGACCATCTATACCAAACAATCAGGTGAGCTGGCAAGTCTTTGAAAATGATGAGTATATTTTTAACTTTTTGATAGAAGAAGTTGAATTCTCTAAAGTTAACCAGAATAAACATGCTCACCAGTATAATGACCAGATGCTACAGTTAAAAACCAACAAGCTACCCAAGGGACTGGTCACCCTTGAGTCCATTTTTAACTTTGATGATCAGCTCAGAGGAGACAAGGCTAGCATGACAATCAAAGAAGAACACTACCAGTCTGTGGAGATTCTCAAAGACAAATCCCTTAAGTTAGGAAAGGTATGCACTCAGCCAAAAAAGCAAGCCTTTGTCTCATTATGTCAAGATTTTAGTGATGTTTTTGCATGGGAACACTATGATCTGAAAGGATTTGATCCCCATTTATCCCAGCACACCATTGAGCTATAACCCCATGCCAAACCAGTCAGACCAAAGTAGAGACCTATCAATCCTAAAGTAGAGATTTTGATGAGAATAGAAATGAGAAAAATGATTGAGGCCAATATTATCTTTCCCATTAAACACACCTCTTGGGTTTCTAATCTAGTACTAGTCAGCAAGAAGAATGGTGAAATCTAACTATGTGTGGATTTCAAAGACCTTAACAAAGCCTCACTCAAAGACCATCACCCATTGCCCTCCATGGAGCAGATTTTGCAGTATGTCTCAGGGTCTGATAGATTTTCCTTGTTAGATGGCTTTTCTGGCTATAACCAGGTCCTGGTTAGAGAAGAAGACCAATATAAAATAGCATTTACCACCAAATGGGGCACCATGGCATATAGGAAGATGCCTTTTGGGCTATCTAACACTGGTGCTAGATTTTAGAAAGCCATGGAGATGACATTTGCTGGTTTGATGAACAAGTTCACTCTAGTTTATCTGGATGATATAACTATCTTTTCAAAAGATACTAATGATCACCTGGTTCATTTGAGGTAGATTTTTGAGAGGTGTAGAGAGTTTGGAGTTTCATTGAATCCTAAGAAATGCATTTTTGTTGTCCATGAAGGAAAATTACTAGGGCACATTTTCTCTATGCTAGGGACAACAATTGATCCTAAGAGGATAAAGGCCATCATGGAACTACCCCTGCCAGCTCACAAGAAGGGGTTGTAGAGTTTCCTTGGAAGAATCAACTTCTTGAGAAGATTCATTCCAAATGTTGCAGCACTACTAAAGCCTATGACCCAGATGCTGAAGAACTCAACCTTTCATTGGACAAATGAAGGAAAGAGGTCTTTTAAAGGAGTCAAGGAAGCAATTGCTTATGCTCCAAATCTGGTAAACCCTAACTTTTCTAAAGACTTCATCCTATATGCTTTTGGGGACACTGATAGTATCTATGCCATGTTAGTCCAGTAGAATACTAAAAAGAAAGAGCAACCAATGGCTTTTTACAACCAAGGTCTAGATGGTTATGAACTTAATTACACTCCTATAGAGAAGCATTCCTTGGCAATAGTGAGGAGTTTGAAAAAATTCAGGCACTTATTATCTAATAATACAGTACACCTAGTGGTTGCCCACCCTTGCATAAAGGATTTCCTACAAAATAAAGATCTAAACCACAAGAGGGCTGGTTGGATCACCAAAGTCATGGAGTATCACATTTAGATTAAAGTGACCAAATTGATTAGAGGAAAAGGGTTGTGTGAACATTTTAATGAGGGAGGAACATACCAAAACTAGCAAAATGAGGAGGTTATCCTAATGAACCAGAATGCAGAACAGAGTGCAAGCTGGACAACAGAGATGAAACGTTATCTCACAACTGGTCAGTGCCCTCAAGGCCTTGAAAAGAGTAAAATAAGGTACTTTAGACTCAAAGCTATCCCATTTATCATTATTGATGATGTTATGTATAGGAGAGATCATAGTGGTGTCTTGTTGAGATGTGTTGAAACTAGCCAAGTAGACAGAATACTAGAAGAGTTTCATGATGGAGGTTCTAAAGGACACTTTGTAGTAAGAACCACTGCTCTGAAAGTGATGAGAGTTGGGTACTACTAGCTGTAATACCCCAAAAATGGGCTATAAGTTCATTAACCTCCTACATCGACAAATCGAACAAAATCGACATCGAAGTCCTAACCTAAGGCACATCTGAACATCATCAAATCTAATTGATTATCTTAAATTCTACATCGGGGAATATTCCTAGTAATATTCCTAATCATCATAATTATCTTTAATTTAATGATTATTTGGCGATAAATCCAATTTATCCTAAAGTTTGATTAATTGAATATTTTCATATTTAATTAATTAGATTTAATATTTGCCACTTAATTGTGTAATTAAATTTAATTCTATCTATTATTAATTGTATTATTTAATTTTGACAATAAATCTAATATCATATGAATAATTGATTAAATTCTTATTTAATTAATTAAAGCAAGTTGTCATTATTTAATAATATAGTTTTTAATAAAAGTTTGATTAAATAATTGATTAACCCATAAATCAATTATTTTATTTTTAAAAGAAGTTAAGTTGGAAATAAATCACTTTATTATTAAATTAATTCATAATTAAAACATGCACAATCATAAAAGCAGACAACTATCAATTATCAATTAAAGCTAAACTCTATTTTGAGTTAAAACTTAGCTTTTGCATGTTTTTGTGAGTTAATTATCCTTTATTTAAAAATAACTCAAAAATCAACCTGAGTTATTTGAGTGATTTATGGCTTTTTCTCATGCACCTCCAAAGCCCTTGATTTCTATAAAAATAAGACTCAGCTCTTCATAATTCATCTCTCAAATTGGCATCCACAAAATCCACAAATTTGCACAATTACGCTGCCAAGATCAATTCAAGAGTTACACAATCACGTTGGAGAATTGGAATTGGGAGAATCAAAGCTTATTGTGAATCAAGGCTATTGTGAGATCAATTTATTTTTTTTACATTCATTTAGATTCTTTTTCATATCATTGTTAGATCATTTTTAGCATATCAATTTCCATATTAGCATAGATTCATATCAGTTTTTATCATTCTTATTGCATAGAAATACCAAAAAAATAGCTTAATTACATTCAATTCATATCTAGATCAATTGCATTCAAATCCTTCGTTTAGGTGTTGTCTAGGTCACTGATCTCAATAACAATCTGAGAACATTAATCTCGCACCTACTAGAAGGCAGTAAATCGCTTGGTTAGATTAGATTTTAATTTTGCATGATTTGATTATAGCTAACCTCTAATTTTTTACTGAAGTGTTGTGTCTACAGATTAGGTACAAAATTCACACACACATTTCTGGCGCCCACCGTGGGGCAACCCACCTTTGCATGCTGGTTTTGATTTTTTTGGGGAGCTAAAACCCCAAAGTTTCAAAGATTTAATTTTATCTCCCAAACGGCTTGGATTTTTGGTCTAAAATTTTTCTTTCAAGTTGGCGACATATTAGGAAAGCTACAGTAAAAAATTTAAAATTTTTTGAGATGTTTTGAATTTTTAATAATTTTTTCTTGAAATTATGGAAAAAATTAATACCTGACGCAAATCAGCATATTTTTTGGAAATTTTTATATTTTCAAAAATCTCTTTAAATTCTACAGGGGGTCCATTCTTTGTGTTTTAAATTTGGACATGATATAATAGCTCAAATAGTCAATTTACAAAAACTAGTCTATTTTAATAAAATAGGTCTCTATGGCACAAATGAAGAGATTTTTCTAAAAATTTTGCATTTTTGGACAGCTCTCTATTTTTTAGTAGGGGTCTCTATTCTAAATTTCTATTTTTGTGACCAAAATCATATCAAAAAAATTAGATCTTGTTGACTAGGTCAAATGCAGCAAAAAAAAATAAAGTTTTGTGATGGGTATGCACTTATTTTTTTTACATGGTTCAATGAATGATATGAGTTGTCATTTGGGTTAATTTCTGGTTATTATTACTAATAATAATTGATTTTTAGAGCTAACCCTATGGTTTTCATAAGTTGAATATATTTTGCATATCTTGTTTGCTTGTTGGCTTGTTGGAGAGTTCGTCACTTGCTTACATGGAAAAGCTCAACAAGAATTGCTAAAAATCAAGTAAAATCTACTAAGCACATTGCAAGGATCCCAGGTATTCTCCTTCATCTAATGATATTTCAATTTGGACTTAAAATAAATCTCTTATGTGTCAAGTTTGTGTGCATCTTTTCATGTTTTTGATCTATTTTTACACACTTGCATAATTGATACTAGGTTGTGACCCCTTAAAGATTCATTAAGTAGTCTTAGAATACTTGTGATTGATCTTGATTGCTATCTTAGGTTATTGGACTCGCTAATCTGCCGGCCCCTCATTTCCACCCCGTGGTTGCAATCTCAGCGCCATAAAGGGGAGGGGTCAACTAGACAGAAGCATTAAGTGTTCCACTTGGCAACCCTTTTGTGCTTTTAGGAACTCACTTTTTTTCTAAGTTGGGGACTTGTTTTTAGCTTGTATGAGGTGTTAAGTGTTCCACCTTGTGGACTCATCTCATATTCACTTTAAGCATTAAGTGTTCCTCTTTCTGCTTTTTGGGTACTTTTGGTAGATTTGCTTTCAGGAATATATCTGTGCTCACATAGTAATTAGGCCCTATGAACACTATTCATGATTCTTGAGAGATTGGATTCCTAGTGAAATCTTTCTTGACGATAGAATCCTTATAGGTAAGGAGGATACTTAGTGCATTTCACATTCAACTTGGTTAGTGTGTCTTCTCTTATTGATCAATACATTCTCTCCCAGGAGAGGTTGATAGATCATGTGGGGTTGACATCACAAGCTTTGGTGAATCAAAATTGGTTAGTGTGTCTTCTCTTATTGATTGATACATTCTCTCCCTAGAGAGGTTGATAGATCATGTGGAGTTGGCATCATAGACCTTGGTGAAGCAAAACTTTGTCTTAGCGTGTCGGATTAATCTGCTTGCTTTGTTTGGGTTAAAAGTGAAAAGGTGTCAAAAACCTTGGATCTGGAGCCAAGTCCCCTTGTGGTATACTATTGTGAGTCACCTTTAGAGAGGGTTAACCGTAGCGGATAATCCCTTCACAGGGTAAACTGCATTGACTGAACCTCAAGCAGTAATAGCCATTTTCACCGTGGTAGTGACAACCGCTATATAAATGTCCTTGTGGAAGAAATCTCCATGGGTATGGTTCATTGTTGGGTTGTTAGATCTCCCTAGCAGCTCCTAAAGATTAAGTTCTCAGACTGTGTCAAAACCCTAGTGCGTCAGGATTGGAGTTCACCCCTTTGGATCATAAAAGTTGCAAATTCAAACCATTACTAAAAACCTTAGTGAAGCCAAATTTTTATTTTATAGGGTATATGTGCATTATTGCAAAACATTTTTGGAACATACACAATTAGCGCTTCTGAGGATTAGAACGAATAAGTCACTTGATTGTTCATGCGCAAGGTTGCTTTTTCCCTTGTTCATTATTTTCAGACATGCTTGAAATCATGTGCTTGCTATTTTGCATGCTTGTTTATCTATCTGGTTATTGAAAATGAACAAATCTATTACAATCCTCAAATCTAGACATTAAAATTTGCAAACAATCCGAATCTGAAAACTCAAAATTTGCAAAATTGACATAAAATCCTTTCTGGAGTCAAAAATCATTTCAGGAAGTCAGAAGTCGTACGAGTTTCTATCAAGTGGTGTTTCATTGCTGCCCTTCTGTTGTATGATTGAGTACCCCGTGTCGTACAAGTTTCCATGCCAGCAAATTCTCAAAGTCAAAATCTTGCAACTGTCGTATGAGATTTTCAACTGTCATTTCAATGCTACCCAACTATCGTACGAGTTTTGCAACTATCATTTCATAGCATACCCACTGTCGTACGAGTCTGTAGAGTGTTGTTTGGCAAAATTTTGAAGAGTTGTCAGAAAATTGTCAGAATTGCCAGATATTTAACTTTTTCAGCCTATTTCTAGAATTTGTCGAACAAATCACTGTGTCAGGAATAGAGCAGTAGCTATTGAGAATCAGTACACATGTCTCAAAGAATCAATACACAAGAGGAAGAAGCTCTAATCACCGCTATGATGAAGCAGCTACAAGCTATGCAAGTTGAACTTAACAATCTTAAGAAAGAAAAGGAATCTAAAGAGTTCTCCATGGAATCTCTATCCTCTTTTCCATTTGATAAAGACTTGTAAATGACACCATGCCCCCGGATAGAATTTGAGCAATGTGACAACCCTTATGATACCTCTTCCACGGAGAGTGACACATCTAGCTTTGGAGACTATGATGACTATGACAATAGACAATGTAATGATACCTATGACACCTCTATTCCTAAGAGTCCTCCTCATTGTGTGTTCTTGCTTGCTGAAAATGGGATGTCACATTGGATAGATCGTGATGGTGATCCATATGATTCAGATTTTGAAAAATAATTTGATATTTTTTGTGAACAATACCTTGATTATGATCCATCTACTACTGCTGAGGACTATAAAATACATCGTGCTAGCTTGAAGCATCAATATTATAAGAATCCTTCTCCTAAGGACTCTCCTGCTGAAAATAAAGATTACACTCTCAAGAAAGATCATGTTAATGTTGGACCTTTGTCTTGTGATGGTTCCCTTCCATCCCCTACTTCCTCCAATACCCATACATTTCCTAAAGCTTTCGAGTCTTTCAAATCTTTCACAGAACCTTCATCTGACAGAAGCCCTGATACTTTTCATGTGGTTCCCTATAGTTATCCTCTAGGGCTACCTCTTAAAGATACTCAAGCTAACCTTCACTTGGCTGCAAATACTTTCAATAATGCTAAACTTAAAGAGCCTATACCTTCATATGCTACAATGCCTACTCCAGCTAGTCCTTCCCCATCTCTTCCAAAGTCATCCATACAATCCCAACATGCTTCATTGTCCTTAGAAGTGGCTCCATGTCAAGAGGACTCTAAAAATGATGAAGAAAAGAACATAAAGAAAGATCAAGATCAAGAACCCTCCATGTCGTCCACTTCTTTTCACGATGTCTTTTATCCACCTCAGGGTTCTTTTGATCCTGCACATCCTTTTTCATGCATTCCACCATGTCTTAAGTCTTCTCCTAAGCAAGATCAAGCTACTACTTACACTATTGAGCTTACTGACAATCAAAATAACCTTACTACACTTGCACTTTCCAAAGATGATACTTCCGTTAAGGTTGTTAAAAATGGTGTTGTTACTTCCAATGTTAAGCCTATTGAAAATCAAGAAAAAAATTGTACGCTCGTGCTATCCAAAGATCCTTGTCAAGATCAAATTCTTCCATCTTCTTATTCTACCACTCCATGTTCATTTCCACTTTCTAATCTTCCTAAGTCTTTGCAAGCTTTGAACAATCCTATCAAAGAAGGTGCTCCTATTCAAGATGTTCATGATCCTATTGAAAATCCTAATGCTCCCTCTAAAGATGCTGATGTCCTTGGTTGTCATATAGATCTTGATGAACTTATTGATTATCCTTTTGCATCTTCCACTTCCATCCTTGGACCTCTTCCACCACTACTAAGAGCTTCACGTCTACCTTCCATCTTGGGTCCTTATGTCCCTTCACTTTCCCCTCCTAACTCTCCTAATTCACCATCCATCTTGGGTCCTTACATCCCTCCATCTCCTATCTTTCCTCAAGATCAACATAGATGCATACCCTTGAATCTTTTTCATCCACCCACCCATCTAAACCAGTCATATCCTCCTTCTTCCACAAGTCCCAAGTTCTTTGGAAGTAACTTGAATGTTCAATACAAGAAAAAGAAGCAATACAAGAATCCATCAAAAAAAGATCACCATGTCTTCTCTAATAGACATGGAAACATAAAGTCAAAAGAGATATCTAAGAAGAAAACTACAAGACAAGTATGGGTTCCAAAATCCATCATTGAAGATATTCTCTCTAAATTACCAAAAAGAAATGAAAAGCCTACAACTATATGGATTCCAAAGTCTCTCTTGAAAGAGTCTAGTGTTGAGCAAAAAGTAAAATTGACATTCAAGCTTTCAAAGGCTTCCACTTCATCTCCCTCCAAAAATATTCTTCCATTCCATGCGCCTAAACCACAACCTCTACTATCCATTCACCATATTCCTTCATGTATTCCTTCATTCACATTTCCTCCACTCTCTTGCCACCCTTCAAGGTGTGTGTTGACGTTGATCTTTCCTTCCTTTCCATCTACCCTTTCACAATCCTTCCATTCATTATCCTTCTACCTTCTATCATTTTTCCTCATTTGCCTATTCCTCCTATCTTCCAACCTCACTCGCTTTACATAAAACCTTATCCTCTATTTTTCTCTTCCATCTCCCTTTCCCTATCAGCATCTTTGAGCGTATCATTTTGAATCCTTGGCATATCATGGTTTATCCTTTCAAGGAGCATTATCTAAAAAGCTTGCCTTCTTCCAAAAAAATAAATTAAAAAAAATTTGAAAATGTGCCTTGGTGAAAATCTGGAAACAGGCACCTTGGTAGCAAAAGTAAAGAGAAATAAATTCATCCTATGGTGAAAACCACTCCCTTGTGGCACCTTGGATAAGTACCATGATGAAAACCTGGCAATCAGGCATCATGCGTAGTTCTTCTACATATTTCATCTATTTTATCTTCTCTCTTTGATTTTGACAATGTTGATCTATACACGAACATGTGGCTATCTTGTGAGCTATCTTACAATGATCTTGCTTTCATTCCTTCCATGTTTAGCCTTCATATCCATCTTCCTCCATTCATTTTCACATATCGCTATCCTTTTCCCCTTTGGTCTTGATCTAATAAAAAAAAAGAGAAAAAAAAGAGTAAAACATGATGCTTTGAAGCCTCTTGACATGTCTACTCCTTTGGATTGCATCCTTTCCTGCTCTTGCATTATGATTTTGTGACTTATCCTATGCTGGCCTTTCATTGCTTGTCCAAATGTGCTTTACATGAAATTTTTTCCCTAGCTTGAGTATTCTTGCAGAGTTTTCCCTTGAGGATTTCTTCCCTTCATTCTCTTGTCTTCCATCTCTTCCACCAGCTTGCCAATCCCTCTTGTTCTCCACCTTGCTAGACACTGGGACTGCATGATATGATCTTACTTGGGAGTTTGCAATGGAAAAAGATGATATCAAGTTTACCAAGTATCAGAACTAGTATCAAAACAAGTATCAGCACTAGTATCAGAGCTAGTATCAGAACCAGTATCAGAACCAGTATCAGAACAAGTGTCAGAACCAGTGTCAGAACCAGTATCAGAACCAATATCAGAACAAGTATCAGAACCAATATTAGAACTAGTATCAAAACTAGTATCAGAACACTTACTGGGGCTACACCTTTCACTTTAGTTTATGGGTCTAAAGTGGTACTACCTATTGAGGTTGGAAATCCCATCACTAAGAATCAAAATGCATGGTCTAGTAACTGATGATGACTACAGAGTGTCTAGGTTGTAAGAACTTAAACTACTAGATGAGCGTAGACAAGAATCATATGATCATCTCAGAGTATATCAGAAGAGAATGTCTAGAGGCTACAATAAGAAAGTCAGACACAGAGAATTTCAGGTTGGTGATCTAGTCTTGAGAGAAAATCCTAAAAATCAATCTCATCGAAAACGCAAGGGGAAGTTTGAACCCAACTGGCTGGGTCCCTTTGTAATCACTGCTACTTTTGGCTCTGGTGCCTATCAACTCTCAATGACTGAAGGAGAACAGCTCTGAGAACCAATCAATGTTCTCGATCTGAAGAAATTCTATGCCTAAGGCATTCAGTCTATGGTTAAATATCCTAAAAAATCCTAAAAATCAAAAAAAGTCCTAAAAAAAATGAACATCTTGGTGAAAACCTAGCAATAGGTGCCTTGATGATTCACAAAAAAATCAAAAAATATCAAAAAATAAAAAAAAGTAAAAAATATCAAAAATGAAAAAAAAATTTGAAAAATGAAAAAAAAAAAAAAAGTGTCTTGGTGAAAACCTAGAAACAGGCACCTTGGTAGCAAAAATAGAATCTCTACCAAGATGGTGAAAACCTAGCAAACAGGCGCCACTTGTTTCAAAATGCTCCATCTATCAGCGCAATCTTGGTCTTTCCCAGCTTTCAGTCTGCTTTAGTCTGTATATATCCTTGTTTCGATAAAGTCGATTTGTACACCAATCAGCTCAAGCATTTGTATCCTATCAATGTTCAAACTTGGGGGCAATCAATGTCATATCCTATGGCCTCGAGTGTATCTTAGATGCGTCATATCCATTCAGAGTCCTTTTGAAGTTTCAAGTTGAGTCAGTCAGTCAGTCTTGTCTCTAGAAAGGATTTTGCATCTACAACAATGCAATCAAACATCAAAACTCAACTGAAAATGATCTGTGCTTCATGCTTTTATCTCCTTGTATGCTTACTGATTCGCATTGAGATTTTTTCATATTGTGTCCCTTCGAGCTCTTTGATGATGTGCTTTATAGGATTTAGAGAGTAATGACTTGGGGCATAATCTTTTCTTTGTCTTCTGCTTGTATGTGAAAATCTAACAATTTTGGAAATTCCAGATTGAAATGGTGTCAGACTATAAGAGCCTCTATCTTGAATTGGATGGCCATGCGTACCTCGACCATTGATACCTAGAAAATTCAAGGAAGTTTGATCTAACTATTGTCTTTTTTGAGTGAGTTCTTTCTCCTACTGTGAAACGCGATCTTGCCTAAGGATGTGAACGATGAAGGGTCACTACAGGTAATTCACAGTGGATCTAGAATGATCTCTTGACTATTTGATGTGTTTACAATGCAAGCCATATTCAGCTCATCATGACGTTTATGTTTTGATGCTTATACAAATTGCTATATCAAAATGGACAAGATATTAAGGTCATCCTGGTGTTTGTGCCTTGGTGCTTATATCTAATATGACATTCCGAAAACAAAATCAATATTCATATGTCCATGGTTGTTTGACCAGTGGGGGTTGTATTGATTCTTGCGCATACAAATCAATATTCATATGTCTATAATTTTTTTTAGCTAGTGGGCATTGTATTGATTTATCTGGTTACCTAAAAGTTCAATGATGATAACAAATCGACATATGATCAGTGACTAGGTCCTAGGTCTTAGGTTGCATTTCATTTTGAATGTCTCTTTGCATTTTGCATGTTGCATGATCTCACAATGGCTAAATGAACTTCAATGCTTAAATAATTCTTCATATCAATTCTTCAAATCTAACAAGAGTTGAACCTCACACAAAGGTTCCTCCAATGAAGCAGCAAGTAGAATCCTTTTTCGGGATCAAAATTCAAATCTAAGATCATTCATATTATTAACTACTTGCATAATCGACCTTCAATCATCACAGAAATATAGTATTCAACTTAACTGATTATCTAACATCAAACTATCAAAAATTCAACTTGGTCAACCATGGTCAACTCATGGTCAAACTTAGTCAAACTTGGTCTCCAGGGCCTCTAAATGATGCAGAATGCATTCACTGGACGTGTTTAACCACTTCTCAAATCAATTAACATGCTTCTAAACTCTCAACGCTGACTTTTCTTGTCAGATTTCAATTTTAATCCCAAAGGGGGCATGGTATGGCATATCATTCAAAGTCTGTAATCAAATTTGAAATCATATCTTTATGAAAATCAATATCTTTCATCAGTAAACAAGATAACAATCACGTCTAGTTACTGATTCATCAAAAAAAAGTCCTCATCGCTCGGGGCAAATCTATCATCACTTGGGGCATATCAGATTCATCAAGATCCATATCAATCTGCTATTCTCCTAATCTTGTAAACTGTATCAGTTTTTGCAACCATCAAATCATAGTGTTCTTTCCTTGGTTCTTCAGCAACTGAAGGGTTTGGATGTGATACCTACTAGTTCTGCTAAGACAATCGAGTCTAGAATGGGTCACTCACTTCTTTGCAATCCTAAAGTTTGGAATCAGACATTTTGACACTTTTTCGCAATCATAGGTTCATTTGCTATTATAGTGAACATTATCTTTGGTCATTCAGGACCTATTATCTCCATATCAAATCAATATCAATCAACTTCTGTCTCATATCAATTATCAATTTCAAACATCAGTTTCATATCTTTATCAAACACAGACTTTCTTTGAACCACTGTGCTTCGCACAGTAATTCAAAGAGGGGCAAAATGTAATACCCCAAAAATGGGCTATAAGTTCATTAACCTCCTACATCGACAAATCGAACAAAATCGACATCGAAGTCCTAACCTATGGCACATCTGAACATCATCAAATCTAATTGATTATCTTAAATTCTACATCAAGTAATATTCCTAATCATCATAATTATCTTTAATTTAATGATTATTTGGCGATAAATCCAATTTATCCTAAAGTTTGATTAATTGAATATTTTCATATTTAATTAATTAGATTTAATATTTGCCACTTAATTGTGTAATTAAATTTAATTTTATCTATTATTAATTGTATTATTTAATTTTGACAATAAATCTAATATCATATGAATAATTGATTAAATTCTTATTTAATTAATTAAAGCAAGTTGTCATTATTTAATAATATAGTTTTTAATAAAAGTTTGATTAAATAATTGATTAACCCATAAACCAATTATTTTATTTTTAAAAGTAGTTAAGTTGGAAATAAATTACTTTATTATTAAATTAATTCATAATTAAAACATGCACAATCATAAAAGTAGACAACTATCAATTATCAATTAAAAGTAAACTCTATTTTGAGTTAAAACTTAGCTTTTGCATATTTTTGTGAGTTAATTATCCTTTATTTAAAAATAACTCAAAAATCAACCTGAGTTATTTGAGTGATTTATGGCTTTTTCTCATGCACCTCCAAAGCCCTAGATTTCTATAAAAATAAGGCTCAGCTCTTCATAATTCATCTCTCAAATTGGCATCCACAAAATCCACAAATTTGCACAATTACGCTGCCAAGATCAATTCAAGAGTTACACAATCACGTTGGAGAATTGGAATTGGGAGAATCAAAGCTTATTGTGAATCAAGGCTATTGTGAGATCAATTTGTTTTTTTTACATTCATTTAGATTCTTTTTCATATCATTGTTAGATCATTTTTAGCATATCAATTTCCATATTAGCATAGATTCATATCAGTTTTTATCATTCTTATTGCATAGAAATACCAAAAAAATAGCTTAATTGCATTCAATTCATATCTAGATCAATTGCATTCAAATCCTTCGTTTAGGTGTCATCTAGGTCACTGATCTCGATAACAATCTGAGAACATTAATCTCGCACCTACTAGAAGGCAGTAAATCACTTTGTTAGATTAGATTTTAATTTTGCATGATTTGATTATAGCTAACCTCTAATTTTTTACTGAAGTGTTGTGTCTACAGATCTGGTACAAAATTCACACACACACTAGCCTAGCCTATATAAGGATACATTTGATTGGGTAAGGAAGTGCAAGAACTATGCTCTATTTTCTAGAAAAAAGAAGTTAGCAGCCCTCCCTCTACATCCCATCAAAGTGAAGCAACCTTTCTCCAAATGGGGATTGGATTTCATTGGACCTATCAACCCCCCATCTAGTGCTAGGCATAAATGGATACTTACTTCTATAGATTATTTTACCAATTGGACAGAGGTTGTAGCATTGAAAGAAGCAAATGAGACCTCTATCCTAAATTTCTATCAAGACATTGTGTCTAGATTTGGCACTCCAAATTCTATCCTTTCAAACAATGCTATGGCATTTTTGGGAACTAGAATCTCAGAATGGGCACTCAAGCACAATATCTTCCTGAGTACCTCTTCTAACTATTACCCTCAGGGTAATGGTCAGGTACAATCAACAAACAAGAACTTGTTGAGAATCATCAAAAGGACTATAGAAGGAAACCAAAGGGATTGGCGTAGCAAGTTGAAGTTGGCCTTATGGGTAGATAGAATAACACCTAAGAGGTCTACAGGTAACTCCCCCTATACACTTTTCTATGGGAAGGAAGCTAGGATTCCTTTGTCTACTGAGCTGCCTACCTTGAGTTTAATCAAAGAAATTGATCTTATGGAAGAATATGCTATGCAAGTCAGGCGTGTTGAACTAGTTGAACTTGAAGAAGAAAGAAAACTAGCACTAGAGAACCTAGAGGCTCATCATTCTTAGGTGAAGAGAAAATTTGATAAGAGAGCCACACCTATTGTTTTCAAGGAAGGGAACCTTGTCCTCAAGTGGGATGAATCAAAGTACAAACCAAGGAGGTATACTAAATTTGATGCCATATGGAGTGGACCCTTCATGGTGATTGGATGCAAGGCCCATAATGCTTTTCAGCTGGCTAGTATGGATGGAGAGGAGTTTCCCATTCTAGTGAATGGGATTCACCTCAAGGCTTGTTTCTAAGGTCTATTTCTACCCTTTACATTAGTAAGTTGAAAATTTAAGCTTTCTATGTTCCCTAAGTGCTTAGCACAAGTTTGTTTTCAGTTTTCAGTCTACTTTTAGTTCAGTTTTCAGTTTGGTGTGAGTAGCAATCAGCCAAAGAAGTTATCTCTAGCAGTTAGTAGATTTGTCAGCAAGAAGGAAAGGTTTTCTAAAAGAGCTAAGCTCAATTTGAAGCTCATAAGACTCTATGCCCAATGGATCTTTAAGGTAATTGGTCAGGATGCTTAGTAGGCAAGCACTTAGTTGAGGTCACCAGAATGTTATCATATTTTTACCCATTCTTGGATTGGTGACCTAATTACTAGATGAGGCTATAGTACCCTAGTTTGAATATTAGTGGTCTTTCTTAAATTTGTGTTCATTTCATTGTGAAGATTGCATAAAAGAGAAAGAAAGTAACCTCTGCATCTAGAGATTACACATGCATGTATTAGTGATATGTATGTCATAAAAAAGTGAAAGAACATGAAAGAAAGACATTTATCTAAGCTCACATGAGCCATGAGCATATCCGTTACCAAAATTGAATGAATGAGTATAGATATACATGAATAATTAATTAAAATACTAGGGTAGTAGACATTGCCTGGTAATGGTGTCTAAATCTGATCCTATCCAGAGAGCTCCCGTAGTCCAAAACTTGCAAGAAGAGAAAAGGAGATGTGGGCTAGATCCAATGGATCTAAGAAATGGCTGGTATCATAGTATTTATAGAATGCATATATACACTCAGCCATACACCTCTAGAAAATGTTGTGCTCAAGACATGTGTATAAGGCTCCAAAAATAAAAGAGGCACCATGTTTTCACTGACGTGCTTGTTTCATGTGCAGATATAGGAGGAGCTGATCTAGAAACAACACTAATGAATGGCCTTGACCCTTGATGTAGATCATGATAGGAAAACCTCAAGTTTTCTATAAGTGACTACATCAAGGGCCAAGAGCACCCACGGTACAAAACAAAGGAACATCCAGACGATGCAGCATCAATGGGGATACTCAGGAATCCTGAAGAGAAATCAAATGGAGCATGGTCAACATGGCACTGGTAGATCTAAGAAGAATTCATCAACTCATCATCATAATAGAGAATAAGGTAACACAAACATGCATAGGTTCTGTCTCATATCTAGGACAGAGGAGGTACTTTAAATATGCATCTTGGGCCAAGAAAATGGAGGCTTCAGTTGATGAACTAGTGACAGTGAATTTTTCAGACATGGCATGTCATCATGTGGAATAGTGATGGAAACACAGTGGCACTTCAATAAAGAGACTCAACATGTCATAATATCCCAAACAATAGATACTTGATACATAGAAGGCATCATATCATATCAGCAGGGCACAAGTGTGTGGGCACCAATAATTAATTGCATCACATTAGATATATAGTACAACAACAAGCATTGGAAAATGAACCAAATAGCCATAGCAAATGAATTGAGATACTTCAACCTAGAAATAGTACATCATATCAAATGTAGAGGGCCCTTTTCATATAAAGGATAAACAATCTGCATAGTATCATCATTAATTTGGCATGAAATATATTCAAATATGCAAGCATACCATAGAGATAGCATCACCACAAGTGTCCATGCAACAACAAATGAGCAAGTGACTAATGAATTAATGGTTTCTCTAATATATTTCTACATGGCACATTTTTTTTATGCAAGATCAGTAAAGGAGCATCTCAATATAATGTATGTAGAATCATGAGTCATCATTAGTCCTAGATATTTTGGTGCATGTTTTCAAAACAATAATCAACATCATACAGAGCATGAATCAAAATGCTAATAGCGAAAGTAATACTATAGCTCACAAGCTCTCAATGAATTCAAAATAGTGAGCATCCAAGGCATATGTTGTAAGATGAACAATAACAAATATAACCAGTCATGAGCATCAATACATGTCAATGATGCTATGATAGAAAATCCATTCAAGATAATGGTGCAATGCTATAGCTCACTGGTTTGTCCTAACACCATCGCACACAGCCAAGAACATACAAGCTATTCCACATCAATGTTGAACACCCACAACATTCATAGCCAAGAAAGGGAAGCCAACATTGGTGCCCAAAGTTCACGGGCTATGCAGAGACACAGTCAAGATGCGTATAGAGGTGCCATAATCAAAGTAATGACAAATAAAATAGCATGTTTGTGTCCCAATATATCCAAAAAGATACAATAGCAATGACACCAATGGTGGCATCCTCTGCAGCTAGCTCATGGGCTATGCATGATAAAAAAATAGTGACCCAAGCACAAAAATGCAATGCCATTCATAGGCTAGCATATACAATGAGAAGTGAAGCATGCCAGTTCACAAGGCGCAGGTTCAATAAAGTCACAAGGTGTAGGATATATACATCCAAATAGCAGAACTAAAAGGATGGCTCATCGTCCTTAAGAATTCCCAATCACAGGAGCATCCAGGCAGCATGGCAGGGATGCACGAGCAAAGTCCAAGCAATAAATGACAACATGCCACAAACATTCAATCCCATAGAGCTTTCAAGGGGATACTTGGAAAATCAACCAACAATGTTTTGTCTTGTGGTTCTTTCAAATAAATAGTGCCATCAAACCAGCATACTAGTGATGTCAACAAGCATGGTGATTCAATTGATGCCCAAGGAAGGTTCATGGGTTGTCAAAGTATTACATAGTGCCCTAGCATTATACCAAACATAACATATCAAATATGCAATGCTCAAATCTATTTCACAGGCCCTCAATGAAGCTTTAGATAGTGACCAACAACATGAAGGCATGAATACATTCATGCCAGAAGCCATATCAATACACAGTTCCATGCAATAATAACAAATTAGAAAGTGAAAATCTTGTGGGATGGCACAAACAGTGAACGTCTGTATACAAACAGTGGCACCATGGTTATAAAATAAGAAAGATCTTTCACAAGCTATCAAGAATGCAGGGTCCTCATAATGTTAAACCACAGCAAGAATAGGCTCGAGAGGTGGCATTGGCATTAACAACAGTGAAGACAAATAAAAAATGCCCTAGTTTCCATGGGCTATTGATTTTATATCAATACAACAGTAAAGATCAGGGGCACGGTCAACATAAATATAGTATAATGCCACAAATGGAAAATATAGTATGAAGCCCTAGCTCATAGTCATGGGGCCCTCATGAGTAGGGACACGGCATACAAGAATGAATAAAGTGGATGAAAGCATTGATGATGTAAAGCCCTAACCGTGGATCATCAACCTTCCTCATAGCAAGTAATTTCAACATGATGGTGATCAATATTCAACATAAATGAAAAGAATTCAATAAGCACAGTACCATCAACAGTAAACTAGTGAAGAAACCATGCCCTAGCTCATGAATATCACAAATCACATGAGTCGATCAAGTGCACAGTGCCCAAATAAATGCACAAAGGAATCAAAAGCATTTACAGTGATCCAAAATCATGGATCACAAAATCATGAACACACTAGCATGATCAATTAAAAAGAAATGCCACAGAGAAGAAATGCCCTCGATCTACCAGAAGAAATGTAGATAATAGTGAAACAATATCAAATATAGGGCATGTATACATCAAGAATCAACAGTTATAGAGATAGCAACATTAAGATCAAATGCAGAGTAAAAGGGTTGAATACAATATTTACCTTCTACAATGACACCATGAATAGAAAGATCTGGCTGTTTCCAAAAATCTGAGTTCTAGTCTAGAGGTGAGGTGCTAGTGAGAAAGGAAACTTGCCAATTGTCGAATGGAGAAGCCCGAATGCTAGTGGTTTCTTTTGTGAAGAAGGGTTTTGATGAAAATGGCTGTTTAATTATTTTCTCCCCTTTTGTAGGGTTGAGATTTTTGGTCATTTTATTTGTTTCTATGTATCCAAAATTAAGCATGGTGAGGTTTTTTATGGGTTATTTTGAAGTCATTAAGTTGGGTTTTAGATATCCTAGGGTATATGCTATGTGTAGAGGGATTTAATCTATGGATGTAATAAGTCATAAAATGTGCTTTTCCCTTAATTGGGTTGAGAGTCATTTGTTTGACTTAGGACAAAAGTTAAATCCATGTTTAATTATTAGCATAGGGTTAAGGATTTTAATGTAAAAGTCATGGCTTATCATTTATTGTAATTCTAACAATGGCATTTTTATAAGCCACTATCAGAATCCTATCTTTGGCACATGAATTAGTGGGTAGAATGGTCTTCCTTGACTATCTATTTTTAGGGACCCCACTTTTTCCACCCCCTAGAAACCTAGGAATCTGGCATTTGAGTTATGATATAGCCTCATGGGTCTATTATTGATATTTTTCTATTCTTAGGAGGTGGTGGAGTTTGAATGCAAATTCTTAGGATTTTAGATATAT
The DNA here is from genome assembly GCA_027943335.1 of Chamaecyparis obtusa. Taxonomy (NCBI): domain Eukaryota; kingdom Viridiplantae; phylum Streptophyta; class Pinopsida; order Cupressales; family Cupressaceae; genus Chamaecyparis; species Chamaecyparis obtusa. Next base: position 24,950 of record BSBK01003611.1, on the reverse strand, counting down.
ACCTCTCACTTTTGGTGATAGAGGTTAGCTCTTCATTCTTTTCTCTCTGATATGAGTGTTGCAGCTTTGAGAGACACAATTGTAATTGGTTTCTTTTCAGCAATAAAAATTGATCCTTCTTGTTTCCCTATAATTTCAGATTTGTTCTTTGAATCACATGGAGGACTACTGTGATATCCTTGTATCCTTAGTCTGCATGTTGATCCAAGTGGCTTTTTAGGAATTCATTTCAGCTCAGTAGTGTAATTTGTGTGTGATTGAAAATATCAGAATTGTGGAGATTTCTCCCTTCTTTGTATTTCAAGTACCTTGTTTCATAAAGAGTTTAAGGAAGCACAATCAAACAATGAGTCAAGTTTTTTTTTTCTTTTGGAGTAAACTTATTTTAGTTGTGGATCTTCTTTTGAATTTAGTGGATCACCTTTGTTTTCATTCAGTTTCATTTGTTTATTTTATGCACTCTCTCCCTTTCCTCCTAAAAAGTTAGTCATTTTTCAAGTGATCCAAAGGGAAGTCGGCCCTTAATTCGGAGGTCTATTCTCAGATAGGTCACCCACAGCCTAAGAATAGTCCCATGTTTCATAGGATTACTGAGTTTTAACACTTAGCAAATTGGGTGAAATCCTTAGTGACAACATAAACATTAATTAAATAATAAATATTTAATTAATTTATCAAGCCAATTTTAAGTGTATACAAGTACCTTCAATGTCACTCAACATGATCTACAATCTTCTTCAGTGAAATATTCTCCTTCCATCTTTTCAAACTTCCAAGATATTTCTCAGGTGGTTAAGCTCTATCCATAAGGGACCAAGCTCTAATACCAATTGTTAAACAGGTTGAATATCTAGGGAGAGCGGGGTGAATTAATTATTCCCACACAAGTTATAAAACTTTTGTATATCGATAAAATCACTAATAAAAATATTGAAAACTTTAGATTTATCAATTAAGCACATCAGACATCCACATATATGTAATCATTAAGAACATAGAAATATCGACACAGAGAAAACTAATATTTACATGGAAACCCAAATTGCGAAAACCCACAGAGAAGCTATTTATCATGAAATATGAAAAAACTATTAAGGTGACACTGGTATGGTGATTTTTACAAAGGCTCATTGGTATTCTAACACATATTAGACATTCCCATAGCTATTGTTGTTCGACCATCCATGTTTTTAGTTTTCCCTCGACGTGTCAAAATAATCCTATTGGCATTTTGTTGCACACATTAAAAATATACAATTGCTAGTCACTAGAAAATTTTTACTCTATCTTGCATTAATACATAAAGACACTTTGCTTTCTAAGAAAGAAATTTTAATCAATTCAACGTATTCAATTATGTGTTTACAGTTTATATAAGTACTTTATTCATCAATGTACTATAACCAAATATCTTTCTCAAACCAATATAGTAATATACCTGAAATTTACTTTAATTACCTTTCAAGATCACAAAACCCAATCTTGAAATAGTGAAATGACTCTTCTTTCCACATTTTTCTACATGGTAAGTACAACAAATCACATGGTAACACACAAGTATATCCTTATTTCATTGATTTTTAAATTAAAATGGTACTTAGTATTTAAAATTAGGTGAATAGTATTCTAAATGATAAATTAACTACTTAGAAGCTAAAAAATCTATCCAATAAGCAAACTACAATGAAGAATACAATCAAAATAAAGCTAAAATAGCATTTTACCTTCACCTACCATGTAGCTTGTCTCCATTGCTATCCTATCCTTGATTTCTTGAGGATGTTGAGCTCTTAGATTTCCAAATGAAGCCTTTTTCCCAAGATGCTACCAAAGTGTGGAGATTTGATGATGAATGCAAAATAGCTCAAAGCTTGATTATGCAACTAATGGATGTAATGCAAAATGGAATGATGATATTATGTATGGCTTGATTATGCTTGAATGCTCTTGAAAATGCTTGATTGCTTGATTGCTTGAATGCTTGAATGCTTGAAAACTTGAATGCTAAAAATACCTATTAGCCCACAAAGGGGAAATGAGGCTCCTTTTATAGAATTTTGGAGGATCTAAGCTTAGGTGGCACAATCCTACGGTGGACATTGAAAGGTGGAAGATCCTAGGGTTAGGATTGACCTGGTTGAAGGAGTTGAGAGAAAAGGGGATGTAGTTGGAATGTGAGAGGAAGAATAGGGATGATGTTCCTCTCACATGGACATGGAGGAGAAGAAGGTGGAAGGGAAAGACACATGTCAAGTGTCTCACAAAGACCAAAGAGAGAAAGAGGGAGAGACCTTTTCCTCATGAGGACTATTTGTACAAGTGTCCCATGAGTCACCTTTGACCCTTAGAGGTGGCTTGAGAAGCCCCTTATGAATAGGGAATGTCTCTTGACTTGGTTCAAGAGAGGACATGTGGTCATGAGACCAAGTCCTATGAGGCCACATAACCCTTAAGAATAGGACATGTGTGGGTGAGGATAATTACCAATAAATAATTATTCATTTTAGCCAAAGTGATGTGTCAACTGAGTGAGTAGATGAGGTGGACTAGGGGACTTATTCATATTTAGGTGATTGTATATTTAATTAAATCACTTTAATAAGACTAATTAGAAGACTTAGGATAGAGGAATAGATTATAGTGAACTTACTAAATAAATTGAATAATATATTTAATAAATAGAGGAAATAATTATTAATTAAATAATAAATATTTAATTAATTTATCAAGTCAATATCAATTAAATATAAATATTTAATTAATTAATGAAGCCATTTTTAAGTGTATACACCTACAACTATTTTCATAACATAATAAGAAACCATTATACTAAAGATATAAAATTTATGTAGTAATCAAGGTGTAATGAACTCTATATTTCAAAACACAACATAGCCCAATAACAAATCACAATACGTAGGAGTAGAATACCACATACAAGTAAAATTTTCCTTTTTATTTCCTTGGTGAGGAATACACATCACAACATAGGACCAACCTTCAAAAAACACCAAAGAGAAGCTGGATTAGCCTTAAAGTTCATAAATTAAAGAAATTAAATTATCAATTTCAACAATAAATAAGAAAAATGACCAATGAGTCATAGCAATAAATAAAATATAAAATGAATCTCACAAGAGGTGGCTAAACAATCACATACAAAGATAACTGAATCACTAGCCCACACAATCAAAGATAAAACTCATCATAAAATGGCACATGACATCACTGTGTGACTAGGAGCTAACCATCTGATGAGGAAGAGGAACTATTTGTCCATATACATAAATAATTGGTTTGCACAACACTTAGGATATACAGAGGCCATTACAAATAATTCACCAGAAGGAGTATAAACCAATGAAGAAATACTTAATTCATTTATATATATTAAATAATACCTAGAGAGATAACATGGTCATCCCAATATCCTATACATTAAACGTTACATATATTTTTATCTCAAGATAAAATCAAATTTTATATTTTCTACTAATCATTAATGTGTACACATACCACCATATCTTTGATTATTAATATAGAACCAATAGAGAAATTTTTAGGAAGATACAAAAAGAAAACAACATTAAGCATGAAATTAATATAGAACCAATAGAGAAAGTTTTAGGAAGATACATAAAGAAAACAACATTAAGCATGAAATTAATATAGAACCAATAGAGAAAGTTTTAGGAAGATACCTTCACTATTTTCTACAACCATATAAAATAGTGTTAGCCACTCTAAGGAAAAAAATAATAATAAGAGAGTACCGACGAAACATCTAATAGGTGCATCAAGTTCTGGCAATGTAGAAACCTGGCTCTGATATCAGATGTAATGCTTCACCAAGGAACCCAAGAGGAAAACATAATTTTACTAAAGAACATGGCGCAATTTTTTTTATTTTACAACATTAACAATTATAATATCATAATGATGTGACATAATATCAACTAACATGCATAGGTTTTAATCATCTAATAATTACACGATGTCTTCTTAGGTTCTTTGATGTCGCTACTAAACAAAGCATGAAAATATAATCAATCAAACTATAAAACCAAAAATCAGATTAATAATGCTAATTCCTTTCATGTACTAAGACATTACATGATAATCAATTATATAATAATCTATCTAACTCTAAATGTTACAACTTCATAAATCATCAATACATGTTTACATTAAAGTCATTTACATGGTTTCACTTTTACAACACCAGAATCCATAGTAAATCATACAAGATACAATAATGATAATCCATCATGAAAATAAAGTGAGGGCATAATTTAGACACTAAATCCATCTAGTAAGTTCATGAACCAAGCCACAAACCTCGATGAAAAAATAATTTTCCACCCAACCATGTAGAACCCTGAATCCCCCTCCCCCAAGCTAGGAGATAAAACAAGCCCCACACCATGCAAGAAATCCCAACAAATAACCTCATATGAAAGCACAAAAACCAAACATGACATGGCATATACCATAACACAAAGATACATATGTGATACCATAAGACACCACACTATACTAGAGGTGGACCACAAGGCTGACTAAGGGAATCTTAAGACACATACAAGAAAATATAATCACATAGCTCCCACTCCCGAGTTACCCTAAAAATATCTCTAGACCCTGGCCCCTAGTGGAACTCATGTGTAACTAACAACCTTTCATGATTACAAGAAATTCAATTTTCTATATCTTTTAGGAATGAATGTTGAAGCCTTTGGCAGTCATTCTGTAGCAGTGGTTGTTGCATTCATGACTATGATTGTCATTGATGTCAACACAGTGATATTCTAAAGTTTAGCAAAGTAGCAGGCATAGTTTTGTTTTATGCACATGGGATATTGTAGTTGGGATTATGTGAAATTTATGGTATGTTATTTTGTGTGTTATTAACCTATGGTTAAGAGCACAAAAACAAATTCATTCATTCATGAAAGTTATAAGCATTTTGGTGGAAGCAGTATTCTAGCAGTGTTCCTGAGTAGTGGTTTTTGGTAATCGGAGGATATCTCCTAATCGGGATGGAATCTAATTTTGCATAGTTAAAGGGAAGTTTGAGACTCATTGATGGTGACATGGTTCACAGTGCAAACTTTGAGGTCACAAGATTGGAAAGTTATTGTATCTGGAAGCTGACAGTTTTATGTAATTTTGATGTAGCGTGTTGAAATTATTATTTTGTATTTGCATGCTGACTCATTTGTAATTATTTGAGTGTGGTATAAAGGAAGGAATTTTTATCTTATTGTTAACTGGATTGTAATAGTTGTGATATGAAATTGTGAAAGTTGTGATGTGAATATATGCATGAGGTGAAGAAAAGAGCTAATTCAGTGGTGAAGGAAGACTTGCGAAGTACAGAGATCTGGATTTGTGATCTTGTATAGAAGAGAGTGTAGTTTTGGCATAGTATGAAGGAGGTAACATATTTCATATTATTCTATTGAATAATCCTAAGATCTGTTGGATAGTGAGTTCATAGATCTTGCCTTGAAGCTGTTTGGGTAGTGGGTCCTTTTGTCTTCCATAACTCTTAACCGGGTTAGAATCTTTTAACAAGGATTCAAAATCTCCTAACAAGGTCCATCCTCTCACAAGGAAATTTCATATTAGTACATCATTTTGTGGGCATCATTCCCACCAGGGTTTACTCTTTGATCAAGAGGTTCCCTAGTTAACATATCTTGTGTTATTGTGTCATTGTGTATGATTATCTTTCTATGGTTGGTTACTGCATTGATTATATGGTTTAAAGTAGTTGAAGTTGATATTGAAGTTGATAAATGGTTTAATTATCAGATAACTGATTCACCCTCCCCCTCTTAGTTATCTTGGGAATCTTTGCTTTCTAACAATTGGTATCAGAGCAGCAGGTCCTTGAAAGGGAAGTTTAACAACTTAAGGAGATCTATGGCGAATTTTAGGAAAGAAAGCCCTAAGTTTGATGGAGTAAATTTTGAGAGCTAGAAAGAAAAGATGAAGACACATCTATTGTGTTTAGGACTAGGTTATTGGTTGATTACAAAGAATGATAGAACTATCATTGAGGAAGATGAACTTGAGACTTGTTCTAATGATGAAAGAGACACCTTTATGTGTAACATACTTGCAAGAGAAGCACTTTTATCAGCACTTCCAGAGAATGAATACAGTTAGTTAAAATTTTTAATTAGAGCTTATGATATTTGGAAAACTTTACATTCTACTTTTGAATGTGATGAACAAGCAAAGAAAGCTATGTTACATAATTGGATTTGTGCATTTAAAGATATTAGAATGATGGAAGATGAATCTGTTAGAAGCTATATTGGTAGGATATCAAAAATTGTTGCAGGAATAAAGTCTTGTGGAGGTGAAAAATTAGAGAATGAAGTGATATGGAAAATTCTGAGAACTTTGACACCAATATTTACGCAAACTACACAAATGATTGAACAAGTGATACCTTGTACACTGAACTTTTCAAGAGAGACTCTTCTTGGAAGATTGGAAGCAGCAGAGATGAATCTAAGATTATCAGGAGAACTACATAGAATGGAGATAGCATTCAGTGCCCTTAGCATTAGACCTACTTTGTCAAGAAGTACAAGTGTGAATGGAGATTATGCCAATAGTAGCAGATCCAAATTTGAAGAAGATAAGAATATTGAAGAAGGTCTTGCCTTGCTTGTAAAAAGAGAACCAGATGGTAAGAAAATCTTTAAATGTTGGACTTGTCAAGAATATGGTCATTTTGCCTCTAAGTGTCCTAAGAGAGTTAAGAAGTATCGAAACAATTTCAAGCCTAGAAGACCTAAAGAATGTTATTATGCAAATGATGAAGAAATTGAAGCAGGAATTGAAAGACATTTGAGTGACAGTGATAATGATAACCTTGATGACATAGGATTTGTAGCAATTAAGGAAGAAAATTATGAATTTGATATTAAAGAAGAAAAATCCTTAGTTTCCCAAGTTAAAAAGAAAGCTAATTGGATTATAGATAGTGGTTTTCACATCATATGACTAGTGATAAAGGAAAGTTCATAAAGTTTAACAATCATGATGGAGGAATTGTTAGAGTTGGTAACAATGCACCTTGTTTGATTAAAGGTATAGGATCTATTACTCTTGATGGAAAGACTAATACTAATGATGTTTACTTTGTGGATGGATTGAAACATAATCTATTGAGTGTTGGACAGTTAGTTGATAAGGGATATCAAGTTTTGTTTGCTGATAAAACTTGTGTGATTAAGGATAAAGATGGAAATTTGGTTGGAACAGGATCTAGAACTAGAGGTAATTTATTTCAATTGAACCCTACTAAGATGACATGTTTGATGACTAAGATTGATGATAGTTGGTTATGGCATAGAAGGTTTTGTCATATAAACTTTGATAATATTGTGAAAGTGAGTTCTACACTTGTAGTAAGAGATTTACCTAAGATTATGAAGCCTACTAACATGATTTGCAAGGAATGTGTGATGGCTAAGCAGAAAAGGAGTTCATTTCCTAGCAAGAAGTTCACATCTACAGAGAAGTTGGAGATTGTTCATACAGACTTAAGCAATCCTACTCGGACTAGAGGATTCTATGGAGAAAGGTATTTTATGATTCTTGTTGATGATTTTACAAGAATGATGTGAATTGCATTTCTAAAAGAAACATATGAAGCATTTGATAAGTTTAAGGTCATGAAGAATAAAGTTGAGAATGAATCAAGAATGAGGATTAAATGTTTGAGATCTGATAGAGGAGGAGAATTTACATCTAAAGAGTTTAACACTTTTTGTGAAGTGAATGGCATTAAGAGACAGTTTTTAGCCCCTAGAACACCTAAACAAAATGGTATTGCTAAAAGAAGGAACAGATCAGTGACTAAAGCAGCAAGAGCTATGTTTTTTGAGAGTGATTTGGCAAAGACATTTTGGAGAGAAGTAGTGAATATAGTAGTATATACAATGAACAGAGTACAAATTAGAGCAGACACAGACAAGAAACCTTATGAATTGTGGTTTGGACATGCACCCTCAGTTAATTATTTTAGAATTTTTTGAAGAAAATGTTATATTAAGAGAGATGATGATATAGGAAATTTTGATCCTAGAAGTGATGAAGGAATTTTTCTTGGATATTCTTTGAAAAGAAAAGCATATAGATGTTACAATAAGAGAACTAAGACTATTGTTGAAAGTGAAAATGTGAAAGTTGATGAGAAGTTTAAAATTCAGGAAAGAATACTTGATTATGAATCTTATGAAGGAACTAACCCTCAACCTAATATTGAAACTACTAAACAATTTTTTGAGACTAACAGTGAATTGTTGAATGAAAGTCATGCTGAAGAAAACAAAGAAGAATCTAGAGAAGAATCTACAGTTGAGACAAGATTTGAGACTATGACACCTAATAGGTATATTTCAAGACATCATCCTGTTGAGAAAGTTATTGGAAGTTTGGACAGAGGATTTATGCCTAGAAAGAAGGTACATTTATGTTTGATTTCTCAAATTGAACCTAAATCTACTAGTGAAGCTTATGAAGATGAATATTGGATTAATGATATGAAGGAAGAACTAGATCAAATTGAAAAGAACAAGACATGGGAATTGGTCCCTAGACCTAAAGACAAGAATGTGATTGGAACTAAATGGGTATGTAAGGGATACTTGCAGCAAGAAGGAATTGACTATGATGAAACCTTTGCCCCTGTGGCAAGACTTGAAGTAGTAAGAATGTTTTTGGCTTATGCAACATTTAAGAAATTCAAAGTGTATCAGATGGATGTGAAGTCAGCATTTCTGAATGGTGAATTGGAAGAAGAAGTCTACATTGAGCAACCTAAAGGTTTTCCTTTGACTCAAGAAGGAGACATGGTATGTAAACTAAAGAAAGCATTTTATGGACTAAAGCAAGCACCTAGAACATGTTATGCAAGATTGGATAATTATTTGTTGAAATTGGGATTTACAAATAGAACAACTGATAGTAAATTGTACACAAAAGAAATTGAGAATGGATTGTTAGTTATAGTTATTTTTGTTGATGACATTATTTTTGGAGGAGAAGATGAAGCTAGTGACAAATTTGCTGATGAAATGAAGATAGAATTTGAAATGAGTATGATTGGAAAAATGAAATACTTTTTGGGATTATAGATAACACAAAACAAAGATGGTATCTTTGTAAGTCAGACAAAGTACTTGAATGATTTGTTGAAGAGATTTGGTAAGGAGAATTGTAAACCAGTTGGAACACCTATGGTTACAGGACATAAACTATCTAGTAAAGATGAGACACCAGTAGTTGAGCAGAAGAAATACAGATCCATGATTGGTGGATTACAGTACTTGACACACACTAGACCTGATATAGCACATTCAGTTGGAATGGTAGCAAGATTTCAAGCTAAACCTAGAGAGTCACATTATGCAGCAGTGAAGAGGATACTGAGATATTTAAGAGGCACAATGGACTATGGATTGTGGTATGAAAATTCTGATGATTTTACCCTATGTGCATATACTAATGTTGATTGGGGAGGTAGCGTTGATGATAAGAAAAGCACCAGTGGTGGAGCCTTTTTTCTTGGAGGAAGATTAGTTTCTTGGTTAAGAAAGAAGTGGAATTATATTTCACAGAGTACAGCAGAAGTAGAATATGTAGTAGCAGCAAACAATTGTAACCAGATAATTTGGATGAAGCAAATGCTGAAGGATATTGGAATTAAGTTTGATAAGCCTATTGTCATACATTGTGACAATACCAGTATAGTTAGTATGTCAAGAAATCTAGTTTTACATTCTAAGACAAAGAATATAGAGATCAATTATCATGTTGTGAGAGAGAAATTTGTAGATAAAGAAGTCATATTGGAGTACATTAGCACAAAGGAACAGATAGCAGACATATTTACTAAGCCCTTACTAAAGGATACATTTGAGTATCTAAGAGGTATGCTTGGGTTTATGCCCCAACCTACTCTTGAGTAAAGATGTAGATGGTTGCATCCGTCCAGTGGTTTATGCACCTATCTTTCTTTTGGACTGGATGTTGGTACTTCCTCTATGGGGGAGTATGTGTATTTGAGCTGAGTCATGAGGACTCTTGTGAATGTATTTTCTGAATAGTGTCTTTTGACATTGATTTGTTGTTGACATAGTAATGAAATTTTTTCCATTGATGTCAATGGGGGAGAGAATCATGAAAAACATTTAGGAACTACATTTGTTGGAGAGACTAAATAGGAAAACAAAGCAAGATTTGATTGATGAAGAGCAGCAGAGTAGTTGAGCTGTAGTGATTGGATTTTTGGAACATTGGATGTTTTTCATCTATGTTGCCATTAATGCCAATGGAAGAGATCATTAGGAATGAATTTTGAAGCCTTTGGTAGTCATTTTGTAGCAGTGGTTGTTGCATTCATGACTATGATTGTCATTGATGTCAACATAGTGATATTCTAAAGTTTAGCAGAGTAGCAGGCACAGTTTTGTTTTGCACACATGGGATATTGTAGTTGGGATTATGCACAATTGATGGTATGTTCTTTGGTGTGTTATTAACCTATGGTTAAGAGTGCAAAAATAAATTCATTCATTCATGAAAGTTATAAGCATTTTGGTGGAAGCAGTATTCTGGGAATCTGATTCTGTGTGGTTAGAGGGAAGTTTCAAACTCATTGATGGTGACATGATTCATAGCAAAAACTTTGAGGTCACAAGATTGGAAAGTTATTGTATCTAGAAGCTGACAGTTTTATGTAATTTTGATGTAGCATGTTGAAATTATTATTTTGTATTTGCATGCCAACTCATTAGTAATTATTTGAGTGTGGTATAAAGGAAGGAATGTTTTCCTTTTTTTTAAGTGGATTATAATAGTTGTGATATGAAATTGTGAAAGTTGTGATGCGAATATATGCATGACGTGAAGAAAAGAGCTAATTCAATGGTGAAGGAAGACTTGTGAAGTACAGAGATCTAGATTTGTGATCTTGTGCAGCAAAGAGTGTGGTTTTCACATAGTATGAAAGAGGTAACATATTTCATATTATTCTATTGAATAATCCTAAGATCTATTGGACAATGAGTTCAGAGATCTTGCCTTGAAGTTGTTTGGGTATTGGGTCCTTCTGTCTTCCATAACTCTTAACCGGGTTAGAATCTTTTAACAGGGATTCAAAATCTCCTAACAGGGATTCATATGTACTGAATTTATTTCATAAGACTCCTAATAGGATCCATCCTCTAACAAGTAACTTTCATATTAGTACATCATTTTGTGGGCATCATTCCCACTGGGGTTTACTCTTTGATCAAGAGGTTCCCTAGTTAACATATCTTGTGTTATTGTGTCATTATGTATGATTATCTTTCTATGGTTGGTTACTGCATTGATTATATGGTTTAATTATTAGATAACTGATTCACCCCCACCCTCTTAGTTATCTTGGGAATCTTTGCTTTCTAACAATATCAACACCCCACAGATGGTCAAGCGTTCTCCAACCCATCAATGGTCCACACAAGATCTCTTATGGAAATGGGTGAGGTATCTTATTTATCTTGATTAATGTGTAACCCAACCTAATTCATTGTATTATATTATCACTTGATTAAAACTCCACAATGGTTTACCTTGGACTAACCACTTTGGGTCCCAGCCCCCATTCTGATCCACTCTCCTAATAATACTCCTAGAAAACCCTGTCATATGCTCCAAACCAAAAACTAAAAGAGAACAATAAATAAAATAAAGAATTCTCAAAATTTCATCATAACTCCATCCCTTATATGTGCATCCATCCAAAATCATATAAGTATGCATTCCAATGAGAAACCCATAGAAACCTCTCTAGGATATTCCAAGAATACCAATAAACCATAATACAATAAAATATGGTCACCAAGTATCATGGTAGATTAAGAGAACCACACTCATCAACAAATAAATATTAAACTAATTCCAACAAAAATGTGCTAATAAACATAACCAAGACCCTCATGCGACCTCAATTACACAATTAGGCCCAAAACAAACATCTAGCAATAGAGATCCACATGAAAACATAAAACTAATCTATTAGAAATCAATGACCATGAGAACATTACTTTAATAATCATATCAAACCCAAAGCCTCTTGTATACATAAGGGAACACAACATCACCCTCAACACTTCTACAAAGAATAGACATCAACAATCGATGAATAACACTTCAAACCCCCAAAGCCTCTTGTATACATAAGGGAACACAATATCACTCTCAACCCTCAACACTTCTATGAAGAATAGACATCAACAATTGATGAATAACACTTCAAACCCTCAAAACCAATCACCTATCATCGGATCATAAATAGAAATCATTAATTTGTACTTAATTGAAAACTCGCTTCGTATGCTCGACATCTACAGTCTCATTGGTCAATACAGAACCAGTGTTGCCCCCTCCAATCTACTAATTTCAAATTATGCTTATTCTATTTTTCCCACGATCTCTCATCTGTTCTACATGTCGAACTCCCCTTCTACACGTCAACCTTCATTGATTTTGTCTCATCCTTACTGGACAGAGATTCTTGCATCTCTGTACTGTTTTCATAAATTAGCAACAAGAAGTCAAACAAGGTATAAATTAAAAGAAAAGAACACCAAAATCTTAAGATGTCATGATGCTCATGCATTATAAAGTAAATGTATTTTTAAGTCATCTTTAATATAAATATTAAAATTAAGGTAAGTGATTTTAGTAGTATAAGTTTATATGATGTTCTCTTTTCTTATATTATAAAATAATATATAATCTTAAAAATCAATGTATTATTTTTAATTTATAAGAGTTTTTTCATAGATTTTTTTTATAAGAGTTGTTTTTAATTTCTATATAATTTTATTTGGCATAAATTAAATTATTTTAAAATATATTATTTGATATAGTTTATTATTACACACTAATTACAATGGGAAATTCTTTTAAAACATATCATGACAATTGTAATCAATTATAGAGCATTGAACCAATAAAAAATTATTATTTCCTCTTATCTAAGAACAATAATAAAACTATAAATTATAAACCATGTTTTTATTAATGTGCTAGTATGTTGTAGCAATTGATTTTATTCCATGGCTTTTAGAATAATATTGCATAAAAATTAAAATAAGAAAGAAAAAATATTTAAAAAGTAGACTTCTACTTCTAACTGGAATTTAAATAACATTTAAATATTATGGGATTAGAAATAACATGGAATCATTATACATGATATGCATCTTGATCCAAGAGGTTGTCCTAGTATGGGCAGGCACTGAGAAAAAGATAACCTTGGGATCTAACCCATCACAAAAAAGTGAGACCCTATTATATCTATTAATGTGTCAAAGGATTTCTCAGATGACAATGGAATATATTATATTTTTAAATTATAAAAAATTAAAAGGTAAATAAAATAATTTTAAAAATATTATTGAATCTATTTTGATAGTTGCACTTATGATATTTATATTAATAGTATAACAACATGTGATAATTATTATTCATTCAACACCCCCTATTCTGATCCCCTATCTTCATTCATAGGTGATGCTTTCTCTATCTTGGCTTTTCTGGTCACTACAAAGAAGTTGGGCAATACAAAGAATATAGATGCACACTACTAAACTTCTTTCTTGTTATGCAAATTCTTAGAATTTATATTTTCAATATAAATTTTCCATTCTTTTAAATTTTAACTTATTTATTTACTTTCTAAATATTTTTAATGTTTCATTTTCATTATTTATTGTATCATCGGAAAATGGAAGCACTTCCATTTAGGACAGGTTTATCCCTCCAAGTAAGTGGTCTGGGGTCATGTCAAATGCCTTGAATGGGTCTTTGACTTGGATCTAGCTTTTTCCCCCTATTTTGCTTCTCTTTCCACCTTTTTCCAACCTGTTTCTGGCACTTGATCCTGAGAATTTGAGGTTCTTAACCTCGGGGTCAAGGTTGACCTTTTGGGTCAAGTTTGACCTCAACCCTAACCTAGTTTAAGGTTTACCTCAACCCTTACCTAGCTTAGAGTCGACCTCGACCCTAACCCTGGGTCCAAATTTCAAGTTTTGGAAGTTTCTGGATGTCGAGTTTCAGAAAGTTTATTTTCCCACTTTCGAGTCGGCTGTTTCAGGCTTCGAAATGGTAAAATCATAAATGATATCTAAATTAGGTCCAATTCCAAGAGTAAAGGCTTAAAAGTTGAATTTAATTCTCCTAAGTAGGCCTCTTTAGAAGTTTGTGCCCTAACTTGTATAAAAGGAAGTCTTCCTCTCTCATTTCAATTCATCTCTTCATAATCTCTCAAGCACTCAAGCAAGTGAAATCAAGAAAGCAAGAAGGAGAAAGAAAGAATTCAATCATTCATTCATCTTCAAGCATTCAAGTATTCAAGATCCAATTCATCAAGGAGATCCATTGGTAGCCATTGAAGGATTCAATCTCTATGGAACCCCTTTGTTGAAGATTTCTTCATCCATTTCCATTCAAGCTTCTTACTATTCCAAGATCCATTCAAGATTGGTGTTAAGGATATAATTTAATTGATTTGAGGCATCCTACATATAATTCTATATTTATTTGGAGCATACATACTTGTGGATTCAAGGATTTGAATCCTCCATAAGGGTTCCAATATAAGCAAGGTGAATTGTTCCATTTACTTTGTTTATTGCTGCAATTTCAATTACATTTGAAGTTTAAATCCAAAACTGGGGTTTGACCAAGGCAAACCCCTCATCCAACAAAGAAAAACCTTTTTCTTGTAGGAACAGGTGTGGGATAGTGAATCACAGATCAGATCTGAGTACCCTTTTCGACAAACTTTTAGGATCTGCAAACTGAATTTCTGTCAAAATAGTGCAGGCCAAGGTCAACATAAAGGGGTAAGATTGTGCCCCAGGGTAAGATATTACCCCTATGTTGGGTCAAGGTTGACCTTACTCAAAAAAGAAGAAGGTTTCTAGGTTTTCTATGCCTCTATGTTTCCAGGCCAAATCTGGTTGTAGAATTTCTTGAAATTGAGTACAGACACCAAAAAAGAGCATTTTCCAGATCTATCATATTTTGAGGTTAGTATTGGTCTTCAATTCAATTAATATTTTAATACTTCCTTCCACAATGGAATCTAAGGTTTTCTCCTTCCTCCATATTCTCCATCGATTGATTCATTTATGCATTAATCATCTTTTTGTGGTTAATCAATTTGGATCTTTCCTTTGTGAATTTGGGTAAAGAAGAAGATCTTATCTTCCCCAATCCCATATATCATATAATTACACCTTGATCTCTCCATTTAAACACCATCCTTTTATATATATTACATTTTGGTAAACCTGCGATAAACAACTCTTTCTTTTATGGTGTTAGATCTTGCATGTATTAGCCTTATGTTATGTGTTTGCATTTACATTTCATATAAAGAAAAAATACAAAAACATTTATTTGTTCATGTTTTGTGTTTTCCTAGTTTAGTTCATTTGTATTGCATTGGTATATGAGATTCACTACCTCTAGTCCTACTTATAATATTTTAGTTAGAAGAAGTCATAGACTTATGGGTGCCTTTGATCTTGAGTCTTCCTCTCCTTTCCTTAGGATCCCAGATGACAATTTGATTATTCATGATTCTAATCCTACTATGGATCATAACTCTTCTCACTCATCTCATAATGAGGATGATTCTTTAAGAGTTCCTCTCGAATAAGTCCAAAAAATTTCAACTAAACTTGATAAAAAAAGAAATTGGCTTATTCAAGAAAACCATAATCAAGATTCTATTCAAGTTATAGAGGCTCTTAAGAAAGTCCTTTGTGATAGTGATTAAGGTGTTAATTGTGTACTAGAAAAAGTACCTTCATAGGGTTAGTATTGCAAATAATTGAATAAAATAGCTAAATAACCATAAAAGAAGAGTTATTTTAACAAATGAAAGCAATTAAGCACTCTATAGATCTCTAGCTAGGGATGTTAATGGTGAAGCTCTGAGCAAGCCTCCATTAATGACAATCCTAGAATGAGAATAAATGATAAATCAAGCTAAAATATTCAATTCCAAATTGAAATGCTAATTAACTTCTATATTTTCCTTTCTAGCTCAAAAACTCAAGAAGTTAGATGCAATTCTCAAATTTGTGGATGAATTATGAGTGATTTATGCCTTGCTTATATAGGATTTTGGCAAGGGTAGGGGGTGTAGTAGATTTGATCATGATTAATCTTGAGTTGAGTCTTTGGTTCCACCCTTTGAAGACAATTTAAATAGTGTGTCCTCAAAGCTTGGGACAAGAAGATAGGATGAGTGGACAAGATGCTCTTTTAGAATGAGTGATTGAGATTGAATTTTAGCTTGATCCATGTGAGCTCTTTCCTTAAATCCTATTGGTTGAGGCTTTTTCCTCCCATGTGATGTTGAGAGAAAATAGTACTTAACTAATTGAATTTAATTAATTTCTTTAGCCATGTGCACCCCTTGAATGGATTGATTTGATTTAATTCGAACTATACAATTAATTGAATTAATTGCAGATTGATTTAATTTATCATGATTTGATAAGTTTTAATTGATCTTTATGGCTTTGATTTTTAATTAAATTGAATTGAAGCTTGATTTTAATTTTGATTAGCTAAATCCTTATTTGGATTCAATTGCTTTGATTTTGCCTTGATTTTCCTTGATTAATCACATGAATGATCCTATCCACTTTTCAGTGATTACAAATGCCCCTCTTTGAGTCAACATGTGAAGTGTGTCAATTCAAAGAATGTTTTCATCCAACTTGATAAAAGGTCTTGATTCTATTGATGGTCGGTCGTGATGTTTGATATGAGATGTAGATTCTAATGCTAGGATTGATGTAATTTTGATTGATTTGATATTTTTGATGTCCTAATGGTTGATTTGATGATAGATCTCTGATGTGATACCTAATTTGATGTGATTCAATGTTTGATGCCCCTTTCAATTGATTAGCAAAAAATTTCCTGATAAAAAATTGCGCTTTGATTTGATGGTCATTCTCCTGATTTCATGACCTTGTTGATAATTTGAGTGTATTCCCCCTCGGGTAATGAATCAAAATGATTTTGGATGATTTGGATGAGAATGGGAAATTTTGATTTGTTTCCCAATATAGAAATTTGGAAATGCCCCGATCATGAGAGGATTTCATGAGAAAAGATTTGATTGATAAGATGTTGATGCTCCAGATAAGTTGATGATGGTTTGGTATCATTTGATATGAATCAGAATCACTTGGTTGATGTTGATGTCAATCTGATAGGATAAGTTGATGGATTGATATTTCTCTCTCAAGATCTAGAGAGACAAAACAATGATTTTCCTTCCTCACAATCTAAAGTTAGGAGATTTGATGCAATCAAGATGAGAAAATGGATGATAAGATAACTTGATTGACGTTAGATGATCAATTGGATGATTTGATTGATTGATATTTGATTATCATATGCTTAGCTAGATGTTTTGATGATACAGGGTTGATTGGATGTTCTCATGATGGAAAATAGGGATTGATAGAAGAGAAGGTGATGAACAGGATTAGGTTTCCCCTATTTGATTAGCATGATTGATTATTGATGATGTCCTTGATGAAGCATGAATCATTTTGATGGATCATTATTTTCATGTAATTGTATCTTGATGATGTTGATTTACCTTTGATGATCAAATTGAGCATGATTTTTTATGATGGATACTTCAAGCATTGATGATGTTGATCAGGAATTTGATTATACATTGATGGACATTTGATGATGTAGATCTCAAGAAATTTGATGATGTACCATTGATGATATCATTGATCATTTGATGTATCTTGATTTGGTCTTTTGATCATGATAACTCTACCCCCTTTTTGTTTCTCTTTTTCAAATCTATTTTCAAGCTAAGAAAGGCAAATACCTTAAATGCATTTATTCTAGTATGTATGCCGCTAACTATCACTGTTCAGAATTAGGAGCTTATTTTCATCATTGAGCTTTCTGGAACATGAAATTGGTACAACCCTCACTGGTTCAACCATGATGATATGAATACCTCTTTCCTCGGATTTTAACAATTTCAAGTACACAAATAAAGAATTGATCCCTTTCATATACAAATGTCCTCAATGATTCTTTGATGATCATGTCATTAGACTAACTTACATACTGCTATGAATCAACCTGACAAGAACTCGAGAAGAAATCAAGAAAATATCATGTCTTCATCATCGCTCATCTAGTCAACCACCATCAATTTTATAGAAGACATGATTTCACCAATCAAGTAATCACTTTGAACATTTTTTCTTTTGTTTGTAGATCTATATTTCAAAAATTTCATCCACTTTGATCCTTAGTTATGTTTAAGCCTTTTAGATTTTGATCTAATTTGTTGTTTGAAGATTTAATGTGTCAAATGTTGTTGTTTAGATCAAGTGTTTGGATGTTTGAAATGTGATATTGATCAATAAGTTCAAGTGTAGCAATTTTTTTATTTTGATGTGATGATTTGGAGCCATCTGATATTTGCTTTATAAAAGCTCGTTAAGTTTGGATTGGTGCCCCCTAGTTTGATTCAACGATGATAATGCTTTGTTGGCCAATGCAACTTTTTGAGAGTTTATTTAAGATTTTACAATTTTTTTATTTTTAAAAGATTTTTGACTTATTTGGATTTTAGATATTTTGTATTTTGTATTTTTTAGATTTTTAGAGATTACTAGTTCTCAAACAAGATCACATTCAATTTCCCTGGATGTTGTTGGCACCTACAAATTTTCATGACTATATTTTTTTTCTCCTGGTCTTTGCAATATTTTTCCTATGTTTTTGGCTCAAACCTTAGGTTATTCTTCAAATTTATAGCCGTTGCATAGTGAAAACCCTAGTTTTCCCTTGGCCCTATTCTAATTTTGTGTTACCTTTTCGGGCCACTTAAAGTTCCCTTTAAGCATGTGCACATTTCCTTCCCCGTCGGTCACTAGTTTGCTTGTTTCCTAGTAGTCACATCTTTCTTTTTGGTGATTAGGCAACTAAGTATTCGCGTAATCTCTTATTGTTTGGCAGTTTTTGGTTAACTTTAAGCAACCCTGTGAGTAGCTTATCTCTTCTTCAGTTGCTAATTCACTCAATGGTGGCCCCTCTTTTTAAACAGTGATACATGTGGACCCGATCGTCAGATAGTAGTACTAGTGGTAGCTTCTCATTGGTTGCTAAGTGGTGAGTTGGAATCTGTCAGCAGGGCCCATTTTTAAGTTCATAAGATCCAATGGCTGGTGCATATTCACATGGAATATTCTTACCCTATGAGATCTTGCACCCGCCATCCGATTAGATGCCAATGGGTAGTGGGTCCACTGACACATATGCACAAATGGCGATCTCTGGTTGGTCAATGTGGAGTATGAGGTGGAGGCTGTCAGAAGGACCTATGCACGAAAGAAGGAGGTTGCATGTCCACTTGCTGGATATTGCAACGTGGCAGTTTTTGATTCAATGAAGTATCTCACATAGCAGGGTGGGGTCAAGGTTATGGTGACGTCGGCAAAGATTCAAGATCAATGGTTGGCATAAAAGTGCAAAGAATCTTCTAAGCCTATGAGATCTTGCTCCAGCCATCTAATCTCTTAGTGTATTAAGGTTAACAAAAGGTGGGTCCAAAGTGCCATGTAGTGATGATGTGCTCAGATTTTATTGGTCCACATAGTGATGAATTGGAACTTGTCAGTGGGTCCTGGTATCCGATGTGTCTCAATGGGTTCTGACATCTATAGAAGATCAACGGTTGGCACATGATCTCATGGGTTGTGTCAGAGCTATGAGATCTTGCACCAGCCATCGATTTTACTTTTTTTTCAAGCAACAAATTCAAGTGGTTCCTCTAAAAATTGGAGTTGACATGCCAATTTTCTATTGGTCAACATGGAAATGATGTGGATATGTGTCAGTGGGGTCGGATTCTTCAAGCGGCAAAAGGAAGAGATTGATGGTGGGCGCATAATCAAATAGAATATTCTGAGCTCATGAGGGCATGAGACTAGCTGTCAATCTAGAATCAGAATCTCAGTGATGTGGAGCTATTTGTGGGTCCTTTTTCAGTGGTGACCAGGCAGTTTCAGTGAGTAATATCCTGACAGGTGGCACAGGCGGGTCTAGGCAGGGGTCTAAAGTTTAGGAGTCCTGACAAATTACTTAGTGGCTCTAAAAAATTTTAATGGCTTTTCTCATTCGCAAGGAAAGTTGGTGGTACTCCAAATCAACTAGAAAATTAGCGAAGGATTATTCACGTAATCCCTAAATAAACTAGCAGTGAGATGAAACATTCGGTGAATGGCCAATAACCTTTTGTCGCTAGTTCGCCAAATAAGGGTTAAGGTTAATCATTTCTTTTGTTTGCCAATTCACTGAGTTAAAGATGAGTTAAGGTTTTCTTATCACGAATAGGAATAGCTTTGTTGCATGTTCGCTAGATGCTAACCCATGGATTCCTATTGAGTTAAGTCATAGAGCCCACGAAATATAAGGATCTGATGGTCACAATATAAAGTTAGCCTAGATTTAAATGTTGATCGTCAATATGCTACTGGCACCATGAGATATCCATTGTTGCACAGATTTAAATTTTTAGAGGGTTTCCAGCGATAGAAAGGACTGAAATTAAATGTTTTAGCAGCTGGATTTGATGAGGATAGTTGTGCCAACTGCTACAGTGTGGTCCAAAGAGTTTGATGATTGACTGCAGGGGTCTGTGCCATGAAGAAATGGGTATGTAGTTGCTCAAGCTTGTTGCAAGTGGAGTGATCAGATTGATAAGTATGGTAGATGCATGATTTTTGGTACATTCTTAGAGATCGACAATAAATGGAGATCATTTTTGGATCTGATTGCTCCAATTGCTTAGTTTTTCCTCGAATGTAATAAATTTTTGATTAATTTCAGTTGGTTTGGTGGGTGAAACCCTAACCCTTACCCTGGTCACCCATAGCTTGTTGCATCCTAACTTGTTTAGGATTCC
The DNA here is from genome assembly GCA_027943335.1 of Chamaecyparis obtusa. Classification (NCBI taxonomy): domain Eukaryota; kingdom Viridiplantae; phylum Streptophyta; class Pinopsida; order Cupressales; family Cupressaceae; genus Chamaecyparis; species Chamaecyparis obtusa. Next base: position 3,895 of record BSBK01003611.1, on the reverse strand, counting down.
AAGGTGACTAGTGGTATATATTGTAGGAGTTTAGATTTTGTAAGGGTTCCAAGACTTTTGGTGTTCCAAGTTTTTTTTTGGTTTTCCAATCTTTTCGTTCCTAGTTCCAGTCTTTGGCAATCTAAGGGATTCTATTCTATGGTTCCATTATCTTGATGTTGAATGCTAAAAATGCAAGCTTTGTAGAGTAGATTACTCATCTTGACACTTTGAGTGAAGATTTTTCCTTGTATGTATTGATACACTTTCATGAAATACAATACAATTTCTATCTTGGTTCTGTTACTGTCTCTTAGCTTTGTGTCCTATTCTTGTATGTTTCACTTGTAAGGCATTTAAAACATAATAGTTGCAAGGAAGCTATCTAATTTTTTATGAGTTTCTTCCAAGGAAAGGATTAAATCCTCATGCACAATTTTAGGAAATGAACACATCTGTTGAGATTTTGATGATAACACACTAAGATTGATAGGATAGTTTGTAAGGCATTCTATCTAAATTGTATGTAGTTTGTAAGGCATACTACTCTATTTCCTAGAAATCCCTCCATTGATTTATGTTAGACTCTTCTACCCAAAGGATTAGGCACTGATCTAATCTCTATTGTACAATCACCTTTCAGTCATCAAGCACAAAGTTTATCATTACCAGTACATTTTCATTTTATGTTCATGCACCTAAAAAATAGGACTGTCCTTGATGTTTTGCAGTCCATAGTTACTGATTCCTTGAAGAGTGAATCAAAGGTTAGCCTTCCTTGAGTTCTACTCATAAAAATAAGAAGGATTCATCACCCTTATGCCTTTGTTCATGTTATCACATTAGTAGTTTCATTAGTCACATTCTGCAACAGGTTATTCTCAGCTATTTTCAGAATCATCTCCCATAAAGATATGTTTGAGAAACTCAATAGCATGACAACGAAGACCTAATCTACCAATCCATAGCTTACTTGCAATATAGTAACCTATTTGTAGGCAATACCCACCTGAGTCCTGTGGAGCTTGAAGCAGAAGCAGGATCTTATCCAATCCTCATCAATTAGGCTTTTCTTGCAAACTTAAATACCTATTTACTAAGAATCAAGCCCATACCCTTGAGAAGTTTGACCCACAAGAAAAATCCCTAACAGATGTCTAGCAAGTTATAGGACATGAAAGATGGATTTACAACCTGATGATTTAGAAATGAATAGGAAATGATGGATGAAGCAAGTGTGCTACCCATAGGACCATCTCCTCAAGATTATCCAAGCTAGGGAAAAATAATATCTCAATATAGGTCAATGATGTGGTGTTGGATAGCATATGAAATAATGACCTGGTATCATGACAATGGTCCAAAGGAGTGGACATATCAAGAGAATTTTTCTAACATTTTTTTCATTTCTTTTATTTTTCATTTGGATCAAGATTAAGGGATCAATGTGGATAGGATCACACAATCATGATAAAGGGGTGGTGAAGACTATGAGTGAATGGTTTGGGATTATGGGAAGGCTTCTTAGGAATAATGAAGGTAGCTTTAGGATAAGCAAGATCATGATAAGGTAGTGTGAACACAACAAGTGAATAGGTTGATGGATAGGATAACTCACGTCAAGATACTTAATGCTCATGAATATGTTCAACCTTGTCAAGATCAAAGGTGAAAGATAGAATACAGATGCAAGTGAGATCAATGGTAGAGAGATGGAGGATATGGTGGATGAAACTTGCCCCCAAGTATAGAGTTCAAGAGAGAGGAATTATGCATGACACCTTTTTGCCAGGTTTTCATCATGGTACTTGTCCAAGATGCCACAAGAAGTGGTTTTCACCATAGGATGAATTTATTTTCTTTTCTATTCTTTTTTTTTTCCTTCAAATTTTTTTTTTCTTTTTTTTTTCAATTTTTTGTTGGATGGACTCAAGCCTCATGCTCTTTGGATACTCCTTGAAAAGATATGATATGATGGGCCAAGACCGTTGAAAGGTATGCTCAAAGATGTTGATATGGTGATGGAAACATGATATGGTGGATAAGGTAGAGGGTGGCTAAAGATTTATGCAATGGATTGGATAATAGAAATGGAAGGATAATGAATGAGAGCATAATAAGTCTTTCAATGGGTGGGTGTAAAAAAGGGGATGGAAGAATAATGAATAGGAGGATAAGAAGTATTACCAAGATCAACATTGATACACACCTTGAAGGGTAGTGGAATAATGGAGGAAAAATGGGTGAAATATCTTGGATTTTGATGTAAGAGAGGATATGGATCTTGGGACACAAGGAACCAAAATGGATGGATAAGATGGAATGTGTTTGGGAAAATGTGAAGTGGAAGCCTTTAGAAGCTTAAATGTCAACTTTGATTTCTCTTTTGTGTGTAAGTCCTTCAAAAGTGACTTGGGAATCCACATTCTTTGATTTTTCTTTCCTTTTGGATGCTTTAGAGTGCATTTCTTCGATGAGGGATTTAGGAACCCACATTTTCTTTGATTTTTCTTTTTGCTTGATGGACCTTTGTGGTCTCTTGAATATTTTTTTTTTCTTTTCATTCACATTTCGATTAGATGGGACATGGTGCTCTTCGTACATAACTGGATTCTTATTTTTCTAATTTTTATGTTCCACATTTAAATTTCTTCCAAAGGACTTGGGATTGGTGGATGAATAAGGTTGATATGGTTGGTTCATATGAATGGTCCTTTGTGATAGTGATCAAGGTGTTAATCTCTTGTGTGGTATTACTCATCTTGTGCATTTAAATGTTATACCTTTAGCTCAAGAAGCTCAAGAACTAGGATTCACTCATCATGTCACTAGTGTGGAACCTTCTTCTGTTCCTTTACCTTGCATTCCTACTTATATTCCTCCTTCAATGACTACAATAGTTCTCTCTCTTCCTATGAGTGTTCCTCATGTGACCCTCCCTACTTCACAACCTTATTATCATAATATTCCTTTTACTTATTCCAATCCTCTTCCAAGTTTGGTTCCAAGTTTTTCTCCAGTTGTGTCTTCCATTCCTATCACTTCATACACTTTACCTAGTGTTTCTAATGTGTTTATGCCTCTTATTTCATCTTGTGTGTGTGAATTTTGTACCTAGCTAGAGACACAACACTTCAGTAAAGCATTAGAGGTTATCAAATCAATAAATCTACAATATAAATGAAATAATCTAACCAAGTGATTTAATGCCTTCTAGTAGGTGTGAGTATAGGGTAAGTGCACAAAGATGGGGGACCAAAAAGGGGGTATAAGATGCCACTTTTTTCTTGAAATCAGAAAACTCTAAACTTCAACAAGAAATTCAAGATAGTTAGACTCAAAATTTTAAGATGTGACAAAAACAAGAGTTGTAATACTCTAAATCTAGTTCCTAAACTACTAACTTATTTTGAAAATGGTGCAAATTAAGGCCCTCAAAAAGGGGGAGCACAAAAAGTGGTCCTATTTTAATCCAAAAACATAACATAGCATTTGGTGTGCTCCTCCTAAAATGTTCACTTTTTTTAAAAAAAATTTTAATCACTCCAGTGAAAATTTACCTAACACCACATAGTTTATCATGGATTTTTTTGGTAATTTTTTGATGAATGTATAATTTTTGATGAATTTACGAAGTGCACACATCTTGAAAACATGAAATTTTTGTGTGCTCCCCCTAGAAATCATTTAAAACTAATCAAAAATCAAATTTATTTTTTTTAAAGTGTGCAGAATGGAATCTAGTTTCTAAAAATGTAACTTATTCCAAAATTTGATGAACGATCCAAAATCTATGCCCAAAATACTGCATGTTAGGATTTTACAAAAAACAGACATACATATAAAAGAAATTAGAGTTGAAAAACTTAACATAATCAAAATTAAAAATAAATTATATGCTTAGATAGCTAACAAA